>OX381709.1:77690010-78290010 GCA_947462335.1 Harmothoe impar | reverse complement strand
CCTTCAAAGATAGAAAAAGGAAGAGATCCCAGGCAGACTGGCAGAAGGAATACCGTGCAAAAAAGAAGATGCGAGACCCGTCACTTGATAAATTCATTGCCATGATTGATGAGGATGATGACATGAACATCAACAATGAAACAAAGCCAATTGCCAGCCACAGTACTGGAGATGGTGGATTTCAAATAACTGCAGGAGAAACTACATCATCTGATGACGATGCATTCCTGGATATATTGAAACAATCCACACCGTCTGAATCAGAGGACATACAGGAAATCTGGCACTTAATTGACTCGCATGAAACTCTGTACTCAGATTCAGAGTTGTCTTGTGAAGAGGATGATGAGCAGAAAGAGGATGAGGAGGAAATATCCTTGTGTGACCAGCTACGAATGTGGAAGCAAGAAAACAAAATGAGCATGAAAGCCTTAGAGGACAACATGCACATTTGGCGATCACAAGGCTTCCTAGAAGTGCCAAAATGTGCAAGAACACTGATGAAAACCGAAACATTCACCCCAGTAAGTAAGGTATCAGGGTGCGATTATACATACTTGGGACTTCAAAAGATGCTGCTTGCAAACTTTGAAAGGTATACAGCTGATATGAAACGTAGTGTTGAACATCTGGAGATATCTCTCAACATTGACGGACTCCCACTCTTCCGCAGTAGCAAAAATTCTGTCTGGCCAGTTCTTTGTGGCATCATGAACATGACACCGAATGCAGTTTTCCCAGTTGCCCTCGCATATGGAAAGAGCAAACCAGACAACCTGGACTTTCTCCAGGATGTATTGGCTGACCTGAAGACACTTCTGGCCAATGGCCTTAATGTGAGTCACGAAAAAAACCTACCAGTTAGGTTAAGATGTGTTGTCTGCGATGCCCCGGCAAAAGCATTGGTCAAGGGAACAAAGCTCTGTAGCGGTTATAGTGGCTGCGACAAGTGTGAGCAGCATGGGACATGGCAGAACAAGGTTGTTTACCTGGAGATAACCGGGTCCACCTTGCGCACAGATGAAAGCTTCCGACAACAAAGAGATAAGAAGCATCATCTATCAGTCTCACCCTTTGTGGACCTGCAAATAGACTTAATAAAATGCTTCGCAATTGACTATATGCACCAGGTGCTAATTGGTGTCATGAAACGACTCATTCTAGTGTGGATGCGAGGGCCACGAATGATAAAGGTGTCTGAGGAAGAAATAAGACCTATCCGCATCTCTGCCAGTCAAGTTGAAGTGGTCAGCAACAAACTTTGTGATCTGCAAGTCAATATCCCTGACTGTTTTGTACGGAAGCCAAGGCGACTGACGGATATTGATTACTGGAAGGCGACAGAGTTTAGGCTCTTCCTCCTGTACACAGGCAGAATTGTGTTAAAAGATGTGCTACCTGAGGATATGTATCAGAACTACCTTGTCCTCAGTGTAGCCATCACAATACTGCTATCAACTTCCATGGGTGAAGAACAGCACGATTACGCACAGAGCCTCCTGGAGTACTTCATCAGTGAGGCTATCCGGTTATATGGAGAACAGATCATGGTGTATAATATGCACAGCCTCCTCCATATAACCGAGGAAGCAAGAGAGTTTGGCTCACTTGACAACTGCTCGGCCTTTTTGTTTGAAAACCATTTAAGGGTAATCAAGCAATATGTCCAATCAGGCAGGCATGTTGTTCAGCAGATTGCACGACGAGCATCTGAGAGTCTTAGTGTCCCCATAGAACAAAAGCAGAAGTTTGTGAAAACCACACAGCCAAATAACACTTTCCTACTTGAGAATGGCAACTTCTGTGAGATTGTTCGCATACACCCAGGGCCTCTCACTACTGACAAACCACTGCTATGTAGGGTGTACAGTAAGAGAAAGGCAAAGCCATTGTTTGATCACCCATGTGACTCAAGGATGATTGGCACAGCAGTTGTCTCAGAGAAGGACTCTAAGCTGAAACATATTAAACCAAGTGACCTAGATAAGCCAGCAATTATGATCCGTGATGTTCAGAAGAAAACAGCTACCTTCATGGCAGTGATTCATGATTCCCGACAAGAGTACTTGATCCCACACTAACTGCAAAGTAATGTAGGAAACAAACTAATGTACCCTCACCACATAGTGCTGGGCTGCTCTCCAATTTGCTGCACCCATTAGCAGGGCAAAGTAACAAGACGGGGATCACTACA
The DNA here is from genome assembly GCA_947462335.1 of Harmothoe impar. NCBI lineage: Eukaryota > Metazoa > Annelida > Polychaeta > Phyllodocida > Polynoidae > Harmothoe > Harmothoe impar. Next base: position 78,287,816 of record OX381709.1, on the reverse strand, counting down.
TGGTGACAGTGCAATATTCATATTGTCTAAGCTTTAAAGAAACTTTGTAGCTGCTCACTAAGAATATGTGCAAACATGATGACACTTTTGAATAGGGCATGTCACAAGGATTTTGACTGCCACATTATGGTTTAATGATCTAACTGAAATACCTGACATTTTCACTTTGACATGGAGGTGATAAACAGTACACACCCCCTTACCATTCACAAGCATGGAAGTCAACATTGCATTCAACTCAAGCATTACTACCAAATTGGTAAATAGAGTGCTTCTGATTTAATGTATACACCAGAGAGAACCAAAAACATAACAATTTTAGGAAAATTGCCTCAAAATTGCACTTACCTAATCCTACCCTATACCTTTGTTGGGATGTCGTTGGTATCGATTTTTATGAGTTATCAGTTATTCACTATTTTGGTGTCTATTTAGCAATATATCAGTTATTCTATATATACAAATAACGGGTAGATTCAGCCACATTTTTGAACTTTAGGTCACAGACACTAAAACAAGTACAGCACAGACGATGAAATAAAATATAATTTTAATATTTGGGGTTTTTGTATTAAAAATAACACTAAACTTTTTATGTTTAGAATAAAAGTTTGTCTTTCACTTTTTACTACCTAAATACCTTAATAATGGTCTGATTTACACACCGCAAAAACTGACATAAAGCACAAAAATAATCAAAGATGACTGTGTATCAATCCCCCTTATTGTCGATTCAGTTATCTGATGCATAAAAAATAGAGATGTATCGATACCTGTGATACCAATGACATCCCTATACCTTTGTCATAATTTGGTACCCATTTGAAAAAAGGTGCCTATTGCCTTGATGGAACGGGTACATTAATTAATGATGGAATGGACCAATATTTATCTATAAGGTGAACTATAGACCAATCTTTTAAATAGACAATAGTCATCTCCCTCACGTGATGGTTTATTTCTCTATGCAAACCCTGCTGTCAGTAACGTATGTACTGGTGCCCTAACTTTGAAAAAGTATATAAACCCCGTAGAGGGTTCTTACCTTAGCACTGTAGTATACATCTAAAACCTCTTTCATAAGCCACTACCTATATCTTTGGACATGTTAGTTGTCAAATAACACAAGACGTATAAGCCACGGCCCAACTATGACTGACCAAGTCACAGTATTGTGAGAATTGCAAATTTAGTATTTAGAAAATTTACAGTACTAGAATTTGATGGCATATATTAACACGATTATTGCATGATAGTTCCTTTCAATGATAAATGATTTGACTTCTTATACCATAAGACAGCTAATTACGGTGTGTTTATATTGCAGATGAGTTATAGCGTTGTTCAGTTTTCTGAAGAGGCTGAGGTGGGAATTGTGCGAGACAGCTGGATTATCCGTGCAGAACATGTGAGTATTCATACAGCTATGGTTCATGGTTGAGGATGAAGTTTGCAGCACATGCTAAAGGAAATTGGATTGATCTAAAATAGAACATACGTCACTGCATGCTTGTTTCACTAAAGGCCTCCAAGTTATAACGTAATGCAGATTTTATTCACATAGAAGAAGTCTGGTTCCTTAGGGTTTTGTTTCTTCTGTACGCCTTTTGCACTCCATTTTTTGGATTTTCTTTCACCAGTGCCGCTGACTCGATCGTAGCAAATGTAAGTCTTAGGGTTGAGACTTAGGATCCCGTCACCTTCCCACTCCGCTTTCATAAGCCCCGAAGTTCTCAGATCGTGAAGGTACCGTCTCTCACAACATCCGCCGGGCGGCGGACACCATTCTCGCACTCTTTCCGTTTTTGTCTTCACGAAAAGCTCTAAGTGATCGTCGCACACCGCTGTCGGAATCCACTTTCGTTTCTCTCTGAAGTACGTCTCTCTCAGGCGAGGTTTGACTAGGTCATCCAACATGTCACCGCTGAGAGCCATGTAAAGACTGTCGGTGTCCATTTGACAAAGGGCATAATCGCGCCGATCGACGAATCTATCCAAGAAGTCGTATGTGAACTCTAACATTTTCAACTTCGCGTACTGGTATATCATGAACCCTATTTGAATAGGGAGGTTGTTCTTGACTGTTTTCGGTTGTAGTTCGACTTCAAACAGATCAGAACTCAACTCGGACGCCTTTTTGAAGCGCCACGAATTGGCCAATAGTTCGAACTTCCGACTGTCAGTGTATCTCACCGCCGTGTGTTTTTCTTTGTTGCAGATTGTTTTACCGTACGTGGCGTTTCCCATTAACTTGTAACAGTCTGACAGAATTTTCTCGTTCTCGTTCACGTCGCCAGGTCTTCGCGCCGCCGTTACTTTGTCCGCGAAACTGGCAAAGGAGCGTTTAGGTAGGTATTCTACGACCAGCTGCACTTTGGTGACTATCAAACCGTGCTCTAAATACCACTTGAGAAGCGGCGTTCCCAAGAGAATATTTTTTCCGTGGTAACTCCCTATCAGACATCTCTGAGGCGTGTTCAACAGCTTTTCTTCCTGCGCAAAGTCTGACATGTGAGGTCCTATGTCTGATTTTGAAACGGACGCGTTCTTGAAAACGGGGGTCATTTCTTCGAAGTAGTCTCGTAGGTGAGACGGCGTAGTGATGTCCACTTGAACTAAACCGAACATTTTCCCGTCTTTCACAGCGGAAAGGATGTCGCTCTCGCTCATTGCGTTTTGAGACACTTTCAAAGCGTCAACCTTCCAGCGTTGTTGGGAGGCCTTAACCCGCTCATCTCCACGCTTCATCTCTCTCCATTCGCACTCCCACACGACGACCAGCTTGTGACCTAGCGCTTTCAAGTAAGCGCTTACTCTAGTCGTTCTGTCGCGTCTCTCCTCCCTCAGTGAAGCGCACTGATATCGGTGCGACGGTATGCACTCGTGAGCGTGGAACCAACACCCGTGAAACTGGAAAACCGTGTTAGAGGCCGCGTGAAACCCGTCCACGCGAATTCTTCGACAGCCTACAACCATCTCGCCGCCGTTCAAAGCGTGGCGCAGTTTCACGTCGCGGTCGTGCTCTACGAAGCGTAACCACTCCAAAGCGCTGTGAGAGTTTCTTTGCCTAATTTCGGGCTTGAACTCGGTCTCAGGTCGTCTCACCGCGTAATAGCCCGTGCAGTGCGCTTCGCTCATGCAGCGCAAGTACAGAGAGTTAGCGTCTAGTCCTAGGATGTGTTGGCACGGTCTCGCTTCTTCGCCGTACTTGTGCTCCCTTATCCGCGTGGTGCCCTTCTCGTGAAATCTATGGAAGATGATGGAAGGACCGCCGACTAGATTTTCTTTGATCAGAGCGTGGAGGACGGCGTCGAACTGGGGGAACATTGTGAACGCGTCTTCTAGGTTTTGGAAGAGGAACCGTAAAGTCAAACCGGCGAGAGAAACCCCGTCTTTCAACATGTCAATGCCGCGATCTTGGAAAAATTTAGCGTGATTTTTCAGAGCTTCTATGAAAGGCTTGACTTCTTTGTTGTTGTAGTGGATCAAGTAATCTCCCATAGATTGCATCTTCTCGTCAGATCCAAACTTTCTGACATGCGGCGTAGTCGGATTCGGACATTTTGACGCCCGTCAGTTCGCTGTCAAAAGCCGATCTCGGTGTCAGTGTTCTGTTTGCCAGTTTCCTGGTAGACGTCATCCATTCGTAAGGAAAGTGACCTTTCTCTTCGTTCCTGGTGAAAGCTCGCAAATAGGTCGCGTAGTTGTAACCGGGTGCCTAATAGTTGACTACGTCCAAGAAAACCGTGTGCTGTGTGTAAACCGCCAAGTATTGATTGCTTCTCTTTATGATGCTGAATTCTTGGTTTCTTCGGTCTCCGGAGGCAAAGAACGAGTGAAGGCGTATTTTGATCAGGTTCAAGTCGTAACGCCCCGAGTTGAAGCCCACGACTGGAGCTTGACGGATGTATCTCAGAAGCCGCTTCTTCAGTTGAACTAACGGGTGTCTGGTCTGAGCCGCAGCGAAGCCGCCTGGAGAAGGGGTGAATGTCGCCTCCTCCAGCAGGAGACCTTCACCTATCGCAGCATCTAACTTCGCTAACGTCGGTCGGTAAAGTTCTAGCACAGCTTCCCCGATGACTTTGGCGTTCTCGTTTATGTGATTTAAAACTCGGTCCAACAAGGGGTCGGAATCTGCGTCGGATTCTCTGACGAAGCAGACTGGCCCCTCCCACCCCGGAAAGTCGGATGCGACGCTAGCCGACAAAGGGACGTGATCCCACAGCAGGGACACGTGTTCCGTCGACGGTTCTCTGCACGGTCTGAAGAAAGCCTCGAAATCGAAGGCGATCTTGTAAGGGTAGATTCCGGAATGTCCGTCGGGAGGAAAAATGGAGAAGTCTGCTAGCGCTTCGAAAAATCGTTCTCGAATTTTGGTAGATGCCACCTACGTAGCGCAACTTGACTTGTCGGCAAGAGGAAAGCTGGTTCCTGTGTCTCTTCAGCAAGAACTTGGTGGTGAACGCCGCCTTACACTTGCAACATTCGTATATGCCCGCGTACGCGTTGAAGTCCGTGACGAGAGAGACGTGCAAACCGCCTTTCGCCGTCAGGTGTAGGTTGACTTTACCTCGGGCGGCCAGAGTTCTGGAAGGCGGTCTGATCAGAGTAACGCGTCTTCTCAACTTCCGCCCCGGCACCTGACGCGACGCGGTGTAAACCGCTATTTGTACGTCAAACAAGTTGTCTAACGCGGGTAAGTCGCGGATGTTCAAACCTGGAAAGGATTCAGGTGTGGCAGCGGGACAGAACTGACGTAACAAATCTGAAGCGCGCTTGCTGGTGTTGTATAAGTGAAAGGAAATGCAGCGGAAGACGCAGAGGTTGTCCTTGTTGGGAAAATCTAACACGCCGCTTCTCTTTCCAACTCGATCCTACCGCCTATGGGAAATTCCCCCGGTCCCATGTAAACGCAAATGTTCAAATTGGTAGGAAAAAGAATGTGCCACTTGGTGTCAGCGTCGCAAAGTTTCCGTACTTCCTCGCAAGCGACGGTGTTTTCCATCTTTGAGAGGAGCTCTTCCAAAGTTTCTGAATTAGTTATAGTAGGGAGCGGTTGTATGAGAGTTGTTCTGGGAGGCGTGAAAGTAGCGCAGTTTGCTCTTGTCTTCTCTGTGTTGTAAGAGTAAGCCTACTGAGAAACCCACTTTGTATCTGAATCTTTGTGTCAAGTGAATGCGACGCATAGTATCTACAGCGTCACTCAACTCGCCGGTTGGTAGCCTGAAGTTTGTTACACTCACGCGAGTCCCGTGCATCCTGACGCCCGTTTGTATCGCAGGCCAATTCGCCGTGAACCTTTCCTCACCGTTTGGTACAGCACATATGCGCGGAGGGATGGTCACCCCGTCCAGAGATTCGCGTCGACAGGCGATCTTTCGGCAATCGCCTTCGCCGCATAGAGGGCAAAACTTAGGTATTACTCTACATTTTTCTACGTGTCTCTCGTGGTTGTACGGTCTTTTTAAAATGTTGAAACACTTTTCGCAGACGTACTGCGTCATGTTTTTTTTTGTTTTTTTTTGTTTTTTCACTCAGTTTTTCCCAACTACTTAGCCGTCTGACTATCTATCTATCTATCAATCTATCTGTCTATCTATCTATCAATCTATCTGTCTATCTATCTATCTGTCTGCTGTCTGTGTATCCGTCTGTCTGTCTCATACAGCGTACGTCAAACGCTGTGTGTGTGCGCGCGTGAGCGTTGAGCGTCTCTCATTCCAAATCTATACCGAGAAATTTGAGAATAATCTCTGTTTTGTCATCCAACTCTTTGAGCGCTCTGGCGGACAGCGTCACCCCCTGCTGTGTGGGTTTTTTGTCAGGACCTTCGTACTTGCGCACGTGGATGAGGTTCTTACCGCTGTAGTAGCTCACAGCTGCGTACACTTCGCCCTCCTCATCCAGCACTGCGAACCAGGGGGTGTGATTAGGTCTTCCTTGCGCGGACGCTGTGTCGCTTATGCGCACCACTGCGCGGATATCGGCGATGCGCGCTATTAGCTCGCGCAGCGCGTCGGCAGTGAAGTGCACTCGCTTGCTTCTGGTCAGAGACGCCTCTTTCACCTGGCCGTCTTTTGTGTAGCGCGGCCTCCTAGACAGTCTAGCCACGTCCTCCCAGATCTCCAGCGTCAAAGTCCCGTCTAAGCAGAACTCTAACCCGAGAGGACGGGAGGTTTTCTCTGCTTCTTCTGGTCCATCTCGTTCTTTTTCTTGTATTTTTCTCTTCTTAGTAGGCCTTGTTGTTCTGGAACTCACCTTAGAACGTTTCAGACCCGCAAGAAGAGTAACACCATCAGCGTGAGCTGAATCAGCAGCAGAACCGATAACAGGAGCAGCGTCAGCGCTGGTGGTATCCGAGGCCTCGTTGTTGGAACAGAGCAGCCACACGCCGTCGGTGCTGAGTGTAGCGGTAGAAGATGAAGCGCCGCCGCCCTCGTAAGGTGGTGGTGAGGGCAGTCGCCACGGACCGGACGCGCTACCAGTGGAAGTGAGGTCGAAAGCTGTGGAAGAGGGGAGTCCAAAAAACGTACCGTCCACCCCTTTCCCTTCGGGTTCTTCGTACGCCTCGTCGTTAGCGTCGTTCTCTGTCTCACCCTGTTGCTGCTGCTGCTCCTCCTCCTCCTCCTCCTCCTCCTCCTCTTCTTCTTGGTTTAGGGGCTGAGTGTCCGAATAGCTGTAACTCTCAGCGCGAGCGGCGTCGAGGGCGTCGGTCGATGTAGTGGTGGAGAGGGGCTGTGCAACGTGCGGCAGGTCATCAAAATCAGCAACAGTAGTGGGGAGGTAAAAACCCGGTTGCCAGTACTGCGCTGTGCCAGGAGCGTTGTCGTCAGTAGTAGTAGCGGTAGCAGCAGGTGCAGCAGCAGCGGCAGAAGCAGCAGGCGCAACAGTAGCAGGCGCAGCAGCCTCAGCAGGCGCAGCAGTAGCAGGCGCAGCAGCCGCAGCACGAGGATCACCAGCAGCAGCAGCAGCAGCAGCAGCAGGCGGGGCAGCAGTAGCAGCGGCAGCGCGCTTAGCAGCAACGTGTACCGTCGCGAGTGTAACAACGTCGCTAGCACGACGACTACTACCAGTAGTACTACTACCACTACTACTACTACTACTACTACCACTACTACTACTACTACTGCTGCGAGCGCTCGCTACAGCGGGAGGGTGATAAGACCAAGCGGTTGCGGCGGTAGTCTCATTTTCAGTAGCAAGAGGAGGCACTGACGCTAAACGAGCGCTGTTCCGCGTAGTCTTCTTGTTCTTGAACTTGCTTAGATCCTTGGACGGCGCTAGGTGTTGTCTTTTGCTCATGGTGGTGACTGTAGAGAGCAGCAAAAGACTGAGTGAGTGAATGGGGGTTTCCAGGCCCCTTATATACGCCTTCTCGCTTCTAGAGCTAAGCTACTTACTGCCCCTGTTCAGCTGCCGCCGGCTGGCCGGCGGCCATTCACAAAGAGAAACAAAAGACATAATGCATGACGTTTTCAGCTGGATCCCTTTCCCCCCTTTTGAGAGATCGACTGTCATGAGCTAAGCTACTTACCACCCTGTTCAGCAATTCAACGCGCATTAGCTGTATAAAGGATTAAGCAGTTGCTGCCGCCGACTGACCGGCGGCCATTCACAAAGAGAAACAAAAGACATAAGGCATGACGTTTCCAGCTGGATCCCTTTCCCCTCTTTTTTTGAGAGATCCACTGTCATGAGCTAAGCTACTTACCACCCTGTTCAGCAATTCAACGCGCATTAGCTGTATAAAGGATTAACGGTCATGAGCTTAGAGTGTGTATACAAAAAAAACTACAGGAGGCGTGTGGCGTGAAGCAAGACCCCCTAAGACGAGCGTGTCTGTCTGTGAGTAGAGGCGTGTGCATGTGGTGAGCGACTTAAGTGTAAGACAAAAAAAAATCACCGCCTCCTGCCGTGGTGAGTAGACCGGGCCGGCCGGCGGCGGCCGGCTAGTTCAATAGGGGTGACAGCTGACTAAGGCTGTGCATGAAAAAATCCGATTTTCACCTGACCTCTGACGTTTGTTACAATGAATGTCAGAGGGAGAGAGAGGCGTCCTCAGGTAGGGGGTAGGAGGTAAGGCTATGGATGAGGAAAAAACACCATTTTCAGCTGGTCCCCACCGATAGCGATGACATACCCCTCGTCATCTAAGCTCTTAAGGAGCGGAGCGGCTGAAAAAGCGTCATGCGGACAAGTCGCTAGACAGCTGGAGTGCTGTTGGAAATAGGATTAAACTCCCTCTGTATAAAAGCTCTGATTTCTGTTGGAAAAAAACCATATCGCCTCTGACCACAGTAACGTCTACTACCACCACCACCGCCACCACCGCCGCCGCCGCTGCCAAGACGAGACGAGATGGCTCAAGCTATTCCACTTTCAAGCTCGCCTTCACCTCCTTGTCCACCTGAAAAAAAGTTAATGCGGCTTGACGACGTGAGACGCGCGGGGCAGCCCGATGGGGAGAATAGAGAGGTAGGACAGCGGCGCTTAGCATATAGCGAAGCCTTGCTTCGTCAACTAGGTAAAGAGTTGAGCGGATCTTGGAGAGAGTTGGGCAGTAGCTTAAAAGTTACCGCCGCCCGTATGGATGCTCTAGTAGAGCGCAGTGTCAAGACACCGGAGGAGCTGTGTACAGCGATGTTCCGAGTCTGGTGGGGTGAAACCCCGCATCGTCATAGATGGGGAGAGCTCGGTCGCGTCTTCACCCGCATTAGACGAGTGGAACTGTTGGCTCAGTGGATGACCCTTCTCCACAGGCAGGGGTTGGATTTCGAAAACCCCGACTCGCACGCGATGCATAAGCACTTGGGCGCCCTCGGCAGACGCCTAGGTAGCAGGTGGAAAGAGGTGGGGGCCCATTTAAAATTGTCGCCTGAGAGGTTAGATAAGATCGCTGAAGAATGCGAATACGGAGGAAGTCCCGCTGAGTGGGCCTTCCGAGTGTTGAAAATGTGGCAAGCTGAAGCTGACGGTGCCGGCAGTACGCCTTTTGAACTCCTTCGAGTGTTGACTGAGGACATGGGAAAGTTTGACCTCGGCATCGCGATATTACTTGACTTTATCAAGCAAGAAACAACGAGAACGACGGACATGTGAATTGTTGTGTTTTATTTTCATACGTCTTCTTTATTAGTAAGTAAAAAAAGATATTATAACAATTAAGTCGCGTGTCCTCTTAAAGTGTCACTTCCTCCAGTCGCAGCTGATCGCCTCATCGAGGCATGTGATAAACAAAAAAAATGAAGAGACACGCTTCTTCCTCTCGAGAGGAAGAAGCGTGTCTCTCGATTAAAATCTTTTCTTTTCTTTTTTTCTTAAAAGAGACAAACGCCCCTTAGAGCGCCCCCCTAGAGAGCGCGTGACCCCTTAAAGACACTCATCTCTTCATTAAGTCGCGTGACGTCACTTCTTCTTCTTCCGGTCACGTGATCAATCAGGTCACTTCCGGTCACGTGATCCTCAATGAGGTCACTCACTTCCGTTTGGCCATTAGGTCATGTGACGTCACTTCCGGTCACGTGACTCATCAGGTCACTTCCGGTCACGTGATCCTAAATTAGGTCATATGACGTCACTTCCGGTCCCCTAAGTAGGTCATATGACGTCACTTCCGGTCCATAAGTAGGTCATATGACGTCACTTCCGGTCACGTGACCAAATGGCGGCCTCTGATTGGCTAACTAGGTCACGTGACGTCACCACTAATCCCCTAAGTAGGTCACTTCCGGTCACGTGACCAAATGGAGGCCTCTGATTGGCTGCATGTCGATTGAGTAATAAACAGTAGTTAACCATAGTCCCGTTCCGATACATACTATACTACTTCTGTCACGTGCAACCCACGTCTGGTACAAAGTCATCACATGCCAAGCATTTTCCGGGTATGGACATTCCATGCATAGAAATAGGCTTTTGGATTTTACAAGGTGCAATATGCAGTACCAAGTTCCACTACACTGGTCACAGTGCACCTACAGATGTGATTTACAGTTTTTCCTGAATCGTGAAAAGTGAATTTTGTTATATTGTAGGGAGGTGCTCGTATTAGAGAGGAGCGGATTAGTGGCCTAAGCATCAATTAAACCGGGCACAACATGTCTCACTGTATTCTCATTAGCTTCTGTTGATTTAGTATTATTATCCAATATTTGCATGTCTAACTGTGTAATAATATAAACACAATAAAATCCATGGCCCATGTATACTAGCTGCTGCTAATGGTACTCCCGGTCCACAAAAAAAAGGTACTCCCGGCATACACAAAAAAAGCCTGCAGGACCATTTGAAACCATGAATATGCTTTTTGACCTGGGTCTTGTCTCCACCATCTATGCCCAGCAGCTGTGTGGCTGGTTGGTGTGATAGAGTCTGTTTTCCTAATCAAGTATGTGATGATTTATTTCGACAAGATATTTTCAATTAATCTAGCAAAAGCATTATCTGACATGATGTAAATATTGATAGGTGGCAGTGTGTTTTGGGTAAAGCTCTTCAATTAGAGCTGTGCTAAAACCATAGACATTATTATAGATGTATCAGCAACATTGGTCAAAGGATTTCAACAAGAATAACTTCACCATGTGAATCAATATTTAAAATAGAATGACAAATGGTGTTGTCATATTTCAGTACCCGTTCAAAAGTTCTAGCCCGGTGTTGCTATTAATGCTAGTGCACAACAGTACAATGAGAGGAGGCCAAATCCATGTGCATCATTTGTGTTCCTAAATTTGACATTGTTGACAACACTTTAGTTAGTGCCTGCCTTACATCATATCCTGACTTTGATCCATTTAGACCCGACCTACCTCTACCCTATAGAAACCCAGACATGACATCACTCTGCAAATGTACTCCTAAGCCTCTTAGCTCACACATCAGCTGGTAAGCACACACCACATCACCTCATTATTCACTCCTGACTTGGATTATTCCATAGTTAGGCCATTATACCTGGCTAAGCCCCAGCCAGTAGGCCAGATCTCTACAGATCGATCTGTGCTATTAGTATTCAGCACTGACTAATCCTGTGGGGTTATTCACGGTCTGGTAACATCCCTGACTGCTCTTACAGCTATTTACAACAATAGGTGGGTGCCTAGTGTAACGCTTGTCAAAGCTTAACTCTCACCATTGACTCTTCATCGCTAATAGACTATACTAGCACAGTATTAGAACAATTACCCATATACTCTTGGTCAGAAGTCCGGCAGCGCCTACACATTGATTCTAGCATTTATATTGTGATTAACAATATACTGATCACAGCACATATTACGTACAACTGAATCACTAGATGGCAGTGACCCGCTATAAAATATTGATTCCTTTTCATAACATCACAAGTCTAGCACCCACAGTTGCAGGCAGATTCATTAGGGACCACTACAGATAACACCCAACCCCAAGCCCACCAGACAATACCCTGCATGCCTGACTGAGTAATTCTCCCTGCCTGAGCAGCTCCAGTTTAACACCTTGAGCAGCTCAATGAGGCGCTCCCTAAATGATCTGCTGATCATCGCTTATCTCTGAGCTGCCCATGTTCAAGATGACAGTTCTAATTATTATCCTTACCAACAATTTTACCAGGTAGGGAATTCACTCAGCTTGCAGTGTTGATTAATGACTGAATGACCTTGAGCAAATTTACTTAATCCTTCCTGGTGCTCAATAATCGGGTGAAATCTGTAACGTTTTTTTTTTAAACGTAACTACTAATGAACAGTTTATCACTCTGGTTTTATGGCTTGATCACACTGAGGATTGTTCTCTCCTTAAATGTGTCTCTCCCTCCCTTCAGTAGGAACAACCTTTTCATCATTTAGTATGCAATATGAATACCCAGTTGATATATTGCTAATGAGTATACTATTTCACTTCAAATTTGAATAAAAGCAAGTAAAGTAGTATATTAATATATCAATTCATTTTCAATGAGAACTATGTGAAAATATTTCTCCCAAGCATTATGCCACATTGTATCACTAGTACGGTGGGGTAAATTAATTGTAGCATAATGGAGAGGAACATATTTCAAAATGATATAAACCCTTTAGTATGGAGTGTATTAAATTTCTGATTTAAATAGCCTGAATAAATCCTTAACTCAAATCTTGAACAAATTTGTGATGTTGTTCTCCTACCTCCTCAACCCTGCAGTACCACAGCCTAAGGTAAAGGATTAGGTAACCCGTGTATTTTCTACCAGCATGACGGGTATCGAGCCAGGACCAGGCAGTGGCAGGGTGGGAGGGGTACAATGGTGAGGTATGGTATCTTGTTACTGCACTTTGTGCACTGTCCCTTGGTTTGTTGAGGGCACATTTTTTGTTGGCCTGGAAGTGTCAGCCTCCAGATTTTTAAACAACCATTGTAATATTGTGACAGTACCTGGTAGATATCTCCAGCCATTCAAAGTTCTTGAATTACTGTTACTGATGACAAGAGATCCTATTACATATGTATTTCTAATTAACTTGCTCAGTAAATGGCAAGTAAACAATACACAGCATGATATCCACTAATGAGAACAGCCTACATAGTGACTTTAGTGTCCTCGTATTGCACTGTAGTGTAGCTCTTACCTATGACATCTTTATAAAGATTTAAAGTGACAAATCATTTATAAGAAGGAGAAAATAAACTTGAAAACATGAAACCTCCTGCCAGCCTTCTTAATGAAGCATCATCCATCTATAAGGTCTAATGAAGCATCCTTGCACAACAATTGTTTTTCACTCATCACTCAGCTTGGTATTGCAGTTGTAATTTCTCAGTAATTTCCATAGCAGTTACTCCTGGATTCCTTCTTAAACTGGCCCCATTGGTACACATACTATATTGCCCATCATATATTCCTATACTGTGCTAAGGCATGGGGTATTCTAAGCGTTCTGATCAAGATGACACTATATCACCTTGTCTCCCTTAGAGGATGCACACCTCCCCATAATTTTCTCTGTTAGACGTTTACATGAATGCCCACTTTCCTACCTTCCCCATGGAGAGTGTGCTAGTCGATCCTTGTCAGCAATTACAGTGTTATTATCAGCGTCCTGTCATGGCGGCTGTGTTGGGACATCCGCCCACTAGAGGGTGCTGTCACAGCATCCCGCCTCAGGTCTCATGTCTCTATCATAGTCCACGTGTAGCAGGCTATAATACTTCTGTGATGCGTTCTTCTGACCCATCCATTTAGATACTAGCTAAGAGTGAGTTGGGATCATCTTGGATAATGGTCCCTCCGCTGTTGAAAGTGGCACTGCCTACAATATAGAGAACTCTAGTATTTTTGCAGCGCAGGCCCGTAGCTAGAGGGGTGACTTGGGGTCACCTCCCAGGGCTTCCCGGAAAGAAAAAGGTCCACATTCTGGACCCACCTAAACTAGCTATCTAGAGGTTTTTGCAGCTTGTCGATCGGACAATTATTAAGGAATCTACAGAGCTAAATGTTAAAGTGGTATTTTTTAATACTTTTCAGTAAATACTAGTGTAGTCTGAGACTGCTGCTGACAACATCCAGTTTTTTGTTCATTAATCATCCCTTATGTTTTTCTTTTGGTAACAGCCGTGCATTTCTGGTAGAGGAGAGAGGTTTTTCAAATCAGGGAGTTTAGATCCTCCAAGAATAATGAGAAATATGTCCTTTGATTATTTTCCATAGGCATAGTCAAAGGTATTCTTCTCACAAGTCATTTCCATGTATTGAAGTCAAATTACACGATCAATGTCTTTAATGCCTTTATTTTCAAGTATAAGAGCTGAATAACAGTTCATCACTGTGCGTTTTAAGGTGGTGGCATTAGTCCAAATTTGTGTAGCATCTTGGCCTATCTTGACAAGCTCTCCCCTTTCTTGCTGCAGAGCAAAATTGATTCATTGTTCAATTGCTAAAATTAATTAGCTCTGATTATTTTTCTTAATGATTGAATTCTCCAGTTTATCATATATTATCTGTGTTAATATGTGTTATTCTTAATACTGTCTGAACCCTTTCCCCTTCATACAAGATGCCTTAGAAGTTGACTGCAGCCTCATAGGAAAGGCCAGCTCGAGGCAAGACTTTTCTACTCCTTAACAATTACCCCCGTGTCTGGTCTGTCTAGACGACCTGCTGTTTAAGGTCGCCAGTCACTACGGCTCTAATTGCCCTTAATAAGTGACCCCTGGGAATTAATACTTCATTTCCCATTGCAGTCATGCTGTCTTTTGGTTAATTAAGCTTGCCGCTGTTGTTATGCCTGGCGTGGAATTAGCTTCACAGTGATTGCAGTTTCCCCAGGAAGAAATATTTATGTTGGAATTAGCCTTTCCTTTAGAAAGTCGATTAGAGGTTATCAAGATGGTGTACCATTAAACATCCCCAGTTTTGCCTTTCTGCCCTCTGCTGGTGAGATAGAGAACCATTGGGACTGCATGGTTCCTTCTCCACATAGCCTCCGTAGGTACCAAGATGTACAGGGATACAACCATGAAACCCCAGCAAATAGATCTCCAGTTACAAACTCGTAGCCAGTCTTGATAAGCCTAGAGTACACAAGGGACCAGAGAGGTTGTTTTCCATTAGCAGCTTCACGTTTTTTGTTGACCTCGAAGTGTCAGCTCTCAGGTTCTAAAACGACCTTTGTGATATTGTGACAGTACCTGGTAGATATTTCCAGCCATTCAGAGTTCTAAGATTACTGTTGCTGATAACAAGAGACCCTTTTACAATAGTATTTTTAATTAATTTGCATAGTCTTGAGGCAAATGGAAAGTAAATAATAAATATGGGGATATCCACTAATGAGAACAGTCTACATACCGACGTTAGTGTCCTGGTATTGCACTGCAGTGTAGCTCCTAACCAGGACAGCTTTGTAAAGATTCAAACTGATGACTCATTAGTAGTAGAAAATAAAAATGAAAACATGAAACCCCCTGTCAGCTTTCTCAGTAAAGAACTTATCCATAAGATTTAGTGAAGCATTCTTGCACAACAATTGTTTATCACTCAGCACTGAGCTCTTTATTGCATTTTTAATTTTTATACAAATTACTACTAAATTCCTTCTTGAACTGGCCCCATGGGTGCACATACTATATTGCCCATCATATATTCCTATACCCCACTGGGCACAGAACATTGAATCAACATTGTTAATGGTTGTCAACATTGATTCAAAGTTGATCCAACATTGATTTAACGCTGAACAAAATTTTGTGCCCACAGGGACTAAGCTCAGACATGGGGGATTCTACCTGCTAGCATTTTGATCAAGATGACACAGTGTCACCTTGCCTCCCTTAGAGGATCCTACCCTCCCCATCATTTTCTTAGACATTTACATGAATGCTCAATTTCCTAACTTCCCCACAGAGAGTGTGCTTGTTGATGCTTGTCAGCAATTACCCTGTTATTATCAGTGTCCTGTCATGGCGGCGGCTGTGCTGCGAAGCCCATCCACCAGAGGGTGCTGTCACACCATCCCGCCTCAGGTCTCATGCCCCTGTTATAGTCCTCGTGTAACAGATCATAACACTTCTTTGGTAACAGTATATTAATGCCTACTCAATAGGTATCTTTCTGACCATCCATGCTGTTATCATCTATGAGTGAGTTGACTGATCTGGGAAAGGTAACTTTCTGTTGTTCAAGGTGATACTATCTACAATAAAGAAATCCTTCAGGATAGGAAGCATCACTCTACATCCAGGGAATTAATAATTCACTTTCCATTGCAGTCGTGTTGTCTTTGGGTTAATCAAACATGCTGCTGTCTTTATGCCTGCAATGTAAGTAGCTTCACAGTATTTGTGGTTTACCAATAGGAAAGGTTTATGTTCAATTGAGGGAATAATGTTTCTAAAATTGTATCCTTTCCTTTTGAAACTATGTTTGTGATAAAGGGTACTTATCAAGATGGTGCCAGGCACACCATAAAAGACCTCAAGTCTTGTCTTTGTACCCTCTGGCAGTAAGAGTCATTTCCCCTGTATGGTTACCTGCCCACATGGCATCTGTAGGTACCAAGGTGTACCTACATGGGACCCCAAAAGCAGATCTCCAGTTACCAATTGGGAAAAACCCGGAAAGCCTAGAGTACACAAGGGCCCAAAGAGGCTGGTCTCCAGTGGCAGCTTCAGATAATAAGGACTTCCTCCAGCCTGTGCAGCATGGTTTGGTAAGCAGGGTTGAGATGGTTGGTCAATGACGTTTAACTATTCAACTTCAATGTGTTTTTTTTATTTCTGCAATGGCTTCTTCCCTAGGAACCTTCCTTTATTAGTGTCAGTAGTGTGATTATAATAGTCATGTCATGGTAGCCATGTACTTGTGTCAATGTTATGGCCCTAAGAGAACCCCTCTTTACTGTAACAAAGGATCTAGGCATTAGGGCTCCATGTACATTAAAAGAAATTTGCATCTCCTTGTCCAACTATGTGTACCGAAATCTCATCTGTGCTTTATAAAGCTAGTATTATGAACCCTTATTACCCTTTATACTCATGGTTGGTACCTTTCAACCATGCTCTCCTTTTCAACATTATCCAAGGATTTTGAAATAAACCTTTGCATTGTTTTTCCCCATAAAATATGTGGATCTATTTACCAACGTCTAATATAATTACTGCTGTGATACCTAGCTCATTGTGGCAGGTTTCCAATTTGCAAAGAAACATCTGACAGCTGATGACATCACCCTGTCAGGTGTCACACAGTTCCGACTACAAACGCTGTCAGCTGGTCTGACAGGGAGGGACATGCATTGTCAGCCACAGGGCTCAACTGTCACACACCTACTGTGGTTCAGTTGCAGACCACAGCCCATAATTTGGGAAGGGTCCTGCTATTACCTGGTATATCTATACAGACTCATTAATTTAATGTTGGAAATTCATTGTTCATTGTTAAGAGATTTATTTATTTAGCTGTTTCAAATTTTTGTAAAATGCAGACCTATCAGCCTATCGTTAGTTTCAGCATTGATTAACTTTCAGCATGGAAATCTGACGGCAGCATCATATTTGATACATATTCTAAAGGCAATTCATGATATTGACAATCATTCATCAATATCGATTCTTATATGATTTACTCAGCTTGAATAAATTCTCAATTTAAATCTTGAGCGCAATTTTGCGGTTAATAGTTAAACCAATGTTGACATTGAATAACTGAGGTGCGATGTACTTTAATACTGTTGCCATTGAATATCCTGATTATTATCAAATCTGTACAACTTGTGAGGGGCTGTAATTCTCTATTTTTGCGAAAAGCTGCGATGCTCAGCCGGCCGTTTTAATTGATAACTGAACATTCTTAAGTAAATTGGAACGTTGCCATTGGAAGTCTCCATAACAGCTTGACATCTGTAATCTGATGGTTTAAGCTACATCACTAATTAGCAGTTCATCACATTACTTTTTGAGGTATTATCATCAGTCCGATAGCAGACAGTATGAAAGTTTGTTTCCATACATAATATCATCTTATGAATAACGAAACTTGCAGAATGAATGCTGATCAAAATTAGTCAATCCAGCTAACATTGATTGAATTCTCCGTAACATGTTTATCACATATACTATCTCTATTTACCGCAATATGAATAGAATATTTTTGATACTGTCTTAGCCCTTCTAAAGTTCCCTGGGAACTTGACCACAGTCTTTAGGAACAGGCAGCTCAAGGGGGTGTCTGGGGTCTTTACACTATAAATCAGTCTTTACACTACAAATTGATGCCAATTTGATTACTGTATAGCGTTTGCTGGATAAAGACATTTGTGCCATAAAGACATTTTGTGCTTTAAAGCCAAATTTGTAGTGTAAAGACTTATGGCATATCTTTTTGCAACTAATTGGTATAAATTTGTAGTCTAAAGACTGATTTGTAGTGTAAACACCCCACAGGCACCATTCTAATTACAACCAATTACCTCCCTGCCTGGTGTATTTAGACAGCCTGCTGTTTAAGCCCCCGAGTCAGTACAGCTCTAATTGTCCTCATTCAGTGTCCCATTAACCCCTGTGACTTAATATTTTATTTCCTGTTGCAGTCACGCTGTCTCAAGATTAGTCAAGCTTGCTGGCGTCTTTGCTCCTAGTGTGTAATTAGGTTTACAATGATTGCCGTTTGCACAGGAAGGAAGTTTTATTTTGAAATCTTTAACATCATAGCCTTTCTTTGAGTGAGTAGATTAGTGATAAGGATCGCTTCTCAAGATGGTTCCACTGGGTATAACTTTTTCGGTGAAATTCTCTCACCCCCAACCAGCCAAATGTCTCAAACTCTATCGTGGTGATTGAATCACCGAGGGAGTTATGCATCGAGTCTAAAGCAGGAGGGGAGTGTTTTTCCTGTAAAAATGATTTACAAGATAGTTTCAAGCACACCATAAATTACCTCCGGTCTGGCATTTAGGCCCTCCGGTGTGTAAGAAAAAGAACCGTTGTCCCTGCATAGTTACCTTTCCTCAGTATTCTCACACCCTCTGTAGATGCCAAGATGTACAGGAATATGGCCGTGGCCCTGAAGCAGATAGATCTCCAGTTACCCACAGGGTGCCAAACTTGGAAAGTATAGACCACACAAGGGACCAGAGAGGCAGGCCTCAAGGGGTAGCTTCAGATAATAGGGACTTACTTCAGGCTGTGGACCATGCGTTCAAGAGCAATGTACCCTCTCCAATGCCTTTTTGGTGGCTCTAGAAGTCTATGGATATTCATATAGCTACTCTTAGATTAGACCAATAAAGGCTATGTGTACCAGAACCCCATCCATGTTTTATAAACCCAGTATTATGAACCCTCATTACCCTTTATACTCATGGTTTGTACCTTTCAACCATTTTCTTCTATTCAACATTATCCAAGTACATTAAGATGAACCTTTGAATTTTTGTTCATATTATATTTCCATATTTTTCCATAGTATGACTGCAAGAATTATGTGGACCTGTTAACCAAAGTCCAATTGAATTACTGCTGTGATACCTAACTCATTATGGCAGGTTCCCAATTTGCACAGAACATCTGACAGCAGATGACACCCACCCTGTCATGTGGCACACAGCTCCCGCTACAAATCCTGTCAGCTGATGCATTGTCAGCCACAGGGCTTAAATGTCACACACCTACTGTAGTCCAGTTGCAGATCACAACCCATTTTTTGCGAAGGCTCCTGCTATTACCTTGTATAAATATTCAGACTCATTCACTTAATGTTGGAAATTCAATGTTCATTGTTAAATCATTCATTAAGCTGTTTGAAAAGATTGTAAATTGTGGACCTTGTATAATCAACCTCGTGTATTTCAACCTTGATTAACCTTCAGCATGGAAATATGAAGGCTGCATCTTATTGGATCCATATTTTGGACTCAATTTATAACATTGGCAATCATTCATCAACATTGATTCTCATGTGATTTGCTCAGCTTAAACGAATTCTCATTTCAAATCTTGAGCAAAATTGTGATGTAAATATTTGAATCAACATTGACATTGATGAACTGAGATGTGATGTACTTTAATACTGTTACCATGGTATATCCTGAGGATTATCAAATCTCTACAACTTGTAAGAGGCTGTGGTTTTCTATTTTTGCATTAAGCTGCGATGCAAAGCTGGCCATTTTAATTGATAACTGAACGTCCTCAGGCAAATTGGAAGGTTGCCATTAGAAGGCTCGGTAACAGCTCGAGGTCTGTAATAGGGTCGTTTAAGCTTCATCACTAATTAACAGTTTATCATTTTACTTTTTGAGGTATTATGATCACAAGCAGAATGAAAGTTTGTTTCCCTACACAATATCATCTTACCAAAAACAGAACTTGCAAAATGAATGCTGGTTAAATTTAGTTAATCAAGCTTCCATTGATTGGATTCTCTGTAACATGTGTCTCATATCCCTAATAACCACAATATGAATAGAATATTCTTAATACTGTCTTAGTCCTTACCAAGTTCTCTAGGAAGTCAACCACAGGCCATAGGAACAGGCAGCTGGAGGGTGTGTGTCGGGTCTTAACACTACAAATCAGTCTTCAGACTACAATTTGATTATTGTATAGCATTTGCTGGATAAAGACAGATTGCTGCAGTACATAAGGTTTCTTGCATAAAGACATATTGTTTAAAAACTAAAGACATTTTTGGTCCGAAGAGATTTGTGGCCTAAAGACATTTGTGGCCTGAACATATTTGTGCTTTAAAGACACATTTGTAGCATAAAAACCCATGGTATCGATTTGTAGTCCAAAGCCTGATTTGTAGTGTAAAGCCCCCAGGAACCTTTCTAATTTCAACCAATTACCTCCCTGTCTGGTCTATTTAGACAGCCTGCTGTTTAAGCCCCCGAGTCAGTACAGCTCTAATTGTCCTTATTCAGTGTCCCATTAACCCCTGGGACTTAATATTTCATTTCCACTTGCAGTCATGGTGTCTCAAGGTTAATCAAGCTTGCTGGCGTCTTTGCTCCTGCCGTGTAATTAGGTTCACAATGATTGTCATTTGTGCAGGAAGAAAGATTTATTTTGAAATCTTTAACATCATGGCCTTTCCTTAGGAAAGTAGATTGGTGATAAGGATCGTTTCTCAAGATGGTTCCACTGGGTATCACTTTTTCGGTGAAATTCTCTTACCCTCAACCAGCCAAATGTCTAAATCTCTATGGTGGTGATTGAATCACCAAAGCAGTTATGCATCGAGCCCAAAGCAGGAGGGGAGTGTTTTTCCATAGATATTATACCGGTACAAATGAGGTGATACAGAATACATTTGCCCTTGGCCCTATGAGAGCTGTATCATCAAGTAGGGAGGTCACTTTATTTAGTCGAGTTATAGACAAATAAGAGAAACAATAAGTAACACAAGAAAAAAAAAACCATGTAGGTGTGTGTTCGTTCAACACACAAAGGAGACTGACTGGAAGGCGGGAGACCGGGAGCAATGAGCCGGCACTCCCCCTGGTGTGAGTGGTGGGAACTAAGTCTGTCCCTTACAATATATATCCATATTAACTGGCGTGAATATAGGCCACATATTATACCGGTACAAATGAGGTGATACAGAATACATTTGCCCTTGGCCCTATGAGAGCTGTATCATCAAGTAGGGAGGTCCAAAGGCCAAACACACATTTGCCCAAACTACACAAACTCAGACAGCTTATCAGCAACCTGCACATCTTTCTGCATTCTAGAGTCATATGAATCGGACAGGTACAGGAGGACTGCCCAGCTCCTCCAGTCCCCGTATGCTTTCACGTCATGTAGAGGGAGGAAGGTGGCCAAGTAGGATGCCGATCCTCTCCTCACGCTGTGGGTTGAGTAGTGACCTTCCAGCCCTATAGCCTTACATGCGTCCTTGAGCTTCCTGTTATAGTTATTGTAGTTGAGGGTGAAGAGAGAATCACAACCCCTCCTCTTTGACAGCGAAATATACAGTCTTAATACCCCCACCGGACACAAAGCACTTGTGGGTGATTCCACTACTGGAATTCTATTGACCCTCTCACGGAATTGCACTGTCTTGGAGCTCCTAACCACAACGTCCATCCCAATGCCATTGAACATAATATCCCGGGTCAAGATCTGGTGGGTAGACTTGGTTACATGGCTTACTCTTAGCAGGCACCTGAATGACAGTAGCAAAGCGCACCAAAACTGTAAGTCCAAGAGATTAGATAAGTCTAGTGTAGATTTTATAGCAATTAGGTTGACAGGCGACAGTGGTAAAGCCGGGTTGGTTGCGGCACCCAGTAGCCTCTTTGCACCCCTCATTGTAGAATGAATAAGAAAGGTGCCCGGATCAGGGTGAGGATAATCCAGGTACTTGTGAAGAGACCAGAGGCCCGATACATATTGGGTAATTGTCTGATAGCTCACTGATGACGTGAGGTGGGTAATGTAGAGACACGCCCCTTCCACGTCTACCGGTAGTGGGCGAATGTCATAAATGTCACAGAAACTAAAATATCTCTTCCATTGAGTCTTTTTCGCCTTAACTGTGTTGTCTGACCAACAGAGCGACCTGATCTTCGACCATTCCTCACGCAGGGAGGTGATGCCTGCAACAATAATCAAAGTCCACTATTAGATCTGAACATATAACTACACAATCTGGGTTCCTGAGACGAGACAAAGAATCGGCCAGAATATTATCCTCTGATCTGATCCAGGATGGCTGTATGAATATATTAAAAAAAGCTGTCAGCCAGAACAGCTCCCGCAGCCACCCCATAGTAGTGGGGTTCTTACCCCTGCCTGTCCTGAGGGCGTGGTAGACCTGTGTATTGTCAGTGACTACCTGTACCACACAGTCCCTCCATCTGGAACAGTCACGTTGTGTAGCAACAACCACAGGCCATAATTCCCCAACGTTAATATTATCCCTGTAAACAGGCTCTGTAGGGGCACTAGCCTGATGGGGACAGGCTGCATCATGGACATTCCAGAATCCCCAATGGTAACTGTCCTCTGAGTAACCACCGAAGCCAGTTGATGAGGCGTCAGTGGTCAGCGTCACTGTTCTTCGACTAGAGTCGAACATCCGTGCCTTCCCATTGAAGCTGATCAGGAAGGTGGACCACCACCGTAAGTCCAGTATGGCTAGGTCACAAAGCATTATACGCCTGCATGATGAGTCTGTGTCACGAAGTAAGTCGTAAATGCGGCGAGTGAATGTTCTGCCTCCCTTTACAACAGTGCCACAATGGGCCAGGAGACCTGCAGCCTGCTCGAGGTTTTTTCGGGAACACCACCTTTTGTTCTTGAGGGAATTCACACATTCAATGACCCTAGACACTTTGTCCTCACCAATTGATAACGTCATGTTTACAGTGTCAATTATTATGCCTAGAAACTTCACCACTTGGGTCGGGGCTATGACCTTTTTGGTCGCCACTTTGAAACCGAGAGTTGTCAGGACTACATGTAGGGCCTCTTGGGCCACCACACACTCACTTTCATTGACATCAATTATAATGTAGTCATCCAAGTAATTGATACAGTTATTTACACCTTGGTGTTTTGCACATTTCACCACAAAATCAGACACTTGTGTGAAGATCCAGGGAGCTGATTTCAGGCCGAAACATATACATATATCACAGAACCACACATCCCCCTGACCCAGGTTCCATTTGAATCCCTGGAACTCTCTATTGGAGGGTAGAACATTGCATGACCTATATGCACTTGATATGTCAGACACAGCACAAAATTCAGAACCATTAAGTAGGTCAACTACATCGTCCACCGTATTGTAACGGAATTTTTCGCAGGACTCCCCCATGTACTCATTTATATTGATGTCCTCTGGGGCTGAGCAGTCTGTTATGGGGCGTAAAGTACCGTCGGACTTGACCACCCCCCCTAGAGAGTGTACACATCTAGGTTTCACCGAATGACGTCTGACCTTGCCCATAGACAATTCACTGATGATTTTTTCCGTCATCTCATCATACAAA
Source organism: Harmothoe impar (assembly GCA_947462335.1). Classification (NCBI taxonomy): domain Eukaryota; kingdom Metazoa; phylum Annelida; class Polychaeta; order Phyllodocida; family Polynoidae; genus Harmothoe; species Harmothoe impar. Next base: position 78,264,354 of record OX381709.1, on the reverse strand, counting down.
GAACCTTTGGTGACATTTGCATAATTTTCACAATAATAAGCAGTGGGGCAGTTTTTGTCAACAATACGAAATCCTCGGCAGACACCAGTTACCACATACCAGTCCCTCTCTGTAATGGTACTGAAAGAGATAAGGGAACTCACAAATCGGCACGGTCGTAACTGGGTCACTACCCCCTGTAACACATATGTACAGTGACACTCCCCTCTGACACACCGGGGAAACACAGGAATATAATTGGCAGGTATTACCTCAACACAGACAACAGGAATATCAGTACCGTATTTAACAGCAAAAGCATTCCTAATACTCACAGATTCTGTTATGCCGATATAATCCGGTAATTCGTCCCAGTCACTCGCGTTAGCGAGGATGGTTTCAATTTCACACTCGCCATTGGCGTCAACAAACAGCCGAATTGCGGCTTGTCGTAATTGATCGTCGACAATTTCTGGAAAACCAACATCAACCTCCGGGAATTTATCCTCGGCAACCTCATCAATATTTATGAAAGAGATATCAGTGACATTATGTTCCCCCATTGTAAATTGATCCCCCGCCAGATCCCCGTTTGAGACCGTGTTTACGACATCACGATACGAGTCACAGTTGTGACCTTCACCTTGGCCCGTCCCCTCCTCGCCAAAAAAACCATGTAGGTGTGTGTTCGTTCAACACACAAAGGAGACTGACTGGAAGGCGGGAGACCGGGAGCAATGAGCCGGCACTCCCCCTGGTGTGAGTGGTGGGAACTAAGTCTGTCCCTTACAATATATATCCATATTAACTGGCGTGAATATAGGCCACAAATATTTTCGAGATAGTTTCAAGCACACCATAAATTACCTCCAGTCTGGCATATACGCCCTCTTGTGTGTAAGAAAGAGAACCATTGTCCCTGTATAGTTCTCTCTCCTTGGTATTCTTACACCTTCTGTAAATGTACAGGGATACGGCTGTGGTGCTGCAGCAGATAAATCTCCAGTTACCCACAGGGTGCCAGGCTTGGAAAGTCTAGACCACACAAGGGACCAGAGGCAGGTCTCAAGTGGTAGCTTTAGATAATAGGGACTCACTTCATGCTGGGGATTACGCGTTCGAGAGCAAAGTACCCTTTCCAATTCAAATGTGGTTGCTGTTCTACAAGGTGCTTGCGAAGCACAATATAACATAAATTAGCACAAAGTTTTTAATGCCTGATAGTGCTCATTGGTGATTGCTCCTAGTTGTCTTTTTTTTTATGGCTCTGGAAGTCTATGAATATTCATATATATATATACCTATATCTCTCTCTCTCTCTCTCTCTATATATATATATATATATATAGATATATATATAGATATATATATATAGAGAGAGATAGATATAGATATAGATATAGATATAGATATAGATATAGATATATATAGATATAGATATAGATATATAAATAGCTACTCTTAGGTAAGCCCAATAAAAAGCTCATTTTGAACTGGCCCACTCAAATACTTGAACGCTTGAAATTAAGTATTTGCCCCACGCTTACTGTGTAAACATCTCAACAACTCGTCAGTTTCACAGAATAGGGCTGGTTTTTTTCATATCTAAAGATTAACAGGTTATCATGCTGCAATATACAAAATGAATGGCTACTGAGTATGGGGATTGCAATCGGATCCACCTAGGCTTCCAGTAGCAAACAGATCTAGGTGGAGAGACCAAGGCTGGACTCATTATGCAACAACATTTTAAGGACTGCATAGTGCATTAATACAGCTTACCTTTGGTCTTCATGGTGCATGAATGCAACCCTGGCAAGTAACTCACCAGTGCTGAATTCAAGCTTGGGGTTGAGACACTCCAAAAGGGTCAGCATGATGCACCAGCACCGGCGAATACTCCCCGGGGCTATCGACAAATGTAATCCTTTAGTGACATGCTGTCCTTAAAGGGTCAACGACATAGTGAAACCCACCCCAGGAGGGGTTACATCGGTCACCCAGATACTGTCAGACGTAGTGGAGGGCACCGCTTTTACCATGAGTGGAGCCCAATGTCCAGTTGACTGGTTCCGTGGGTAGACACCATTCAGGGAAGAGAGGAGCGAGCGGACCGGGGATAGCCAGCAATGGGGGCAACCCCTGGAGGACCCGAAGCCTTCCCCGTTCTGTAGCAACATAAATGACAGGCCTAATGAAGATGGGCCTTGCCCTAAGCCCGCCTATAGTCAGCCTGCGTATGGGCCCTGTGCTGGTGGGTTGTAGGGAGGCACAGGGCTTGGAGGTGAAATAGCTTAGGAAGAAAAGGGGGCATGTTGCAGGAAGGGACCATGGTCAGGGTGGGTATAAATCGGAAGTGGCTATATTGATATCTATACAGCTCTGATAGGTGAACCTAAGCACCCCCTTGCAGAAAAAAAAGGCCGAATGTTGAATCGGTCACATAACTGAAGCAGATCTATATGCTTAGATATAGGACTGTCTGTGACAAAGCTGCTGGATAGTTGAGGGTGCCAGATTATTGAAGGACCCTTAAACAAAGTCTCATTATACACCGTTCTTCAGGGGTACATCTGGGTCATGACCACGGCCCCAATGAGTGGAACACTATGTAAACAGGTATAGCCGAGTGGGCTCTTGCATTTGTCCTATTTGGAAATAGTCTGAAATAGATTTACTAGCTATACTCTACTGATGTCAGAAGCTTTGGGACATGACTTCAGTGTCTGCCACGAAGGGCATGGCATGTCACGATTCCTGTAGTGGAAAATAGTAGCTCTTGTATTCAGAATTTAATATCATAGTACATTTAATTCTGTCACACATAGTCCAGGAGTACCCCCGAAGAGAGTACAGACTCACAAATGTCCCCGTGGCCGATTCAGTTCTCTCTAATGGAATAGATGAAACCTCGTCCTTAGATCTGTGTTGGTCTGATATACATTTTATACTAGATTTTCTGTGAATGAATTTCCGATTTTTTTCTTGGATTTCTTAAGATCAAAATTACTCTTGATGTGTAGCCATTTAATTGATCGACACAGAAATGATGACTGCCATAGAAGTGGGGACAGGGTCATTTTCTGGACAAATCTCACACCTGCTCAGCGAAGACATTTAACGCCATAGTTGCAGCTATCTATTTTCTATTGAACAACACAGATTGAGATATACGTTCAGAAAATTAAAACGTATAAATAAAAGGTTTAAGAAGAGACCCTCAGTAGCTTGAGTTTCCTTTTCAAAACTAGTTACTTATCTTTGATTTGAGTCTCGGCAACATCACAGGAATTTCCAGAGGAGATTACGTGAAGTCAATGTTTAAGGCTTAAAGTTGGTATAGATAAAGAGGTAGCCACGTTGAAGAACCGTCACAGCTCATAAGGGAGTATTCCACTGACAGAATCGGCGGTGGTTTCATCCATCAGATATCAGTGCCACCCACCCCCCTCCCATCTTTTTAGAGGCACTTGTGAAAACAAAGTAATTTGTCCTACCAGTAAATCTGACTTACTAAGTCGACCGTTGCCACAATCACTTCAAATATTGTATATTATATGTGCCTGCATCATGGGTTGTTATTACAAAAACCTTTACGCAAACTAAAAGGATGAAAAGAATTTATATGTTGCACCATGAAATACTGTATGACATAATGATGTACTCCCGATTCCTGTATGATTGGCTGCTAGTGACATCATCTTGTTATGTGACCAAATGAGAATGGTCAAACACCATCAGACTATGCATGATATTAAAATCTCTCATGTCCTCATTCTCATTCTTGAATACCTGTACTGTATTTTTGAAAATCATTTCATAAATAAAAATACTTTATGAATTCAAAAAAAAAAAATCTTATCTGGCATTGAAGCTACTTTGTCCGCAAAACTTTAGGTGAGTTCCCCATTTGTTGATTACATGATCGATATCATACCTGCTTGCAGGTTTGGAAAGTTGGAAGGTTCTAATTATTTAGTATAACATTTAGTATAACAAGTCTACTATATTGTGTCACAACTGATTAACTCTCGGCTCGCATAAATCAAGACCTATCAGGGGTGCATCATAACATTATTTGATTTGACCACAACACAGTAACCTGTATACAACCACTACCTGCAGTCTATTCCTACTTGCAAATTCCAATAAGGAAAATATTGATACCATAAGGAATAATGTGAAACACAAGGCAAATTTGCTTTTTGATTAACTGGAAAACATACTGGAAGACTTTAAAGTTTTCAGCAACTTCCACTCGTCTATTGGGACTTGTCTAATTCACAAATCGGAATGGTCGGTAGAAAAACGAGTTTCAAGAAATGAAAGAACAGTAATTTTAAAAGATTATAGTCTCTCTTTATTATACATAGCAGCAATATCTCATTTGTGTAATTAAATACAATTGGATTCACAAGTATCATCCATTTCAATAAACACTCTTAAACCTAGGCGTGCCACACTAACACTTTATGAACGTTTGTATTTAAGTAAATCAATTCAGATAAATGCCAATGCAGCCCTGGCGAGTAACTCGCCGGTGCAGCATTGGTGCATCGTGCCGACCCTTTGAGAGTGTCTCAATCCTGTAGGGTCAGAATGATGCTCGAATGCAGCACTGACGAGTTACTCACCAGGGCTGCATTCGTGCATCATGATGACCAAGAGCATGATGCATTAAGGCATCATGCCGTCCTTAAAGGGTCAATGTGTTTCTCCAGGGCATTTTGATTTTCCTTAAATTCAAACCTTCATGCAGTGTCCCTGAACCAGGGTGTGACCCCCTTCCCTTGAGTAACCCAGGGTGCCAGCTACACTTCACATAACGCCAAAAACCCATGCCCATACAAAGTATGTCGTCGAAAATATGAATCGCCAGCTAAAGCCAAATTTAAGAAAATTGTGTGTTTCAGGTTACCCGACCCTACCTAGCAAAATAGGGCCGACCCTAGAAATTTGTATCCAATTTAAAAAAATATATTTACATTTTAGGTCATGTTGGAGCTGCTTCAGAGTCAATTTGATAGTTCATGAGTCAATGCTGTCGTCAGCAAGTCAGCGCGGAAGTCTGTGAGTGAATTTCTGGTCATAATTCTTTTTAAACTTTACATTTTAAGTTTTTCAAACTATTTAACCTGAAACACACCTTTTATTTCTGGCCTAATCTTCAGCTGATTGTTTCTACTGATTTAAAACCATACGTATTCCCACTAAGGGCTCTACTGCTGTGGTCTTCAACATAGCGTTCAGTGTGAAACCCTCGGGTGGCTCATTTTATCAGACCCTATCCAACAACACGGGATCAACCCATTAAAAGGGGGTCTCGTTATTTCTTTTGTTAGTATTTACAGCAGAAAGAATACATCCCAAATAAAGCAACGTTTCAAGGGTATTTCCAACGTAAACAAATATTAACCAATTGACCTAGCCTTTAATCTTTGACCATGCGGCCTGAAACACATTTGCCTCCCAAAGATAGCAGTTGTTCAGAAGAATATATATATATTGCAAGCACACTAAGGGGTTTCTCATTTCATATCACCCTGTCCACTCCAACTGATCCTTAAAGATCCATACATATGAATAATAACAACGTAATCCGTCTCACTCAGAAATTATTATATGTACAGGAATATATTACAGTATCTCATGGCATGTGACATGCATACTGGGAAAAAAGACCTTAGAATACCCTGCAATAAGGTCTCCTTTTGCAGATCCTGTCACAATTATGATCCCTTCTAAAGTCTAAGTCATTTAGATTTTGCTTCAGTTCTCAGTGCATTATTGATGGTGCATTCAACTGTCTCCCAACACACTTTATAATACCCCTCATGCCAGTGGTTGGATCGTAATGCTATCACTTCACTTGCTGTTCTGTATAGGACTTGTTTTTCCTTGTGCTACCAGTGAATTCTCCATTCAGCCTTTGCCCTCTGGTGTAAGATCACCTGAGCCGTCTGATATGCAAGTTCTTCGAAATAGATGACTACTTATTATTTGACTGAAGCACTGATTCAAAAAGAAGAAGAAAGAAATCATGCATTTCTGCAAATTGACATGGAGTTCAGACCAGACCTGTGCATGAAAATGCTTGTTTAGGTCATCCATACATCTACATTTGTCCCTACCTCTTTCTTGTCCAACAATGTTTAAGGCTTAAAGTAGGTAGGAATATAGAGGTAGCCACGCTGCTAAAGATAATACACTGAATCACCCCTTTGGGAAACTGCTCATAGAGTCTATCTGCTCTCCCCAAGCTAAAGCTTTCCGTGCCATTATCTTGCCGCCATAGTGAGAATAGTGACTTCGATTAGTACGACCCTTGTAAGTGTCAGCAGACTTGAAATGGCATCCAAACTGCAGGGCTGATTTCCATTGTCGATTGCTCTCTTACCAGGCTGTTCCAGATGGACACATCTTGGCTCGTTCTCTATAGGGCTCCTAAGGGTTAGGCCAAGGGCACATCCATGTTCAGGTGTTCAATCAGGTAATACCAGGTGGACGCTCGTAGACTCATTTTTGACTGAAACCCCGACCAGTGACACCCTCTTCTGGGTATATGCAGAGCTCAAGGTCCTTCACTCTGCTACCTGGTTAAACACTGAGGGCCTCGGTAATGCTCATGTGCCCTATGACCTTCGACCACAAACGCAATACACCAGAGCACGCTCCTTCAAAACACACACTCTCTGGGCAATTCCCCTGAACCAAGCACACACAGAATCTCAGACAATTCCTCACTGGTCAATTCTCTCAATTCATCACCATTCAATACATCCTGAATGTCGGTAACACAACGCTCGCCGCTCGTATCCCTGCCGCCTCCGATTATCTGAGGACGTCGGTTTAGAGGACGTCCTTGCGGATGACGTCTTAATAGCATTACTTTTTGATGATGACGATGACGATGATGTAACGGCTCCGTCCGCTTCAGCTCCATCCGGACAGTAACAGGAGCGACACTTGTCGACCCAGACATCCTGACCAGCCGGAATCACGAGGTCCTCCAGCCAGCAATTCTCACCTGCAATGACAAAACAGACAAAATGGTATTAATTCAAGATATTGGGAGTTTTTCTGAACAGATAACAATATTTTCACTGCATGACTGTTTAAATATGCATGAAAGAAACATTTTAGACACATTCGATTTCAGTAAATGCCACACAATGCCACTCAAATGCCTTTATACCGTTCAGGGCATTACTGAACTTAAAGCGACTTAAAGTGTGCCTCTAAGGCATCTTAAATTCGCTAACACGCAAATGTTCAGGTACTGTATATCATGTTGCTAATCATGAGAGATAATGTCCTAACATAGTCAATCAATATCCTGCAAAGTATAGGTATCTGTATAGAAGAGTGTTTCAGGGAAGAGGGAATATTGCAACCTGAACTGAGGATAATACATACAATAAGACCTAACACTGATTTTTGGTGATTAGCACCACAATTCTCAACAGTTAATCGAAATACATAGACAAAGGTTCACGAGTTTCAGTCTGCAGGGTTGGTTATTGCACAAGCAGGCCTGTGGGCCATATTTCACGAGGCCGCAGGCTTAAACAAGTGTGCCTTTGTATTTATGTTTTATGTTTTTCGATTCAAATCACCAAAATCATGGTAGGGGGGAGCCTAAATATGCTAAATTTTGATGACGTTACAGGGCCGTGAAATATGGCCATGGCTTATTTCACGGGGGGTGTTAAATATGGCCTTCCTTGGTTAAGTCAATGAAGCTGTCGTATTTGATAAAAAATAATATGCAAGATGTTGTTATTAACAACAATATTTGGCGGAAATAATCTCATCTCATCTCATCATGCAGCTACCTGCTTTCCCCTAAGATGAAACAACATAGACTAATGATTCAGCTTTGAGCTTTTTGGTATACAGAAAATCTTTAGTTGGAGATATATGAGCTGTCAGCACATGCCAAAGGGAGCATCCTTTCTCCATGACTTCTCACATTAGCGAAGAATCCTTCACTGCCCAGTGGGCACATAATTCAGATCAACACTGAATCAATATTGAACCAACGTTGAATCAACATTGACAACAAGATATCAATGTTGATTCAAAGTTCTGTGCCCACTGGGTGAGCCCCAATGTCCCATGTGGGTTTTCTCCAAAACCATGTCGCCATATCGATTTTAAGAAATCGCCATATCACCATAATACTGATTTCAAAAAACGCCCAATGTCCCGTGTGACTATCCAACATTTCCTCCTGTCCCATGTCACTAGGCCCCAAAAATGTCCATACCGCCCTGTCGAAGGGGTCTAGAGCCGTTACTGGCCCAGTCCCATTCACCATGGATCCTGAATAAAACAAAACCTCCCAGTACGGATGCTGAAAGCAAACACGAGAGACAATCGCATGTCTCTCTATCATATCTCACTCCCTTTTCATCTGCAGCTGGCCATTTTCATGCCACAGTAACTTGATATTGTCCACAGAATCAGGATTGATCTGCAGCCTGTGGGTTTTGGGTGTGCCTGGATTTATTATCTTAGTCACGTGATGGCAGTAGCCAATAGAACATCAGGATTCTACACTGGTAATCTTTATGTCCCGTGGCTTAGTCTGTAGTGACTACATTGTATAAAGTTAGTTGCCCTGTTTGTAGGTGTACAGTAGACTCTTCTGTAGGTGCACAGTTCATTGTAGGTAAACAGTAGAATCTTTTGTGAATCTCCAGTATATATATATTGTACTGTTAACCATTCTATAGTAGATTCTACTGTAGATCTGACAAATTGATAATCAAAAGTGACGGACGCAAAAAGCAAAAATAAATATGATAGATGCCTTACTTTACTCATAGTTCTGAATGCAAAGAATTAAGGTTGGTTGGTCAGTACTGACTAACCTAACAGTAATAAGTAGACTTGATTCGTCGTATAGGGAGCCAAAGATCGATTCACTTGCTCTATCGCTAGTGACTGCGTTGTTAGCCAGTAGTGACTAAGGTCAGAATATCAGTGTAGTGACTCAAAGGGCATGTTGTGATATAGTGTGCTAAGATGTCACAGGATGCCACAGCAGCATCGACCATCCGGACTCGTCGGGCATTAGGTACAAAATAATGCAGCAAGGCTATATGCAGCATTATATGGACAAGTGATAATTACGTATTGCATCAGCAGTTCCTTCTGAGAAATCCTTGTTCTGACAAAGAACTACAATCTATGTACCAAACAGCCAAATACCAATTCCTGACCTTTTGAATTCATGGCTAACAAGTGATGTCTTCTGGTAAACATTTTCGAGCAAACAAGGGGGGGGGGCAAAAATCACATATTATTTTATTTTAGCTTCGCAAAACGAAAACTAAAGAATAAGTGAACATGGATGGTTAGTCAGCATTCCTATCGCATTATCATCTACAATCGCCAACCATGCGTTACATGATTTAATTTCTGTCCCAATAATGGCATTTTACAGAGAAGAGTTGAACCCTTTAAGGACAGTATGTCGCTAAAGGATTGCAGTTGTTTGTCAGGAAGCACCAATGCAGCCGTGGCAAGTAGCTCACTAGTGCTGCTTTGGTGCATCATGCTGACCCCTCGAGAGCTACACAACCCTGTAGAGCTGGCATGGTGTTTAAATGCAGCACTGGCAAGTGACTCGCATGGGCTGCATTCATGCATCATGACGATCAAGGGCATGTTGCATTAAGCATCATGTCATCCTCAAAGGGTTAACATGCCAACTACTGTGCCATCATAGCAGCTAGGTCTCCTTATGTGATAAGGTCTCAACGAGGCGTGAAGTAGTTCTATTCCGAGCCGCCAGAGGTGCTGGTAGCGATAAAGTGGTTGCACCTGTAGCCTAAGTGATGGGCGAGTGTTGCACAAAGTCTTAAATGACAAACATTCTCATTAATTATCAAGGCATATTTCTCATATTACCTTCATGTTAGTATCAAAGGAAGTAAGAGCGGTGAAATACCTGCATACCAGGGTTAATATGTTAAATCAAGTTCTGCCCACACCCCATAGTAACCATGCTAGTGCAGCCAGTGCAGCCAGTAGATGTGGCGAGAAGTATGAGTAAAGTGCAGTGCCAAGTTAACCCTTCATGGACGGCAAAATTTGTCATCATGAAGCACCATGCAGCTATGCACCTGAGCTATGGCAAGGAATTCACCAGTGCTAAATTGATGCATCATGCCTAAACCTCAGCAGTGTGTCAATCCCATAGGGTCGTGGCAAGTTACTTGCCAGGGCTGCATGAATGCATCATGACGACCAAGGGCATGATGCATTACTGCACTAGGCTGCTGTTAAAGAGATAGGCAGTAATTAGTGGTGGAGTGGTGTAATGAAAACCCTCAGGCTGCGCAGGGGCTGATGCGCAGCGTAATACACCGCAGGTTAGGGAGTCAAAACAGACCAAATATTCACATTTGTAAGCAGAAGATTACCTTTTAAGTGTACACAACACAAACACATTTATCTCATTTTGTCTGAATTTCACTGTAATGTCTATCTGTATGAAACTGTTTCAAAATAGAATACATTAGACTAGAAAATCACTGTTACTTCATCTTTCCAAATCAAAAAGCTTTTTGTGAGATTATGAATAGGGTCCTTGGTCTTGGCCCTGAACCTAATATTACCTCTAGATATAAACTCAATAAAACATCTCGTATAGGCCCCGGCTAGTATGTGAATCAGATCGCTGGTGTCGCTTGTAGGATCCACCAAGAGTGGAGGCACAACTTATACGAGGGTTTTTGCTGCTACGGTAGAGTACTAAAGCCACAATAATCAGATTGCTGGTGCGGCTTATAGGATCAGCACAAAGTTTAGGTGTGGCTTATTGCAAGGTTTTACGGTAGTATCCTAATTTCGCACATTCATGCCATTTTTAACATAATGTTGTCTTTAAAGCGGTTAAAGGGAGACCTGTGCCTAATTCAGAGAATGGCTGCCTTGGTTGCGCCACTTTAATCCTTTAGTGATGCTCAGTGCACCCCCTACCCCTGCAAGGCCCCTCTCTATGAGTAGAAGTAGGTGTCGTCAAGATAACAGTCTAGGCCCTGCATGAGTGTTGCCATTACCAATACACGCCTCTAGCCCTGCAAGGGCTGCAAAGTGTTTTCACCCTTTTATGAAATGTTGCTAAAGCATGAGATTTGTTGTTACGATGCCGCTCTGGCGAAAAACTCACCGGGGCTGCATTGATGTATCATATCGACCATTTGGAAGTGTCTCTACCCCATTGGATCAGCATGATGCTTGAATGCAGCATTGGCTATTTACTAACCAGGGCTGCACTCATGCATCATGACAAGGAAGGGCATGATGCATTAAGCAAGATGCTCTTGGCATGAGTACCCTTTATCTTCATGATGCATGAATACAGCAGGTAACTCATGACTGCTGTATCCATGTATACCCTGTATTGCTGTAGCTGCTCCTACATATCATATCACTTATGTGACTAACACTAACAGCAAGAAGCATATAGGGTAGGAGGTCTGACTTCGAGCTTCGCCTATGGAGTAATACATAGGAAGAATGCCTGTCAGATTGAGGAATAGGCCAATTTTGAATAGGTAGATTGCGGTACTGATTTAGATTGACAGGTTTATATATAGATAATGCCCCAAACATTTTCAACATTATTTTGTACATTTTCTCAATACTTTGCATCATGAAACATCATTTAGAGTGGATTTGGTCAGTTTTGGGAATCAAGACCACAAAATTTGGATTCAGCAGGATATTTTGGTCTAGAAAACCCCTTCTTTTCATTTTGTATCACTCTAATAAAGACTCAAACGAACCACATAAAAACCCCTATTCTCCATAGTCTTCAATAGTGAGCACACAAAGTCGCCCACTTTCATCGGGGGGGGGGGGGGGAGGGGGGTAGAGGGGGGGAGGGATATAACATGGGAATCTACAGAGTCGGACATCCTACCCTATATAATCCTTGCTAACAGTAAGAGAGGCTGCAACCAGATTCAGCCATGTACCTAATACCAGTGAGGTCATGTCTGATCTCAGTCAATAGTGGGTTAAAAGGATTATTACAGCCTGCACTGGTAACCAGTCAGCGTCGCTTATGATCTAATGGGTGTCATATAGGACCCACCATGCTTTCGTTGGTGTCTGCCAAATGGAGCCCATTTGAGGTTGTATAGACCCAACCCTTTTTGAGCCAGAAACACAAAGATTGTACTTTTTACAAATATCACAGCCTTAGAGAACAGCTTTAGACAACACAACGACCACTACCTAGATATGGGCTAGTCCAGTCTTGACTTACTGCTTTGGGAATAGCCGTTTGTAAACTATACGTCTTTCGGTGATCTATGCTTTAACTTGTTTATTTATTGATGGTTCTATGGACATATTATTTATGTGTGTCAGATGATGAAGTGCCTCTTCCATAGTGAAGCCAATGGCTGCTATAATTGCATGGATGTCCAGGTCAACAAAGTAATTGCATCTAAAGCCATGCTTTGCACCGACGCTTTCTTATATGAGGATAATGATCTAGTTTTTAATTAGAGACACTATGTTTACAACATTGGCCAGGCTCTCTTAAAAATTGTACTTTTAAATGGGTTGTTCTAAAATACTGTATCTCATGTCCAAAGCCAGGGTCCCCTGCCCTAAATATCATCGATTATAGTATAATTTCACTCAAAAGAGAAATTGGATCATCTACAAGTGACTCCAAATTTCTGCTTGGATACTAATAGCTGTGGAGCCACCTAGCGGTGAATGTGCTAGGAGAGCAGTGTATTTGTGTCCCCCTGTGGGAAACAACAGCCACTGATTGACGCATGCGCACAGTGGAGCTGCAGCTCATATTTCAGGTATCACAATACAATGTCTCTCAGACAAAGCCAGGCGTGGGAGTCCGTGCAGTATGGACCTGACGCCTGATAGAAAGCCAGTGTAAGAGTGGCTCACCAGAAATGAGAATTATTTACAAACTCAACTGTGTTGATTGAAAAAGGTGCTGTATTCATCAACAAGAAAGTAATTACAAATTATTCGTAATACCCACGGGCACTAGCGCTGTGAGTATATATAGGCTATAGGTGTCCGGGAAGCTCTGGAAATTGCAAAGGCGTCTACATTTGCATCCTCTTGGGCTTGATTAGAATGTCCCTTGGCTGAAATTGCACAGGGAGTATCTAAATTATAATACATGGCTGCACTAGCCATTTTTGTATTCTGAAGGCAGCGAAGTGTCGACACTACCATAAACAGGTTATTCCTACCTGTTAATATATGGTGTTAAATTGAGATATCCTGGCTTTCAATAGGACCGGATAGTATAGACTAGGAGAGCATCCCCCATGATAATCCACTACATCCCAAAATTGTGCGAGGGGAGGGGGACCTTTCTAATCCCGAGTATGTGAAACGCTTTTGTCTCATATATTTTCATGGATAGTGTTATAAAGGCGTGCACACTTTACAACACATTGTACTATTACTCAAAAGTAACTGTTATTAAACTCAATAATAATGATACATGTTTTAAAAAAGAAGTTAATGTCACTAGGGATCAAAATAGTTCAGGTTATTGGCAAAAGATGCGTGGCTGCATCATTTTTATATGTCATCGTGGCGTAGCTATCTTTAGTAATAACCAGCCACCGCCCTGCAGTGTAACTGGATGTGCAGTAAAGGTCAGCTATAGGTGACTGTATTGCTCACCTTCATCTGCAGCTCAGGTAAATGTTAACTCTTTGAGGACGGCATGTCGTTAAAATATGACATTTCAATGAATGCATCCCTAGCGAGTGACTTGCCGGTGTTGTATTGGTATTTCCTGCTGACCCCCTAAGAGTGTATCGACCCCATAGCGAGTCAGCATGATTCTTGAATACAGCATCGGTGATTTACTTGCCAAGTCTGCATTCATGCATCATGACTACCAAGGACATGATTTTTAGAGGAATAATGTCATCCTTAAAGGGTTGAACGAGCTACTCTTGCTGCCTTTTTAGTAAGTACTTTAGGGCTGCTGATTGTATGTGCCATAACATTTAAGTATTACTGGAAGCAAATGGACTGATGTGCATGCGTGATAGTAACACATTTTGTGGTACAGGTATTATTTTTCGCCTTTGATGGCTAGGTGGTTCCCGATTCAGCCATTTTCCTCCTGTTCATGTCCATTACTCCAAATGTGGCCAGGTGAGGGAAAACGTGCCCCCAGGGGGGAAATGGCTTTTCAAAGTTTAAGTTACAGGCTTTAAAATGAGATATCTTGAGCTAAAATATTCCAAGTATTTTTACTGTAACTGCTTGTCAAACCGACGTTGGTGTGTACAACTGAAAATGGCAAATAAGCTCTAAATCCACTGTATCCTATTATGAATACTAATAATGTAAAAAGTACAGTTTTGTTGAAAAATAACCAAAGACATCTGATGTTTTCATCATAAAATTGGTTCTAGAGGGAATTTCTGAGGTCTGTTTTCGATTCTGAGTTCCTTGTGAAATTTTCAAAAACATTTGTGGCAAATAAACCCCATTTGGAATATTGGAGTGTTTCCATGGCAACCAGAAATTGCCATATATGCCAATTTTCCATGTTTCCATGGCAACAAATGTTCCTTTTGCATTCCAAAAGTGGGACGTTTTCAGTGGAGATGGAATAATTTTAAGCATATCACTGGATTCCCCATGAAAAATTGGTCTCAAGCATTTTTAAATATATTTTTCAGTGTTTTACCCATATACTGCCCCCTGGTGGCCAAAACCATTACTAAAAATCCCCCCTGGAGGCACCTTTTCCCTCACCTGGCCACAAATGTTTCCTACACGATTTGTGTCTAGATCTACTGCTTCGTCTATGCCCATGCCATATCTCAGTTGATGTAACATGCAGTATTATTTCCTTCATGCCAGTAGATTCTAAAGATATGTCTTTCTTTTAAGTGAAAGCTGATCCTTTGTAAATTCGCTACAGTGGACACAACACATATATGCATCTTTTGAGCTAAGAACATCAATTTATTTGCATTGGGCTGGGGGAAATTTTATTTGCAGTAGCAGAAAAGTAACATTTTCTCTCTAGGTAGTCAAAGATGATTTTGGAAAAATCCTTGACATATTCAGAAGGACTCCCATTGTTGAAATAAGACAGAATCACGCAGAAAGCCCTTCCCCCTCTAGAAATGTGAGTATTCTTTTGTGAATTACGTTGTTTGACAGGCCTTTCCCTCAATCTGCATTTCAACCTTTGATTTAATATCCAATATTTCATGGGAAGATATATGTTATTGGTGTTGATAAAGAAAAGCAGTTTGCTTTCAAAGGTGTACAGCATCAGCAGAAAAAACATGGACGCTTTACGGTATGCCCCTATACAAAAGGGTTGATGTGAAAAAGCAACACTATTTTCTCACGTACAAGAAATATGTGCATAACACAGAAAACACTGACATCAAAGGCTGTCAGATATTGGCAACCCATTTGTTAACAGCTCCCCCCCCCCTTCCTCCATCACTCTTCCCACAACCCAGCAAACACATTCAGATGTGAATGCTCATTGATTCTTCAGAGTTCGGTCTCAGGCATTGCCTTTTGTTTGGCAATTGATTGTCCCTGGGAATGTACCATTGCTTACCTTGGTCTAAAAACAAGGCCGTGCGAAGGTATACAAGAGCTGGCATTCGGTCTGCCATGTCTACACAATAGGTGTGCCACATATCGGGGCTATGCCCTTTATGGCGCTATCCAATCTCCCAACAGATTCTCTCATGCATACCTACAGGCACTACTTCCTTTTTTGTCAAAACTCGGTTTGCCAAAGCTCGGTGGATCACAGAGAAAACTTGCCTACGCCATCCTTTTTAGATATGTATTTATAAAACTATGATTCGATTCAATTATTGAAAGGAAGGTGTGGACAACAATTACTTAGAATTATAGAACTATTGATTTTGTTTTTGTGGGGGAAATTGGCCATATCCCTGGAACTATTTTTCAGGAGGAATTCTGTAGTGTGTTATGTGAATAGGAAAGCAGGCATGTAGTACTTTTTCACCCCTTTTTCCAAAGAAGAGTTCAGAGAGTCCACATTCTCAGAAAAGTCGGCGTCATTGTTGCTGGAACCACTCTCACATGAAAATCAGGAAGTGTCTGACTTTCATGTGAGAGTGGTTCTAACGACAATGACGATGATTTTTCTGAGTATGCAGGCTTTTTGCCAGAGTCTTATTTGAGGCTGTGCTTGGAGAGTGTGCTCTATCGGGTAGGTCCAATCTCCCAGAATGTGAAATCACATTGATTCTTTAGGATCCAGACTCGGGGAATGCCTTTTGTTTGGCAATTGATTGTCCAGGGGAATGTACCATTGCTTACCTTGGTCTAAAAACAAGGGCGTGTGAAGGTATACAAGAGCTGGCATTGGGGCTGCCACGCCTACACAATAGGCAGGTCACATACCAGGGCCATGCTTTGATGGCGCTGTCAGGTAGACCCACTCTCCCAGCACAGTCTCAAATAAGACTCTGCCAAAAGGCACACACTACTGAAAATCCTTTGTGGAAGAAGGGCTGAAAATGACAATACTTTGCTGCTTTTCAATTCCCATCACGCACTGCAGTCTCAATAGACAAAAGAAAAATTCCCAAAAAAGTGTTCAATATCGACCATAAAATCTTTTGATATCTGTTATTCATAAACTCTTAATATTTAAAGTAGCATAGTCCGATGATTAGGGCTCAAAAATTAATTTGGCTAAAAATGAACCAGAATGTTTGATATGGCCATACTATATATCCTACCTATTTTGTTTAACTTATTTACCTAAAATTCAGCTTAGAATTCAGTCAAATTATCAGTTTTATGCTCCATTTAAGACTTTTGGAGTGCACGCTATAATTCCCCCATTGAAAATACACTGTTAAATATTGTATCTGGGCCACATTGGACCCTCTAAATTGGCGCCTATTGGCCATAGAAGACATTGTATTGTATCCTATCCTCCGAACATGATGTTGTACGAACATTTGCAACAAATTTAAGTAGAATTTAAAATATGAGAAAAATCGGACCATGTCACTTAAACTTAATTCGTAGGTGTACGAATGTTCATGTTAAAAACATGGTCTAGACAATTTTTGAAGGAGATCCGACAGATTTTGGCAGAGAGGAAGTAGTGCGGGTATAAGCGGAGGAGAGAATCTTTTTGGAGATTTGGGTAGCCCTCCAGGTTTCCACTCGCCCAGCAGCATTTTATCAAGAACCAGACTATGCCATCATTCACATGGAATTCTGGGTAATCTAGCACTACTTTGGCTCCCAATATGACGTAGATACACACAAAAAAGAATATATCACATTATAAGAAAATACCCACTATGTTCTTTCACTCTCCAAACAGAGTGCCAGACAACAGTAATCTATACTGTGGGATTTCCTCTGATTATATCCACAATCTAGTATCCATATATTAGGTAATTCGTCGGGGATTACAAATTCATTATGATCATGATTGCTATTTCATAAAGCTGTAGTTGTTACCATCGCCATGCCGATGTATAATTGTTGTGATCTATGTTAAGATGCAACTGTCTACAACTATAAGTATACATGTGTGGTGGACAATGTACATTTTGTTCAACAAGCATGTGAAGGAAGAGAATTATTCCAATGAGCTCTGTCTAAACAAGTATTATGTGTACATATGTGGATATTATAGTCCGATTCACGTAAGACAATATTTGAGTTTTGTGTAAGCTTCTAGTTTGTAGCAGTGCCATAGAGTGGTGGCTGTCTGCACTGCGGTGCACTGAATACAGAAATGCCATTTCACTCCAGAATTTATGAGCGTCCCTTAAGTGCAATTTAACTACTATCTACTGTATGCTTTCCAAAGCAGGTTAGATCCTATCACTGTTTATGTGACCTACCACATTGATTTAAGAGTGCAGTATGCAAGCATGTGTAAAAAATGCCCCTTTTGTTGCTAAAAGATAAAGAGAGTATTTTGCCCTGGAGCGGGTTCTCTTAGCCTTTCTCACAAGGCACCTCCATTAGGGAGGGCTGCTGCAGGGGACGCAAAATGTAACTGTCATGCAATTAGGCAGTTTATCAAGCTATACCGGGTGTGTAGGCTCTTGGCGTGCCTGAATTAGGCAACTTATCAAGCTTTATATGGTGTGTAGGCTCTTGGCGAGGGGGATATAGTCAAGACGGGAGAGTTTCGCGAGACCTCGCTTTGGGAGATCATAATTCTCAATTTTAGATGTTAGCATATCAACATCAGATACCATCACCTCACACCATGTAAACAAGCCATTTAAATGTTTATTTAAGAGCAACTAACCCTATTCTGACAGTCACAGGATATTTAGGGGTATTCCCCCCTGGGAGGGTCACACTCTCCTAATGACTCCCTGCAGTTTTATCAATTAAGTTTTTCTTTAGCGGCTTCGTCAAATTCTCCGGTTTTGATTATGTACATGTTACCCTGATGACCAGAGCAAGCAGGGAACCGATGATCCAGTGTGGTACTATTGATTGCTCATAACATGTACAGATATATTGCCATGATATAACCTCTTTAACACCCTTCCTCTCAAGGAAGACGACAGTTTCTGAAGCTAATGTAATAATGGAAGAGGTACAAGATCAAGGGAGTGCCTCGATGTTACCATGTGCACATGCAAGGCTTATTCCAGTGACAAATCCATGTCATGGCTTACTTAAAGCCATATAGATATAGATATAACTCAATGCCATGGACATACATGTACATCATACTTCACGAGGTGAAGCCAGGTCATACACATAAAGCCCATTTATTACATGTCCTTACTGACTTAAAATGAAATAAAATCAACAAACCTCTAGGCCATGGAGTATGGCAACACCACACTCCATTTGGGCATTGAGCACGGAGCTCCCATAGGTTTAACATAGAGGAAGCCACAACCACTATCTAATAATGAACACCAACATATAGCTTCACATTGATTCACTATGGTTGCCAAAGCATATGAGATGCACTTTAGTTGCAATTCTGGGCGCACACAAGCAGAAGGCGCGAATATGGTGCTTAAGCGTCGCTGTGAAATCGGTCTCTTTCTGATACGCGGCTGCGCACTGGAGTAAGCATTGGAGACAGATAGGAAGGGGACATCTATTACACCCCTCCTAGCTAGAGCCCCTATTAAGGGGGAGATGGAAAGGGCGGTGGAGCACGAATAATAACGCCCTATAGCGTCGATTATGTGTTTAAATGCGCACCATCCCCCATCACTCCAAACCGGTCTCCTCCTTACAGGCAATCGAGACGTGGGTCAATGTAGCGTCGCTTTCAGATGAGCACTGCCGAGCTATGGGACCTTCCTGAGGTTAAAAACTAATGAAAGTGCAATAAAAGGGAATAGAAAGAACCAGCAGCGGGGCCCTATAGAGATTACAAGTGGAGTGTTCCAGTAGCATTCACCCCCGGGGGAGGGCACTCTCCCAGACATGGATACAATGTGTGAACACGATTTCAAGGGAAAGAGTCCACTTTTGGGTCCTATGCACGGACCCGCGAGGGCCCTTGATAAGGGGTACTTTTCAGGCAATTTTGAAGGGAAATGGGTACATTTTGATCATTTGCTAATTCAAAGTTTATGAGGTAAATCATGTCCATTTATCACCAATGATTGGGCTATCATTTTCACATTAACCCATGATAAGGGTATTGTTCTCATAGTCACCGATGATAATGGTATGTTGTTTTGCTAATTTTTTTTGTGAAAAGGGTATAATTTTTGCTGATTTCCCCCCGTGAACAGGGTCCTGAACTTTGGGTGATGTTCACACATAGTGACTATATAGAAAATATAGGGAGTGCCCCCCCACCCATATGCGGCAATGGTCGAGTGGGCGGCTGTATAGTACCTCCACATTTATTCTCCTTTTTTTGCGGCTATACTGGGAGAAGTGGCTCTGGCTTAAAATGATTACCAGAGAAGAAAAGCACTTCTCCCCTGCTGGAGTCAGAGGGTAGAAGAAGGAGAGCCCACTTTCCCCAAAGCAAACAACACAAAACGCCATCCATACCAGCGCCATTGTCGCTGCACGAAGGGGAATCCAGCAAGCAGCCTTTTGCTCACAGCTGGGTGATAATAGAGAGAACTAGTGGTATTATCGCCCACATTGTAGTGCTGCAGTAAATGCTGAAAAGGCGCCTACTGGGTGGAATGCAGGGACTAATAACCTCCTAACCACGGTCTAACAATTCGATATGCTCAATTGTGGGGAGTGAGCCACTCTCTGTGGCAGCCTGTATATCACAGAGGTACGAGAGGAACGCACGCACAGCCTCTCTTTCATCTCCGAGTGGTTGGATCAATCCGCGAGATTCTGGGTATCCAACTTCCTGCAGGCAGACCTCCCATTCAACCCCAGCACTAGCCTCGCCTTAGGGTAGTACCAGGCAGGGGGGTTAGGCGGTCACCGACCCCATCGCTAGCCTCTCCCTAGGTGTACCATAAATTCTTTTGTAGAGGCCACAGACAGTACGCCAGTCAAATCTCGCCAGTTTCACTTATAAAGGATCAGGGATCTGGCCAAAGTCAGAGTTTGGCTTAAATGTGAGTTCTTAGAGGTATTACACAGTACTAAATTAGACCCCCTGTTAGGCTTATAGGATTTGACCATGTTGGGAAGTTTGGCTAATACGACAGTTAGGTTTATACACAATATTGAGTTGAGTTGAGTTTTGAGTTTAAATAGCTTTTGTTTCACGTATTTCAATCACCGTTACAATCGTATTTTCTCATGTTTACAATATTCATACGGAAATAAGGCAGGCTACGTTTGGGATTATGCATCCCGTTTCTGGTGGCAACCTATGACACAATATAAGGCGTTGTTCATCGCTGCTTGTAACAGTTGTTAGTATGGGTCTTATTACTAAACACCAGTGAATGTTCTGATACCCTTAACTTCGTAATAATTCTACAGTAGTACCCGGCAGGGAGAGGAAGAGACGTCTGTGATAACCTGCGCCTATGATATCAGGGTGACAGTGTCACCGGGCATCCTTCCATAAAGTATTACTGACCAAGAAGAGCTGGGGGGGTAGTTTTCCCAATATTTTAATGTATAACAGAGTTTCAGGTGGTTAAGGGTTTGAGGAAAATGTGCAAACATGTATAATTCAACCCATCTAGTCTATCTATTATCAAAGTTGGTACAGGTAGGCCTACTGTCTGATAAGAATGAGTACCATTCAAACAAGTTGGAATCAGGATTAGACAGTGAACCTCTCAAACTGTCAACTGCTACACTCGCAGAGTGGCGGCGGGTACACCGTAACAGACAGCTGGTCAGATACTTTTACGCCCCCTGGTGGATGTAAACAAGAACTATACACCACCAGCACACACTGGACCGACCACAGGCATTAAATGAGCCAGAAAAGCCAGTCAGGAAAGGCCGACAAATGGACACGGAATTAGCTCGGGGATAGGGTTGCAGGGATGGTCAGAGCACAGGGGTGTAATCGGCCAACTGCATAGTGCCCCGCATTGTGCCATTGTTAGTGGTATAGTGTAGGTTACGAAGGGCAGGCACAGCATTAGACCCTGACCATGACAGTACATGGCTATTTGCATTTAAGCAGATTTAAGATGGCATAAATGGACATTTTAAGTGGCTTTAAATTCAGTTATGACATGTAAATGTCAAAACGTCAATTAAGTGGCATTTATCTGAACTAAATATGCTTAAAGTGTTCCATTAAGCCTAGTTAATCTACTCAAATGTGAACATTTATGCTGTGTTAGTAAGGGTGTGTGTACAGCTAAGTTCAAGACCTACATAGACAGAGCTGCACGCTAAAGTGACTGAGTCTGTGGTTAGTGCACAAGTGGTGCTTGGGCCGTATTGCACGCTGGCCGTAGGCCTAGTGCAATACGGCCCAAGCAGCACGAGTATTTATCTCAGGGTAATTACAATAAATTATGGGCAAACAACCATGTTTGTTAACTTCCACGATGTTTGTTAACTTCCACGGTGTTTGTTTACTTCCGTGGCGCCGCCATTTTGAATTCTGCGCAGGTTACGTGACTCTCAGTAGCCTAGCAACTCTATGGCGACCCCATGGCGACCCCTGGCGACCCCTGGCGACCCCTGGGAGCGTGCAATACGGGCAGAGCGTGGAATATGGCCGAGGGTTATTGCACGCTTCACTCGCATATTGTACTCCCATAGGTTTAACCTTGATAAATCGTATTCACCATGAAATAAATCAAAGAGGTGCCTTTGGATATGAGGCCTGATGAAATAGTGCCCTTCGCAAGCGTACAGGGACAATTGTAGAGTGCTTGAATACCATTAGCGTTTGAAATTGTCTTGCGTTAAGTTTATTTGCATGGTATCTCTTTCCTACCTCTGTCAGAAATGTATCCAGAGACAGTATGTCTATATCCTGGTAGTGGGCTGAGATTGTATGCAGCAGATGGTGTGTATGATACACCACTATGGAGGATGCTAGAGGTGGTTATGGGAACAGGATACATGTATCTGTAGATGCATCTTCTCTCTGGGCAGAGAGAGTGCTGGGGTGGGGGGGGGGGGGGCTACTCCGCCATATATTGGATAACCACTGCAGTATGACTCCCAAAAGCGGGGGCAGTCAACTTCTTATAGAACCTAGAATGCAGGGCAGTTAAATCTCATTAAGTCAGTGAGTAGAGTGGTTACAATTATAAACTTAGTGGAGTTTCATTTGTAATTATTTGTGAGAGGCTCACAATGGTCTAATCTGTAGTAGTAGATACAGTCAGTCCGGGAATAATAGGGGTGGTGGGTTAGAGTGGGACAGGCCATGTACGGCTCATCCAAATACCTAAGGCTGATGAGAGGGGCTGTAGGGCGGCAGTTCTCATAATTATACCCTCAAAGAGGCAGTGACAGCCCCCCCCCCCCCCAAACTCCCCTGCTGCTACCACTATATTATGTGAAGCAAGCTCCGCACTGACTATGTCTGAAAGGTAAGCAGACATATCCTTGAAAAGAATGAGAGAGCTGAACTCCTATTCTATAGTCTGTATTGAGAAATACTTGTATAGACCTACGGTTGTGCTGTTATAAAGGCCTGTATGGGTGAAGGACATGCTCTTTGTCTGGCTCCCTGAGCTACTCCTGGTAAGTCTGTAGGTTGTGATCAGAATAGCTTGAACACCGGGGTGAGCACTGGGTCTTTCAGGGTAGATAACAACTGCCACCCTACCAACCTAGAGGTTGGGGAATTGGACTGCTCCATGTTATCAGGTGGAGGACTAGAGCAGTGATACAGCCTGGCCTGTATTTCCAGGCAGCCTGCTAATTCAGGCTGCCCAGGCTGGTTTAACAGGCCGGGAGTCTTTACAGGCAGGGTGTTTATACAGGTTGTTCACACTCTCCCAGCACATGACCCTGGTACAGCAGGCTGGGGCTCAGGCTTTCACACCTTCCCCAAGCAGAGGCAACTGTTATGCCTGCTCTTATGGTTGTCCCATCAGATAAAATACCAATTTAAACATGTAATTATTCAAAAATGCAGTGGACCAGGCACATACTGCATCCATAAGTTGGAGGGTGATGTACTGATCTATATCCTCTATATGAGTTTATTCTTAGCAAATATCACATAAAAATCGCAAATATGATTATATAAAAGCAATAGTGAAAACACAGTTCTGCTTATGAACAGTCCTGTATTCCAGGCTGAGTGACCTGTGAAAACGGGCTGAGTGTGTTATGCAGGCTGTACTGTAAGTCCAGGCAGTCTTCCACCTGGTTATTATGGAGAAGCTGTACATATGCTACACTACCCCACTCAAACTACCGCCCCAGCTATTTCAAGGCTGACTGTATCTATGACCACTGTTTGGAGTACTGTTGCAAGCCTAGGCATCCAACAACTTAGTAGAAATTCACCCTTTTTAGCACAACAAATATTCAATTTAAGGTTAAAATTCTGACCGTCATACTTATCAGACTCGCGAGGACCTCTAACCGCCCCCTCTTCAGGGTCTCTCCGACATGGACCACCATATCCCTCTTGACAATCTTGCTACAGTGGTTATCCTTTTCATGGGAGAGTACCCCCCCTTCCCCCCAAGGCATATCCGGCGTGAATGAGAAAGCTGACCTGCTATTCTATAGTCTGTATTGAGAACTACTTGTATAGACTTGTTATAAAGGCCTGGATTTTGGGATGCACATGTCCTTTGTCTGGCGTCTTGAGCTACTCACGGTGAGTGTGTAGGTTGTGATCAGTAGGGGGTGTAAGTGGGGGGGGGGGGGGTGTAAATGGGAGGGGGTGTAAATGGTGGGGGGGGGGGGCGGTCCCCAAGACGCCTGTCGATTTTAAGAAATGCTCATGTCATTTACCAGTATCTTTGTATTTCTGCTGTTATTTGTCATTAGGCTGCATGTCACATGTCGATTTTAAAACAAGGCCATGTCACTTGTCAATACATTTTTATTACTCTTGTCATTTGTCACTAAGCCCCATGTCGCCTGTCGATTTTAAGAAAGAGACCATCTCGCCCTGTAGATTTTAGGTGTCCATCTCCGTAGCATGGACTGGACCTGGGAGTAGAATTACCTATCTCCTTTACTGAGGCCCTGGCATGGTTATGGCTCTCTACTATGGTCTATATGGGCAGTGAACTATTCCAACTACCATAAAACCTCCCGGATAAGCCGATCTCACTTATAAGCCAACCCCTTACTTTGAAAGAATGTTATAAGTCGAATCTGGGTCCATTTAATCATTGTTAAACTATAATCTACTTGTGAGAAAACCTCCCTTATAAGCAGACCCCTGTCTTTGAAAACAATGCTATAAGCCAAATCAAGGCTAAAATCCCCGAAAAAGGTCGGCTTATCCAAGCGGTTTTATGGTATGTGCCAAATCATTTGTGGAGGGGTGATCCTACAGCACTACTAGCTCTGACACTGAGGGGGTGATCAGGGTTCTACCATAGTTGTTCTAATCATTTTCTTCAGAATTATCCTTTGAAAGCTGAAATAACTTGATGTGCTTGCCAGTGATGCATCAGATCACCTGCCCAGTGCCTCGATTTCTAATAGAGCAATCCCAGATTTATGCAATATCTACGAAATATCGATAGCTCAGCAAACACTGCAGACTAAATGAATTTCTATTTCATCAGATTCTAGAATATCTGTAAGCAAAGACAATGATTGATATGACTAGCAAACAAGCAATTACTGGCCTAGAAATTCTCATAAACCTGACAATATATCATATTTTGGCAGAACACTCACTCGCTTAAAGAGGAAAATATATCTCCTTCAGTTGAATGTTTATCAGCAGCGCCCTATTTCCTCTAAGTGCCTAGAACCTGTCCGACATGATGCATTATGATGGATTGGGGTTCTACGCTAGTCCTGAGGACTGGGTATCAGCTCGATAACACAATATGGCTCTACTCAACATGGACCTCTGTGAGAGAGGTGGTGATTGCTGATCTAAATTTCACATGTATTTTATGCGGTTAGCAGAGGAGCAAACGTGATAAAAGAGGTTGGTGACCCCTGAAAGTATCAGTGATGAAGATTATAATTAAATTTTGGTAATTTTTAATCTGATGAATCCATTTCTTAAAAAAATACATTTATGGTCATGATGCACCAATCCAGCCCTGGCGAGTGACTAGCCGTCGGTGCTGCATTGGTGCATTATGCTGACCCTTTGGGAGTGTCTCAACACTGTAGTGTAGGCATGATTCTTGAATGAAGCACTGGTAGGTGACTCGCAGGGCTGTGTTCATGACGATGAAGGGCATGATGCTTTAATGCATTACACTGTCCTTAAAGGGCTAACGCCTTACTAAGGGCTCTAACGTCAGTAAGTGCCTAACCTTGATTTATTGTCCATTCTTTCATTTCCTCCCTTCCTGGAATAGGCCTACTAGGTATTAGTATTGCGCTACTGGTGAGATTGGGTTTAGTAGAGCGAAGTTTGCTGCAGGAAACTATATATCTTCTATGGCATGTACTTAAGCCAGCTGTCCACCAATACACAACAGACATATATACAGAATTCTGAGACTTTGGCCAAGTTTGTGGCCATTTCCAGGAGTTTCCACACTAGAACGACTTATTCGCCAGTCCTCGGAAGTCAATCGGGGATGAGAAGCTCATTCTGATGACCGCAGTGTATTCTGGGCAGGGACTTGGCACGTGACCAACAATGGCAGCGTCTGTGATTAGCCATAGACTCACTCACCCAGCACAGTCTTAAATAAGACCCTGCCAAAAGGCTCAGAATATAGGAAATCCTTTGTGTCAGAAGAGAGGAAAATGGTACTACTTTTCTACTCCTATCCACATCACACTGCAGTATCCATACCTCTAGAATAGTTTTTAGGAATATGTTCAATTTCGGGCATCAACATATGATCAATACTTTTATAATTATACACATTTGTTCTTCATGCAGCCTTCAACCATTTGAATCGATTTATAGCTGTAAGTTATTGTGTTAGATGTTAAGATTTATATGTACACATGGCGTTGTAAAAATGTCTAAAATCACTTCGGATATATTATGGTAGACACTAAAAGGCCATTTTCAAACCGAAATAAAAGAGTCTATATTAGTAGCATGGCTTAGCTAGGTGATCAATGTGATCCACAGCATTTTGGCAGAGAGAAAGTAGTGCTGCTAGAAACAAACGAGAGAATCTGCTTGGAGATTGTGTGAGACGCAGCAGAGACACAGGAGGGGGGATGCAGTAGGAGGTGCTACTGTGGTCAATGTCCGCCTAACTAGACAAGACGCCCTGCCTGGCTTCTCCTCGGTTAACCCTTTAAGGATGGCATAATGCCTTAATGTATCATGCCCTTGGTCATCATGATGCAGGCATGCAGCTCTGGGTTATTACTTGGTGGTGTTGCATTCATGCATCATGCCGACCCTACAAGTTTGCGACACTCCCCAAGGGTTGGCATGATGCACCAATGCAGCACTAGTGATTTACTCACAGGGACTGCATCAATGCATCATGACGACAAATTGATTTTTTAGCATCATGTCATCCTGAAAGGGTTAAGGCCCAATTAAGTATGTTTCATATGGTATCTCTCTTGAAAGCAGATCCCGAAATGTCAGCAGAAACCTGCAGAATATTGGCCAGAATCGACCAAATCAGCAGTCATATTTATCATAAGAGAGGGGGGCATTAATCATTTGACATGTGCTCAAGGGGGTCGGGCATAAAAGAATGTGTCTTAAAGGCGGGGTTTTACGGTACTTATACCACAGCGGGCACAAAGAACAAAGCATTTCACACCTCTCGTGTACTGCATACAGCTAGTGGTATAAAGTAGTTATAGGCCTTGTACCAAGCTGTAGGGGTATTCAACCTATGCGGCTGTATTTTGCGTACAGCATGGTACTCGTCCTATAACTACTACATACTAGACCTAAGATGACGACAGTGCGGGTCTGTAACATCGATGATGTCTCTACAGGCACTGTGATAGGTGTAGACCCCTTAATTTGGCTTTTTTTTAAATCGACATGAGCGCTGGTGTCATGTCACATGAGGCTTTAAAAGATAGCCACAGGTGACATGGACGTCTCCAAAATTCGACATGGGACATGAGCATAATTACGCGACATAGACATGCAACATTGCTATTTCTTAAAATCGACATGCGACACGGAGACCCCCCATCTATACCCCCACTGTGTATAATTTGTGGCGTGGGGTGTCCCCAACAATAGGAGTACATTACAGCACCCCACAGCCGGTAAGTCCCCGCCTTGATTACCACCTGATATGGCACACGCCGCCTCTTGTTGGTGTCGCAGCCTCTCGGATCGGACTGAAAGGAGCACTCCGCGTCTCTACTAAGTGGATCAACACGCCGGGAACCAGCCAAACAATGGCAGCCCAGAATGAGGCTTGTGACGTCATAGGCTGCATGCCGCATTCATCACCTGAATCTAAGATTTTAGCCCCGATACTCCCGATCCTGTGTGTTCTAGATAGTAACTGACTCAGTCTCACCAAAGTGATGCACGTTCAAAAACTGGCTGACGCCTGTATCTACCTGCATCTACCAAAAGACACCCCTTGGGTGAGGATACCCCTCAAAAACTGGATAGATGATGCCTCCTTTATAGTGGGACACCACCCTTAATTGAATACCTTGTAGAAGGAAATTGGGTGTGCTCTGAGCTACCCAGTGACAGATGTCAGCGAGTCATAGATGTCAGCCAGTCACAGATGTCAGCGAGTCATAGATGTCAGCCAGTCACAGATGTCAGTGAGTCATAGATGTCAGCCAGTCACAGATGTCAGGGAGTCATAGCTTTTGACCATGTATTGACTCAGTGAGACTGAAACAATAGTAGCATTGTGTCAGCTGGTGCTATTCAGCCATAGACTGGCTCATGAGAACCAGCTGGCAGGGTATTAACTTTCAAGAGGATTATAGTTGCCAATAGTTGTGAGAGACTGACTCCACACTGTCACATAGATAAAGGGTAGCCAATCAGGGGTCTGGAGGAGTGAGTGGTAGCCATGGCGTGTAACAGGCGATGCTCACTTTCTATTGGTTCATATGACAAATGAGATAATCAATTGTGTAATTTAATTATTAGAGTAGAATTTATAGGAAAGACTTGACTAAGAAATAGCTCCATCTCCTGGACAATCACTCCAGTGACCATTAACGAAGCTTTAACAATCACTACTTTGTATAATCTCACAGTCTCTAGCACTAGAACCTAGCATATTGTAGCATTACAAAAAGATGCCAGGCTGACATTTCACTGAAGGACTTGAAACCAGTGTACCAGAAATCTATAACTTTTACACTCAGTTCTTAGGAAATGTGACTAACTTCATCAGAAGTTATCTCTGCAGACCTTGGCCTTTCAAAGTGATTGCAGCTCGGCTACGATTGATTCAACATCACACTCGTGGTGGTGACTGATCCCGATACTAAGAAACCGGTGTACCAGATGACAGCAATCTGTCTCATTACCGTCACTCCCCGCACGATATGACGCCGCAGGGTGTCAGGGAGAGTGGCCTAACCCTTTAAGGATGGTATGATGCCTTAATGCATCATCCCCTTGATCATCATGATGCTTAAATGCAGCCCTGGTGAGTAACTCGTCAGGGCTGCCTTCAAGCATCATAATAGCCTTATAGCGGTTTAGACACTCCTGAAGGGTAGGCATTATGCACTAATGCAGCATGGGTGAGTTACTTGCCAGGGCTGCATTGGTGCATCATGATGGCAAAAGTCATCTTTAAGTGACATGCTATTATCAAAGGGCTAAGTGGACTGTGATCTGAGGTGGCACGAGGCAGTTTGTTCTCCACTTTCAAAGAATGCACGTAAAATTATCCGCAAATGAGCAGCGAGTGGAGTTAGAAAACCTAGTACAGTTCGGTGCACCGCCCTCATTATAAGGGTGAATAACCTCAAACTGAAGGCGTCATGTAACGCGCCAAAAAAGTTATGATGCCACAGTGGGTGCTGGTTACCCAGGCAGAATCACTAAATGGATCTTGTCCGTTTTGTGCTGCAAAGTTGGTCTTGTATGGGCTTGCCAAGATTTGAAGTGCACAGATCCAGCTCTGATTCAACCTTCTGTAATACGTCCTGTTAAATCTATAGTTAAAATAGTAATTTCTGTTAATGTTGGGTATGATTGGAAGTATTTACAATTTGTTTAAAAGATGGTACGTACACCCCATCTCGGTTTTGGAGGCAGCGACAGACACAAGTGAACAAAACCCAGATCTGGGCAAGTCCACTGTGCCCAGACAAAAAATATATATTGACCCATCAGACAATGCTGCCTGGGAAGTCATGTCAGTATGATCGAAAGAAATGCCATGTGGGTCTGTAAAGGTTGGTGATTTTCAACAACAATGGGGTGGTGGGTCTTCATGTGAGTTGGTCAGAAAAATGTCTTCCATTGCCACAAGAGGGTCACTTCCTCAACCCCCAGGCAGATTGAAATTGAGTGCAGCCAACCCCTTTAAGCTATAGTAACTCACCGGCGTTTTCCGCTAAAAGGGGGTAACACATCCTTAGTACCCGCCTTTGAATTATTTTGGGCCCCCTCCCAAACCCATTAACTCTCCCCCACCGCCCCCTGTCATTAATATTTTACCACCTTCCTGTCTGTATAACTGCATGGGTAGACCCTAACGCTGGCCCGGGAGCCAATGGCTCGTAATTCTTGGCCTGGGCCCGTAGCTTTCCACAAAATTATCTCCCTATTGGCCCAGCTGGCCCACTGGCTAGGAAATACATGAAGAATGTGCTTTTAAAATTATAGGCATGTAACATGTCATTGGAAAGCTAAAATCATCAGGAACCTGGATATTCTGACTACATTTTGATATGACTCAATCAAAGATAACTTTTCTTTGAAAAATGCAAATAATTCTGTTGGGCTCACAGTTGTAGGTATGGGCCTATAGATGCTTGAAGCTGTGGGCCCAGGTGGCCCATGGCTGAAAAAGTTAATGTCTACCCCTGCAACAGTACAGCAGTAATACAGCCAGCCTGTGGGATGCACTGTATACAAGACTTCATTTTCATGTCACAACTTATTATCCATAGTGAAATTTGCATGTAGGCTGCCCTATAACACTTTTTCCAAGGAGGTAGTTTTTCTTGTATTAAGCTCTTGGGACTTCTACATATTTTTACATGCAGAGATGAAACGTGGGAAAGATACATGATTTATAGATGTGTTACTCTTTGAACATGGAGATCTTCTTTTAATTATCAAAATTATCTTGTTTCATACAATTTTTGCTTCATGACTGCATAATCCATTTTCGTTGTGGCAATCCAAATAAATGCTTGTGTTGTTTACCAGTGCTGTTCTATAAAATTAAGGCATACATATATTAGGAAAGAATAATTATGATCAGTAGGGGTACCGGAAGAGGCAAGGCAATGTGCGACATGCTGGTTTTTAATGCATTTTATATTAACCAAGGCCTAAAAAAAGAGGTTTGTTTCAGGTCACCCGGCCGAGCCTATCAAAACAGGGCCGACCCTACGTTTGTTATGCAATCTTGAAGAAATGTTCGCATGTTTACCCTTTTGGTCAATTTTGGGGTATTCAAAAATGTTGGTTAGTACTTTCATGTTAAAAAGAAAGATAAATTTGAGAAGAAAAAATCTGACCTACCGACCCTACATTTTCCTCCCATGTTACCTGAAACAAACCTTTTTTTCGTTTTTGGCCTAAAATAATACAGTCTTTCATTTGATCCAAGACATTTTTATGGCTTCAGTCTTCTTCACACCAAGTCTGTTCAGCCTAGAGATAACTG
Source organism: Harmothoe impar (assembly GCA_947462335.1). Lineage (NCBI taxonomy): Eukaryota > Metazoa > Annelida > Polychaeta > Phyllodocida > Polynoidae > Harmothoe > Harmothoe impar. The sequence continues at coordinate 78,233,035 of OX381709.1, read as the reverse complement.
CATCATTCATATCGGGTAACTGGAGGTGCTGCCCGCCCCGCGGCCTCTACCTGAGACGTCAAGGCCCCCCTGCGTCTGGCGCGTCACGGCAACACGATCAGCCTCTTGTGATGTTTTCCTGCCTGCTGTGGTAACCAGAGTGTAATAGCATCATCCTGCTCCCAAATATCAACACACGCATGTGTTAAACCTCTAAGGACCGCATAGCACTTTAATCTGGTAAACCAGGGTGGTCTTTCTGAACGTCTCTCCAGTGAAGATTCTTTCATAAGAAATCTCATCAAAATATATGGAACAATATATAGATGCTATGCCTATCGATGATGATGAGTACCCTTGTCAATTAGAAATATTGCACTATCGATGAACATAAGAACCCTCTAACGTTCTAAACGGCCTCCATGCTCTGCTCGCCAGGGTTGCATTCACCATTACCAGTCGGGAGTGTATCAGCCCCATAGGGCTTGTCTTTGGCGCGCCACGGGAACACGATATCAATCAGCCTCTGGTGACGTTTTCCTGCAATTCCAAAATGTTGTTCGCTGCCACAAGAGAGTCACTTTACCACTCCCAGGCAGGTTGAAATTGGGTGCAGCCAACCCCTTTAAGCTATAGTAACGCACCAGCTTTTTCCGCTAAAAAAGGGGGGCACTTCCTTAGTACCTTTGAATTATTTTGGGCCCCCTCCCCAACCCATTAACTCTCCCCCCCCCTGCCCCCTGTCGTTAATATTTTACCACTTACCCGTCGGTACAACAGTACAACAGTAATAACAGCCAGCCTATAAGATGCACTGTATACAAGACTTAGAGAGGAATTGTCATGTCACGGCTCATTATCTATAACAAAACGTGCATGTAGGCTGTCCGACAACACTTTTTCCAGGGAGGTAGTTTTTCATGTATTAAGCTCTCGGGACATCTATATATTTTACATGCAAGGTGAAACATGGGAAAGAAGCGTGATTTATAGATTTGTTACTCTTTGAACTTGGAGATCTTTTTGTAATTATCAAAATTATCTTGTTTCATACAGTTTTTGCTTTATGACTGCATAATTTATTTTGAGAAATGGTACGAAAGAGAAAAAATAAATGTGTGTGTCGTTCACCACTGCTGTTCAATTAAATTGAGGCATACTTATTTGGAAAAAAAAAAGATCATTAGGGGTGTCAGAAGAGGTAAGGCAATATGCGCCATGCGGGTTTTTGAATCTATTATTAGACCTAATAACATCCTAAGGCCTAAAAAAAAGGTTCACCCGACCGACCCTATCAAATCAGGACCGTCCCTACGTTTTTGTACGCAATTTTGAAGAAATTTTCGAATTTATCTTTTTTTGGTCAATTTTGGGGTATTCAAAAATGTTGGTTAGTACTTTCATGTTAGAAAAAAAAAGAAAAATTTTAAAAGAAAAAATCTGACCTACCGACCCTACATTTTCCTACTTTTTTTCTTTTTTGGCCTAAGATATAACACCGTCTTCCATTTGGTCTGAGACATTTTTACCACTTCAGTCTACTTCACACCAAGTCTGTACAGCCTAGAGATAACTGCATCATTCATATCGGGTAACCTGAGATGCTACCCGCCCCACGGCCTCTACCTGAGACGCCCAGGTCCCGCAGCGTCTGGCGCGTCACGGCAACACGATCAGCCTCGGGTGATGTTTTCCTGCCTGCTGTGGTAACCAGAGTGTAATAGCATCATCCTGCTCCCAAATATCAACACACGCATGTGTTAAACCTTTAAGGGCCGCATAGCACTTCAATCTGGGAAACCAGTGTGGTCTTTCTGAACGTCTCTCCAGTGAAGATTCCTTCATAAGAAATATCAACAAAATATATGGAATAATATATATATGCTTTGCCTATCGATGATGATGAGTACCCTTGTCAATTAGAAATATTGCACTATCGATGAATATAAAAACCCTCTATAGTTCTAAATGGTCTCCATGCTCTGCTCGCCAGGGTTGCATTCACGCATCACCAGTCGGGAGTGTATCTGCCCTAGAGGGCTGGGCTTTGGCGCGCCAGGGGAACACGATCAGCCTCTGGTGATGTTTTCCTGCCTGCTGTGGTAACCAGAGTGTAATAACATCATCCTGCTCCCAAATATCAACACACGCATGTGTTAAACCTCTAAGGGCCGCATAGCACTTCAATCTGGTAAACCAGGGTGGTCTTTCTGAACGTCGCTCCAGTGAAGATATTTTCATAAGAAATCTCATTAAAATATATGGAACAATATGTATGCTATGCCTATCGATGATGATGAGTACCCTTGTCAATTTGAAATATTGCATTATCGATGAACATAAGAACCCTCTGCCATAGGGTTGGTCTTTGGCGCGCTGCGGGAACAGAATCAGCCTCTGGTGATGCTTTCCTACAATTCCTGTAACCAGAGTTTAATAGCATCACCCTCATCCAAGAAATCAACACACACATGTGTGGAACCTTTAAGGGCCGCATAGCACTTCAATCGGGTAAACCAGGGTGGTCTTTCTGAACGTTGCTCCAGTGAAGATTCCTTCATAAGAAATCTCATCAAAATAATGAAACAATATGTATGTTATGCCTATCGATGATGACGAGTACCCTTGTCAATTAGAAATATTGCACTATCGATGAACATAAAAACCCTCTAACGTTCTAAACGGCCTCCATGCTCTGCTCGCCAGGGTTGCATTCACGCATCACCAGTCTGGAGTGTATCTGCCCCGTAGGATTGGTCTTTGGTGCGCCACAGCAACACAATCAGCCTCTGGTGACGTTTTCTTGCAATTCCTGTAACCAGAGTTCAATGGCATCACCGTGCCCCCGGATATCAACACACACATGTGTTAACCCATTAAGGATGACATAGCAAACTGATATCCTAAATGCTCTGGTCTTAGTCTGCACTGGCTATCCCGGGTACGCCATGGGGATATTAGTTAGTAATGACCAACTGATATTCAAAAATTACTGTGGCAAAAGATTTCTCAAAAAGACTAGTTCTCATAGAATCGGAAAGATCAAGGTGAGCTGGTCAGTACACTGCCCAACCCATACAGTATTGGCTAAACTAGGTTGAGCTTACCCAGTAAACAAAAAACGTTATACAACATTTTATAACGTTATATAACGTTTCTCTAAGACCCCTTACTATGGCATAACGTTATATTAAGTTTTAAAACGTTATTTTGACATAAAATAACGTGTTTTTTTGTTGGCTGGGTATAAGCAGGCAATGAATGACTAACTAGGTTGATCACTAGTGATTTATTTGTTAGTCAGTACTGACTAAGGTCGCCACATCAGTGTAGCAACCAGATCTATTAGCCATGTTGCATTCACACATATTGACAATCGTTCGGGAATGTATCAGCCCAATAGAGTCGGCAAATCGTTTGAATGGCAACAGCAAGTTTCTCACCAGGGCTTAAATCATGCATCATGATGACAAAGGGCATATTGCATTATATTTATATACGGCCTTTAAAGGCTTAAAAGTTTTTAGCTTCCAACTCAGTCATCTTTACTTATACATGAAAGTTGACCTTTCTAATCCAATACTGTTGCACATTTATATGAAAATATAGAGGGATAAGGTTTCAAGTATCTAATCCCTTCCATCTCCTACTCATATACGAGGTTTCAGCTTGAGATGTTTTATTCATATAGAAGCAAAAACGTCAATATATAGAGTGTAATAGCCATTGGCCTGTTGTATTAGGTGCTTTAATGTAAACCGAGCAGTTATATGGTCGCATACTGGGGATAGTTCATGTACAGATGTGGTGGGATTTGGGTGACTTTAAATTATTTACCTTCATTGGCTAAGATTTGATAAAAAAAACACTTATTATGGTAAGGTGAGTGAAGTAAATAAATAGTCCCATGCCAAAATAAGTAGTTCCACCCATCTCTAGCAATTACTATCGACTTACCCTACTGGGAAGTTGCTAGAAATAATCCTTAAATTGAATGGATGTTTGCATTTAGGCTAATTCAAGGTGCATAAGAGGAACACTTTCAGCGGCTCTACGTTCAGTTATGTAATGTAAATGTGACATAGAGGTAATGACAGCATCTATCTATTCATGCAGAGTTAGAAAATAAATGACAGTTTGTTCCAGGCTGTGTGTCAGGCACTACACTCTAAGAAATGTGTGTTGCGGGAGCATGTATAATGAGTACCCCGGGAATGAGTAACACACATGAATTTACAACACACTTTGATATTTCATCCACTTATAAAATGTGACCCTCACTTATCCACTTACATATCTTGGAGCAGAGGAGCAGCGGAGCAGGGTCATTATGATTACTGCAGACCCTTGACCATGGATGGCTATGTGTGTGAGCAGGTAATGGCTATTATATCTGGCCTGCAAGGGTAAAGGTACTCCCATTCACAATTCTACCCCACCCCCCACTACACACACTGCCACCAACCCACAAGTCAAGCAAGGGTCAGCTAGCCGACCCCTTTGACTGAGTGTCTAGGCCAACACACTTTTTAGATCGCTGCATCTTTAGTAAAATGTATCTAGTGTGTTGAAAGTGGCTGCTAAAAAGCGTGTTAAAAAGTGTGTAAACATAACACACTGTTAATAGCGTGTATAGTATATTGCACTAGTACCTGAGTAGGTCATCTAAATGCGCCTGTTATCCTACCCTGGGACAAAAGACGACCCCTCACCTTTAATAAGAAATGCGGCCCTGGATGAGGGATGGATACTGTTACAAGGAGACGACAATAAGGGTGGTTGGCAATCATGGAAGCTGGGGGTAAGGTTACCTGACATCGGCCAGCAGAATAGGGCACATTCCCTGCATGAATATTTGCATTTGAGTGAATTTAAGATGCTTTAAAGGTATATTCTAAGAGGCTTTAAGTTCAGTAATACCATGTAAAGGTCCCAGAAACACCCTCAGAAAAGTGAGAGTCATTGTCGCTAAAACTACCCTCACCTGAGGGTCAGGCAGTGCTTGACCCTCAGGTGAGGGTAGTTTTAGCGACAATGACTCTCACTTTTCTGTGTGTGAAGGTCCTGATGGCATTTCATCTTCTGTGCATTGATGTTTATGTATAGTCAGCTTCAGTTGTATTTAGGAAAAGGAAACTGTAACATATATTTCTCCCCTGGTACAAATATGTCTACAACAGGATATACTCAGGCGCTGTAATGGCTATCCCGTGTTAGTCATATGGATAATCATCAAAATGACTAACTGATATTTACGAATGAGTAAGACAAAAAATAAAAGATGACGGATGCCTTACCCAAAAAAGAAACTGATACTCATAGTAATGGAGAGGACGAGGCGGGTTGGCCAGTACTGACTCATGTGACAGTATTAAGTGACTGTGGTTGGTCGTATCGAGAGCCAAAAAAGGACTAACTAGGTTAATCACTGTAGTAACTGAGCTATTAGCCACTTCTGGCTGAGGTCAGTATATCAGTATAGTACTGTGGACATCTTCAGGGTGGGAAGGTAGGAAAGGGTGTTTGTGTGTGAATGGCGGAGCACTGATGGTGCCGCGCTCTGATTGGACGAGACGAATCGCCGGAAGTACGCTGACAGGAAGGAAATCGAGTTGGGGTGATCATAGGGCTGAGACGCGGGGTGGGTGGCTGTGTTTTCTCCTTCAGTCTCCACAGCTGCCTGGCTGGGCTTTACTCACTCTACAACACTAAGTTATACTTCTTCATATTCATCTCTGCACCAAGGCTAAAATCTTCTCTGCAGGAAGATTAGGGAGTACTCATTTTTAGCAATAGGGCAAACAAAAAAAGGTTTGTTTCAGGCGACCCGACCAACCCTATCAAAACAGGGCCAACCCTACGTCTTTTATGCAATTTTGAAGAAATCTTTATGTTTTCCCACATGTTTGGCCAATTTTCTGGGTGGGCAGCTGTATATTCTCCTTTAGTCTCCATGGCTGCTCAGCTTGGCTTAGCTCACTCTACAACACTGAGTTGTGATGCTCTTATCATTATCTCTGCACCATGGCTAAAATGTTAGATCATTCATAGTTCTAAATGCTAACCATCACACCAGCCAGTCATACATATGATGTTCATCGCAACATCAATAAGTAGGTCTAAATAACAATACAATCTAGAGGTATGGATGTGTGGGTTAAATCCACACATTATCGCAATGAAAACAAACTCCGAAAATCATGTAAATTCCTTATCAAGAAGTGACTATATATATCACTGTCTTGTCCCATTGTCAACAAGCAACGAGTTATATGTCAGAAAACGTTTTTGGAGATATGGAATGTGGTATATAATCACTTCGGCTTCGCCTTAGAAGTTATGTACCATAATTCTATAGCTCCGTGGAGGTATTCCTTCACATATCTTCCGGGTGGAACACATCTTTAAAATTGCTTCCAGTTCCTTTGTGTATGTAAAGGAAGGTTGGGGCAGAGACACAAAGAACCGACCAAAGTAAGGTAAAGAGTGTCTGGATGTCTCAGGGGCTCTACCCAGCTAGTGCAGAGGTAATTATAGTGCTCGGAATCCCCAAAATGTTGTCTGCCGAAACTACCTCCCCGCACGCCACTCCCTCGTGGTGGTAAACACTGATATTGGCGCCAAACTCTAGCATCAGTTCACATGGGGTTAACGCTGAAAAGAAGGAATCCGACAAAAAGAAAGTGAAAACCTTGAGACATAAAAGGCAGGAATTGAAGGGCAGGTGTTTGGTTTCTTTCCTAGTCACGTGATGGGAGTTGTTAGAAAGTAAATATCCGACATTCCTGTCTGGTAGAATTGATTATGATTGATGGTTGGGTGTGGTGGTTGTTATTATGGAGCTCAATGTCTCTGTGATATCTTTGTAAAGTTCACACAAATTTATGATCTTTTTTGAGGCACGCCCTTTCTGTCCAATTAGAATCTATAGTATACGTGATGTGTACCACTAACCCTTTCTTATGCCTTACACCTTTTACCCTTTAAGGGAAGCATTTTGCATGAATGCATCATTCCCTTTGTGATCATAATGCATAAATGCAACCCTAGTGAGCGCAACCCTAGCGAGTAACTCTCCAGTGCTGCATTCAAGCATAATGCCGATCCTTGAGACACTAGTGAGTTATTCGCCAGGGTTGCATTGATGCATCATGATGACAAATGTCGTCTTTTAGTGACATCAGTCCTTAAAGGACAGCAAGTAAAGTTCACATGTATTTATGATCTTTTCTGAGACACGCCCTTTCTGTCCAACTAGAATCCAGTATACATGACGCCTGTCACCTCTAACCCCTTATTAGGCCCCACCCCTCTAACCCTTTAAGGGAAGCATAATGCATGAATGCATCATGTCCTTGGTCGTCATGATGCATGAATGCAACCCTTGTGAGTAACTGACCAGTGCTGCATTCAAGCATCATGCGGAACCTACGAGGTTGAGACACTCCCCAAGGGTGGGCATAATGCAGCACTAGTGAATTATTCGCAAGGGCTGCATTGATTCATCATGATGACAAATGTCATCTTTGAGTGAAATCCATCCTTAAAGGACAACAAGTCTAAAAAAGTATGACATTTCTAAATATATAATGAATAATGCATTCCTAGCGCGTAAATCGCCAGTGCTGCATTGGTGCATCGTGCCGACCCCTCAGGAGTATCTCAACCCTGTAGGGTCAGCATGATGTGGCAGTTATTATAGAGATCGATGTCTCAATGATATTAGATGTATTTATGATTTTTGGGGCCCAAAGGTAACTTGCTTTGAAGTATCAGCTGAATAACAACAGAGACACACCCTCTCCCTTCAATTATATAGATTAAAAGGATGACTGGCATTTCCAATACCTCACCTCCTTCTTAGTTCTGAATACTATTATGTAGTACATTTGTAGTTATACCACAGCCAGAGACTTGTACTCATAATTTGGGCAACAGTAAAGGCTGATCACAGTCGAGTGTACTCAGTCGTGACTAAGCCAATAAACTGAGTACAATGCTCTGGTTGTGATTCTACTGGCTTATATACCACTAGTACTTGTTGGTTTGTATGTATGTGTGCAGAGGCAATTTCTTTTGTTCTCCTAACCCGCTGTGGCATAAGGTATCTATACAAGTAAATAGCTGTGTGTAGCCTCGGTAAATGGCTCAATCGTATATATATGCTATTAATAGTAAATTTCAAAGGGGGATGTCTCTTGATTATTTTGATTTTCAATTTTTTCATTTACAGAAAGATAACTTTGCTATATATTATTTAACTTTCTATTTGAGGAACAGTTATCTGAAACATGAAAAGAGTATGCGTTTAACAGATTTGGAAATGCATCATGCATTATTGCATCATGCCCTTTATCGTCATGATGCATGAACGCAGCCCTGGTGAGTCTCTCACCAGAGCTGCATTCAAGCATCATGCTGACCCTACAGGGTTATGACACTCCTGTAGGTTCGTCACGATGCATTAATGCAGCACCAGCGAGTTACTAGCCAGGGCTGCATTGGTGCATCATGATGACAAATGTCATCTTTAAGTGACATTCATCCTTAATGGGTTAAGTTGTATCCGCCTCAAATGGCTGAATGCAAGCTGTATTCTCGTGTGCATCGCTTTGAAAGAAATCGCAGAGGTTTTAGTCTTCATTGCACGAAACGTGCATCTCGCTTTCAATAAGAAAGTCAACAAATAGTTGACAGACTGGAAACTATTGACACCTCACGCACCATATTGCAAATCAAAATGCTGCTTTTTCATATTCATAAAGCGATTCATTACCGCTGTACTGCACACAACTTTTTGCTTGGTAGCTTTGGATAACAGCCTTTCTAGCTGTGTCGTCAGTGAGTGTGCATACCTTTAAATCAACACGACCATATCCTGTATTTAAGTTGGGGGGGGGGGGACTTTTGATTTGTAACTAACCGCACACTTTTGTCTCAGTGATGGATTTAATGGCTTTTGCAATCTTAATGAAAAAATTTCATCTAATAAGAAAAACGTAATTTTGTTTTCAATGGCCCGGCTTTTCATTGAACACTCCTCACAGTGAGTATGTTCAAATATATCGCATGTGATTAGCTTGTTAAAATGTATTGCATTGGTATACATTCACAGGGAAAATAAAACGTCAAAAGGGGAGTCCACGCTGCCTCAAGAATGACTCCCCTCTATAGGAGAGCCCAGGTCCTTATGTGACTCCCTTAGGTGAGTCAGGAAACTATGAAAACTATGGTGACTTAGTTGACTCCCTTAGCTAGGGAGTCACCTAGGGAAGTCACAGGCAGCCTGGGCTCCCCTGCATAGGGGAGTCATTCTGGAGGCAACCCGACTCCCTTTTGATGCTGTTTCTTCTTTCTGTGTTGCATCAGTGCATTACTATACATATATTGGCTTATATGAGACCCATTTCAATTGCCCGCATTTTTTAAGATCAATGTTTCCCCTTATTGCATTCATTTTCTACTTTTAAAGAACCGCTTTTCACACTCTCAGACATAAGAGGTTCATGGTTGTCATTTAATTGTTCTATAAGGCCGAGAGAAAAAGGTGTGTTTCAGGTTACATAGTCTAAACATCTAGGTAGGGTAGGTCGGATTTAAAAAATTAAGATCTTTGAACTTTAAAAACAATTTTGGCCAGAAAAGTAGCAAGAAACTGCCTCACGAACTTCAGCCCCCACTTGCCGATTTCAAACCAAAACAAGGCTCTTTCACCTTTGTGACAAGGGACAAGACCTTTTTCTCCAAAACCGAGAAGGGAAATTAGCATTTCTTGAAATCAACAGGTGAAAAGAGAGAAAAACAGCGTAAAAGTCCAAGTTGCCTTTAAAATGACACCTCTCTAGGGCAGTCCAGGTCGCCTAAGGGAGCCAAGGTGATTCTCTGGCTGACCTAAGGGAGTCACCTGGGGGAGACACAGAGAGAGCTATATGACTCCCCCAGGTGACTCCCTTAGGTCACCTAGGCTCCCTTACGCGGCCTGCAAATTTGAAGAGACAAGATTTATTTCTTAAAATGGACAAGGTACATTTCTTAATATCGACCATCTTCACAGTAGCCCCCCCCCCTCATCCTGGGCCCTTAGATTGGGATGAGCCTCTGTTGAAAGTTGTGTGAATCCCTAGGGTAGCTTCACCATGAGTCGGACACATACCCCGAGAAATATGAGTATATACGTGTACAATACGCCTTCAACTGGTTGCTTTTTGGAAAGAATAACACTTAAACTATGTCATTTTTTTAAAATAAAGAGCTTAAAATGCTTGAATAACCACATAATCAAGTGTCCCTTCCAAGGTATGTGTCCGACCCCAGGTGAATCTACCATTCATCTCCTGGACTGGCTGACAGTGTGGGTGGAGGGGCAATCTCCCCGGCAGAGACTTCCGCTTCCCTGGTCACTTCTATCTCTGCCAAAACCTAAAAATCTTCAGTACTGGGAGGGGCTAAAGTGGCGCTCTCCTGTGGAAAAAGTCTGGAAAAGTGTACTACATCCCTGCTGTCCTATCTCCTTCACACACTGCCTGTAACCCTACTCCAAAATAGTCCCTAGGAAAATAAAAAGATTCCACCACAAAAACATAACCAATATGTCTGTTACATTCAGAATTTCATGTTTAGACCTTCCTACAAATATTTGAATTGAATCATAGAAAATTGGATATTTGTGGATCAACAAGGGAAAAGGGACCTCCGCGGGGGATTTTTAGTTCCAACTTTGGCCACCAGGGGGCTCAACATGGCCAACAATGTTCAAAATATGATAAAAATTGTTCTATACTACTTTCTGATGTAGAATACAATAAGCCACTTTAGAAAACTCCAACTTTAGTGAAAACCCTCCATATTTGGAATGTGAAAAGAACGTTTTTGGGCCTAAATTGGTGTTTTTGCAATTGTTGGTTGCCATAGAAACATAATTTTCATTCTAAATTGAATTTTTCAAGAAATTAATGATTACAGGCCCCACAAAGATTTTTGTGCTGAAAACGGAATGTAAATCCCATTTTAAGATTGAAAGCTGTGACCAAATGTTTGAAAAAGTTTGGATATTTGGGAATTTTTGTGATTATGCTAATTAGATAGAGATATCTGTAAAACAAAGTAAGATAGAGCTTATTTGCATTTGAGATTGGACAGTGCCCACACGTATTCAAGGAGCCAGTTCTCAAAAACTAGAAGTGGTACCTGCTAATGAAACATATCACTGGAAAGCTGATGACCTCAACTTTATAATTGAGTTTAACCTTTGGAGGACCCTTTTCCCTCGACTGTCCACATTTAAAGAAATGTGCGCAATGGACAGAATCTATCCATTTGCGAAGCACTGAGGAAAGTTTTTGCAGAGGTTAAGCAAGACCGAAGTCAGGCAAAATATCTGCTGCTGGAGATTGGTGGAAGGGAAGGCAACTCGGCACAAAACAATCAGTAACCAGATATCAAACCCACCCAATATGCATGCACACGTGGGTGTAGCTTCTTATCAGATGGGGAACTGCTATAATGAGCTCCCAGATATCCAGTATCAGTCTCGGGCATTGTAATCGCCTTGGGATGGGATACAACAGTGCCATTTGGCAGGGATTCCCTTACGGATGAGACATTACGGTAATGGTCCTCCATGTTATAATGATAGTTGTATGTAGGCCTATTTTAGTTTTATATATAATATGAATCAAGAAAATAATAAAGGCCACCACCAGCCAATGAGAGACTTCAGATAACTCTTTATGAGAGGCATAATGCTCTATTATGCCCTCTGTTGTCCTGATACAAGGATGTAGGCCTAACACATGCTGCATTCATGCATCATGTCGATCAAATATTGATGCATTCATGCATCATGTCGATCAAAAGTTGATGCATTCCCAAAGGTTTGGCATGAGTGCAGGCACACGAGGGTGTAGTTTCTAATCATCATCCAAATATCCAATATCAGTCTCAGGCATTGTAATGGCATTGGGGTTGGATTACAGCAGTGCAATTTGGCAGGAATTCCCCTATGGATGTGACATTACGGTATTGGTCCTCCATGTTATAATGATAGTTGTATGTAGGTCTATCATAGTTTTATACAAAATGAACCAACATTGAAAAAAACATGGCCTCTATCAGCCAATGAGCAGGCTGAGTCTCAAAACTTGAAGGAGGTATGGTTAGGGGAGGCTTTGAGGGCCCTTGCTCCCTATTAGGTTGAGACCCTTTAGATATTCGTTCCAAGGAACCATTATGCTTCATTGTGCCCTTTCACACATCACAAATGAAGGCAGCCATGGTGAGAAGACTGCATTATGACGAAAAAGGCATGACATATCATGTAGAGGGTTTAGAACAGCTCGGAAAGTACCAAGATCTACATTAAGCTACATCCAGAAAGCTTGCTACTCCATCCAAGGAATTCTCTGAACCCGTTCCTACTATACAGACTGTGCCTGCTAACAAGACCCTTCCTTGAAAGCTAATGGGGTGTACATAACTGTACTGGCGGGATGATTTTCCAGGAAAACCTCTCTAGGAACTGCCACTGAGCTCAGGACTTGTGAGTAGCTCACCTGTTAACCCATTAAGGACGGCATGCTCCTAAAATATGACGTTTGTCAATGCAGCTCAGGGGAGAACTCGAATTGACATAAGAAAAAACAAGGCCATCATCAGCCAATGAGAGACTTTAAATCATCTCGCCAAAAACGACAAAGGGCAAAGCATATTATGCAGCATTGAAGGTGTTGAGTACAGCTCGGAAATTACAATGTATCCAAACAACTACCACTTAAAACATTGTTATTGATTCCAACTTGTTTTTTGGACCAGTTAGTACTACTGCACTGTTGTTTTTTAACACTAGCATACGAGACCAGCGGTTATCTAAAGTCTTGCACTGAAAATCTGTAGATTGAAAGGGTTGGTCAGTACTGACTATCCTAGGTTTGTCATAAGTGTGTTAGTCACAATGACAAAATCATATTCAAAAATGACTGAGGGGTCAGTCAGTAGTGCCTAACCTAGGTCCATCATTGTGTTGTATTTGTATACCACTAGTTGGTGCCACCTATGATGACCACTCAGTGGCCTCCCCCTATAAAATAAAAGACTAAGGTGGGTTAGTCAGCATTGACTAATCTGACAATATTAACTTACCTAGGTTGGTCGTAGAGGGAGCAAAAAAATGACTAACTAGGTTAGGCACTAGTGACTGAGAGACTGGTCGTATGGGGAGCCTAGGAATATCAGTGTGCGCTTTAACGTGACAGTAAGGTAACCAGTGTGAGGTCACTGAACTTGCATGCTGATCTCCAGGGAACTGCTCCTGAGCTGCTCATCAGCTCTCAGCTCACAGCACAGGGGGAGCTCAGGGCTTGTGAGTAGCTCACCCATTTACCATTTAATGACGGCATGTTGCTAAACTTTGACGTTTGTCGTCATAATGCCTTTAGTCATCATTTAGGCACCAATACAATAACTTACCATTGCTGCTTCGGTGCATCATGCTTTTGAGGACGGCATAATACATTATTGCATAATGCCGTGGTCGTCATGATGCATGCCCTGGTGAGTAACTCGCCAGTGCTGCACTTGTGCATCATGCCGTTACTGCAAACTTGGGGCCTGAAGGGTTGGCATTATGCATCAATGTAGCATGGACCAGATACTCGCTGGGGCTGCATTGGTGCATAACGGCAACAAATGTCATTGTTTGGCAATATGCCGTCCTTAAAGATTTAAGGGGCTATCAAAAGAAGGACAACGACCCCTGGGAGGCCCTTCACCAGCTCCATAAAGGAGGAAGCCACCTCCACTGGTTTAAATGGACTTAAGTTTTCCTTTATGGATGGCAGAGTGCATTAATTCATCATGCTGTGGAATCGAGACACTCCCGACGGGTCGGTTATTTGCCAGAGCTGCATTGATGCATCATAACAGCAAATGCTATATTTTAGTAACATGTCATTCTTTTATGGTGAAATGCAGCAGAGTGCTCCAAAGAAGCAGAGATACCCTACTGGCAGGCCCCTTACAGTCTCCATACACTGTTAGAAGTTAGTGTAGCTGCACAGTGAGATATACTGTAGCTGCACAGTATAAAAGGGGGTATTTTTGGTTTCCACTATGAGATACTGTACAGCTACACTCACCTACTGTAGAATACCACACACAGGAGATCATGGGTTTGAGGCTAACCTTGGCACAATGAGAAATACATTTTTCTTTTCATATTTCTTTAACCCATTTGATACACATTTCCAGATATATTGCTATAGAAATGTTAGCTAGTGAACATTTGAACATGTACATATGTATAATTTAGATATTCTATAGATAAAAACAATAGTACTGCCTATTGTGCCAATGTGCGATTCGAACCCATGATATCCTCTGTGTAGTGTTCTACAGTAGGTGAGTGTAGCTGTACAGTATGTGATACTGAAAACCAAAAATACCTCCTTTTATACTGTTTAGCTACAGTACTTACTTCTAACAGTGTATGGAGGAAGCCCCTTCCACAGACAGAATACTAAGCCACCCAGTTGGGATTCCTCTCCCCTTATCAAATCTCCAACACGGTACTTACCTGTTGGGATTTCCCTCCCTTATCTAATCCAGCAGCCATCTATCTCAACTTAACGGGAGGCGAAGTGGTGTATATGCACGCGGCAAGTTAGAGTTAATTGGATTACCATGTACCCCGAGTCTGGTCGGGCGAGGTTAGGAGTGGGTCGGTAGCAGGTTTAAATGGATTTATAGCGTGTTAAACTGATTTAGCTTTGGCACAGTCGTGGTGTAAGTCACAGCTGTAATGTTTGCCTCAACTTCTGAGCACTCTGGAAGTATGTTGCAGGAACAAATCATCTGAATAAGTTAGAGCTGCAGATTTGATTTCAGGAGTAACATTGTAGGCATTTATCGGAGCATCGCGCATGCTTCAACTAGTACTTTACAATGATCTGATGCTCTCCAAACAGCTTAAGATATATGCTAATACAGTTTGTCTCCACATGCTTTTGTGAGGTGTTGAATCTGTGCATCATGCCCACCCATTTGGAGTGTTTCGACACTGTAGGGGCTTGAATGCAGCACTAGCGAGTTACTCCGCAGCGCTACATATAGGTAGCCCTTGAGGATTAATACCGTTCTGATTATAAGTGACATACCTGGTGAGATGAGATGAGACGAGGACAGACACTGTAGTTGTACTTACCTGTAAATGAAAGATACACATAGTTAGTATAATCATCAACAATCATAAATGTGGTAGAATCATAAACGTTCACAATGAAGTTTGGGGGTAGCATCATAAACATTTACAGTAAGGATATGAGACTTATGAACATTAACAGTAGAAATATGGGGTAAACATTCGCATCGGAAATGGGGTGGAATTGTTAACAGATTGATAGTCCCAACCTACCTTTTGAAATATTGACTTATTAACATTTTCACTGTCAGAAAATATGGGTTAGTGATATTAACATTTACAGTGAGAATACGTGGTAGCATTATACACATTCATATTGGAAATATGCAGTATTTATCATTATTGGTAAAAAGAACGTTTTTTCCTCTTGGGGTAAAAAAAAATCGAATTCAGCATGCCCAAATTACCCCAAAAAGCATCTCAGAACTTTTGTACTAAAAAATGCCCCTTGGCAGGTTTAGAACCATATTTTTATGTATTGATTCCAGTCTCGTATGACTATGTACTTTCTCATTGAGAGAATATGAGGTGAATTATTATGATGACAAAAGCCTTGATGCATTAATGCACATGCGGCCTTTCAAGGTTTAAAGGGCCAAAGGATTAACTTGATTTAATGCATGGTATATAGAAATGGGATTCACTGCATTACTGATAAGACTGTATTAAAGCTAAGCCTGCATGTGTGTCCTATGCTATCACATGATCATTTCATTGTGTAGGTCAACTGGCCAGCCCCGGCAATTCCATGATGAATAGCACAAACAGATTAACAATGATGCATGGGCGTATAGACCTATATTGTTCTCTATAGATCAGGTATAAACCAAAGTATGCGTACCTAGCTTACAGTTGGCACATGTTTATCAGAAATGCTGCATGCTATTTTATTATTATTATTGACGTAAAATAATATGAATGTGTTTGTTATTATCCGAGGTAGTCTTCAAGCATCCACTAATACGTTAAATATGTATATGCGTGTCATTTTCTCTGTAGACAATAGTCATTGTATAACTGGTTGGCTTTATTATATGAATGATTCATATCCTTCCAAAGGATCTTCATACATGTTGTATACAGCTGTATGCTATTTTGTGAAAATCAATACTCAACATTTCATATTGCATGAAGGCTTTTCCATATACATTAAAGTGATTGCACTCATCTGCATCAGTTTTATTGGAATCTATGTTTCCTATAAAGAATATTTGCTCCATGAAATTAAACAAGATGAGTTGTAGAGATGTCTTTCTATGCTAGGGAATTGATTGGCATTTGCCTGGTTAGGCTCGGATATATATATGATATATAGAAGGCAGATGAGGAATATCTCAGAATGCTGTAGAGGATGAATAGTGTACCTACTGTTACCAGAACGGAATTACTGTAAATATCCCCACCAGCCATTTAATAGATGTCCCTAGATGATTGACTTTGCTACTATATAATGAGAGATGATTCAATTTCAGTTAACTATTGAGAAAGTGTTATGGGAATCATATATAATGTTTGTACCATATTATAAAACAACCCGTCCAGGCCCTGAAACTTCGTGGGAATCATATATGATGTTTGTACCATGTTACAAAACAACCCATCAAGGATGTGTTAGTGTTTGGAGAGGTGAACAGCACAGTAACTCTGACAGGATCCCTTTATTGACCTTGGTCCAAAGGAAGCCATTTGAATGTCCAGTCTGACACAAGCTATTACAGGTCGGCCACAAGAACTGCCAATGCCCACTTTTAGTTGTGCCTGCTGTGTGTTAATGCAGCGGCGGATGTGGGGGAAAGGCAGTTTTAATATTGGATGCTTTGTGTGAATGTGTGTGAGCATGGTTGGTGGGGGACGGGGATATGGGCAGGTCGCCCACAACCAATAAGGATGGCAGTAATAGTCAACAAACATGACACAGGGCGTGAGAGAAACCATATCTTGCTCCCCATAGTGTCCCGCAGGAAATTGTTTTTTATTGCAAGGTCTGTATGTTGCATTGGCATTTGGAACACGTGTTTATACATAAAAGTACCATTTTAAAGGAAAATTGTGTGTAATTGTGAATATCCCTCCAGATAGCTTTGGTATGGTGCTATAAGACATAAGGTACATCTTCAACAAGGATCCAATTAAGAACATGATCTTCCCATAGATCCAGACATGAAAACAATAGATAATCCATTGATGTCAAACCTTACTTTCAGTCGGTATAATTATCATCTCCTGTGTCATCTCTTATGATTGAACCAGATGAGCCTGATCATCTTCTTCAGGTTAAGTCAATAAAACCATTAAAAACAAAACTGGCTCTATGGAGCAACTTAAACAATTGGTTTGAATGACCTGGATTGTCAAAAAAATTGATTGTTTAAAAGGGCCCAGGTTGACAAGGAGGCAGGAAGTAGTGGCAGTCTTGTCGGTGATTAAAAATATGCTTCTTCCTCCACAGCAGTTGATCAAAGCGTGACTTCTCAGTTAGGTGTGGGACAGATGTAAAGATTTCGATCTCCTTTTTAAATCTGATTATTTTCAAGGGAATCTGCTATTTACTAATTGAGAATACCATAACAATTGCAGATAAAACTAAATGTTGCTACCACATATAGACACATAGCACTTTCTATTTATGAAGTCGTATAGAGACAATGTGCATTTCCTTTGGGAGTTAAACCTTATACAGTTAGAAGTAACAGTAGTATAGCAATATATTTCCTCCATGGTTCGTTTTCTTGGTGTGTTGTTGACAAAGTACATATCAAAACCACATTATTTTCCGTCTGTTCAGGCTTTTCATGAAAGATTGGGATTAAATGCTACAGAGGCTTCTGCAGGATCCTTTGTACCAACATATCTAAGAGGATTCTACATCAAACCCTACCCTACTCTTCCCTACTTAAGATGATCCCTTGGTCTAGAAGAACAATGTAACAAGCTTCCCCTGCCTTCATGTAGGGTTAGGGCTGTACCGAGCTTACACAGACAGGCCACACTGAACAAGAAAGTGGCATGAGTAAACAAGCTAAGGGAGTGATCATTTTTGAATACCCTAGTTTATTTGAAAATCCACCAGCTCTTCTGCCTCCCTCCTGTTGTTAAGAAATGACCACTTTCTAATGACACCATATCTGAAATGAATTCCCAACAATGGAGGACACTAGCTTAAGAACTTAAACATGACTTTCATCCAATATTGTCTTCTTTCACACACTAGCCACAGCTGTCAACCAGGTCAATGTTACAAAATTGTTGCTGGCCACATCAGTAGACTAGTATCGCTTTTTCTGCTACAGCCGTCATTTCTTCTGAAGCAGGTGGTACTGGTAGAACAACCACCCTGATCTTCTTTCAGCCAATGGCATTTAACTCTGTATGGATAGCATGGTGTTTGATATACTATACCCTTTGTCATCATAATGAATGAATGCAGCCCTGATGAGTTACCCACCAGGGAGTCATTCATACATCATGCCGACGCAATGGGGTTGATAGTTTTCCAAAGGTTTGGCATGATGTACCAGAGCATCCTCGGCAAGTTGCTCGCTGGATCTACATTGGTGCTGCTTTACCACCATTGTCATATTTTAGCAACATGTTGTCCTTCAGGGATTAAGCTGCCAGCTGCCAGCAGCCTGCCAGGGGGTGCTGTCAGCATCAAAGTGGTGTCATAACTGTGTCAATGAGACCCTAGTGTTTGCCTGTGAACCCCATGTATAAGTACTGCCTACGGGCCGCCATATTACACTGTCACACCCTGTATTACCTACCTCTATATATATCACCCATGCTTGGGGTCTTTATCTAAGAAATACTCCCACACTCCTTATCCTGGTAACCAATTTTTTTTGAAAATCTTTCTCTATGGCTCCTCATTATGGCAAAATGTTATGGAACGTAAAACATGTCGCTTTGACGTAAAATAGTGTATTTCTGTCATACTGCTGCTTTATTCCTCTCTCCTACCTGCCTATACTGCTCTGCTCCTTTCTCTTCCTTATCAAGTTTAACGTTTGTGATTCAGC
Source organism: Harmothoe impar (assembly GCA_947462335.1). NCBI lineage: Eukaryota > Metazoa > Annelida > Polychaeta > Phyllodocida > Polynoidae > Harmothoe > Harmothoe impar. The sequence goes on along the minus strand of OX381709.1, from coordinate 78,213,844 downwards.
AGGCTAGCTGGGAAGGCCAAAAAAAATGTTAGGTAGGTCAAACCACCATACTGGCATGTGGGTCATCAGAACTCACTGATTCCTCCAGTAAATAGGAATATCATGACAATGTTGGCTGTTCTAGTTAAAAACTATTTCCTAAAGTTGATCAGGCCATTGAAACTAGTTGGAGCTTGTATATCCTGACCAAAAGATTTATAGAAAAATATGAGTATGAGCAAATAATAATAAATTCTGAAAAAAAGGGTTGACCCTAGCATATATCATATGCTAGGGTCAGCCCTTTTTTTAGAATTTAGGCTAGGGTTGTATGAAACATTCATTCCTCTGGCCTAACCCCATGTCTCCATGTGTATCATATTACCTCCATCCCCAGCTCCCCACATCCTCTCCCACGTTGCTTCTCCCCTTCCTTTTCAAACCGCTCTTGATGGGAGTGGACACTCAAATTTCCGGGATCCAATGTCCATGTGTCAGAGCACCGTAACATGATGGACAGAGTGTCAATGTAGACCAGAGGCTTACTGGAGACTGTGTAGCCTGTCAGTGATGGTGGAAACAGTTTTGATGCAAGAATTTTGGAGTCACTGTCACTCAATATTACAGCACATTTTTTTCCTCTCTTGATTAATGCAATTGAATTTTTCAATGCTGTTTCAAATGATTTTTGTCCAGTTTGTGGATTGTTAAGCTAATTTAAATTATACAAATATGTTCTTTTAAACATGTCTTTTATATCATTCATTTGAGGAAGGCATTACTGTCGGTACTGATTTAGTCTAATGTTCTGCAAAGAGACTTTTAATGCCTCCCTAAAAGTATCTGCCTACCTAGCTTTTTGCAATGTGTCTCTGTTATATTTAACAAACTCGGACAGCAAGCTTAAGTGATTAAAATGGTTCACCTGACATTAAAATGTCATCATCAATTCGTGATGAATCTCAAAGCACAGTGCATGAATACGTTAGGTAGGAAGTTGTGTTTGAGTCAATATACTAGAAGAGTAAGCAAGGGACAGGTGCCAAAGCTGGAGGCTTCGCTTTGCAGCTGAACATTGCACCAGATAACCTGTAACAGACTCCTTCAGTCAGGCCATGCCACCTTTTATTGACAAGAACTATACTGCCAGAAGCTATCATAACACACATGCACGCGGAAGCCACTCTCTAATGGCCGGAAGAGGCAGCCACAAAAGGAGCCCTTTGGCGTATGGCTGTGAAGTGATGAGAACCCGACCCGGGCCCCATCCCCAATATAACGACATTACAGTGCTGCCATGCTACACCTTCCCAGCCCCTGAAAGGTGCAAGTAGCTGTTAAAAGCAGGCTAGAGGGGTTAGCACTGGAGGCTTGATCTTCAATACATGTCCAGCTGTTAGACTGGTGCTGCTATTAATGTGCGCTTATTGTCCCTCCAGCCATGGGTGACCAGCAGTAAGGGATGGCCAGCTGAGCATGACGTTGTAGCGGGAGGATTGGGGAAATCTGTGGGCTTTTCCTTATATTTGATGCATACAATGATGCATGCAATAACTGTTCACACTATCATATTCTTTTGCATGGAAGCTTTCTGACTATAGGAGTATCAGTATGTCGGAATATGGATGGTGTTTGGGTAGGTTTGGACATAGGTTAAGCTGATGAAGTAGATCTAAAGAAGCCTTGTACTATTTATCCTTCCACTCAGAAAAACCAGGGCTGTACCTCCCTCTGACTTAGATAGCTCTCAGATCAGCTGAATACATCTCAATTGAACCAAGCCAATGACTTTAATATACATCATTTGTTTAATCACTACCTACCGATCATATTTATAATAAGAATGAAGCTTCCTCTACACACGAGCTCATTCATATCTCATATCCAGCAACAAAAATAACTGGTGTTGTAGGAACATACATTGCAAACATTGGATAATTCATCAAAGTTAAACTTCCTCCAGTCTGCAATTGACTTTGCTACTGAGGAAATTATAAACAATCAGATCACGCGATCTGGATGTAATAAGAGGCAGCCACCGGCGTGATGTGGATGCAGAAGGTAGGCGAAAAAGTGATAACTGGCTGGTCTGGTCTTTGTTTAGTCTGCTTCTTAAAAAACAGGGCAAAATGTGATGTATGAGAAATGGGGGAGGTGTAAAAAGTGAATAAATGGGATAATTGAAACACGTCTAGAGGTGATATTGTATAAGCATTGGGAAAGAAAAAATACATATGAAAGTCAATGTTATTTTGAACAGCACCATTTAAAACAATGAACTCCAACATTTGATAATTGAGGACTCTGAACTATCAAAGATATAGTAAGATTGTTTTGAAAGCAATCAAAGGAGGCACCAAGTATAAACAGTCATGTCAGTAAACAAGGTTGTGCCTTGTGAAAACAACAGGTGGCTACCACATATATAGATTTAGCAACTTGTATTTATAGCGTTATAGTGACTCCGCTTTTACCCCGGCGGTGGATCATACATATATAGTGTCAGTAATAGTATATGAATGTATATGGCAGAACATACTACACTTCAACAACAAATAACAAGAATTGCGGTTGTTGCCGCGTAAAAAAATGCCTCAGGCATTTTGATACGCGGCAACAACCGCAATTCTTGCATTCGAAGAAACATAATATCTACATGGTTGGTATGTTTGAAGGGAACCCATTCAAGACACCACATAAGCAGGGCCAGGAAGGGGTTGTCAGGGGGAAAGGATGATATTACTTCAAATATGGCATTTCCTATGAATTCCTTGGGTCCATGTTAGGGGGTAAGGAAATGTGCGTTGCTAGGCAGATAAACAATTAGAATAGCCGTTGCTAGGCAACCAGCTGTATTAGCAACAAACCAATAGAACCATTGAATTCCTTGGGTTCATATTAGGGGGGGTAGGTATGATTATAATCAACCTCAGGACCATGGAAATGTGTGTTGCTAGGCAGATAAATAATAAGAATAGCCGTTGCTAGGTAACCAGCTGTATAAGCAACAAACTAATAGAACCATTGAATTCCTTGGGTCCATATTAGGGGGGGTAGGTATGATTATAATCAACTTCAGGACCATGGAAATGTGTGTTGCTAGGCAGATAAACAATAAGAATAGCCGTTGCTAGGCAACCAGCTGTATTAGCAACAAACCAATAGAACCATTGAATTCCTTGGGTCCATATTGAAGGGGGTAGGTATGATTATAATCAACCTTAGGACCATGGAAATGTGCGTTGCTAGGCAGATAAACAATTAGAATAGCCGTTGCTAGGCAACCAGCTGTATTAGAAACAAACCAATAGAACCATTGAATTCCTTGGGTCCATATTAGGGGGGGTAGGTATGATTATAATCAACCTCAGGACCATGGAAATGTGTGTTGCTAGGCAGATAAACAATAAGAATAGCCGTTGCTAGGCAACCAGCTGTATTAGCAACAAACCAATAGAACCATTGAATTCCTTGGGTCCATATAAGGGGGGGTAGGTATGATTATAATCAACCTTAGGACCATGGAAATGTGCGTTGCTAGGCAGATAAACAATTAGAATAGCCGTTGCTAGGCAACCAGCTGTATTAGCAACAAACCAATTAAACCATTGAATTCCTTGGGTCCATATTAGGGGGGGTAGGTATGATTATAATCAACCTTAGGACCATGGAAATGTGTGTTGCTAGGCAGATAAACAATTAGAATAGCCGTTGCTAGGCAACCAACTGTATTAGGAACAAACCAATAAAACCATTGAATTCCTTGGGTCGATATTAGGGGGGGTAGGTATGCTGATAATCGACCTCAGGACCATGGAAATGTGTGTTGCTAGGCAGATAAACAATAAGAATAGCCGTTGCTAGGCAACCAGCTGTATTAGCAACAAACCAATAGAACCATTGAATTCCTTGGGTCCATATAAGGGGGGGTAAGTATGATTATAATCAACCTTAGGACCATGGAAATGTGCGTTGCTAGGCAGATAAACAATTAGAATAGCCGTTGCTAGGGAACCAACTGTATTAGGAACAAACCAATAAAACCATTAAATACCTTAGGTCCATATTAGGGGGGGTAGGTATGCTGATAATCAACCTTAGGACCATGGAAATGTGTGTTGCTAGGCAGATAAACAATTAGAATAGCCGTTGCTAGGCAACCAACTGTATTAGCAACAAACCAATAGAACCATTGAATTCCTTGGGTCCATATTAGGGGGGGTAGGTATAATTATAATCAACCTCAGGAACTATCAAAGGTTGATTTATATTATTATTATCACATAGCATAAATTTGTGTTGTGACTCCTTAATCCAAGATGGTGGCACAATCCAAGATGGCGGCACCCATTCTGACTTCTGGTAAAGTGCAAACATCATATACCTCGTTCTGGTGGTGCCTGGCGGCACCACCAGGTGGCTACGCCACCACTTCGGCATAAAAAAAGTGCTTTATTTAGCTATAGCTGTGTTATATCCATACATATCTAAATATTGAGGGAGTGTGCATAATTTGTCCACATGTACATACCAGTTGGTGAGTAGTGAAAGGGGTCTCAAATGCATAGACATCTACCAAAAAAGGCAGATTGATATTGCCGCCTTAAATGAAGTCCTCATTAGGACAGGGTACCACTCACAGCTCTGTCAACACCACCCAAAATATACTTTTAAAGCTTCAGCTAATATCCAGTGCAAATAAATGGACCACACTAATAATTCTGGCTGTGTCTCTCGTAATCGGGCCAAGTTGACACATGGGGACACAAGGCACATGGAATGATAAAGGTTAAATTCAAACAACAGCGGAACATTTATGTTAGCTCTGATAGGAACCCATATAGTAGGGGAGTTAAAGCATGGGATTTACTCCCAGCTATGACCCAGAAGCTACCCACAAAATTAGCGTTCAAAACCAAAGTCACTGGTATTAAGCCACCTAAACCTAAGAACCTGCCTGATTGCAGGAGGTTGTATATGCAACCCACGTACCACCGACAATACCTCTATGTAATATGCATACACCTCGGGGGGGGGGGGGGGATGACTGACACCGAGACCATCCCCCCCTCCCCGCCGCACCAGTCACCAATTAACAACCCCGACGACCCCCCTCCCAAAATACCGAAATAGACTTATGAGACTGCCTGGTTACAGGGGTCGCCCCCCCCCCTTCCACCCACCTCCCCCCCTCCCATCCCCCTCGCCCCCTCTATAATGTATACAACTATAGCATAATGGTCTCTTGTAGTATTTAACAACCAGCCAACTGAGGCTGATTTCATCCATGTACTGTTATCTCAATCTCTCTTAAGCATCATAAACAAATTGAATTTATGACGGGTCCTGACCAATACCCGGGTTGCTGAAGGTTGATCGTATGTAAAGATGAAGAAGCAATAAACAATGATTAACTTGACTTGAACTTGAACTTGATAGTTTAGGACACGGTGCAATCTATGACTGGGTGCAATCTATGACTGGGTGCAATCTATGACCGGCTTGGATAAAAACCGCTTTCAACTTGGCCCAATTTTGTGAGACACAGCGTACTCTTATTTAGTAAATAGCATCATATATACTAGTGGCCAGGGATTCACTTTGTAGTGGTAAATCTAAATTTGCAGTTGTTTGATCCAAGGCAGCTCAGAGTAGGCATTTTGTATAGACCTTTCAGATTTTCTTGGTGCTAGGGCAAATTAAATTATGTGTAGCTTCCACTAAGTCTTGCATTTGTGTTATTTTTTATCAATCAAGCATTCAATTCAAATTATATGTACATGTTGTTGATCTGCTTGTTCAATGGAAGGAGGCCTGTTTCAACAGCTCTGTATACCTTTCTGATCACAGCAATTTATAGCATAATATTGTTATTATTATCTGAACATATATCAACTTAAGGTCAGCAAAGAAAATCCATTACATGTGTAGAGTTCGTCTTTATGTAATTCGATCAAATAAGGACTCGAACTGCGGTTTTCATGTGGAGATGCAAGCAAAAGGGTTTTATTAAGGCGTTCCCCTGTACAGTAATTCTAATCTTTGATATATGTGGTTCGTTCAGAGGTATATGTATCTTTCAGTATAGTATAACACAGTCAGAGACCTGAGAAGGTCTGCCAGAGCAAGGGGGTGAGGACAGCTTATATACTGTCCGCCTCCGATAGGGGTGCCCCCTGGCTCTGGCTGCCCGAACTACTCTGTAGGCGTTCGATTAACTTTATGATATTAGTGTCCCTACACATGATTTAATATTTTTAACATGGTGCTGAGATTCAGTCTTTGATGTGGTAAAGGAAGACATCTTCGTAACACCCTCATAACCACATCTGCTCATAGTGTGAAAAAGCAAACAAGATAATGACCCCACATCTGACAGGAATTCCCAACAAACAGGGACACTAGCATAACCCATTACAGACAACACGTTGCTTACTGGGATGCCAACGTTTTAGACACTCCCTGTGAGTTAGTGAGGCTAAAATGTAATCTTTAACCCTTTAGGGACGACCAAAAATTGGCATAGCTAGCTGTGGAGGCGAGCTTTTTAGCAGGAATTTGCTCTAAGGACGAGGCTTTGTTGAATCCCATAGAGTTATGACGACTATAGTCGATGCTCGTCCTGCTATGGCATCGACTATAGTCGATGCTCGCCTTGCCATGGCATCAACTATAGTTGATATGCTCGCCCATAAAGGGTTAAGTCACATGCTGTCTTTAAAGGGTTAACAATCTAGGTCTAAGATCTCATGCATGCATCAGTCAGACCATGTTGTAGTAGTAGTGCTAGTTCTATATTCTGTCTGCTGCAGCAATGATGCCTCATTCCCCAAACCAGCTGGCTCAGGTGGCGTAGCAGCCACCTTGATCCTCTCTGGGCTGGTGGCCTGTGGGGTGCTGCAGACTTGGCAGCCTCCCAGGGGAGCTGTCAGCATCAAAGTGGTATCATAACTGTGCTAATGACCCCTAAGTGTTTGCCTGAGAGTGGCCAGTATATAAAGTATAGTCTGCAGTCTACAGTCTGTGTTATCTGCTATGATGTCACACCCTACATAGCTTCCTATACTGCCTCGAGTATTCTCTATCACATCCCGTATATTATATGAACACGAAGCCAAATTACCTGCTACCCATATTTATATTAAATACCTCTTTCATTCACCCTTCTCTCCTAACGTCTTTCATTGCTCCTTCCCAGTCTTTTTCCCTACATCTCTCTTTCCCATATTCTCCTTTCATACCTCCCGGCTTAACACTAACAGGACACCCCTTCCCAGTGGGCACAGAATTCAGTCAAATGTTGAATCAACATTAATTCATTATTGAATCAACATTGACAACCGTTTATCAAGGTTGATTCAATGTTCTGTGCCCACTGGGTTGGGCCTTAGAACCTGATGGTGTGTATCGTTGTAAATGCTACCAGTACCATCAACTCACACATGCATCTAGAAGCCTCTTTCTGCTCCATTGCCAATTCATCCGCTCAGTGATTAAAGGTTTCTCTTAAAACAAGCTTTAAGGGGTTGCCTTAGAAAAGCATTACATCATGTTATAAAATGTTGTATAACGTATTTTGTTCGCTGGGTATGCCCATATTCATGAAGTGAAGTGAATATAGTAGAATGCACTTTGTATGTAAGTGCACATTTTTTTCCGCCTTAAGCCAATCCATCAGTTATTTAGAACATCCTCTGAACTTGAGCTGTACTTGTGACTCATATGTTTAACTTAAGGGACTCATTGTCCTAATATATACAACAAAACACACTTTATAAAAGTCGAGAAACCCCAAAATGTATAACTTAGTATTCATATCATAAAAGGAAAAATATCTGTACCACACACACATTCAATAATAAATCTTATGGGCTGATGGCAATAGATATTGAGCTTCAGTCTCAGGCCACTGTTCTGGACCCAATACAATGGCAACTTATTCTTCTCTACTCATTATATCTCTACTCAAACAGTAAATTAATCCCTCATTAAATTACTTGTCCTTCCCCCTACTACACACCCATACTCAATGACCATCACTGTCTATGTCAGGGATAGCCCACCACAAGAGGTGCAGTAAATGATGGGAAAGTGCCCGCGCGGTGAATGGCACCTGAGATGACTTATATTATAAGCTGTGGGGAAGGTGGTTAGGGCATGGATAAGGCTTATACACCGTCCCATTGATGTGGGGGAAGAGTACACATTGTGTGCCTCCCATACATCCTTTATAGACCAGAGGGTGTTCTGCCCTGGTCATAACCATCAAGTTTGGTAACTAAGTGTGATGTGAAGGATTTACATTGAGGCCAGTGTATTGATCTACATAAACATTCACTATATCTTTTGAGTTTTTTCTACTTTGTTCTTTTAATTGTTTTAATGTCTCTTTGGTCCCCTCTCTGTGGTATTCAGGTTGGCTATGTATTCATAGACGAAACCTAGACAACTGGAAAGGGTGGTTGCATTGCAAGCGGTGATGCTTTGCCTGGTTCCGTTCTGCTTGAGGTTGGAGTTGAGGTCTAGCAAAATCAAGCAGAAACATGAGAAAATAATAACAGGGCATGCTGTCGATTTCTTTCCTATTCTGAGCTTTGATACTCATGAATTTCAGGACGCTGGTGAAAAGTAGTAGTCTGAGATTATAGCTTCAAGCCAACAAGCTATCTGGTGTCATGGGGTGCTCTGTATAAATGACTTTGATATAAGTGTTGACTCAAATATAACAGTAGAGCCCTGATACGCCTCATCAATCTGGTCACAAGCAAGGACATCCACTGTCCCCCCTACTACTGTTGTCTACCAATAACCCTAAGTGAACTATGGTAGAATTATTTGCAGTCAGATTGGGAATATGTGGTAGAATTGTATACATTCTCATTCAGAATATATGGTAGAATTGTCATGATGACCAAGGGGTTGATGCATTAATGCCCAATGCAGCCCATAAAGGGTAAAATGCCAAAGGATTTACTACATTTAATGCATGACAAATACTAACCTAAAACGGCACCCCGGTCCTCCCTCCTATTGGCTTATGAAGCCAACTTGTGGCTTCTATGGCGTACACGAGTTGCATAAAAACACTCGTATGCAAACCACGTGCTGTTTCGGATTTATCATACCTACTCAGTGACCTAGCCTTAATTACCATCATTTTCACTAGAAAATTCACGAAAAAGCAAGATTTACTTAGTTTTTTTGTGGATTTTCCAGTGAAAATGATGGTCATATTGTTAGACTCAGCTGGTTAGGCCTAGTGAGGGACAGGGAGAGGCTGGAGGCTTGTACGCCACTCTCATGGTCTGTACGCCACGCTCACAACGTGTATGCCACGCTCATGACGTGTACGCCACGCTCAGGACATTTACGCCACGCTCACGACGTCTACGCCACGCTCATGGCCTGGGAGTGGCGTACAACCAATTTTATGCTATAAATATGCTGTCAGCTACCTCAATGCTTAAGACATAGGGATCCTGTATGCTTTGTTGTCCTAGGTATAATAATAATGGGATACACTGTATTAATGATGAGACTATATCATAGCCCAGCCTGCATGAGTGTGATATGCTATCACGTGATCATTTTATTGTGTAGGTCCGCTGGCGGCCCAAATCCATGATGAATAGCACAAACAGATTAACGATGATGCATCGGCATATAGATGTACATTGTTTGCTATAGGCGTAAACCAAAGTATGTGAAACTAGCTAAAGGTAGGCAAATAATTATTAACGAAGCTGAGTGCTATTTCTTTATCATTATTTGCGAAACCAAATGAAGTATTGGTTCTCATATCAAGAAGTCTGCATTCAACACTATTATATAAATACATGTTATATTTTTCTAAAAACAATAGTTACTGGGTTACTAGTGTGATATAATATATGATTGGTTTAAACTTCTCAAACATCATTCATGTTCATGAAATACATGGTATATAGCTGGATGCTAGTTTGTAAAAATCAATATCAATTCGATGTTTCATATTACCTCAAACATTCCAAGTGATGCCTACAAATTGCATACATTTGCATCAGTTCTATTGGAATATGTCATAACTATGAATAATGCTAGGTTCAATGCCAGAAACCATGATGAGATGTAGAGATGTCTTTCTATGTCAGGGAATTGTTTGCCATGTGTGTGGTAAGGTTAGGATATTCACTAAGTGGACAGGCAACATGTACACCGTTTTCGCCATGTAACAAATCCACCTGTCCAGGCAGTGCTAAGTTAGCGTTGGCTGAGAACTGCACAGAAAACCTGATAGGCTGTTTTTATTGACCTTGATCTAAAGGAAGCCATTTGAATGCCTTGTGTGATGCAAGCTAGTAACAGGCCAGCTACAAAACAGTTCCTGAACTGCCACTGCCCACGTTTTATTATTGGATGCTCTGTGTGGATGTGGTGGTGATGGGCGGGGGGGGGGGTTGATAGGGGCGACCACAACCAATAAGGATGGCAGTAAAAGTCAACAAACATGACACAGGGCGTGTGAGAAACCATAACTCTCCACCTCCCGGCCTCCAATACTTGTGCCTCAAGGCGGTGATTTTTATTGCAAAGTACTGTTAGGTTTATACAGGAAAACAGTGCTATATTGGAATTTGTAATACTTTTTCCTTTATGTAAATATATATATATATATATATATATATATATATATATATATATGTTCTTTAACGAAATGATATATGTGCAATTTACCTATTGGTTATGGTTGTGAATATCCATCTAGTATATCCATGAGTATGACAGAATAGGGTATAAGGTAAAACTACTGCAATTATGAACATGATCTTCGAGAAATTGGCAAGTTCTAAATTCTACAGTGTCAATAGCCATACTTCTTCTTTCTGTAGTCACTTATGTCACTCAAACTCAAGCAGGAGTCTCCCAGTTTCCCTTCAGTTTCCCTTCAGATTTTCCTTATTCTAGCACAGCCTTCTATGCCTGCCTGGGGGGAGGGGGGGATCATCAGGCAGACATAGAAATAATCTGTCAGTGTCTAATCTTACTTTCAGTCCATACACTGTGTTCTCTCCTATGACTGAACCACAACAATGTAATCATGTTATAAGGTCTGGTAAATAAAACTTTTTTTTTTTAAACCGACTCCCTGGAGAAAGTTTAACAATTCGGTTGGATGACCTGGATTTGTAAATAATACAAACTGAAAATAAATTGTTTAAAAGGGCAAGTCCAGGCTTGATTAAGCTGCAGGAAGTAGTGGCGGTCTTGTCGGTGTTTTAATAGGGGTTTCTTTTCCTTCCTCAGTAGGGGACCAAAGCATGACTTCTGCATTAGGTGTGGGACAGACGGTGGATGCAAATCTCCTTTTCAGATCTGATGTATTTCAACAGAATCTGCTATTTAACAGTTGAAATTAATTAACAGTATCAGATAAAATGGTCTGTCAGAGGAGTGTGAGTTATAAAAAATAACGAGTACTTAGAGGCCAATGCAGATACAGTAAACATCAATCATATCAATTTCCTTCCAATCCCCTCTTCTCTCATGCACCAAGCATAGCGGTCAATCAAGCCATGTTACAATATCATTGTTGGCTATATCAGTAGACTAGTTCCACTTTGCCTGCTTTAGCTAGTTCTGGTAGGACATCCATCCTGATCTTCTGTCGGCCAATGGCCGTTAACCCTTTAAGGATGACATGATGCTTTAACACTCCATGCTCTTTGTAGTCATGATACATGTATGATTTTGGGGCTGTCTTGAACAAAACTGGCTGGTGCTACATGCCAACCCTACAAGAGTGTTGAAGGATCTGCATAATGCACAAATACAGCATGGGCTAGTTAATTGTTGCAGCTGCGTTGGTGTTACATGATGATAAATTTATATTTTAGCAATATTTTGTCCTTAAAGGGTTTACCTGTTGGCTGCTGGCAGTCTGCCAGATGGAGCTGTCAGCATCAAAGTGGTACCATAACTGTGTTAATGAGACCTGGGCGTGAGGCATGTGAACCCCATGTATTAGTACTGCCTACAGCCTGCCATATATAACACTGTGACACCCTGAATTACCTACCTACTGCTAAATATCACCTCTGTCCGGGGCTATTTCTCTATACTGCCTCCTTATACCTCTCCTATCTTTATATCTCACCCCTAATTTACTTTGTTATTCGGTTTCATGTTAATGACTCTTTCAAGTAAAGGCCAAAATATTATGTGTACGTTGGTCAGTTTCTTTTTGATTTTTTAACATGTTAAAAGTATCAAGACAGAGTTCTGAACCGCCATATAGACTCACAAGTGATCAGAATGATGCCTGATTCCATTTAAAACAATTGCTTGAAATCAGACAATTGGCCATTAAAATCAGTGTTATCTTGTTCATCCAGACTAAAAACAAGCAGAAATATTGCTCCATAATTGTGAAAAAATGCTAGGGTCGGCCGATTTTGGAATCTAGGATCAGGTTCCAACATGTAACACACCATTTTCTCTCTCCCTCCTGTCCTACTATCATATTTCCTTCATCCCCAGATCCCATTCTCCTCATCCTCTCCCACACTGCAATTCCCCTTCCTTTACAAAACTCTGAGTGGACACTCAAATTTCCAGGGCTCCAATGTCCATTTGTCAGCCCATGGCAATATGACGGACACAGTCAAGATGTGGACCAGAGGCTTACTGGAGACTATGCAGCCTGTCAGTAATGCTGGAGACAGCTTTGAAGCCAGGATTTCTGTGTGGGAGTCACTGTCAATTAATATTACAGCACTTCTGCTTTTTTCTCTCATGATTAATGCAATTCAATTTTCAAATGTCCATTTCAATTGATTTTGGTCTGGTTTGCAGATAGTTTCAAGAGTTAAGTTATGATGATAGATATATTTTGTTCTTTTATTCATATCTTTCATAACATTCATTTGAAGAAGGCATTACTGTCAATACTGATTTGTTTTAATGTTCTTCATAGAGGCTTTTAATACCTCCCAAAAGTTATCTGCCTGCCATTTACTTTTGCAGTGCATCTCTGTTATTCTAAATGAAAATGGACAGGAAGCTTTAGTGGTAAAAATGGTTTTGTTGGCATTAAGATGTCATCAGCAATTTGTGGTGAATCTCAAAGCAGAGCATATGGTTAAGTTACGTTCGAAGGTGTGTTTGATCCGATATGTATGCTCCGAGCTTCATCTTAATTGGCTATCCCAGGCTAGTTGTAGAAATATCTGTCAGAATGGTGGTGAATACGCTTACGCAACTCTAAAAGATGTTTTGTAAAAGTTTTGAGCAACTTAGACCTGATTTTGCCCGAGGTGTTTTGCAGCATGGACTTCAGGTGGGAGCAAAGTTAAACCCCAAGCGCCCTTATATATATATATAGGGCCGGGTACCTGTCCCTGCTCCACTCTGACTGCTGCTGGAGGGGTACCGAGACCTGCCCCTTTAAAAGTATTAGGTAGGCTATATCTATCAATATAGTCGAAGGTATGAGGGAGTGGACACCAGACACTAATGCATGGGAGACTGACCAGACAACATGACAGCCCGATGAGAGGTATAATTGCACCTAAGTGCCTGGTCACAGACCTCCCCATCCTCCCACCACAGCTGCACGCTCAGCTATAGGCCAATGCAGCAAGAATGGTTGACCTTTTCATAACAAAGTTGTGCTTATGATGGTCTTAGCAGAATCCTCATAACATTGTCTGTAATGGCTATGTTTGCAAACATCTCATATAAGGAGATTCACCGGATAACTATATTTTAAAAAGTATGTATTAGAATACAGATTTTTGAGGTTATATTTATGGCTCACTCTCACCAGATCGATGCAACTATTATTTGGACGTACATGATCGGCGGACGTACATGATCGGCGGACGTACATGATCGGTGACGTACATGATCGGTGACGTACATGATCGGTGACGTACATGATCGGGAGTTATTGACTGCCCTACCCTTTCTGACCATGTTAAAACATAAATATATCTTACCAAGGTGTGCATATGGTGTGTGTCTTGACATGTTCTATGTTAGACATGTGTATATTCGACTAGGAAGAGAATTTTACTTGACATTTCAATACCGATCATGTACGTCATGTGACGTACATGATCGGTGACGTACATGATCGGTGATTATTGACTGCCCTACCCTTTCTGAACAAGGAAAAACATAAATAAACCTTACCTAGGTGTACATATGATGTGTGTCTTGACATGTAAGATGTTAGACATGTGTAGATGCGACTAGTAAGAGTATTTTACATGACATTTGAAATACCGATCATGTACGTCATGTGACGTACATGATCGGCCATTATTTATTGACTGTCTTAATTACCCTTTCTGACCATATATAAAACATAAATCAATCATAGCAAGGTGTACATATGATGTAGGTCTAAATATGTATAATCATAGACATGTGAAGCAGTGGGTAATGAGGAAATGTTACATGACATTCCAAGCCGATCATGTACGTCATGTGACGTACATGATCGGTTACACATTGAGCCCCCCCACTCCGGCCCCTATAAATATTTTGGGAGGTTTTTTTTCTAATAAACTCCCCAAAGATACATTACAGCCTGTAGGTATATTTGGGAGAGTTAAACAGAAAGTTTAACAATTCGGTTGGATGACCTGGATTTGCAAATAATACAAACTGAAAATAAATTGTTTAAAAGGGCAAGTCCAGGCTTGATTAAGCTGCAGGAAGTAGTGGCGGTCTTGTCGGTGTTTTAATAGGGGTTTCTTTTCCTTCCTCAGTAGGGGACCAAAGCATGACTTCTGCATTAGGTGTGGGACAGACGGTGGATGCAAATCTCCTTTTCAGATCTGATGTATTTCAACAGAATCTGCTATTTAACAGTTGAAATTAATTAACAGTATCAGATAAAATGGTCTGTCAGAGGAGTGTGAGTTATAAAAAATAACGAGTACTTAGAGGCCAATGCAGATACAGTAAACATCAATCATATCAATTTCCTTCCAATCCCCTCTTCTCTCATGCACCAAGCATAGCGGTCAATCAAGCCATGTTACAATATCATTGTTGGCTATATCAGTAGACTAGTTCCACTTTGCCTGCTTTAGCTAGTTCTGGTAGGACATCCATCCTGATCTTCTGTCGGCCAATGGCCGTTAACCCTTTAAGGATGACATGATGCTTTAACACTCCATGCTCTTTGTAGTCATGATGCATGTATGATTTTGGGGCTGTCTTGAACGAAACTGGCTGGTGCTACATGCCAACCCTACAAGAGTGTTGAAGGATCTGCATAATGCACAAATACAGCATGGGCTAGTTAATTGTTGCAGCTGCGTTGGTGTTACATGATGATAAATTTATATTTTAGCAATATTTTGTCCTTAAAGGGTTTACCTGTTGGCTGCTGGCAGTCTGCCAGATGGAGCTGTCAGCATCAAAGTGGTACCATAACTGTGTTAATGAGACCTGGGCGTGAGGCATGTGAACCCCATGTATTAGTACTGCCTACAGCCTGCCATATATAACACTGTGACACCCTGAATTACCTACCTACTGCTAAATATCACCTCTGTCCGGGGCTATTTCTCTATACTGCCTCCTTATACCTCTCCTATCTTTATATCTCACCCCTAATTTACTTTGTTATTCGGTTTCATGTTAATGACTCTTTCAAGTAAAGGCCAAAATATTATGTGTACGTTGGTCAGTTTCTTTTTGATTTTTTAACATGTTAAAAGTATCAAGACAGAGTTCTGAACCGCCATATAGACTCACAAGTGATCAGAATGATGCCTGATTCCATTTAAAACAATTGCTTGAAATCAGACAATTGGCCATTAAAATCAGTGTTATCTTGTTCATCCAGACTAAAAAAAAGCAGAAATATTGCTCCATAATTGTGAAAAAATGCTAGGGTCGGCCGATTTTGGAATCTAGGATCAGGTTCCAACATGTAACACACCATTTTCTCTCTCCCTCCTGTCCTACTATCATATTTCCTTCATCCCCAGATCCCATTCTCCTCATCCTCTCCCACACTGCAATTCCCCTTCCTTTACAAAACTCTGAGTGGACACTCAAATTTCCAGGGCTCCAATGTCCATTTGTCAGCCCATGGCAATATGACGGACACAGTCAAGATGTGGACCAGAGGCTTACTGGAGACTATGCAGCCTGTCAGTAATGCTGGAGACAGCTTTGAAGCCAGGATTTCTGTGTGGGAGTCACTGTCAATTAATATTACAGCACTTCTGCTTTTTTCTCTCATGATTAATGCAATTCAATTTTCAAATGTCCATTTCAATTGATTTTGGTCTGGTTTGCAGATAGTTTCAAGAGTTAAGTTATGATGATAGATATATTTTGTTCTTTTATTCATATCTTTCATAACATTCATTTGAAGAAGGCATTACTGTCAATACTGATTTGTTTTAATGTTCTTCATAGAGGCTTTTAATACCTCCCAAAAGTTATCTGCCTGCCATTTACTTTTGCAGTGCATCTCTGTTATTCTAAATGAAAATGGACAGGAAGCTTTAGTGGTAAAAATGGTTTTGTTGGCATTAAGATGTCATCAGCAATTTGTGGTGAATCTCAAAGCAGAGCATATGGTTAAGTTACGTTCGAAGGTGTGTTTGATCCGATATGTATGCTCCGAGCTTCATCTTAATTGGCTATCCCAGGCTAGTTGTAGAAATATCTGTCAGAATGGTGGTGAATACGCTTACGCAACTCTAAAAGATGTTTTGTAAAAGTTTTGAGCAACTTAGACCTGATTTTGCCCGAGGTGTTTTGCAGCATGGACTTCAGGTGGGAGCAAAGTTAAACCCCAAGCGCCCTTATATATATATATAGGGCCGGGTACCTGTCCCTGCTCCACTCTGACTGCTGCTGGAGGGGTACCGAGACCTGCCCCTTTAAAAGTATTAGGTAGGCTATATCTATCAATATAGTCGAAGGTATGAGGGAGTGGACACCAGACACTAATGCATGGGAGACTGACCAGACAACATGACAGCCCGATGAGAGGTATAATTGCACCTAAGTGCCTGGTCACAGACCTCCCCATCCTCCCACCACAGCTGCACGCTCAGCTATAGGCCAATGCAGCAAGAATGGTTGACCTTTTCATAACAAAGTTGTGCTTATGATGGTCTTAGCAGAATCCTCATAACATTGTCTGTAATGGCTATGTTTGCAAACATCTCATATAAGGAGATTCACCGGATAACTATATTTTAAAAAGTATGTATTAGAATACAGATTTTTGAGGTTATATTTATGGCTCACTCTCACCAGATCGATGCAACTATTATTTGGACGTACATGATCGGCGGACGTACATGATCGGCGGACGTACATGATCGGTGACGTACATGATCGGTGACGTACATGATCGGTGACGTACATGATCGGGAGTTATTGACTGCCCTACCCTTTCTGACCATGTTAAAACATAAATATATCTTACCAAGGTGTGCATATGGTGTGTGTCTTGACATGTTCTATGTTAGACATGTGTATATTCGACTAGGAAGAGAATTTTACTTGACATTTCAATACCGATCATGTACGTCATGTGACGTACATGATCGGTGACGTACATGATCGGTGATTATTGACTGCCCTACCCTTTCTGAACAAGGAAAAACATAAATAAACCTTACCTAGGTGTACATATGATGTGTGTCTTGACATGTAAGATGTTAGACATGTGTAGATGCGACTAGTAAGAGTATTTTACATGACATTTGAAATACCGATCATGTACGTCATGTGACGTACATGATCGGCCATTATTTATTGACTGTCTTAATTACCCTTTCTGACCATATATAAAACATAAATCAATCATAGCAGGGTGTACATATGATGTAGGTCTAAATATGTATAATCATAGACATGTGAAGCAGTGGGTAATGAGGAAATGTTACATGACATTCCAAGCCGATCATGTACGTCATGTGACGTACATGATCGGTTACACATTGAGCCCCCCCCCTCCGGCCCCTATAAATATTTTGGGAGGTTTTTTTTCTAATAAACTCCCCAAAGATACATTACAGCCTGTAGGTATATTTGGGAGAGTTAAACATCGTAGTGCAGGGGGTAAAAGATGGATTTTGTACTCTGCCGATCATGTACGTCTGCCGATCATGTACGTCCGCCGATCATGTACGTCACTTTTTTATGTGCACTGATTTGGTGAGAGTGAGCCTTATACGTTTGTTGGTCACGCCTCAGAAAAAGTTTATTGCAACTTTTCTGAAAAGCAGACCTTTCTTGCTGCATTGGTCTATAGCTATCCCTTAATCCTGGACACCCATGGCCAGAGGGACAATAGGCATTAATAGCTGCACCAGGGGGAACAACTGGAAATGTATGGAAGATCAAGCCTCGAGTGCCAACCCCTCTAGCCTGCTTTTAACAGCTACTTGCACCTTTCAGGGCTAGGAGGGTTTAGCATGGCAGCACTGTGATGTGGTTATATTGGGGATGGGGCCCGGGTCGGGTTCTCATCACTTCACAGCCACACGCCAAAGGGCTCCTTTTGTGGCTGGCTGTTCCTGCCATTAGAGAGTGGCTTCCGGGTGCATGTGTGTTATGATAGAAACAGTTCTTGTCAATAAACACCAAAAGGTGGCATGGCCTGGTTGAAAGAGTCTGTTACAGGTTATCTGGTGCAATATCCAAAATCACTAAGCAGGTATCCATGGCAACCCTAGCTTCTTCGTAGACAGGAAACCGCACACAAGATGTTGCTTTAGGTTTGAACCCCAGCAAACTCAAAGATGCATACAGCCTCCTGAAATACAGGCAGACATTCAAAAGGTGAAAGAAACAGTCAACGGACTAAAACAGGTGCTCCTTTGTGTATATTCTCTTGCCCTTTTGTGGATTCAAAATATCCAACTTATGGTAGGGGGGGGGGGCTACATCGTTTTTTTTCTATGTTGCACAAATGTGGACAAACTGCCATATTTGATGATGTCACAGGCCGTGAAATATTGATGAGGATTATTTCACAGGCTGAAAGACTCAGCTTATAATTGACTATGCTACTAGAGAAATTATCAACACTCTTGTCACGTGATCTGAATGTAAAAAGTGGTAGCCATAGGCATGATGAGGATGCGGGAGGTAGAAGAAAAAGTGAAGCGATGTATGACTTTTGCATGAGAAATGAGTAAATAATTATTTTTTTTTAATGGGACAATTGAAAGTAATAGAGTTTCAATCTCATGTTGTTTCAGCACTGTTTAAAAGACTATGAACTCCAGCATTTGAAAAATTTAAAGACTTTGAACTGAAACGGTTGTTCTGAACATACAGATCAATTTAGCAGATTGAAAAACTACCGATGGACCATGTTTGATATCAAAGGTATAGTAAATATACTGAATATAGATAGAACTCTTGCCATCACTAGAGGCAAGTATATATAGTCATGTCAGTAAATAAGGCTCTGGCTTGGGAAAACAACAGGTGGCTACCACATAAAAAAGGTATATAGATAGAATACTTTGTATATGTAGATAGAATACTTTGTATAGATCTATGAAGTCAAGCAGTAAGGTACAGTGTGTTTTACCCCAGCACTGGAATATACATCTATATAGTCGATAGTAGTGTATAAAATCATATAGGAGAACATACTAGGTTCCAGCAAAAGGGAATAACTGCTTTCATTCATTTATAGCTGTCACTAACTCCATATAAACCAAAATATTGGTAAGATGTAAACAATTTATCCATACTAAAATACCAGTTAGGGAGTAGTGAACGGGGCCTCATGCATATTATATACAGACACCGACCTACAAAGGCAGATTGACGTCCTGATTACCACAGGGAACCATTCACAGCTCTGTCAACATGGGCCAAAACACACCTTGAAAGCCTCGCCCAATATCCAGAACAAATTTATTAGATCCCACTACTAATTCAACCATTAAATTGATTGCATCGTTTAGTTGTGGTCTTGGATTCACCGCTCGGTGGTGGATAAAGTAGCTGGCCTTCCCCAAGCTCACAGCTGTCTGATCCCAGGCAGCTCTGAGTAGGCTATTTGTTCAGGCGTTTCAAATTTTCTTGGTATTAACCCAATGAGGTCCTCTCCTCCATGTTTAGTGTGAACCACCAGGTTGCCATGGGCTCTAGCTAGAGGATGATGCTGTACCCTATACATTTCTATCATCTGGAGATGTCAGCAACGCTGCATATCTAATTTATTCTAACAAAACTAAGTGTTCCTCAATATCGGTTATGTGCTCTCTAAAAAAATAGAATACTTTGAGAAACACTAAATAAACTATCCAGAAAATGAATCACTTGTATAGGTTTCTATTGCACAGTGCCCATGCTAAGCTACTACTACTAACCTGCTTTCTAGAAGTATAGGGCATGAACTAGCCCTTGTGAACTTCCCTATTGAATTATATTTTGCTTACACTTAAATTGGTGGTACTATTTATTAAAGAAGCATTCAAATACCGATAATATGTGTATGATGGTTTAGGAGTGTTTGATCAATGAAAGTAAAGCCCTGTTTTAACAGCCTTCTATTACATTCTGATTAAAGCAAGTTATAGCATGATTTCTGCATGTCTATTTCAGATCTATTTACCTGTGTCCGTACTCAACACCAAATGAACTGGCGTAGAATTTACTGTAAGACTTCATCTGGTCTCCAAGTCTCAACTGTTTCACACAGACGTAATGTAATTCCTACCCCTTGTGGAGGATATTTAATGAAATGAAAGAGAACATCCTCAGTACACCCTTGCAAGGGCATTTGTTGCCAGCTGGGGAGGGTGGAGGGTTGCACTGAATAACAAGTCCTCAGTGGGGAGTCTTAAACTGAAAGGTCTCTATGCTGAGGGGGGGGGGGGGTTACAAAACAAAATACATCCATGTATACATTTGTAACCACATATATATGCGATTTTGGGGGAATTTTGCAAACGCAGCATAATTTAGAGGGCAGAGGGTTGGGAGGGGGCAAGAATGGACAGGGGGTCGAAAAAAAGTCCACTATGCTACCCCGGCTAGTAATGAATGACTCGGCCCTAACCACATCTGTTCTGGTTGTGACAGATGAGGATGAATGCCTCAGAAGCTTCTGTTCAACATCTGAGAGAATTCTACAGCAGAAACCTTCCCTATTTATCCCTAGATCAGACTATCCCTCCTTTCTTCCATAGAAATCCATGTAAAAGAATGTCACTGCCTTCATGTAAGGAAAGGCTGATGCATTAATGTCTAATGCTGTCTTAGATAACGACCTCGGTCTAAGATCTCCTACACCAAAGTCAGGCAATGATATAGTAGTAACACTAGTTCCACTCTGCTACTTCAGCCACTATTTTAAAACCTCTTTGAAAAGCTGACCTCTCTTATAAACCAACACCCACTTTGGGAGAATATTATAAGCCAAAATTTGGTCCATTCAAACGTGGTTAAACTTTAATCTACTTCAGGGAGTACCTCCCTTATAAGATGACCACCATCGTTGAGGCAATACTATCAATGGAATCAAGTCTGATATCACAAATAAAAGAAGCTGGCTTATCAGAGAGGATTTATGGTATGCCTAATCCCCAAACCACATAGTGCTGGCGTAGCAGCCACCTTGATCCTCTCTGGGCTGGTGGCCTGTGGGTGCTGCAGACTTGGCAGCCTGCCAGGGGAGCTGTCAGCATCAAAGTGGTATCATAACTGTGCTAATGACCCCTAAGTGTTTGCCTGAGAGCGGCCCGCAGATAAAGTATAGTACGCAGTTTGTGTTATCTGCTACATTATCACACTCAGGGTTCTCCACAGACCCAAATATCACACCGTAAAAGCCTCGCGAGCCAACATAGCGAACAGCTTGAAATGGGATTAACCTCGATTTCAATTGATGGATATATATTTACTTTCGAAAAAAGTACTCAAATTTATATATTTATTTTTGAAAAAAATATACTAAAATGTGAATACTTTGGTTCTAATTGATGGATTTTAAAAATTCAAAAACCTATAGATAGCTTAAATGACGCCGGCGGTGATACTAGGCTAATTTAACGCCGGCGGCAGTGAAAACGACGCCGCAGGCCCGCCGGTGTCATTGCAGTGCGGGGAGAACCCTGTCACTCTGTATAGCCCATCTATACTGCCCCAATCATTCTCCTTCATATTTATATTCATCTTCATACTATTTTCTGTCCTTTGTCTTTCATTGCTCCCCTTCACTCAACTCTTCTATCCCTTCCTCCCCTTTTATACCTTCCTGTACAAAAAG
This sequence comes from Harmothoe impar, assembly GCA_947462335.1. Taxonomy (NCBI): domain Eukaryota; kingdom Metazoa; phylum Annelida; class Polychaeta; order Phyllodocida; family Polynoidae; genus Harmothoe; species Harmothoe impar. The sequence goes on along the minus strand of OX381709.1, from coordinate 78,191,607 downwards.
ACCGTGCCTAGGCCATAGCAACGTATGGCATCTAGCCATGGAACTGCTACCAGAACCTATCATAGCACACATGCACACATGGATGCACAAGGCATGCCTAGGCCAAATAAAAAAAAAGTTTTGTTTCAGGTAACATGGGAGGAAAGTCTAGGGTCGGTAGGTCGGATATTTCTTTTTTTTAACCTTTTTTTTTTTACCTCCCCTCTAAAATTGACCCCAAAAAAGTGTAAAAATGGGGATTTTTTTCCGAAACTTTTTTATGCCTAAAATTTACCCTAATAAGGTATAAAAATACAAAAATTTCTTCAAAATTGCATACAAAAACGTAGGGTCGGCCCTGTTTAAATAGGGTCGGTCGGGTGACCTGAAACAAACTTTTTTTTTGGCCCTAGAGTAGTCAGGCAGCAAAACGAAACGATGTTTGTGTGTGTCTCCTAAATGATACAAACCTTATATCTGCTCCATTGCTTGAAGGTTTCTCTTAAAACCAGCTTTAAAGGAGCAATATCCCCACTCGCGGTGCTACCCCATAGCAGACTAGAACAGTACTAGAGTTTTGAATGGGACACGCTTGGTGATTATGCCAATTTAAGGGCTTGGCACCGGAGGACAAAGATGACCTCAGCTGCTGCTCCTGCTATAATGCCTATGGTTCCTACGGCCATGTATGACTGCTAATATAGGACATCCTAGTTAGCATGCAATCCTGGGGCTGCAGATACATGAGGTCTGCGACCGGGAACGCAGGTACAGTTATGGCTGTTCCTAGGCAGGGGTTGTTGTGTTCTCTGCTAATACATAACGGTAGAATCCTAACCACCGCACGGTTTGGGGGGGACCAATCTGAGGCAGGGATAGATTTACAAAATGAGTCTCAGTTTTGTTCAGATGCAAATATGAGGAGATATAAAATACACAGAATCGAGGGTTTGGGGGCTCTGCCCCTGATTAGTCAAGTAAACTAATTAAACTAACTAGCACTATGCTTGGAGAGTTCAAGTAGTATAGCAACATAGGCGACAAACCTAGCTAGTCATTTTTTGGCCATAGTTAGCTAATACTATCAGGTATAGACGGTAGTGACCGGCCCACTTTTGCCACTAGCCTGGGAGAGTCCCTTCAGACTAAGAGCCGGAGCATTTAAATTATCAGTGCATTTGTTCATTGTTTTTGCTATATTAGCTCTGGACATTAAGCAAAGTGATCCTTGATGACGATTCTGAGACCTTCCTGAGTATAATGTATTGTTGTAAACTATAGGGGGTTGTAAATTTGATGACAAAGCATAAACCTAGCCACTATTATATTTGAAGGCTTTTATGGGGGCATAGTGGTTTTGTGCGGTATCAAAAAATGGACGGCATTTCATCAAATGGCTGCCAATGAAAGAGCTCCATCTTTGCTTCTAAGCCATTAAGATATACTTTCTCAAAGTCAAGAAAGTCAAATGTTTCTTATTATTAACTTGGTATTTATCTCTCTGTGCGATTTACAAGAACAGGAGAAATGTAACAAATACATACTGACCAAGTTAAAATGATAGTACACACGTAATTACATTGAGAGCCCCCCGTATCCCTCCAAGGCCACAAGGCAAAGGGAGATAGGAGGCATCTGCTCCTACTTTCCAGAATACCACAAAGCATTGGGAGCCTTGAATGACCCAAATGAGACAGTGTATCCATATTCACATAGCGTTTCTCAAATATCTATGAAGATCTGGTATTGTATTTGAAATGTTATACTTTACTGTCATACCAATATGCTTGGGGTAGAGATGTATTAGGAACTCACCTGAAAAAACAATGATCATAATGTTATTATCGAGTCGTAATTGGTTAAAATCTCTAGAGCAGGTAAAAACAGTAATAATTGAAACTTACTGTGATAATGTAATAGGTAACTTAACCGTTTAAGGATGGCATGGTACCTTAATGCATTATGCCCTTGGTCTTCATGATGCATGAATGCGGCCCGGGCAAGTAACTCAAGCATCGTGCACTAAGTTTTTTACTCAAGCAACTCAAGCATCATGCTGACCCTACAGGGTGCAATAATAGAATTGCCCTTTAAACACTCTCCTTCTTCCTCCACATCCACATCCCCAACAAGCAACACTCAGTGCCTTTAAATACTGTAAAACGAATATCGGCTGCGTCCAGTAGGCCTTCACAAGTCAGATCGAGAGTGCAGCTTATAGGATTGACACAGGGTAAGGGTGCGGCTTATACGTGAGTTTCTTTGCTACAATGTGTATACAAAAAGTATAGTACAAAAGTCAGATCACCGGTGTGGCTTGTATTATAAGGTGGGGCTTATATATGTATGCTAGTCAGGCTTATACATTAGCTTTTACTGTAGAGACTGCCCACCTCAGGAGGTGCGGTAAATGGTGAGTGGGGGGGTGTACGGGTGAATGGTCCCTGAGATGACTAGTATTGTGAGCTGTGGGGAGCGTGGTAAGGGCATTGATACGCTTATCCACCCTCCCATTGATGTTTGGGAAGAGTTATGTATATACTATATACACAGTACAATTTGTATGCCTCCTATATATACTTTATAGACCAGAGGGTGTTCTACCCTGGTCATAACCATCAGATTTGGTAACTCAGGGTGATGTGAATGATTTACCTTGAGGATGTTGTATTGATCTACCATATAGGCCTGCACACTCACCTTTTCCGGTTTTGTGGTGATTTTCTGCTCTCTTATTCTGGTTTTTATATTCTTTAGTTTGGTGGTAGGGGGTGTGTGGTTATAGGAGTCTTTAAATGTTTACAAGCCCTCTTGAACGCCGAATGGAAAGGGTATTCCAGCTTGAAATGTATTCATGGATGAAACCTAGACAACTGTAAAAGATGGTTGCTTTGCAAGTGGTAATGCTTTGTGAGGACAGAGCTGCCCCACCCCCCTTCACAGAAAATATAAGTGCCCCGGCCCTTAGTCTGATATCCCAGATCAGTCATAGGGACTAAAGTCAGGCATGACCAAGTGCTATTCAAAAATGACTGAGGCAGAATAACGAACATTAATGCCTTACCCAAAAAGGATTTAAGCTGATACTCATTGACATGGAGAAGACTAAGGTGGGTTGGTCAGTACTGACCACCCTGACAGTATTAATAACCTAGGTTGGTTGTATAGGGAGCCAGAAAAGTGACAAACTAGGTTAGGTACTATTGACTGATTTGTTAGCTAGTACTGACTAAGGTCTGGGTCCTAGAGATTATCTCTGCAGCTCCAAAAGGGAGGTGGTGGTGCTATTGGCTGGAGGATGAATAGACAGCTTGCTGGTGCCCTACACATACTACTGCATGAAAGGACAATGCCCAAGCCCTTCGTCTGACTACAATGGGACCAATATGGCTAGGGGAGATATACAAGCCATCATTCAACCAGTTATTTTGGGGTTGAAAGATATTTGATGCCAAATGATGGATTTATAGTAGAGTTAGGTTGATCACACTATAAGAGCTCCATCCAGTGAAAACAGGACATTGAATTAACATTGCAAACTGATTGTGAATGTTGATTTAATGTTGATTCAATGTTGAACTGAAATTAATCCCTGTTGCAAATCCCTTCCTTAATTATGCTAATCTGCTGTGGCTGAAGAAAACATTTTAGTATGCCAATGTGGCGCTTTGAATTCGGTGGGAGGAAAACAGTGCCATGTGCGGGTCCTGTTTCGGATCGTTATTGGAGGTCAGAAACAAGCAGAAACAGGAGAAAAAAACAGGGCAAGCAGTCTATTTTTTCCCCACCGCCTAGCTTTGATTTGATAAATGTCTAGACATGGATGAGCAGTATTCATCTTAAATTATACCTTTAAGGACTCTCAGCACCCAAATTGCAATAAAACAGTTTGAGGGGTATACTTCCAAGGAAATGTGTTAAACCTGTACATATCATACATCAATTGAACCATCTGTCATAGCTTTATCAAATTCCTTCGATTATCTCTCATTTTAGTAGCCATGGAATGTGGATGGAACAAAAACATTCCATTTTCAGCCTCTTTTTTTTCCAACGGCATTATGGGATGGAAATTGGACAAAATTGTTGAATTTCTCGATTGAAAACTAAAATTCATGTCTATACCTGGGGTCCTTTTTTCTCTTTTCCTGATATTCCAATTATTAAGGCCTACACAGCTCTTCAAAGTTGCATAGCTAGCTAAAAAGTGGGTGATAATAGGGGTAAATAGCCATTTTTACCATTTTTTAGTTACTATGCAACTTTGAAGAGCTCTGTAGGCCTTAATAATTGGAATATCAAGAAAAGAAAAAAAAGGACCCCAGGTATTGACATCAATATCAGTTTACAATAGTTAAACCTAAGAATTATGTCCATTTTCCATCCCATAATGATGTTGAAATGAAAAGAAGATAAAAAGGAACGTTTTTGTTCCATTCACGTTCCACATTGACGAAAATTCCAAATAATGGAAGGAATTTGATAAAAGTATTATAGATGGTTCAAATGATGTATAATATGTAGAGGTGTAACACATGTACTTGGAATTAAACCCTCATAACCGTTTTAGTGCAATATGGGTGCTGAGAGTCCTTAAACCAGTAGGCTGTGTGAGGTCATGGAGTGCTCAATATTAATCATTTTTATAATATAACAACAGATAGTGAATAGCCTCATCCCATCGAATTAGAAGCAAGGAGACCTACCACCCCCTTACTACTGTTGACCTTTTATTAATCATGTGTGAACATGTGTGAACAGTATGACATTTATCTGCTGGTTAGAGTAAAATATTCACCATTTATCCCCAGAATCCTGCCGGGTGTCTATAATTGCCATTCAAATCTCAGCACTGACACATGCTGTGAATTAACCTGCTACAAAAAGTTTCTGAACTGCCGCTGTCGGCTTTTCAGTACTGTGTGCACGACCGCGGGTCGACCACAACCAATAAGGATGCGGTTAATAGTCAACAAACATGCCACGGGGTGTGTGCCAGGCCATAACTTGCGTCAGGAACTAATACGTTGTATCGTAGAGAGGAATAGTAAACAAGTGGAAAATAACATCCGTCCACAAATAGAAGGAGAGACAATTAAATCACCTCCTTCCATTAAAAAAGCACTACAATCTTGCACCTCTTCATGCAAGATATGAATTAAGTTGTCCAATAACAATCTCCCATTTGTCTTCTTTTTTAAATCTGTTTATCATCAAATTGATCCAATAGGAATACATCCAATGGAAATCTGTATAGTTTAACCAGGCGTGTATGCTACTCAAGCTTCAATGTAAATAACTTAATAACCATGGGCCATGGCAACAAGATTATCTTATTCACCCCTATTCCTCAGGGCTCAATTTAGATGGAGTATATACGGGTAAATACTCTATCTTTTTAATATTTCCTCTGTATTTAATGGAACTATCACATACAACAGATATTGTTTTAACTGGCCCTATGACAGAGAAAAATGCCTATTTTACAGGCATATCCACCTGCTAGAGGTAGTTGCCAGGGAAACAGCCATGACAACCAGATGAGGCCATACGCTGGGCACAATAACATGTTTTAAAAAAAAGTCGATCCAACTTAAGGTAGAGCATTGCATTTCATGGCTATGAAAAAATGTGGGGTGGGGACTCCACTTTGATGGTGACTGACAACATATTACATCGCATATCCATATAAGCAGTATGGAAGCTAATGACAGTTTAAAATACTAGGTGGGAAGTTCTGCGAGTGTCTCAAATTCATTGACACCATGCTACAAAGGCAGATTGATCTGGCCGCCTGTATTGACGTCCTGATTACCTCAGAATGGTATATTTGTATTTGCGATGGTACCGGCTGGGGGGGGGGGGGGACCTACCTATAGGGGGGTATATCACAAAATGATTTCACTTTGTCCTTTGGATGTAATGGTTATATTTAAACAGGCCATACTTCTTATAAAAGTACAAGTGCAGTTGTATCCTAACCTTGAGCTATCGGTATGACATTCTATGATATCTTATGTATATGCTAGAGACATGGACGTAGAGACTAAGTTTTGTCTGGTTCCCCCTTTTATATATCAGATATTCTCTCTCATAACCACACCTGTAAATTAGCACATGGGCTAGCTGTATCTCAATTATCTCAGACAGGCTTGCACCTGGCCCTCCCTGGTCTCCCAGTCACATACATATTCTCTAGTGTTAGGGAGTGGTCTTTTACTAGTTACAGAGGAGGTGAAATCCCGCGCGACAATATCTTATAGGGCCCCTGTAGAGCGAATAATTGTAGACACCACAATTTTTTTGCCTCCCCCCTCTTTGAAGTGTATTCACCCATAGCCTCGCCCCTCGAAATGGGGATCAGAAGTTCTTACACCCCTGCCCCCTTTAGGAGGGGTCACAATTTCTCACCCCAAACCCCGTCCCCATAAGTAATAGATGACCACTCCTTACTGTGAACGGTACTATGTCACACAGGTATGAGACAATGTTCTCTGTGTGTCTGCTTGCCTCTCTGATATGTAAACAAAATAGATATCAAGACCAACGACTACAGAAGCTCATGCAGATCGTTGTACTAAGATCTGAGGGAATTCTAGAACAGACCCTTCCCTCATCAACATACACTAGACACTCCTCCCCCCTTCACTCAGAACAGAACCCTGTCATGCACTGCACAGGCCCCTGCTGATTCTAGGTATGGTATTATGCATAAATGCATCATGCCCTTGCTCGTCATGATGCATGAATGTACTCCTGCTGAGTGACTCGGCAGGGCTGCATTCAACCATCATACCAAACATACCGGGTTGAGGATTGGCATGATGCACAATTGCAGCACCAGTGAGTTACAAATTTGATCTTTTAGTGACATGCATCCTTAAAAGGGTTAATCTGTATCAGGCCTAGCCCTAAACAGTAGGAAAATCCCATTCTCTGTGTATGCCTTGGGAATTCTGCCCGTCTGTGGCCTGAGTAGCCTCCATGCTACAATGGCAGATTGATCTGGCCTCTTTCAATCTCCACAAAGACCAACTACAGACATCAATCACACTATATTACAATGTCATTGTTGACTACTACATTAGAGGCTTTGGTTTCACTTTGCCTGTTCCAGGCGCTATACTTTCCCATACTCCCCAGCAGCGTTGGTGGAGCAGCCACCTTGATCCTCTCTGGGCTGGTGGCCTGTGGGGTGCTGCAGACTTGGCAGCCTGCCAGGGGAGCTGTCAGCATCAAAGTGGTATCATAACTGTGCTAATGACCCCTAAGTGTTTGCCTGGGAGTGGCCAGCATACAGAGCACTGCCTGCAGCCTGCACACAGAGTGCTATATTCAGCCTCTTCTGCTTCACTGCCACAACCCTCATCTTGATATCGCTCTAGTACCTGCCATCACATTGATTCCTTATTACCCTCCATGGTGTGCTAGGCCTAACTAAAACAGGTGCCTTGACAAAAGAAAAGTCCCTTGTAATATCAAAAAACACAAGTTGAGCTGCTCTGTCACTCTAGAATGAACACTATAGACAAGTGAATAATTGCTATATATTTTAGGCTTCCTCCCTGCCCATTCCATCCACCTTGTCCTCTTTCCTCCCTCCTTCCCCCTCCTTGGCGACCTCTTCCAGTACCTCTCTCTTTATTTATCTGCTGCATCCCCCATTCTTTACACAAAAGCATGTTTACTCTCCCTTTCTACCTCCAAACTACCTACTTAGATCCATCCTGCACTCCTGGATACCTCCTTTATCCTTCCTTCCTCTCTTTGTGATACTCTAGTTATCTCTCTCTTTCCCATTACTTCTTTCCATTTTTCCCATTCTTTCCTTACTCTTCTCATATCTCATTCAGTCTTCCCTTCCCTGCTGTTTCTTTTAAGTGTTTATTAGGTAATTAATAACAAATCGCAATTTCATGGATTTGGCACATTGACGTTCATCCACAAAGCCCAAACACACTCTGTACTCTCTCAACACCCCCTTTTTATTTTCCTTCTTCTGTTTCCAGACTCGGTCATGCTAATCGACACCCAAATTGGCCACCCTCCAATATCGCCATCAACGGCCGGCAAGACAATTGACACATCGGATATAGGCTACATGCCTGACCACCTGGAGTCTGTCCAGTCTGATCAGTCCTAATGGCTTGGTTGCGGCAGGCATTAATATTGTAACTATACAGTTTTTATGTGTGATGTTAACCGGTGTATAACAACCACCACGGATGCTTTTAACACTTTAAGAATGCTTCTACCAGCCTGTCTCAGTCCTATTTAGATTAAAATGCAAAGGAAGTAGAACTGATAAAAAAAAGGCATTAAAACCTAGTAATGAATTCTTGATAAATCTCATTGCACAGAGTATGAATAAGTTAGAAAGATGTGTTTAGGGAAATGGACTGGAAGACAGAGCGACAAATGGATGCCAACTATAAAGGCTCCGATTACAACGGTAGCAGGAGTAAGTGCCAATGGTAAGTAGACTTGGTAGGATAGAATCCATGGCTGGAAAAAAGAGGATGTGAGGAGAGAGATTGCAAGAGAGAAGGTGTAGTGCAAGAATACTACATGCACACATGTGAAAAGGGTAAGCATTCAGTAAAGCTCATAACCCTTCAATATCACATTGAATATAGGGAACAAATTAGACAGAATTAGTTTCCCAGGACCACCTTGTGTTCACCTTGTGAGAGGTTGAGTCTGCTGCCGGAGAGTACCTTTTTTGTGGCTTGATATAGGTTGTGCCAACTAAATATAGCCAGCATTTCTGAGGACAGAACCAACATGGCTGCAAATATGGAGCCATCAGAACTATTGGTGCACATTTCTGTAGTCATGAGTGAATGCCCCCTGGTGTCTACAGATAGGACGACTCCAACCAACACCTATCATAGCATGACACTCTCTAATAGCTGGAGCAGCCAGCAATAAAAAAAGCCCCTTGGCATATTGCTTCAAAAAGTTGGTAACCGAGCCCTGCACCATCTCTTCTTCATCCCCCACACTTCTAAGGGCCACATCTGCCACAAAGCAACCTCTCCGACACCCTTGTTGCAAAAAGCTGTCATAAACAACCTGAAGGGGTTTGGACTAGAAGGCCAGACTGTCCTCTTTAACACCTACTCCTAGACTAACACGTATGACAGGGCATTTTCCTTTCATGTAGAAGGAGGTTGAAGTCCCCCTACCAGACTTACCCTCTCAAGGCAGCAAATCAGATCGTAGGGAAGTCTGCTCTCTATGCTTGAATTATATAAGATAGGATATACATATATTCAATTAGGTAAAAGATGTTCTTTTTCTTTCAGTCTGGGCCCCCTAATCCCAACAATCTTGATTTCAGGCAGCCAATTTCAATTTTCATTTGAAAGTTTAAAAAAGTTTTATTCAGAAGTTATTCCACCTGTCTACAAATTAATGCAGCTATCAATAATCTTCCTGCTTTGATCTTCTCAACCTTTTACCATGATGGACCCCTGCATGTGCGTGGGTGTGGTCTGAGGCTTCAGAACAATAATAAATCATTTATCCATGTTCAATTCCTACTTTCCCTGTACTGCTCGTTTTCCCCCTTGAGAATTGTGAAGAGTCAAGTCACGTGAATGTAGCAGGAAAAAATGTGCAAAAAAGGGCAGCCTGAGGCATGATGTGGATGCAAGAGTAAAGATGGCTCGGGGGGAGGTGATACATGAGAGATATTGCTTATGTTAAAGTAGTGGCAATTTCCATATTTAGCACTAGAGCAATGCTTGACGTTTATATGTGAGATAAGGGGAGATGTTGGGATTTAAAATATATTAAAATTGAAACAATTTCCCCAGAAGTTTAAGCCTAACAATTGCATATATATATATATATATATATATAAATATAAATATATATATATATATATATATATATATATATATATATATATATATATATATATATATATATATATATAACACTGGGGACATATCAACATATTATATGACAATGTGAGCCTTTTATTGAATCAATATGTTCAATTAAGTCTTCATGTAATATTGAATGCCATTGTTCTACAATATAAAACATATATAATATTGATTGAGAGAAGTTAGTAGCATATGTCCGATCATATAGCAAGTTCTAGACCAAGAAAATGCTTTGTCCAGCTAGCTAGTTGAGATGACACCCACATCCCTAAGCCACCTCCCCCCTTAACAGCAAACTATGGGAAATGAGACCTTTGAAGCAAGCTGAAATGCATCAAAATATTCAGATTATGTGCAGTGCGGAAACGCCCGCTGGGGAGTAGTGAAAGAACTGTCACATTGACACCATGCTACAAAGGCAGATTGATCTGGCTGCCTGTATTACCACAGGGAACCACTCGCAGCTCTGTCAACACCCCTGAAAGCACACCTTGAAAGCCTCACCAGATTCTTTGTGTAAATTAATGAACCCAACTAACCATTGAGTTAATAGGATCCCATAGCTTTGTGTCTAGTATGCCGTAAATGTTTGGTGGATAGATTCACCTGCTTGATCAAAATTTTATATTCATACCACACTTTAGCACTTAAGCTGTGTGAAATAACATCTTGCATTTATAGGGGTTTCTCTTGGCAGTTTCTGTCGTGTTGAAGTATAAAATCATTGGAGAGAGTTTAACAGGAATGTTATTGATGATATATATGTTCTAGATATGTTACAACAACATGAGTGTTATCAACAAAGTGTTATTAACAAAGTAATTGCCAATGCACCAGCTGCGGATGATAACACTCATGCACATACTCATGAGTAGCTTATCTGACTTAACAGAATAGGGGTTGCTCAATGGCCTACATCCACATATAGGCATGTATGTAATATACGATCAGGCCATTTGTTTCGTTCTCTCAGCCAGCTTTTGTGTAACTATTGTATATGTTCTTGATATTCTTTGGTTGATGGCCCTCGGGTTGCAGACTTGGCAATCTGACCACAACACTGTAGGTATTAAAACGGAGCTAAGTAATAAGCAAATTGATGTACTGTTATTTTCTGAAACCTTTTTAAATAATATGGATAATGATTTTGATTACATGTTGCCTCATTATAGCCTATACAGACACGATAGGGTGAGCATACACAGAGGAGGAGGCCTTATTGCACATGTTACTGATACCCTTACGTGTTCTTCAGAAATGTTTAGATATTTAAATAGAGGTACTGATGATATAGAGGTGCAATGGTTATTTGTTCAAAAAGGTAAATAAAAAGAAACAATTATATGTAATGTGTATCGTCCACCGAGTGGTGTCTTATTGAACTTCTGTAATACTATGAAGGCATTATTGTTACAAATTCCTGATCTTGACTCGTATGATGTAGTAGCTATTGGCGACTTTAATGTTGACGCTTTGGTAGATGATGACGAGAGGTCATTGCTATATGAAACCCTGTCAGATTTTCATTTAGAGCAACTTATAAATTGTGTTCCCACCACTGCTGGATTTAATACTGGCATTGATTTAATTTTTACAAATTGTAGAAATATTATGTCGTATGGTCCTTTGAATGTACATCTCAGTGATCATTTACCTATTTTCATGCTAAGGAAACATGACAGCGTCAAACTAGGTTACAGGGTTTTTACAGGTCGCTCATATAAACATTTGGATGTTGATCAATTTCTTGCCAATCTGGAGGCTCTAGATTGGCAAGATTTTGATCAATCACAGGATGTGGATCAATGTTGGGAATTTTTTGAAAAAGCTATGTATTCAGAATTAAATAAATCTTGTCCTATCAGGGAATTCCGTGTAAAGGACCAGAGTGATCCTTGGATGTCCAACTACCTTTTGGAACGTTCAAACGATAAAAATGTTGCTTTGGCTCATGCTAGGAAGTCAGGATCTATTATCGATTGGCATAATGCAAGAAATTTAAGGAATGCTGTTAATATAGAAAGGGAAGAAGCAAGACATAACTATTTCAAGACAGAATGTGAAGACTCAGTTAAGGATAGCAAGAAATTCTGGAAAATTATCAGACAAATAATTCCTTCAAAAAAGAAACCGTCTGTTGGTATAAATCTAATGGACGATGACAATACCCTTATTTCAATTGATAACACCGCAGAATTTATAAATAATTTTTTTGCCGAGATAGGCCCAAAATTGGCTGCTTCTCATACCGAAGACTGGTCTTTTCAGGGAATAAGATGCGAACATGACATGCCTGACTTCCATGTTGAAGATGCTGATATAATTAAATGTATTCAGGATTTGGACATCACTAAATCATCATCTTTAAATTATATTCCTACTAAAATTTTCAAAATTACAGCTTTACATTTTGCAACAAAATTCATAAAAATTATACGTTTGTGTTTTACATTCAGCAGAATCCCCGATTCATGGAAGATAGCTGTAGTCACCCCTCTTCCTAAGGGGGGTGATATGAGTAAAGTAACGAACTTCAGGCCTATTAGTGTGTTGCCTGTCCCAGGTAAAATACTTGAGAGACTGATGCACAATAATTTATCGTCACATCTGAAGGCCGATAATATTCTGTCCCCGCAGCAAGGTGGTTACCAGCAGGGAAAGTCCACAGTCGATACAATAAGTGCTTTTGTTGACGACATTTTAAAAAATAGAAATATGGGTAATATAAAAATGGCGGCCTTCATAGATATGAAGAAAGCTTTTGATTCCGTAAATTTCCAAATTTTATTACGAAAATTTACGGAATCAAGGGGAACAATTTGGACTTAGTAAAAAATTACTTAAAAATTAGGAAACAAGTTACAAATGCTAATAATGTACGTTTTTTGTTGTATATAAATGATTGTATTCTACCTACTGATAGTCACAAAACTATGTTGTATGCCGATGATTCGGTCTTATATGTATCAGGTAATGATTTTAAGTTGCTTGAACGTGGGCTCAATAAAGCCCTAAGCTTATTTGCTGGATGGTCAAGCAAAAATAAATTATCTGTAAATGAGTCAAAAACAAAGGTCATGGTGTTTGCTGCTGCCCCGACCCTCAAGCGTCTTCCAAAACCTACTGTTAAATTGAAAGACACAGTATTAAAGCAAGTTATATCCTATAAGTATCTAGGCATAATAGTGGATCAAGAACTTAATTTCTCCCTTCACTTAAAGGATCTTATTAAAGACATAAAGTTTAAATCATTAATGTTGTACTACCTAAGTAAAATTATGTCAAAAAAGGTCTTATTAAGAGTCTACAGCTCATATGTTCTTCCACTAATTGACTATGCTGATGTGTTGTATGGTGCAGCAAACACAGACCTTTTAGCCTTACTACAAAGGAAACAGAATAAATGTTTAAAAACATGTATGGGTTTGAATATATTGACCCCTTCTGCTGTTGTTCATAGTTTAGCCAAACTACCAGTACTGGGTGAACGAAGAATTTTTCATACTAAGTTGTTAGCTTTTAAACGTGTACAATTGGGTGACCCCTATGTGATAGCTGCAAACAGGCCGACCCGAGCTAATGTGGCTCTACTATTAACATATCAGACTATTCATTCTGCTGCCTATGAAAAGTGTCCTGAGGTCATTTGTGCTAGGGAATGGAATAAGCAGACTGCTGATATCAGGGATCTCCAAACCCTTAATGAGTTTAAGTTTAAGGCAAAAGAAATCATGATTAAGTCGATACCCAAAGTATAAAAGGTTATATGGGATATAAAAAGGGGGGTAGATAAATGTCATTAATTTGGATTTAATAGGGTAGACTCTAGATGTAAACCTAGTCTCAGTGCGTCCATGTTGTTCATCGATAATACAGTTAAAAATAAATTAAACAAAGCATGTGTGTACATGGTAGGGGCATAATATTATCTGTTGATAACGCCCTTCCCATAACTTTATTTCTCAAAAAATGTTAACAATTTCTGTCAAACTCTATAATTCTTCTCTCTGATGATTAGAAGAGAATTACCGGTATAGGTGTATTATGATACATTTTATTATAATTATGCACGTATGCACCGAGGATCGAGTTTTGTGTACGTCATTATTGTCAGCTTACAAACAGGATCTTATGTGAGAAATAAAGTTTAAATTTGTTAAAAAAAAAAAAACACTGTCAACATCAAAGCTGCATCATAGCTGCAGTAATTTACACCATAAGGACAGCATGTAGCGTAGGCAATGTGTCATCATGATGCTTATATGCAGCCCTGGTAAGTAATTCCCCATGCCAGGATTCTAGCATTAGGGCAACCTGAAGGGATGATACACTAGTAAAGGGTCTCAGTGATGCATGTATGCAAGCCATGGAGAGGTACTCACTGGATTTATGAATCATTGTAACATGTTGATTATGCATTTATAAACACACAACGCACCCCAAAAGGGTTAAGTGTTTGACCATCAACATCAAGCACATACTGTACTACCTGCCAACTGTCTAATGTGGCAGAGGCTATTCTGCAGAGGTCCCTATGTCTGGTCCTGGCTGTATCCCCCCCCCTATCATGTAAATTCCCCTCATCATATTTAGCTCTCAACCACATTTTCCTCCTCCCTGCTCACCTCTCATTCCATAATGTTGTACCTACTTTTGTGTCAACTATAGGGAAACAAGAAGTAAAGAGAAGAATTCATACACAGGAACCATGTAGCTGAAACACATAGATACATCTAACTGTTTTACGTGCACAAAGCTTAGTAACTCAGTACCTTCAGTGCTAGCTTGTATATTCCGCCCTAGCTACATGACCAGTGTACAGCGCCATTTGCAATGGTACCCCTCTGTACTCCCACTATTCTCCAACAACCAGCTCAGCCAGATCTTGTGTCCAAGATTAGGGTGCAAACAGAGTGAGTGTACTGGGAAGGGGTTGTGGGTAGACATTTCATATATTATCTGTCCAGGATAGGGTAGTGGTTAGCACTGTGGACTCATGATACAGAGTACTTGAGTTCAATTCTCTGCCATGCAATTCATGGTAATCAAATTCATAAATAATGTGATTTTGGAAATTATCATTCACAATACTAACGACAATTTAGAAATATATATTTAAAGGAAATACACTTATTTGGCCAGGTAGGGATTTGAACTTGGGCTCCCAGCATTATGAGTCCAATATGCTAACCACTACCCTATCCTGGACAGATAATATATGAAATGTCTACCTACAACCCATTCCCAGTACAGTCACTCTGTTTGCACCCTAATCTCGGACACGAGATTTGGCTGAGCTGGTCCTTGCAGAGCAAAGGGTTATGATTGGTACCAGTGTTCCATAAAGTGGAGCCACTGTATCTCGCTAATGCGGAATAGGGCAGTCATTTGGTGTATGTATGTGTGGACGATGGGAGAGGGGGAGGCTCAGTACAGTTGCAACAGGAGAGACTTTTTATCAGGTGTGTGGATGCTGCAGATGTCATGCCACCTTCTACTCCTGCTGTAGTCCCGTCAGAACAGGCCAACATGATTGCAGCCTGTTTCTGCCTACTCTGTGATGGTTCATGACAATCTCTATTGTATATTGGTTATAAATTAGAGCAGGGGCCAGCTGGGTAGCAACCTCAGTACTTTAGATGATGTGACCAGGTACACAGACTGGAGTAGGACCCAGATGCCCTCTAGTGTCTGCTACTAGAACTACTCCCATAGACACCTATCATACCATGCATGTTCAGAAGCTACTCTCTAATGGATGAGGCAGCCGGCAACAACAGAAGCCCTTGGGCATGTGGCTTCAAAACGATGGCAACCCGACCCCTGGCCTATCTTCACTTTATCCCCCCCCCTACTCTATCCACTACCCCTTGCAGCTGACAAGATATATATCCAGTCAAACTCCCCGCAAAGGTCTAACTACCTGTTAAAAGCCACCTGGAGGGCCTGGAGCTGCGGGGCTAAGCTGACCTCTTATACACTGAAGTGGTTACTTGCTGTTGCTGCTACCCACCTACCTGTTAAAAGCCACCTGGAGGCCCTAGAGCTGCAGTGCTAAGCTGACCTGTTTTACCCGTACAGCTGTTACTCACTGTTGCTGCTATTAATGCCTGTTGTTTCTGAGGTCATGAGTGAGCACTAGTAAAGGAGTTCCCGGGGAGCTTACACCCTGGGGGGGGGGGGGGGGTTGTGTGACCAGCCACTCAGGTGCAGTTGTGGCTCTCAGTGGGCAGAAACAGGCTCTCATGTTCCCGGCTAATTCTGGAAAAAGCCAGGTTCCGAACAAGGACCGTGCATTAGTGTAGAGTGTCCACTGTCCACTGCATCGCCCTTCAATTACCTTATCTTTCTTGAGAGGCCCCTTCCCAACTCTACATAGCAGTCCCTATACTATACTGTTTTCACTAGGCTACTTTACTCTGAATCATGTACTGGTCACTCTTAGAGCAGACTGCTATTAATGTTTCTAAACTGACCTCTTGAGAGGAGCAGTTATAAAAGTGGAGCCAGGGATAGCATATTAAATTTTATTCTAAACGAATCAAACAATTCAAGATGTAGTCTAGCATGACCCCAAAAAATCTGAAATTGCTATTACAGATACTACAGATGAGACAAAACGCCTCCCTATCAGTTCGGGATCCCTCCATTCAGACATTTGTATCTTGACGACTCCTAATCAAACTGCCAAGGGGAGGAGTTGGAAAGTAACCTGGCACCAGACAATTAGTAACCTGATATCAGACCATCCCCATCATGCAGGAACACTGTAGCTTTTCGTGGTGTGTTAGTTTCTGACTGGGCCCTGCTAGTGCAAGGTGGAGGGAACTGAACTGTGATGCTGATACCACAGGGGATCTAATCTACCAGCAGCTCAGGTTTTGTTGGCAGCTCAGGACTGGGAAACTTGCTTCTGGGAGGCTGTCTGCTGCTTCTACAGGAGAAGCCATTTCTGCCAAATATGTAATTTCAGTCTTGCTTTTCTGTTACAAGCCTCCTAATCAAATCCTGGAGGCATCTATCCCATGATGATTAGAAGCTGGGTATATATTCTTGCACCGGGTAGGAAATTAAACTACCCTGAACCCTGAGCCTGGTTGGATGAGGTTAGGTGCAGATTGGTAGCAGGCTTCAGCAGATTTAAGGCACTTTAATATAATTTAGATCTGACACCCTCTTGGTGAAAGTCAAAGTTTAATATGTTACAGAAACATCCTCTAAACATACAAGGAAGCTAGCACAATTCTGTAGAAACCTATTCTTTATTCGAATTGTTGGGCTGCTTTTTTTACTACAATATGTAAGGGGAACATTTTAACGTATTCTTTAATCAAATAGAATTCATCTACATAAAAAACACATTGAAGGGTTGGCATGCTGTAATTAATCAACTACTACAAAAACAGGTGAAGTATGAATGAAATAGTACAGAGGGGTAAGTAATAAAATACCACCGTTGAGTGGCCCTGTGAAAAGTTATGGTTCTTAAGTCTAGGTTTCTCTCTATGTGTGAGATGTGCAGTGATATATGACCATTCCATTGCATAGATGTGCTGGGTTTTTCGCATAAACCATCTCTAAAAGATTACTGGTTACATGGTTTTACCAGTTTACTGCTGATCTGGTGTGGGGGTTGAAGATATCAGCCTTGTTATTTCATACTCCAGGGGGTCCTCATGAATTATATTTTCAGTAATAGATTTAAAATATTCAATATTGTCACCTGCATTGAATAATGGACAGATGAGTACAAATCTGTCTACACTATTGATTTTGACTGTTTCCTAAAGTATATATCCTTAGGACTGCCAGTACTTTCTGGAGGTGCACTGCCATAGCGTATTGTTTCCAATGCAAACGCAAAATCTTGGCTTTCAGAGGGCCCTTTTTACTATAAACATTGGCCCGCTATGGCAGTGCTAAGGATATAGAGGTCACCGTTGTGTCTGAGACTTTACAACGATAGATAATATATCAATGTTCAACTTCCATCTTCACTGCACTATTTTTGTTTACCCCTAGAGAAATTGAAACACGTTGATCACATGATGGAGATGGGAAAACAAAGCCGACCTCCTGTGAAAAAAAGGCAGCCGCAGGCATGATGAGGATGAAGGAGGAAGTCCTTGGGAAAAAGTGTTACAAAGGCAGCCTGTGTTGTGTTTTAGTAACTATATCTCCTATTCATGGGTGGTGCAATGTATGTATTTTGTATTAGAAATAAAGGGAATTGATAGGGAAATAGGAAAATGAAATATATAGGAAACTTCAAATCATGATTAAATATGGTAGTTTGTATGAATTCAATTACCCAGAAGTTTAATGTGTCTAGATGGTCCATACTTAGTAAAATAAGTGCTTATCAGCCTGGTTTCATTACTAATCAACAGTCGCTACAGTCCATTGAGATGTATTCCTATTGAACATAGTAATCCTTTATAAGGAAGCTTTAAGCAACTGAAGCCATGGCTGCAAGGTCCTAACATCAAAGGGGTTTTAACCATTTCACGATGTAATTGATACAGCATGCCAACCTTTCCAGGGGCCACATATGCTACAGAGTCAATATGCTGCATTACTGAAGCCTGGGACAAAAAGCCCTAGACATGAAGGACTAAACATCAATAGTAAGGTACAACCAACGGTAGAGACTTAGATCAAAACAGACTATGCCTTGTACCTTGGGAAACAACAGGTGGCCTGTGTAGAGCACCTTGTATTTACAAAGTAGTACCTGAGCAGTGTGCTTTATCCCAGGCAGCAGGACACATGTATATACAGGAATGTAATTTCCATTCCAAAGTGAATCAATGTAGTCTCATGTTTACAGATCTTATCTGAAGGGAGACTCTAATGAATAATATATTGTATTTTGTGCTGCCCTTAAGTGGGATTTAGCTGATGACGAACACAGAACTATTGAAGGCTGATGTTAAGAATCTGTGTCGAAGTTCCATAATGGCATCCCCATATTGAGATATGCATATTACCCTAAATCTGTCATAAACCATAAAACTGATGCAACAGGAAACAGTTAACTGCTTCAAATCATATGCAAGTTTCCAATGTCAGAGAAGCAGATCCCCCCCTTTATATGATGCTCCTCCAATCCCTAACATAATGGAGTACACAGAAAGAGCAAAATGTCCATTCAATAGTAACTGCCATATATCAAAATATTTATGTAGCATGGAGACTATGGATGGTGTGGGAACACCTGGTGTGGGTGCTCTAACTGCTCTCACATTCACTGACACCGACTTACAAAGGTGGATTGATCTGGCCGCCTGTATTGACGTCCTGATTACCACAGAGAATTGTTCGCAGCTCTGTCAACATTGGCCAAAACAAGCCTTGAAAGCTTCACCCAATATCCAGTACAAATAAATGAACCCAACTAACCATTCAGTAAAGGAATCCCACACTTTTGTGGTGGCCTTGGCTTTAATGCCTGGCAGTGAAAGCAGTTGCCAATGTACATTCATTTGATTACAGAAGCCTTGCCAATGCACACACCTGGCATACATGTAGACTATTTGTATTAACCTTACACATAGGCTTATATCTAGGTATCATATTAAATGTAATTGATAGTGCATTACAGTTAACCTTTCTTTTCACTTCGTCTTGATTGGTTATCATTTATTTTGTCAGAATAAAAGAAAAAACTCTTGTCATAAAAGATATTTATGTGATAACAGCAGTATTCTGTATTCTCTGTAAGACGATGCTGGCTTGCCAATTACAGTGCTTCCAAAGGAGGCTGCAATCAAGCTTACTGACCCTCAAAAGGATAGATGAAAATATATGAAACAAGACAAATCATTGAGAATTCTGACATGTACAAATGATTTGTCTTTTTTTTTGCAATAACGTAACGGAGGAGGCTTCCAGTATTCAGTGTCTGTTTCATTAAACTAACTAATTATAAATCCCTTGTTTTAACCTCTGTGTGGCAAGCTTCATAAATTCATTTCCTTCCTACCACTAAGCAGAACTAATATGGTGTTTATTGACATTGCAGAGATCACCTTTGGAATGTAATTCCAATTAAGTTGACACATGTGAGTCAATGCAGTTTGTGTGGTGCTTGAATGCAAATATAGCTGTTAATTAGCTTTTTCTTGAAGAGGTATACAATTTCTCTTAATTGAACATTTTTGTTTTAAATTAGTGAAATGTCATTTCTTTAGTCCCAACAAAGGGCACATCATCATAAACACAGCTGCTTTGTCTTTTCCGGATAGGGTTTCAAACAGATCAGAGTGAAAGATGTAAAAAATCTTTTCCCTAGTCAACCACATATATGAGTAACCATCCATTCTCGGAAAAGCAACTTGCTGTTAATGTTAAAGAATTATTAGCACATGGTTCTTTATCCTTGAACATGCTAGTATTACGAGAAAGATACATAATCTCTGAGGAATTCTTAGAGAATGGGGGTGGCAAACTTTTTATGACACTTGGCATAGCAGGACTTCTCTTCCCTCATCTGCTGTCATGTAGTAGTAACAGCCGTCACTCAGCTATGTCACATGACACTGCTGGCTACAATGATAGTAGGGCTGCCACACTTCCCCTACTCCAGCCACTATGCCTAATTCCCAAACCAGACAGTCCTGGTCTAGTAGCTACTTTGATCATGTCTGGGTCAATAGCATTTGGGTTGCTGCAGACCTGTCAGCCTGCCAGGGTGCACTGTCAACATCAAAGTGGTATTAATACTGTGTTAATAGCCTCTAGATGTTTGCCTGTGAACAGCCAGAAAACATGGTACTAGTAACCTCCCATCTGCCTGGTCTACTACTCTGACCCCATGCCTCTGTCCTTCAACTTTTTCAAAAATCTCTTACATCCATTACTCTTCTCCTCCTTCAATCCTAGCTTCATTCACATTGTTTGTGTGAATTTTACATTGTCAGGAGAGAGACTTGATATAAATAGATTTGTATGAATTCAAGGTACACAGAACTGCTCTAGGGTTGTTCTATAGACAGTGAGTACTTTTTGATGAGTTGTGGCAGAAGTACCCTAAATTACAGAGGTGCAGATTAGAAAAACATGTTTATCTCAGATTAAAAACTGCAGCATCAGCAACTGAAATTGCTTCCTGAATTCTCAGAAATGGCACGTATGAAGAAACACATCTATATTCTGCAGCAATTTCCAAGGAAACCGAAGAAGCCACGCCATATCCAACTGTGTTTAAAGGAGGTCATTTAGGGAAGTGCGTGGATGGACTGGGGGCTGTCAAAGAGATGGTTGTGTAGTAGTTTTCAGACTGGCAATGGAATAGGGGAAGCCTTCAGCTAATACAGGTCACTTCCATTTCATACTAGGTTCACTGCCCTCGTACATCCTCCTTCTACTGTGGCAGTGCCTTTTTGAGGACTGTATCCGAAAAGCTTTCACTGTCAGACCAATTCCACTCTGGCTCACTCCTTAAGGCCCTGTAGATGAGTCACCCTCTGTCCCGTTCCCACCCCCCTTCCATACATAGATCATAGTGTGCAGAGATCATAGAGATATATGCAATATACGATGGCTTCATTATATAGATGGTTGGAAAGATATCAATTCATTTGACATAACAGTGATGTGGACTGAAAGCATTCTAGAAGACTGTGGTCTGCCCCAAAAAGGCAAAATGCCCATTTACTTATTTTGTACAACTTTCCATCTAATTCTTGTTCCCATTGGCATCACTCAGTAATCACTTTGAAATGAGTGTTATGTTAGCTGTCTATAGGGACTTCCACAGATACCAAGCTGAGCAAGTTATCTAACTGCTTGTCTCTAATTTCAAAACGTTTCTTTTATTTGAATGAAACTCTGAGGCAATGTTATGATATCAAAAAGCTGTGAAAAATGTATAAAGAATCTAAATTGCATCAGGCCAGAGGGGGGGGGGGATGGTTCCTGGTCCGAGTTAGCAACCTAGCTCATAGTGTGCAACCCAGTGTATGGGTAGTCATTATCAGGTATATTTATGTTACAGGGAGAGGAGAGAGGAGAGGGAGGGGGGCTAAAGTACCGCTGCAGCTCAGGTGTGTGGCTGCTGCAGATATCACGCCACCTTCCAATTCTGCTGTAGTCCCATTGCATAGATCGAGCTGGTTACAGCCTATTAGTGGTTACCCCTGTCATAAGGTTCATAACAATCTCTATCATATATACCTGATACAAGGGAGCTGGTACCAGCTTTGTAGGAACCCCTCTCATTGTCAAAATAGCATGAGGTACACCATAACAGACTGCAGCTGGGGACAAACCCTGATGCCTTTTGGTATGTGTAGATAGAACTGATATCGCTATCACGTCTGTCACATCATGCACTCATCCAGAAGCCACTCTCAAATTACAAACATCCAGCAACAAAAGCGATGGCCCCCTGCCCAATCTAGACTTCAGTCCCCCCCCTCCCCACTCCACGCACTACCTCCTGTAGTGGTCGTTCACTCATTAAAAGCCACCTGGAAAGCCTGGAGCTGTAGGGCTAAGTTGACCTCTTATACACATCCAGCTGTTACTCGCTGTTGCTGCTATTAATGCCTGTTGTTCCTGAGGCCATGAGTGGGCACAAGTAAAGGAGCTCCCACTGAGCGTGCAGCCTGGGGGGGGGTGGTTGTGTGACCAGCCGCTCAGTGCAATTGTGCCTTTCAGGGGGCAGGCAGGGGCTGTCATGTTCCCGGCTAATTTTAGAAAAAGCCAGGTTCTGAACAAGGCCCCTACATCAGTGTAGAGTGTACACTGTCCACTGCATCGCCCTTCAATTACCGTCCATCTCCTTGGGAGACTCCCCTCTCACCTCCACGTACCCTACCATGCACTTTATTTCCTATCCCTACGCTATACTGCAAGACATCTTGGATTTGTAGTGGTCACTCTGAAATTGTGGTAATATTTATTAATTGTTGCAAACAGATCTTGATCATTATCATGTTATGCTCCGGTCAATAGAGGCTAGCTAAAAGGTCCAGAAAGTCGAAAATGCAAAGAAGGGACAGTACATCACTTTCTTGGTTTTCAGACATTTGCCACATTACCTGCACAACCCATATTCTGCATCTGTTGCCTTCTAATATTCGTTCAGCAACACTATTAAATTTTGTCAATATAAGTAAAAATCTCGAAAATGCACTATTATCTGTGAAGTCAAAGGAAAAACTTCATATATATACTGGCATTGACTTAAGTTTAATGCATGGTACTCTAGTACTTGCTGAAAATGCTGAGGGCATTCAAAAGTAACATTCTCGATGTCAAATGGCAATGGCAATAGTGTGTCATGAAATAAAATTAAGTCTACTAATCAAAAAGCTTTTTTTCCATGGGGCACATTGGCAGACACAGATTGATACATTTTGGGTGGAGATAAAATGACACATGCTGATACTAAACTGTAAAATTATAGTGCCTAGTTTACTGGATAGTTGTTGGGTAAAGGTATAAGACTTGCAACATTAGATATTTGATTTACAGTGAACTATATCTATGCCAAAGACTCAAAGAGCTCTGGACAGTAGCTATATTAACCATTATGATATAAAGCACCAACTTGTGACCTCTGTCATAGTGTTTGTACGGTATGTCAACAGGAGGATGTAGTGGCTGGTTTACTCACCTGTAAGTAAAAAACAAGGAACACAGATTAGAACAGTCAGCAAATACAGATACATTAACAAGGAACATGTATACATCAAGAATATACATCTTAAATGGCTTCGCAGTGGCAATAACACTACAAAGTGGCTATGAAACATATATTATATGTATACATTACCTCCTGCTATATGTATACATTACCTCATTAAATCAATGGGCGATGCCCATATTGATGTACTCAACATAGATACTTTTACGCTATACAACTGTACATCTTTGATTGTTGTTGTATTTAGGAAATCATCTGATGGCAATAAATACACATTGCAAAATCAAAATCAAAAATATGCTCTCTGAGTGGCTGCTTTCCTCTTTGTGACAGCAAAGGACGTCTTAATCACCTTTATTATCAGGTGTTATGTTATGCCTTTTCAGGACATACCATAACCGATGGCTACCAAAGCTCATGCAGATATTTGTACTGAGATCTGAGGGAATTCTACAACAGACCCTTCCCTCATCAACCCTACACTAGACACTCCTCTACACTCAGTGTAGACACCTGCTATATACTGTATAGGTTTCTTCTGCTCCTAGTTGAGGAGTTGAATGCACTAACGCCATCTTTTAATCTGTATCGAGCCTAGACTGACATAGTAGGAAAACCCCTTTTCCTGTGAATGGCTTAGGAATTCTCCATCTCTAGAGACCATACTACAAAGGCAGATTGATATGGCCACCCCTTCCCATCTTCTCAAGCAGCAACTACCCACGTCAGTCAGACCATGTTACAATGCTATTCTCGGCTACGACATAAGAGGCTTCGGTTCCAATCTGCCTATTCCAGCCATTATGCCTAATTCCCCAACTGGCTGGCAGCAGTGGTGGAGCAGCCACCTTGATCCTCTCTGGGCTGGTGGCCTGTGGGTGCTGCAGACTTGGCAGCCTGCCAGGGGGAGCTGTCAGCATCAAAGTGGTATCATAACTGTGCTAATGACCCCTAAGTGTTTGCCTGAGAGCGGCCAGCATACAGAGTACTGCCTGCAACCTGACTGGTCTCTCACTCTGCCACACCCTCCTGCCACACCTGCCTTAACTTCCCCCTTTTAGAAATACCGTATCCGGCGTAACAAGTGCCCTGGGCTTTTTATAAAGTGCCCCCCCTCCAGTTCTATACGGATTATGTCCCCCTTTAGTGCCCTCTAAAATGGTTTTACTCATCCCTATACCTTCACACTTGGCTTTGTTTAACACCTGCGCAGGTGTGAAGTGCTCCAAAGGTGTGAAAACAGTGACAAAATCGGAGCAACACATAACAAATCTAAACACAAATCTGAAGAAAAGGGGGGGGGGGTATGCTTATTAGGGGGGAGGGCGCTTAGTACGTTGAATACGGTAGTCTACTTCCTTACTCCTTCACACCTACACTCCAAACTTTTTTTTTCTCCAACCATATCTACTCCTCCCTTCCTTCTTCAGCCTTTACCTAAAGCCCCTTATCTCCTCTTTCTTGGAAGATAGTCATGCGAGTCGACAATCTAATTGGCATGGCTCCAATTTATGTGTCAGCGGACTGCAACATGATCCGCACAGTAATGGAGGTGTAGGATGTAGGACTACAGCAGCCTGTCAGCCTGTCACTCATAGGGACAATAAAAAAGAAGGTTTTTTTACTTTGCCCTGAAAAGAACCCAAAAATTGACTCGCAAATTTCAGCGCTGACTCACTGACAAAGGTGTGGACTCGTAGACCCTAAAATAGGCCCAAAGTTACTTAAAACGTGAATATTTTTTCAAAATTGGATAACCATTTCTAGGGTCGGCCCTGTTCTGCTAGGTAGGGTCAGGTAACCTGAAACCTTTTGTTTATTTGGCCTGGTAGGGTGCATATTGGGGTCAACATGTATTCTCAGAGTTTGTATTTGCGTACTTCCTATTAGGATTATTGTATGAGGAAATTTTAAACAGGAATGAAAATAGCTACTATAGACCAATGCAGAAAGACAGGGTGACATTGCATAAAAGTTGTTGATAACGTTTTTTAACATTTCTATCGAGTGACCGACAAATACATGACTATTATAAACTCAAAATCTTGCATTCTGACATACACCATTTTAAAGAAAACGGCACTGTAAATCTCCTTATATAAGATATTTTCAAACATAATAATTACATAAAATGTTATGAGGATCGGCCAAACACAACGTAAACACAACTTTAATATGAAAAACCCTTTCTCTATGCACAGGTCTATACTTTCCTGGATTGGTCTATACCTTCAACCGCAGAGTCTGTGTTACCTTATTCTAGGAATCAATATTTATGACAATAAATAGTCTGAGTGAATTTTATGAAGTCCGGAAAGAAACTTGATATAGACAGATTTGTATAAATGCATGATACATGAGACGGCTTTTAGCGTACGCTGCAGATGGTAAGTAGCTTAGGTGAGGCCAAGAAAAAGGTTTGTTTCAGGTCACCGGACCGACCCTATACTGTTCTTAGCATATGCTGCAGACGGTAAGTAGTTTAAGTGAGACCAAACAAAAACACTTTTTGTTTCAGGTCAGCCGACCCACCCTGTGAAAACAGGGCGGACCCCACATTTTTTTATGCAATTTTGAAGAAATTTCCGTATTTTAACCCTTTTTTGGTCAATTTTAGGGTCTCCAGAGACGCTGGCTAGTACTTTTATGTTAAAAGTTTAAATTTTTGTTTTACCTGAAATGTGTTTTTTTCCCTGAGTGTTGCTCCTAGGCAGGTATTGGTTTACTTCTCCATCTGTAAGTGCTGATGGTATAGACCGTGAGCCCATTTGATCTTCTATAGTGGTGCAGTACCAATCAAAAGTATTAAACCAGACACATTTTTTTGGCTTGATATCTGTCTATAGACCTCAAATAACTTTGCTTGACATGTCAGTCACCCAGCTTAGCTTCAAAATCTTGTAAAATCTTTAGAAAAATGGAATATATTCACAATATGCCACCGCCACAATTGGCAGCACTGTAGTCCTATGTCTTAGCATAGGTCCCACAACCTGATGAGCTGATGCTTTGTCCACTAGGTGGTAGCACCTCTCAGGGATATGGCTATGCCAACTTCTTGGTTAGGCGATGAATGTGAACATACCAGGCCTTTTTACTAATATAATGGTAATAGATTGAGAATTGTTTATTGCCATATTTCCAACGAAACCCATCAGGATCACTGGGTGCTATCTTGTGATAGTCTTACCTGATCTCTGGGAGTAGCTGAAAGAGACACTTAGTGACTCACACAGGAGAGAAAGCTCACACATGTTCTCAATGGCAGGTAGCTTAACCCTTTAAGGGCAGCATGTTGCTACAAGATGAAATTGTTGTCATGATGCATGAATGCAGCGCTGAAGAGTAACTTGCCGGTGCTGCACTGATGCATCCTGTTGGCCCTTTGGGACTGTCTCAACCCTGTATGGTGGGGATGATGCTTGACTGCAGCACTAGCGAGTTTTTTGCCATGGCTGATTTCATGCATCATGGCAAGCAGGGCTATGATACACTAAGGCATCATATATTGCTTAAAGGAACACATGATAACACACAGGAGAGAAGCCCCATACACGTTCTCAATGTGGTAAAGTGTCTACATGGGCAAGTAGCTTAAAGAAACACAAGAGGTCATACACAGAAGCGAAAACTCACACATGTTATCAATGTTATAAACAAATACAATGGCAGGTAGCTTAAAGCAACACACAATGACATGAACAGGAGAGAAATGTCAGAAATGTTTTCAATGTGGTAAACAGTTTATAAAGGCAAGTCACCTGGAGACAAACAAGATGCCCCACACAGGAGAAAAGCCTCACTAGTGTTCTCAATGCTCTCAACTCTTTATATCTAGCTTAAAGACATGGATGATAACCCACCCAGGAGGAAACCCTCACACAGGCTAGTATGTCCATTGTGATCACAGGAGGCTCTTAACAAAGTAATTCTATACCCATTTGCTTTCATCAGGTGGGTCCCTAATTCACAATGGGGAGATTTTAGAATCATCACATTTAGGGTTATCATTTAGCATTCATATATAGGAAAACTATCATGGGAGGATATCAACATAAGAGACATGGACTTAGGTTCATTTATCTTGAATATTTTATTCAAATTTTGCTTATAAAGGATTAGATGAACAATAAAGCATTACCTACGCAGATATCAGCATACTTTTGTCATCACGGAAATAGCCTCAATCATATGATAAAAACACTATGGCAGTGCTAAAAGGTGTTGTTTACTTTACATGACATACTAGGTAACTATTTTCATGTAACCATGAATAGGTAAGACTGCATATTATGTGTGTTCTTTAATTCGTAGCATAAACTTGTTGAAATATTTCATTAAAAAAACCATTTTTTAATAATTATTCTAAATATGCAAATGAAGAAATTACAATATAAAGATGTTAAGATGAGAAGCTATGCAAGAGCTTTGATTCGGTTCTATTTTTAGATTTTTATCTCAAATATTAACTTGTATACAGACTGATACCCTGCATGCGGGAGAATATGAAAAAAGGGTGATGTCACCGTACATCTCATAGGATTCTGAAGCTAAGCTGGGCAACCCAGATGTCAAGCAAAGTGATTTGGGTACCTTAGACATATACAAATCCAAAAAAAATTGTCTGGTTTACTACAATTCATTGGTACCAAAAAAGTCCTCGACTTAAGGTCTAGTATAGTTTCCCACCATCAAATATCTTTCATAATCGGCTCGAGATGTATGCTTTGGGTAAAGGCTCTCCTTTCTCAGTCCTAACAGTGTAAGTATAATAAGGTGATGGTAAACTATATTACATTGTCAGATTGCATCAGTACGGGTAATCTTTTGCTGGCTCATGATAACCCTCGATCCTAAAAGTTTAAGGGAAAGATGATTCATATATATCACTTTTTACATATACAATGGCACAGGTTCTCTTAAATGCTGAGGTACAGGTTAGAAACCGTAGCATCAACAGCTGAAATAGCTTCCTGAATTCTCAGAATGACTGGTATGGAAAACCTATTTGTATTCTGCAGCAATTTCCAAGGAAAGTAAAAAGGGCATAGGGCAATATTTATGGCAATATCCAACTGTGTGCAAAGGAGGTAATTTAGGGGAGTGAGTGGATGCACCGGTAGCTGTCAGGGAGATGGTTTTGTAGTAGTTCTGGGTTGGGAATGGAATAGGGGGAGCCTTCAACCTATACAGGACATTTCCATTTCAGACTAGGTTCACTGCCCTCGTACATCCTCCTCTAACTGTGGCAGTGCCGTTATGAGGATTGCATCCAAGAAGCTTTCACTGTTGGACCAACTCCTCTCCTGCTCACTTTCTAGATGAATTGGCAACTAATGGTGGTTGTTATGTAAGTTAAAATTATAATGTACTTCAATATTTGCAATATTCATATCATCCTTCATCATCTCCCCCACCACCCCAAGTATTATCATCAAAGAATTGTTGAATTATTTTGTTATATCAAAGCTAAAAGGAAATAAGTCTGTGTACCAGGATGTGTAATATCTTTTCTGTCCCTTGAGTGGACTCCTGGGAACTGCATAAATTTATTTGTAGACGTTTTTTTCAGGTTAATAAACTCTTCAAATTGAAATTGAAATTGGGTCCTCTCTCCCCACTCTCTTCCCCCTTCATATATATGTAAGTCATAGTGTCCAGAAAGCCACCTAAACTGAGATGGCTCTATTACATGGTCGGATACATGTCCAAAGATTGACTCAATAGCGACTGTAGACTGAAAGGCCTGTTGCCTGCCTTCACAGAGAAATTAAGTAGAATCACTGCTACTCCCGACTTGATCACTGAGGTACCTCTCCCTAGGACACTAAAGTGACTGCATAACATCAGCATGACACCATAATAACTCTTTAATGACTCCTATTTTAAGACTCCCTAATGATTGGGAGTCACTTTAGAGTCCTAGGGAGAGTTACCTCAGTGATCCAGTCCAGACTCCCATAATTGAATTCCATATTTAATCATGATTTGATATCTCATCTACATTATTCTCCAATTGTCCTAATTTTGTCTTAATTACCTCTTTTCTCATTCTCAGGTAATATTTTTAAACATAGTTCCACTCATGATTAGACAACACAGCGACTACAATGTACGGGACAACACAGACTGCCTGTATAACACTTATTCCCAAGGCTGCCCTTTTTAAAGATAACAACCCAGCCTTCTTTTACCTCCTCCATCATATTTAAATTTTTCTAGAGACTTAAGATGGTAGTGCAGTTAAAGTAAAAGTTAACGTTGATGAATTATCTATTGTTCCACAGCATCGGACACCAGGGTATTGCGCATGTACTTTAGAGAACAGTCAGCATCTTAAGTGTATGCAGGCTTGTATCTATAACCACAAAACTACAGTGTGGTTGAATATCATTGGATATATCAAATGTTTTGCCAGAAGTTTATGAGGACCCTGTGAATTATGAAGTACCTTGGGCAATTTCAATAAACACTGACTGAGAACTCATAGGGATACAGCTGAATAACCTTTTAAGGACGGCATGATGCCTTAATGCATTATACCCTCGATCGTAATGATGCATGAATGAAGCCCTGTAAAGCTTTCTCTACTTTTCTTTTATCTGGAATACAAAAGACAAAAAAGTTGGTTTCAATGCATGCATGGCAAATGACTCTACTAGAAGAAAGACTGTAATCTAAAAAGAGATAAATGTTTCAATACCGTCATGGTGAATCGTTCCGGCTTAAAATGATGCATTTTGATTTGCAATATTGCACGTGAGAGTGTCAATAGTTCCTGGTTTTGTCAAATGTTTACAGACTTTCTATTTGAAAGCAAGCTGTGTATTTTTTTTTGCAATGGAGGTCTCACGTGTAAAGCTCTGATGTTTTCTGATCATACAGCTGTACATGTTTCCATGACTACTGTTTGTAAGAGCTGGAGATTTTATAAGAATTTCCCAGAGAATTCAATTAGCCAGCAAAAAGTCCTACTCTTCATGTTGGCTAAAGGTTCGACCGGTAATACTTTTTGAGCTATAACTACCAGCTCCTATTTTTAGTTCACAGAGATCATGTTTCTTCACAGCTACTGTCCAGAGCTCTTTGAGCCTTTGGCATAGAAATAGTAAAATATCTAGTGTTTCAAGTCTTAAAGCAAAAAGGTAATAGTCAATTGTTTGATTTCCCTCTGCTTATAGCTTTACCCAAGAACTATCCAGTAAGCACAATGATTCTATACTTTAGTATCAGTATCTGTCATCTCCTCTCTATCTCATCTCCATCCAAGAAGTATCATTCAGTATACGCCAATGTGGCCTATAGAAAAAAAGCTTTTTGATTAGTTAACATATTGAACTGGTAAAATATGATTGCATGACACACGATGGCCAATGCCATTTGATATTCAGAATGTTACTTTTGAATGCCCTCAGCATGTTCAGCAAATACTCCCGGCAGTCAAGTGTACCATGCATCAAACTTAGGTCAACCCAAGAGTTTATGAAGTGTTTTTCTTGACTTCACAGATAATATTGCATCATATGGGCTTCTTCTAGTTTCTAAATGAACATTAGAAGGCAATGGATGCAGAATATGGGTTGTGCAGGTAATAGGGCAAATGTCTGAAAACCAACATAAATGTGTTTTAGTCCCTTCTTAACATTATAGACTTTCTGGACCTTTTAGCTAGCCTGTATTTGTTGGGGCATAACATGATACCGATTTAGAAATGTTTGCAACAGTTAATAAATAATACCGCAATGCCAGAGCAGCAACTACATTACTGAGGCATTCAGCACTATAGGGCTCCTCGGGGTTAGGCCATGGGCGCAGCCATGTCCAAACCCCAGTACTTCCTTTGGTTGCCTCTAGATGGGGCCTAAGTCAGGATAGTGATTGCTTCAGTCTGTGTTACCCTGACAACATGTGAATAGCATTGGCTCTCAGTAACTAGGCCTACTCACTGAAGTCCTGGGAACCACTTCAGACAGAAGCAATAGTGGCCTGCCCTGTGATGTCATAACCCCTAGTTAGCTGCTCTACCTAGTGGCCAAGGGCCTTTACTGAAGGTTCACACCTTATCACAGGTGGTGCTGCTATCAACAGCCAGGTGCCCTATAGCCTAGGGATAGGTAATAAAGTGCATCATAGGGTGTGTGGAGGTGGGAGGGGGTCACTCAAAGAGGCAGGGGTAATTGAAGGGCAAGGCAGTGGACAGTGGACACTTGACACTAATGCAGCGTCCCTGTTCAGAACCTAGCTTTTTCCGTGTTAGCCGGGAACATGACAGCCCCTGCCTGCCTGCTGAGAGGCACAACTGCACCTGAGTGGCTTGTCACCCCCCCCCCCCAGGCTGCATGCTCAGTAGGATCTGCTTTACTAGTGCTCACTCATGGTCTCAGGAACAACAGGCATTAATAGCAGCAACAGCGAGTAACAGCTTGAAGTGTATAAGAGGTCAGCTTAGCCCTGTGGCTCCAGGCCCTCCAGGTGGCTTTTAACAGGTAGGCTGCCCTCTGAGGGGCTTTGAGTGGATAGAGTGGCAGCTGTACGAGGTAGAGGGTGGAGTATAGCGGGGTGAAGAAGAGATGGGGCAGGCATGATTTTCTTCTCATATATGGGGCAAAAAAAACAATCATTTTGTATTAGAAGCTTTGTTCGCTTAGCCAGTTGATTGTCGTAAACACACATCAAATGCATGCATCCTTTTTAATATCAAGAATATTGCCTCTGAGTTTCATTCAAATAAAAGAAACCTTATGAAAACATAGGTGATTAGAAAACGTGCTCAGCTAGGCATATGGGGAAGTCCCTATAGCCAGCTTACATGAGACTCATTTCAAAGTGATTACTGACTGATGCAGATGAGAATAAGAATTATACAGGAAATTGTGTAAAATGAGCAACGGGGCATTTTTCGATCTGGAGGCATACCACGGTCTACATAGCTATTGTATCAAATGAGTTGCTATCTTTTCAACCATACATATCATGAAGCCACAGTAACTTGTGTATATCTTTATGATCTCTAGACACTATGATCTTTGTCTGGAAGGGGGTTGGAAACAGGAAGGAGGGTGACTCATCTACAGTGCCTTAAGGAGTGAGCCGGAGTGGAATTGGTCTGACAGTGAAAGTTTTTTGGATACAATCCTCAAAATTGCCATGCTACAGTAGGAGGAGGATGTACGAGGGTAGTCTCCCTTTTATGAAATGGAAGTGACCTATATTTAGCTGAAGGCTCTCCCCCATTCCATTCCCACTCCCAGAACTACTACAAGACCAGAACTACTACACGACCATCTCCCTCCCAGTGCATCCACTCACTTCCCTAAATTACCTCCTTTACACACAGTTGGATATGGCATGGCTTTTTTCGTTTTCCTTGTAAATTGCTCCAGAATATTGATATGTCTCTTCTTACCGGTCACTCCTAAAATTCAGAAAGCTATTTCAGTTGCTGATGCTGCAGTTTCTAACCTGAGAAAAACTTTTTTTTCTAATCTGCACCTCTGTAATTTAGGAAACTTCTGCCACAACTCATCAACAAGTACTCACCGTCTGTAGAACAACCCTAGAGCAGTTCCATGTACCTTGAATTCACACAAATCTATTTATATCAAGTTTCTCTCCTTACATTATGAAATTCACACATATAGTGTGATTGACAGGCTGACAGCATAGGCTCATGTAGGACTTCAGCGTCCACCTCTGCTACTGTGTCAATCAATCATGTAGCTAATCACTGAAACATATGTTGGGGCAATGCCAAATAGATTGTCTAGATCTCTCTATTGAGAAATGGGTAACATGGGGTTAGGATTGAAGGAGGAAAACAGGAATGGATGGAAGAGAGGGAGAAGGCTGGAGAGGTATTTGGGAGCGTTGAAGGAGAGAGGCAGGCATGGTGGTGGGGTGTGTCAGGGTGGTAGACCAGGAAGGTTACCAATACCGTGTTTTCTGGTTGTTCACAGGAAATCGCTTGGAGCTTAGAGGCTATTAGCACAGTCATGATACAGCTTTGATGTTGACAGTGCACCCTGGCAGGCTGCCAAGTCTGCAGCAACCCAAAAGCTATTGACGCAGACATGATCAAAGTGGCTGCTAGACCAGGACTGACGGGTTAGGGAATTAGTCTTAGTGGCTGGAGCAGAGGAAGTGTGGCAGCGCTACTACTATTGTAAAAGTGTTTTCATATCTTTCCCTCTGATCTGATTGAGGAGCTGCTACATTCTAGAGGTGATCTCTGCAGTGACATTTATTACCATATTAGTTCTGTTAATTGGTAGGAAGCAAATGAATTTCATGAAGCTTGCCACAAAGAGGTTGAAACAAGGGTTTTACACTTAGTTATTGTAATGAGACAGAGACAGAATACTTAAAGTCTTCTACTTTATGACATCATTACTACATACCATTTGTACAGGTCAAAAATTTCAATGGCTTATCTTGCTTCACATTTTCTTCTATCAGTTTGAGGTTATGTAGAATCAAAGTAAGCTTGATTGCAGCATGCTTCGGGCAGCACTGAAATTGGCCAGCCAGCATCATCTTAGAGAGAAAATAGTACTGATGTAAAGGGCTCTAAATGAAATCTTGTTTTCTTACCGTTTTGTCTGTTCTGACAAAATAAATGAGAACTAATAAAGACGATTTAGAAAGAAAGGTTGACTGTATTGCATCATCTATTGGATTTCATATGATACATAGGTAAAAGCCTATGTGCCAGGTCAATACTAATAGCCTACATGTATGCCAGGCGTGTGTGTTGGCAAGGCTTCTGGAATCAAATGAATGTACATTAGCATTTAGCATTGAAGCCAAGGCCACCACAAAATGGTGGGATCCCTTCACTGTATGGTTAGTTGAGTTCATTTATTTGTACTGGATATTGGGCGAGGCTTTCAAGGTGTGTTTTGGCGGGTGTTGACAGAGCTGTGAGTGATTCACTGTGGTGATGAGAACGTCAATACAGGTGGCCAGATTGAACCACCTTTGTTGGTGGGTGTGAGTGAATGTGAGAGAGCTCCCACACCTGGTGTTTCTACACCGCCAATATAATAGTATCCAAGCTACATAAATATTCTGATATCTAGCAATAACTATTGATAGTACAATTTTGCCCTTTCTGTGACCTCTTTTATGTTCAGCCAACTTTATTTTGCATTTAGAAGTTCTGTTTTAGTTATCAGCTAAACCTCACTTAAAGGCAGCACAGAATAAAGCAGTTAGGCTGGATTATCGTGGTCACACTGTACCTTATAAATAGAAGGTACTATAGAAACGCCACCTGTTGTTTCCAAAGGTGCAAGGCGCAGTCCGTTTGCCTTCCTGACTTTGATCTAAGTCTCTACTGTTGGTTGTCCCTTACTATTGATGTTTAGTCCTTCATGTCTAGGGCTTTTTGTCCCAGGCTTCAGTAATGCAGCATGTTGACTCTGTAGCATCTGTGGTCTCTGAATGGTTGGCATGCTGTATCAATGACATACTGAAATGGTTAAAACCGCTTTGATGTTAGTATCTTGCAGCCATCTGTTTAGTTGCTTAAAGCTTCCTTAAATAGGTTTACAATGTTTAATAGGAATACATCTTGATGGACTGTAGCTACTATTGATAAGTTATGAAACGATAACTATGAGCTATCTAGATGCTTTCAATCTCTGAGTGATTGAATTTATGAATACAAAGTACCATATTTAAACATGATTTGAAGGGTCCTATATATTTATATTTCACTGTCCTATTTTCCTCATTTCTTGTGTAAAATACCAACATTATCCCAACCATGAAAGAAAATATATCAACTAAAACACAACACAGAGCGCCTGTGTAACACTTTTCCCAAGGACTTCAGGCTTCATCCACATCACGCCGGAGGCTGCCGTTTCTTTGTAGACAGTAGGTCGTCTTTGTTTTCCCTCCTCCATAGAAGTAGTGCAGTGAAGGTATAAGTTTAACATTGATATATGATATATTGTTGTAAAGCCTCAGACACCGGTGTCATCTATATATACTTTGGAAAAGATTTAACATCAAGAGTATATATGCAGACTTGTATTATTACCCCCATAGCTGCGATGTGGATGATTATTGTTGGACACTTTAAATATACTGGATCAAAACTCATCAATGAGAACCCTGTGGAATATGAAATACCTTGGCTTATGTCATCAAACCCCTAACTATATTACTAACTGTATTACTAACCAGTACTCTTTATGAGTCATTAATCAAGGACAGTTCATTGGAAAAAGCCAGCACATCTATGCAATGTAATGATCATATATCACAACATATCACAATAATGCAGGGTAATGTAGACTGTAGATCAACTACTGGCCTGCTATATGTCAGGAACTGTTAGTTATATTCCTCCTCTATACTATATCATATATTTTCCTTTTTATGTTATGTGCTTCGTTTGTTTATTAGATTATCAATTGCAGCATGAAAATCATCAAGGGTCAGTTTTATTTATCTTTAGATTTCAAATAAGCAGCCTGATAATTTGAATAAAGTTCTCGCTTTCTTGCAGGTTTAGAGAATGTTCCCCTTACATGATTTAGCTTTGACATACACCAAGAGGGTGCAAATTCTAGATCAGATTAACTTGCCTTAAATCTGCTGAAGCCTGGTACCAATCCATACCTAACCTGACCCAACCAGGCTTGGGGTCAAGGGTAATCTAATTTCCTACTCACTGCAAGCATATAGACCACCTAGCTTCTTATCATCTTAGAATAGATGGCTCCAGGATTTGCTTAAGAAGGTGAAGACCCAAGAGGATAGTATAATGTTCCCAATTGATAAGGGAAAAGAGCAATACTGAAGTTTGGTGTTGGCAGCAGTAGCTTCCGCTGTGTGGAAATAGCAGTAAGCCTACCAGTTGCAAAGTTCCGGTCCCAAGAAGGAAACTAAACCTGAACTGTTCATAGATAAGATGCCCTGTGCTATCAGTATCACAGTTCAGTTCCCCACAACCTTGCACTAGCAGGGCCCAGCCAGTGAATAGCACACAATAAAAACCTACACCTCCTGCATGATGAGGTCCTCTAGGAGTTACTAATTATCTGGTGCCAAGCTGCCTTCTGACTCCTCCCCTTAGGAGTTTGATTAGGAGCCATCAAGATACAGCTGTCTGAATGGAGGGATCCCAAACTGTTGGGGAGGGTTTTTGTCTCATCTTTTTATATATAATAGTAACTTTAGAATGTTTGGGTTCATGCTAGAGTAGTAGACTATATCTTGATTTATTTAAGTTCTTTAGAATAAATAATACTTTTCTCTGCTTATAAAGTGCTCCTCCCAAGGGATCACTTTACAACTGTTTATAGCACTCTGCTTTTAGAGTGACGACTACATTAATGAGAGTAGTGCACCCTAGTGATAGGAGGTAAAGTGACTGGACTGAAAGTGTGCAGGTGGGAGGGGGGGGGGGGTCTGTGAGGGTGGTAGGGGCAATTGAAAGGCAATCTAGTGGATAGTGGGCACTCTACACTAATGCAGTGTCCTGGTTTAGAACCTAGGTTTTTCCAGAATTAGCCGGGAACATGAGAGCCAACTGAGAGACACAATCACACCTGAATGGCTTGTCATATTACCCCTGCCCCCATAACTGCTGAGCATCAGGAGCTCCTTTACCAGGTTGGAGACTGACCAGTTTCTTAGTACACCCTAAGATTGACTGACAGTCCCCAGAACACAGGGTGTACCAAGAACTTGGTACACTCATTTGTTGTCACTTTTCACATATTTCCATGCCAAAATGCATAATTCTGATGCCACCATAGGAAGCAGAGGTCTATAGTTGATGTTTGCACCCTTTTTCATAACTAAAATCGGAATATTATCTAAGAAATGGCTTTATCTATATATTTTCCTTCAGTAAATGTTTAGTAAAATCAGTTTGCTAATTTCTTGTTAAATCTGCTAATGTAAATGAACCCATAGGATGAAATTATAGATAAAGGCCCACAAAATGACATTTTTGTTTTAACTTAGTGGTGTTTGATAATGTAGTAAATAAGCCATATAATGTACATATAAGTATGAAACAGTAGAGTGGTTTCCCTATTCCCATCTATGACCCCAGTGACCCCACTAATTACATGCAGAGGTGAGAGTCACAGTCCAGTGAGCACAGGTAAGGTACATGAGTACTGGGCTGTGATTGGCCTATTTACCTGCCTTAGCAGGGGTCATGGTCCAGTGAACACATCAGGTGTACCAAGATTATGGTACAGCCCAAGATGGTGCACAGTACCATGATCTTGGTACAGACCCAATGGAAAGGGTGTACTATGTATTTAGTACGTCCTAACAACATGGTCCCGGCCCCAACCTGTTTACAGGTGCTCACTCATGGCGTGATGAACAATAGATATCAATAGCAGCAACAGGGAGTAACAGCCTGAAGTGTATAAGGATCAGCTTAGCCCTGCAGCCCTAGGTGCTCCAGGTGGCTTTTAAAAGGTAGTTGGACCTTTCAGAGGCTTTGAATGGGTATATTGGCAGCTGCAGGGGGTACTGGTTAGAGTAGGGGGGGGGGGCTGAGGTAAAGACAGGGCAGGGATCAACTTGCCATCATTTTGAAGGCACATGCCTAAGGGCTTCTGTTGTTGCTGGCTGCCTCATCCATTAGAGAGTAGCTTCTGAACATGCATGTTAGGATCGGTGTCGGTGGGAGTAGTTCTATCGGCAGACACTAGAGGGCATCAGGGTCCTACTGCAATCGGTTAGAGTGTACCTGATCGCATCATTCTAAGTACTGAGGTTGCTACGCAGCTGGCCCCTGTTCTCATTTATAAACAATATACAATAGAGATTGTTATGGACCATGAAAGGGATCGGCAGAAACAGACTGTGAACAACACAGGTCTGACAGGACTACAGCAGGAGTGGAAGGTGGCGTGACTTCTCCAGCATCCACACACCTGATAAAAAATCTTTCCTGTTGCAGTTGTACTAAGCCTCCCCCCTCTCCCTACCTGCACACATACATGAACCCAATAACTGC
This sequence comes from Harmothoe impar, assembly GCA_947462335.1. Lineage (NCBI taxonomy): Eukaryota > Metazoa > Annelida > Polychaeta > Phyllodocida > Polynoidae > Harmothoe > Harmothoe impar. The sequence continues at coordinate 78,153,080 of OX381709.1, read as the reverse complement.
CCTATACACTGGCTAGCACCCAAGGAGCTAAGTTACTAAGCTTTGTGCATATTAAACAGCTAGATGTATCTATGCATTTCAGCTACATGGTTATTTCTCTGGATGTATTAATCCTGTGTTTGAATTCTTCACTTCCTGTTTTCCTTTTCTCATTCATGTAATACTTTGGATCTCATTTATCCTATGCTCGCAATGACATTATGCCATTCATGCTAATTGTACCATACACAATAAAATCAGAATTTCAGCTCTGACACTTATCCAAAGTTCCCTTATCGATCTATTGCTTTAAATACATATTATGACAGAAGCAGAGGAAGGAGATAGGTTTACTGAGAAGGGTTGCTGCGAATAAAAAAGAAAGAGGACAAAGAGTGCTGAAAGTGGGGAACAGAAATAGGTGGCAAGAAAGTAGCATGGAATGAGAGGTAAGCAAAGGGGTAGAAAATGATTTTAAGAGGTAGAAATAGGTGGACAAGAGGTAGGCATGAGGAGGGGTATTTACATGATAGGGGAAGGGGTAGAGTTGGGGCCAGACATGGAGAGGCTGTAGGGACCTCTGCAATACAGGCTGTGGCAGGTTAGACAGTTGGCAGGTAGTACATTATGTGCTCAACATTCATGGTCAAACACTTAGCCCTTTATTTGGTGCATAGTGCATTTATAAATGGATCATCAATGGATCATTGCAATGATTCATGAATGCAGTGTGTACCTCACCATGGCTTTCATGCATGCATCAGTGAGACCTTCCATGAGTGTATCATCCCTTAAGCTTGCCCTTAATGCCTGAATCCTGCCCTGGAGAATTATTCACCAGGGCTGCATTCATGCATCATGATGACACAGGGCATATAACAACATGAACGCAACATGCTGTCCTTATGGTGTAAATTACTGCAGCTATGATACTACTTTGATGTTGACAGTGTTCTGGTCAGATTGCCAAAGTTAAAGCCCCATGGCCATCAACCAGCTGAGAAGATCAAGGCGGTTCCTTTACTGCTGCTGGTTAGTTTGGCATGTTGATGGAGACAGACAAAGTGGAACCCGTGCTACGACGGTATGTGCCAAACAATGACATTGAACATAGCCTGATTGACTGGTGCGGTTCAGGTTTGACAAAATACGGGAGGGGCTAGTCCTACTACTACAACATGAGGAAATGGGTGAATACATCTAGCACTCTTGTGAAAGTCTCTTCCAAGCTTCTTTACTTCAGTATGGAAATGTTTCAAAAGGAGAACTAAGGAAGGACAATTACATTCTTTAAATGTATGGGCCCTGTACTTCTAAGGGAGGAGCTTACGCTATATACTCTTTTACTCTTTCAAATAACTCTTCCACTCATGTTTGTGCAAGACCAGTGTTCTTTTGAAACAAGGGCTATTCTGCGAAAGTGTGATATGAATATAAAATGAAAAAAGCATGTTATTCCATCCACCACTAAGTATTTATGGCTTACCAGACACAAATTGCTGGGATCCCTTAAAGTCAATGGTTAGTGGGGTCCATTAATTTACACAAAATATCTGGTGAGGCTTTCAAGGTGTGTTTTGGGGGGTGTTGACAGAGCTGTGAGTGGTTCCCTGTGGTAATCAGGACTTCAATACAGGCGACCAGATCAATCTGCCTTTGTAGCACAGGGCTCCCATGAAAAGGAAAGTCTGCTTTGTAACTCAGGATGTTGCTTTGTCACTCTCACAGGAGAAGCATATGCCTATTATATCCTAAGTACTACATATGCAATTATAAGGCTTAAACTTCTGGGAAAATAATGGTTATCTGCTGCATTGATTCACACTGTATATTATTTTTTTAAACCTTAGAATGCTCAAGATTAAAATCCCTGAGCATCAAATAATTTCCCTCAATTGTATGTAATATTACCTTTTTAAAAATCTTAACATCATGCATTTCTTTAGTGATAAATATAGAAATTGCATCTCCTGAAACATAACCGACACCTTTCATGTTTCGCCTTCTCCCCTTTGTCATACTCCTGCATCCACATCATGCCTCAGGCTGTCTGTTTTTGCACATTTTTCCAGCTGCCATCACGTGACTTGATTCTTCACATTTCTCCAGGGGAAAACAAGTAGTACAGGGGAAGTAGGAGTTGAACATGGATGAATTATTTATCATTGTTTCGAAGCCTCAGACCACACCCACTCACATGCCAGGGTCCATCATAGGAATAGGTTGGGAAGTTCAAAACAGGAAGATTATTGATAGCTGTATTAATTTGTAGACAGGTAGTTCAGAATAATACAACTTTTAAATGAAAAATTTAGATTGACTGCCTGAAATCAAGATTGTTGGGATTGCGGAACCCTGAGGAACTAGAGCATCTTCACCCATTTGGATATACCATATTTGACCTAAGAAGCACCCTCCCCCTAATAAGCACCCCCCCCTCCCTTTTCAGATTTTTTCTAGATTTTTTTCTATTATTTTTGGTAATGTTCCTCCGATTATGTTACTGCTTTTTACACATTTATGTGATATGGAGCACTTCACACCTTTGCAGGTGAAGCAAGTGTCAAAGCATTTGGGTAGGTAAAGCCTTGTAGAAGCCACTGAGAAGGGCCTATAGTCGACTGAGGGGGCTATGCGAAGGGCCATTGGGGGCGCTTATTAAAATGGATATTCGATGCCAATTTTCTCACTCAAAATAATTTTTTATTATGTTGATTATATTCAAAGTTATATAGGTGCAATCTAAGGATAGAGAGCAGCCTTCCCTATGATTCACTTTGCTGCCTTGAGTAGGTTAAGTCTGGTAGGGACACTTCAAGCCCCATTCCACATGTAAAAAAATTACCCTGTCATACATGTTAGACTAGGAATAGGTGTGTAAGAGGACACTTTGTTTATGACAGCGTTTTGTTGTATGAGTGTCAGAAAGGTTGCTTTGTGGCAGATATGGGGCTTAGAAGAGTGGGGGATGACGAGGGTGAAGTGTAGGGCTCGGTTACCAACTTTTTAAAGCGACAAGCCAAGGCGCTTCTTTTATTGCTGGCTGCTCTAGCTATTAGAGAGTGTCATGCTATGATAGGTGTCGGTTGGAGTAGTCCTATCGGTAGACACCAGGGGGCATCCAGAAATGACTATAGAAATGTGCCACAGTCTAGCAATAGTTCTGGTGGCTCTATATTTGACCATGACCATGGAACAAGTTTGGTTCTTAGAGGAGAGCCAACCTCTCATGAGATGTACTTTTTGCAGTGGACACATGTATGGTGATACCAGGAACAAGTTCCCTCCTGTTTGTTCCCAATGTCTTCCAGTCTATTGCCCTAAACACATCTTCCTAACTTATTCATACTCTGTCCATTGAGATTCATCAAGAATGCATTACAATGTTTTAATGCCAACAAAACCATTTTTTATCACATCTACTTCCCTCCCATTTAAATTTAGATAGGAAAGAGAATATGCTGGTAGAAGCATACTTAAAGTGTTAAAAGCATCTGTGGTGGTCATTTTGTAGTTACAATATTAATGCCTCTCACAACAAAACCATTAGGACCAATCAGACTGGCAAGACTCCGGTTGGTCAGACACGTACCCTATATCCGATTTGTCAATTGTCTTGCCAGATGTTGATGGGTATATTGGAGGGTGGCCAATGTTGGTGTCGATTGGCATGACTGAGTCTGAAAACAGAAGGAGAACCCAAGGTGATAGAGCAGATCGGCTTATGTTTTTTGATACTACACAGGATTTGTTTTTTGTCAAGGCACCTCTTTTAGTTAGGCCTAGCACACCAGGAAGGGTAATAAGGAGTCAAGGTGATGGCAGTTAGTAGAGAGGTATCAAGATGAAGGGTGTGGTCGTGAGGTAAAAGAGGCTGAATATATCACTCTGTGTGCAGGCTGTAGGCAGTGCGCTGTATGCTGGCCGCTCTCAGGCAAACACTTAGGGGTCATTAGCACATTTATGATACCACTTTGATGCTGACAACTCCCCCTGGCAGGCTGCCAAGTCTGCAGCACCCCACAGGTCACCAGCCCAGAGAGGATCAAGGTGGCTGCTCCACCCGCACTGGATGGTTTGGGGATAAGCCGTAAAGCCTAGAGCAGGCAAAGTGAACCAGTGTTAGAACTGTTGTAGCCAGCAGTTTCATATAGTGTACCCAGCTAACAAAAAACGTTTCTAGAACGTTTAAAAACGTTTGTATTTGGTTTGGAAACAAACGTTTGTATCAGAACGTTTTAAAACGTTTGTATATGGTTTGGAAACAAACATTTGTGTTAAAATGTTTTAAAACAGTTGTGTATGGTTTGGAAACAAATGTTTCAGGTTTTGCTATGCTTAGTAGACCTACAGCTTTATGACCCATCAAACGGGGGGGGGGGCAAAAAATGTCGCCCCTTTTTGGCAAAAAAAAAGTGTGGTGGAGAAGGTTCCTCAAGAACTAACCGGGGATTGAACCCTGGATCTCCCACGTGTGAGGATAATGCTTTACCCCTACTCTACTGAGGATCTGGTAACAAGCCCGCTGAAACCTGTACATATAGATATATACCACATTGAGATTGCGTGAGGAGATGCTTATGGACGTGAGGATAGAGTAGTGGACGTGAGGAAGTGGTTATGGACGTGAGGAGATGATAGTGGACGTGACGGGATGGTAGTGGGAATAATACGAAAAAAGTTATATGTATAAAAAGTCTATGCTGTTGTGTACCAGTCCTCCAGAAATGGTGCAGATATCTTTACATTAGGCCTCCTTTTTACCTAAAACCGCACACCATGTATGCCCTCTGAGTCATGCTCCCCAGCACAAATCACCTATCTTTTCGATAAGACCTATATGCAAAGTGTGTGATTGTTATAACATATATCTAGATAAAAATATATGTCTTATCAGTCAAGAAAGAAGAATATTTTATCTTTCTAACAAGGTAGGCCTCAAACTGATAAACCTAATATAACAGGTAAAATAATGTAATACAAATGGGCTATGCTAATGTCATAGTAAGAATCACTTCAGGCTTATGGTCCCTTCACCATCAGCCTCATTAGCTCATGAAGGAGAGCCTGGGACTCCCAATCTACAGATCCTGAGTTCAGTTCTCAGCCTGGGTTTTAGATGGCCATCCAAAGTTGTCTGCAAAAGTTTGCATCCAAACCTTTTGCAAACCTTTTGCAAACCTTTTCCCAAACCTTTCCAAACGTTTATAAAACGTTTTAAAACATTCTAACACAAACGTTTGTTTCTGTCAACGTTTTAACGTTTTAAAACGTTTTATAAACGTTTTTGGTAAACGTTTGTAAACCTCCAGCAAACGTTTTCCAACCGTTAGGAAAACGTTTTTTTGTTAGCTGGGTAGCTGAGTGAAGGCTGCAGCAACTGTATGACAGAAGATGGCGGAAGAATAACAATTTGCCTCCCACTCATTTCAGGAATTTCGAGGGATCCAATATCATTTTTTACCTTTGTCATTATACTAGCAGGCTCCGTTATAACCTATTGTATGCTTATTATTCTGTCTCTAACGGCAACAGCAAGTTTCTATGCTGAGAGGGGATGGTTAGTTTGATATGTGGGAAGATCTTCTTCTCTAATCCGATAAAAGAGCTATCCTTAAAAGACAAAACAGCTGTGAATAAGACAACATGTTCTTTGTCAACATATCTTTGACTTAAACATTTTACTAACTTACTACTAATAGTTCATTTCTATGTGTGAATTGAGTGATGATAATTACTCCAAGCTGCACACAAACTACATTGACTCATTGTGTCAACCTGATGGGATTTTATTACCTTAATGATCTCTGCATCAGCCAATAAATGCCACATTAGTTCTGTTAAATGGGAGGAAGTGAAGTGACTTTTATCAACCTTGTCACCTAATGTTCAAAAAAAGCTTTGCAATTAGTCATTTTGATGAAACAGAAACGGAATCCTGGATGTCTTCTCCTTTCCACAACTGTAGAAAAAGAAGTAACCTTTATACAGAACAAAATTTTAATTTCTCTTGAATAATGTATTTTCAAGGGATAGCAGAATCAAACAAAGCTTGATTGCAGCTTTCATTTGTAATACTACTGTGTACAACATGATACCTTTTAATAACAGCCTCTAAGTGCCAGCCTATCATCTTTAAGATAAACTAATTACTGTTGTTTTAATAATCATGCCTGAGGGTTAAATGGTAAAGGGCTGTTTTCATAGAAATATTATAACTTTTCATGAAAAGGTTCATTCCTTTGTTCTGACACATCAAGCAAAGAAAGAAGAATTGAAGATATTGCTAATTATGGAAGCAAGAAAGGTCATCTATTTGATTTCATATGAGACCTAAAGTATAGGCCTATTTACAAGGTCAAAACACTCTTTGTGAGTATTTCAGTGTCTGTGAGAGAACAAAAGAGGTCAAGGACCACAGGAATGTTAATTGGCAACTACTTTCACTGCCAATATTAAAGCCAAGGCCACCACAGAATGGGATTCCTTTTACCAAATGGTTAGTGAGATCCATTGATTTGTTTTGGATATTGGGCGAGGCTTTCAAGGCTTGTCTTGGCCCATATTGACAGAGCTGCAAACAGTTCTCTGGGGTAATGAGGACGTCAATGCAGGTGGCCAGATGGATCTGTCTTTGTTGCTGGGTGTGAGTGAATGTGAGAGCAGTTAGAGCACCCACACCTGGAGTTTCTACACTGCTAATAGTCACCATGCTACATACAATTTTTGATATGATATTATGGCAGTTACTATTGAACTGAAAGTTTTGCTCTTTCTGTTATCTCCAATGTGTTTTGCCATGTTGACTTTGTTGGGTTTCACAGGACCTCCCTGTACCAGGCAATCCCATTAATGGAGGAGTCCGATTCTATACTGGTGTATTATAATACATGCACCTCATTGTTTTCTGTTGCATCAGTTTGTACGGTAACAGTTGTAAAGTAATTGACATAAGGGAGTATTCCACTACCGTCGGTCGGCCGTCATTCCGTCATCCAATGAAGGTCTATAATCTTAAACTTATGGGAGAATTTTGTCAGAACGACGGCCAATTGCGTCAGTGGAATACCCCCCATACCTCAATACTTTTTGGAACTCTTGACCTGATTCCTCTAGATCAGCTTTCAATGGTTCTGTGTTAGTCATCAGCTAAACCTAAAATGTAATATTCATTCGGGCTTCAGTTTAGTTCTGAGTGCTGATCTCCTAGATTAGATCTGTAATCATTTGACTACATTGACTTGCTGTGTATCTACTGAACACTACCCCCTGTATATGTGTCCTGCTGCCTAGGATAAAGCATGCTGCTCTGATACTACTTTGTAAATACAAGGTGCTCTACACAGGCCACCTGTTGTTTTCACAAGGTACAAGGCATAGCCTGTTTGCTGACCTGACTTTGAACTAAGCGTCTGTAGTCAGATCTACCTTACTATTGATGTTTAACCCTTTTTGTCTAGTCCTTTTTTGCCCCAGGCTAGAGTAGTGCATCAGGCTGGCTTAGTAGCAATTGATGCACCCTGAAAGGGCTGACATGGTGTATCTAGTTACTTAAAGTTTTGTTAAATGGGGTTACAATGGTCAATGGCAATTCATCTTAATAAACTGTCCCTACCATAATACCAGACTGTTGATTGATAATAAAAACAGATTGATAGGCAGTTACTTTTTAAAGGCTATCCAGACACTTGCACATTTCTAAGGAATTACATTTCTACAATGTATCACACTGGATTATGATTTGAAGTCATTATCACATTTAGATTTGAAGTCTATATTAATGGTCCTATTTTCCTCTCAATTCCTTACTTCTTCCTCATTTCCCATTCTCATGTAAAATTTATACATTGTGCCACCCACGAGAAGGAAATGTAGTAACTAAAACACAACACAGACTGCCTGTGTAACACTTTTTCCCAAGGACTTCCTGCTTCATCCTCATCACGCCTGCGGCTGCCTTTTTTTTCACAGAAGGTCGGTTTTGTTTTCCCTCCTCCATCATGTGACCAACTTGTTTAAATTTCTCTAGGGGCAAAACGAAGTAGTGCAGTGAAAGAGGAAGTTGAACATTGATGTATTATCTCTTGCTGTAAAGCCTCAGACACCACAATGTCCTCTATATATATACTTTAGAAAACAGTAAATGTCAATAGTATATGCCGTTTTGTATTCATATTCCCATAACTTTAATGTAGTTGACTATCATTAAATACTCTGAATATAATTCATAAGGACCCCCTGGAGTAAATACCTAGGCTAATGTCTTCAAACCCCGCTCCAGATCAGCAGTTAACTTGTATAACAACGTTACCAGTAATCTTCATGAGATTGTTTATGAGAAAAGCCATCACATATATGCAATGGCATGATCATATCATGGCATATCACACACACAGGGACTTACACCAAAAGGGCATCATGTCTAAATCAGATTAAAGTGCCTTAAATATGCTGAAGCCAATCCATACCTAACCTCATCCAACTAAGCCTAGGGTTCAGAGTAATCTAATTTCCTACTCACCGCACTCATATACACCACCTAATTTCTTATCATCTTGAGATAAATGGTACCAGGATTTGATTAGGAAGTCCCATCAGAATAGTTTTATGTTCCTATTTATTAAGGAAAGAAAAAAGGTCTGAAATTACGTGTTTGGCAGCAGTGGCTTCTGTGTTGAACAGACGGCCTTCCAGTAGCAAAGTTCGGCACCCTAGATGCCAAGCAAACCGGAGCTGTTGGTAGATTAGATCCCCTGTGGTATCAGCATCACAGTTCAGTTCCCCCCACCTTGCACTAGCAGGGACCCAATCAAAGGCTAAAACACCACGAGAAGCCTCACCTCCATGTTTCTGCATGTTAGGGATGGTCTAATATCAGGTTACTAATTGTTTGGTGCTAGGTTGCCTACCAACTCCTTCCCTGAGCAGTTTACTGAGGCGCCATAGAGATATAGCTATCTACATGGCGAGGTCCTAAACTATCAGGAAGTCTCATGTGTGTTAACTGTAATATTCACAAGTGGACTAAATCTGGAATGGCTCAGTATATCCTGAGTACTACTTACCCCAATGGCATCAAAGGAAAGGAACAGATGCACAGCTTCACATAAGCTGGTTGCTATCTAGAAATTCTTCATGTATGTGGGTCCTAGAGTGACTATAAAGCCTCCAAGGGCTACAATTACAATGTTCAGCATGGATCTACTATAAATGATAGTCATATGGAAAGCAAAGTCAACACAAGAATTTTTTTCTTTTTGACTTCATAAGGACTGCCTTAATGATTGCTTGTACTTTACTTATATTGTGTTCCTGAACGTATTTCTGGAGGCAATAAATGCAGAGTATGCTTGGTGCAAACAACGTGAATACTAATCAATACAATGTATCATCCTGTCTTGCATTTAATTGCTGTACTTTCAACTAATATGTTTTTGTCAATGAAGATCAGTTTGCAATGGTTATTAACAGTCTGCTTTAAAAGTGACCACTACACTACCAAGACACCTAGCAGTGTAGGATAGGTCTGAGGAGTAAACAGCACGATAGAGTAAGTGGAAGTGGGAGGGGGTCTTTCAAAGAGAGGCGGGGGGGGGGGGGGGTTAATTGAAGGGCGAGGCAGTGGACAGTGGACACTTGACACTAATGCAGGGTCCCTGTTCAGAACCTAGCTTTTTCTAAAATTAGCCGGAAACATGACAGCCATTGCCTGCCGGCTGAGAGCCACAAGTGCACCTGAGTGGCTGGTCACACAACCCCCCCTGCCCCCAGGCTGTATGCTCAGTTGGAGCTCCTTTACAGGTTCTCAATCATGGCCTCAGGAACAACAGGCATTAATAGCAGCAACAGCGAGTAGTAGCCTGAAGTGTATAAGAGGTCAGCTTAGCCCTGCAGCTCCAGGCACTCCAGGTGGCTTTTAACAGGTAGTTGGACCTCTGAGGGGCTTTGAGTGGATTGAGTGGCAGCTGTAGGAGGTAGGAGGTGGATTGTACACTGATGCCTCTAATGCTACAGCACCTTTATATTCGCCTATAGGCTCCAATATCACACTCCTGGGGGGCTACCAAAAGTTTTAATTTATTGGGTAGCCCATGCAGAGTCAAAAGCAAATCAAAGAAAGATGGCCACCAACAGTTCTCTAACACTGCTGAACACCTGCAGCTCCTGTAATATGTGGAATTACAGCATCATGTCTTGTTTGAAGGAAGAGATCTAACTCCATCAAACTCAAATTATATCTAAACCAGAAACAAAACATTTGGACAGGTGCAAGGCGATGTCAGTAAGAGCTTACTGGCACATATAGAACAAGGGAATGGAGCCTGACACTGTAGGGCATAGTGTAGGTGAGGTGTAGATGGGGCAGGGGTCAGGTTGCCATCGTTTTGAAACCACATGCCCCAGGGCTTCTGTTGTGGCCGGCTGCCTCATCCATTAGAGAGTGGCTTCTGAGCATGCACGGTACGATAGGTGTCTATGGGAGTAGTTCTATTGGCAGACACTAGGGGGCATCTGGGTCCTACGCCAATCTGTTAGATTGTACCTGATCTCATCATCTGAAGGACAGAGGTTGCTACCAAGCTGGCCCCAGTACCCCTTTAAATATAGAATATGTAATAGAGATCGCCATGTGCCATCATGGGGGTAGGCAATGAGAGGCTGTAAACACATAGGTTGGTGCTGATGGGACTACAGCAGGAGTGGAGGGTGGCGTGACTTCCGCAGCATCCACACACCTGATAAAAGGTCCTTCCTACTGCAGTTGTACTTAGCTCTCCCTCTCCATCTCTCTCCCTCCACACATACATAATGTGATGACTGCCCTATATACTGGCCTGCTATGTTACTAAGCTTTGTGCACCTGAAACAACTAGATGTATCAGTTCTTTTAAGCTTCATATCATATTTCTGGGGTTGTACTGATCCTGTGTTTGAGTTGTGTACTTGTTATTCCTTAAATTTTGAGCCATGTAGTACTTCTGATCTTGTTGTTCTGCTCTCAAGGCATTATGTCCTATTTATGATTATCGTATTATATCAGCATTTCCGCTCTTATTCTATATTCCCGTTAAAAGTCAATTCATTTTAAAACATCCCCCGCAAGTTCATGCTTTGAGCATTAAGGTTCTTTGTAAAATCATGCCAACATCATTCATCACATTGCATTCACTGTTAGCATCATATTGCATTTACTTTTATCACGTTCATTTTAACTATTGTAGAGTTTTCGGTCGCAAAAAGGACAACTCGGAAGGTTCTTAAAATTTCTGGATGCAAAAGAGAGGTTTCATTATCGGTTCCTGTACATTCAATCTAAAGACGGTTCTATCCGATACGAGACCCTGTCAGGTCTGTCTTCTAGCTTGGCCACTCCGCCTTATATATCCATCCCTATCCAGATCGCAGCGCCCTCTCACTGTCACTCGCGCCCTCTACATATAGGCCGAGAACTAATATAATCTGGGGACTTACATAATATCGATCCAAGTGGGATTCGAGTCCCCTACACTATGATATGCCACAAAACCTATCATACTGGTATTTTGTCCGCTGGTTTGTATATCAAGAATATACTTTTTCTCATAGTAGCTACTGAGTCATGGCCATCTAGATGAAGATGTAGAGAGGCGGTTGTACAAAAGAAGCAACAGATATTTTCTTCTTTAGAGACTGGGCGCGGGTCTCCGCAGAGCCTTCAGTCTACATCACAGTGTTGTCTCAATCATTTTGCCATCTATCGAGCCAAATATACAATGTAGCCACGCCAGTTTATTATGATCAGTTTCTGGTGGCAGATGAGGGTGGGGGAAAGTGGCTTGTCGGAAAGGAAGGAAGCAACAGATCAAAAGAAAAAAAAGGAGGAAAGTGGAAAGGGGTGTGACAATGAAAGATGTAGGATGCAGAGTTATATAGAAAGCAGGGATGCTGGGGATGCATGTGGTAGTCACTTTTAGGAAAGGCAGGAGTATCAAGGAAAGTGCATCAAAAGAACAGGTATCATAAGATAGAGAAGTGAGATGAAAATAAATTAAAAGACATATGTTGAGGTGAGCAGGAAGGGTTGGAGAGAATGAAGGAAGTAAAGGATGTAATGTGGGAGATATGAAGATGGGAAAATTACATGATCGGATGGCAGTGCAGGCTATTGCAGGTTAGAGAGTTGGCAGGTAGCACAGTATAGGCAGGAAGTTCATGGTCAAACACTTAACCATTTAAAAGTTGTGTAGTAAATTATGCATCATCAACTTGTTGCCACGATTTATGAATGCAGCCCTGGCAAGTAACTTACCAGGGCTAACCTCATGTATGCATCATTCAGATGCTCCAGGAGTGTATCGACTCATCAGGTTCCCCTAATGCCTGAATCCTGCACTGAAAAATTACCCACCAGGGCTGCATTTACGCCATCATCATGACAACACAGGGTAAATTACATGAACCCCATGTCCTTATGGTGTAAATTACTGCAGCTATGATACCACTTTGATGTTGACAGTGTTGTGGTCAGATTGCCAAGTCTGCAACCCACTGCGGGCTAGTTTGGCATGTTGATGGGGACAGACAAAGAGGAACCCGTGCTACGACAGTTGGTGCCAAACAATGACATTGTAACATGGCCTGATTGACTAGTGCAGTCTGTGTTTGACGCAAGACTGCAAGAACCAGTTCTGCTCTTACCAAGATAAAGGTAATCAAGGTCCTGTGTATAATACAAATACCCTTTAATGAGGACAGGAACCAATTTCACCCTATGTTCTGGGGGAAACTTCCATTCATGATTAAGGGTAGGCCACATACCTTTGGTCAGCTACACCTCTAGGGGTGACAAAAGTCAGTATGATGTCGAATGAACATTTACATTTGGTTGAACGGCATTGATTCAACTGGTTGGTGGTGTTGGTTTAGGATCATAATGACTTTTATCCACTCTGGAGGGGTGGCTGACTCGAGAAAAACCTATACTAACAGTTCTGTGTACATATGTGTATACTGTATACCAATGGAAAATTGTAACAGCAGCAGCAGTATGATGCCTGTAAAGAGGAGTAGATGCTCTGATACTGGATTGACTAGGGGAAGCTTAATTGTGGAATTCCCTCAGATCTGAGAAGAGTAGATTTTGTAGGGGCTTCTGTAGTTATTGATCAGAACCTTTTCTGTAAAGTCAAAGTGTATCTGATTGTAAGGGTGTGGCTCCAATGGCCCCTTTATAAATGACTGTACCAGAGAGGAAGAGAATATAAACAATAAATATCTGTCATGAACAGCACTCTTGTTAAGCTTTCTGCACTGCTGATATACTGGAGAATGGAATATTAGGTTTCCAGTGGAGGACAAGGAGGGACAAATACGCTTTTTAACTTCTTTGGTAATCTAATGAGATGTTTGTTTTTTTATTGCAAAGGCATCAAAGACTGCTGTCCTCCTTTGAAACCAACACTATACTGCTAAAATGTGGTATGAATATAAAATGGAACAAGCAGGTTATTCCATCCACCACTGAATATTTACGGCGTACCAGACACAAAATGGTGATATCCCATTAACTCGAAGCTTAGTGGGGTCCATTAATTTACACAAAAAGTGAGTGGCTTTCAAGGTGTGTTTTGGTGGGTGTTGACAGAGCTGTGAGTGGGTCTCTGTGGTAATGAGGACGTCAATACAGGCAGCCAGATCAATCTGCCTTTGTAGCACCATGTCAATGAACGTGAGAGCTCTTTCACTTCTCCACAGCTGGTGTTTCTACACTGCAGAAATTTTGAATATTCTAATACATTTCAGGTGACTGCAAAGGTAAAATCATATTTTGGTTGGTCTAGAACCCACCACAAGCCCATAATTTCTTTCATTAATTCTTTGATATTGTAAGAAAATGGCATGCCAAATTACTTAATAAGACTTAATTGTTAACATATCCACACAATAACAGACCTATTTCATCACACAATATATCAAGATAGGAATACCTGACCTCTTAGTAACTCAGGATCAATTTGATACCCCAATGTATGCTTATCATTCTGTCTCTAACAGTAACATCAGGGTTCTATGCTAAAAGGGGATGGTTAGTTTGATATTTGGGAAGATCTTATTTTTTTATCCAATCAAAGAGCTATTCTGAAAAGACTTAACAGCTGTAATATCATATTCTTTGTCAAGATATCTATGACTCAAAACATTTTACTGATTTACTACAGGAGTGTTCAAATCAGAGAAATCGTATTTCTCTCAACAAGAAATAGCTGGCTTACAGTAATGATAATTACATCCAAGCTGCACACAAACTACATTGACTTATTGTGTCAACCTGGTGGGATTTTCTTTCCTGCAATGATCTTTGCATCAGCCAATAAATGCCACATTAGTTTTGTTAATTGGGAGGAAGTGAGGTGACTTTCATGAACCTTGCCACCAAATGTTCAAAAACGGCTTTGCAATAAGTCTTTTTGATGAAACAGGAACTGAATGCTGGATGTCTGCTCCTTTCCAATATTGCAGAAAAAGAACATGTCATTTGTACAGGTAGAAATTCAGATTTTCTTGAAAAATGTATTTTCCAGGGTTAGTAGAATTAAATAAAGCTTGATTGCAGCTTCCTGTTTTAAAGCTGTCATACACAATGTGATGCAATTTAGTTAGTGCCAACCTAGCATCTTTAAAAAAAACTTTTTTTTTTGTTTTGATAACTATGCCTGAGGGTTAAATGGTAAAGGGCTGCTATCATAGAAATAGTATAGGTTTTCATTAAAGGAATCGTTTCTTTGTTCTGACGTAGCATGCACAGTAAGAAGAATGGAAGATATTGTTAATTATGGCTAGAAAGGTCATGTATTTGATTTCATATGAGACCTAAATGATAGGCCTGTGTACTAGTTCAAAACACTTTTGTGGGAATATCTGTGCCTGTGAGAGAACAAAGGAGGTCAAGGACCACATGAATGTCAATTGGCAACTGCTTTCACTGCCAATATTAAAGCCAAGGCGACCACAAAATGGAATCTCCTTTACTGAACGGTTAGTGAGGTCCATTAATTTGTTGTGGATATTGGGCAAGGCTTTCAAGGCTTGTTTTGGCCCATGTTGACGGATCTTTGAGTCGTTCTCTGTGGAAATGAGAACGTCCATACAGGCAGCCAGATCAATCTGCCTTTGTCTCTGGGTGTCAGTGAATATGAGAGCAGCTAGTGCACCCACACCTGATGTTTCCAAACTGCCCATAGTTGCCATGCAACACAAATATTTTTATATAATTATGGCAGTTACTTTTGAACTGGAAGTTTTGCTCTTTCTGTGATCTCCATTGTGTTCTGATATTTTGACTTTGTAGGGGATGACAGGACGTCCATGTACCAGCCAATCACATTAAAGGAGGAGATTCTATACTGGTGTATAATTGTGCACCTCTTTGCTGCATCAGTTTGCATGGTAAAATTTTGTTGCAGCAGTTTGCATAGTAACAGTTGTAAAGTGATTGACATAACTCAATACATGTATGCAATTATGGAACTTTTGACCTCGAGATCAGCTTTTATTGGTTAGTAGGGGTACACAGGTATGTGTGCACACCCTCCTGCGCCCTGCACTCACACAAAGGTCTGTCTTCCGATTGGACAAAGAGTTTACCTGGCATGTGGGCAGTCCTGGAGTGGTCAGTTGGGATTGGACACCGCACAGCAAGGAACTGTTACAGGCAGCGGAAAATGGGTCAGCCCCCGGGGAGTCGAACCCCTGTCTCTCCGCTCTGAGAATGCTAACAGCTAAACTACAGGGCTAAGTGTCTGTAGTCAGATCTCCCTTACTATTGATGTTTAACCCCTTTTGTCTAACCCTTTTTTGCCCCAGGCTAGAGTAGTGAATCAGGCTGGCTAAGTAGCAATTGATGCACCCTGAAAGGGCTGACATGGTGTATCTAGTTATTTAAAGTTTTGTTAAATAGGGGTACAATGGCTAATGGCAACTGTTGCTACCATAATATCAGACTGTTGATTGATAACAAAAACAGATTGATAGGCAGTTACTTTTTTAAAGGCTATCCAGACACTTGCACATTTCTAAGGAATTACATTTCTACAAAGTATCACACTGGATTATGATTTGAAGTCATTATCACATTTAGATTTAAAGTCTATATTAATGGTCCTATTTTCCTCTCAATTCCTTACTTCTTCCTCATTTCCCATTCTCATGTAAAATTCATACATTGTGCCACCCACGAGAAGGAAATGTAGTAACTAAAACACAACACAGACTGCCTGTGTAACACTTTTTCCCAAGGACTTCCTGCTTCATCCTCATCACGCCTGCGGCTGCCTTTTTTTCACAGAAGGTCGGCTTTGTTTTCCCTCCTCCATCATGTGACCAACGTGTTTAAATTTCTCTAGGGGGAAAACGAAGTAGTGCAGTGAAGGTGGAAGTTGAACATTGATGTATTATCTGTTGTTGTAAAGCCTCAGACACCACAGTGTCCTCTATATATACTCCAGAGAACATTCAAGGTTCATACTGTATGCAGTCTTTGTATTTAAATCCCTAAAACTAAATGCATTTTATTTTTGTTATTGGATATTTTGAGTGTGTTGTTGGCATTTCCATTCATGAGGACCCTGTGGAGTGCAAAATGCCTTGGCAAATATCATCATAGCACAAGCAAAATATTGCAGTGAAGAAGGAAGTTGAACATTGATGTATTATCTATTGTTGTAAATCCTCATACACGACAGTGTCCTCTATATGTACTTTAGAAAACGGTCAATATCAATAGTGTATGCCATTTTGTATTCATATCCGTATAATTTCAATGTGGATGACTATCATTGAATACTTTGAATACAGTTTATGAGGACCCCCTGGAGTAAATACCTAGGCTAATGTCTTCAAACTTCACACCAAATCAGCAGTTAACTGGTATAATGACGTAACCAGTAATCTTCATGAGATTGTTTATGAGAAAAGCCATCACATCTACGCAATAGCATGATCATATCATTGCATATTTCATACACAGGGCATCAGATCTAAATCAGATTAAAGTGCCTTAATTTTTTAAATATTTTTTTAAGGTTTGAAGGTTTTCATTGCCAACACACAACATAAGCAATAGAAGTGGAAATATCACAATATGGTGATCCTTAGTAGGCCAACAGTTCATATTATTTGTTACCACACATTTGATGAGTTTCAATGAGAGTGTGCAGATGACATAAAGATAATGAATACACGAGAACTGTCTAACAACAACGTGTACGATGAAATACAAACAATGCAAAATAAATACAATAAACATGATATAAAAATAATTACAGAAAATTACACAAACGCCCCTGACAACATTATATATGTCCCTTCCAGGATCAGAACCTAGGACTGAACCATAATAATACAAAACAAAACAGAAGCTTAGGGGACCAAAAAATAGCCTCAAACAATAACTATGAGGCAGTGGTGGTGGGCAGGATGCCAGACGCGATTTACAAATTATGGAGGTAGCCGGTACGGGGCTAGGAGGCATTGGGCCTTTAATGTTTGGAGGATCTCAAGGCACCTTCAGGCTGGTCAAGGTTCAGTTATTACGACCAGTCCCATCACAGCTCAGGAGGCACCCTAAAAATCACCACACAGCACTAGAAATGAAGCCAAGATAGCCATATGCTGAAGCCAATCCATACCTAACCTCAACCAACTAAGCCCAGTGTTCAGAGTAATCTAATTTCCTACTCACCACACTCATATACACCACCTAGTTTCTTATCTTCTTGAGATAAATGGTACCAGGATTTGATTAGGAAGTTCAAGTTCAATCAGAACACTTTCATTTTCCTATCTAACAAGAAAAGAAAAAAGGACTGAAATTACGTGTTTGGCAGCAGTGGCTTCTGAGTGAAAGCGGCAGACAGCCCCCAGTAGTAAGGTTGCCAATCCTGAGCTGCCAACTAAACCTGAGCTGTTGGTAGATTAGATCCCCTGTGGTATCAGCATCACAGTTCAGTTTTCCACCACCTTGCACTAGCAGGAACCCAATCAAAGGCTAAATCACCACGAGAAGCCTCACCTCCATGTTTCTGCATGTCTGGTATGGTCCAATATCAGGTTACTAATTGTTTGGTGCTAGGTTGCCTACCAACTCTTTCCCTGAGCAGTTTACTGAGGCGCCATAGAGATATAGCTATCTACATGGCGAGGTCCTAAACTATCAGGAAGTCTCATGTGTGTTAACTGTAATAGTCACTACCCAGCTAGCAAAACTCGTATGAATCACGTTATCTCTATGTCTTTTCTCAACAGATATTTACAGCATTTGGTTACGTCAGAAAGTGGCGCCCATTACATACTATGTGCAAATCTTTAAGACGTGTTTTTGACTATGTAATATCCATGTAAAAAAAATCATGTGTATCTTACGTAAATAAGTTACATGATGTAGACATCATCATCAATTATATATATGATATATACACAATGTAATTTAGATGGTCATGGGTGACATTAATCTGATCTCAGCATAATTTTGTTTTTGAAATAAATCCCTATGTATCGTGTACACAGACAGCATAACTATGTTAAAATCATGTAAAACTAAAACATTATTTGCACCTATTTTCTCTGTGTGCGGTACTTCATCAGAAGCAAGTAACACCCAGGCAATCAACAGGGTTTCTTGCCGTTAGACATCACCAATAGTCCTACAGAGACTTAGCACATTGATCCTTGCAAATTGGCCAAGATGTGATGCCAGCTCATGGTCAGTATTTTGATTTGAAAAGTTGTTGCAACCACAGAAAAGGTGTGCTCATAACGTATGCTACCCGGTAGAATTCTGTAGTAGTGCATTATTATAAGAAACTCAAATATGATAAAATGTATAATTTTCAGCATGTTTTTTCATATATTAACGCAGGGAATTAGCCCTTCTCTGTCATCCACTTTTCATAACGAAGATAAGAAAAACTCACAAATACATGAGGTTAAGTTAACAGTGTATTATTATATCTGATCTGTATATACATAGAGCTGACTTCAGGTCTAAGCAAGTGTACTAGACAGTATTGATATGTTTATACTCTACTGTATGCTTTATTCATAACTATCATCTAAGTAATTAATTGATTAATTAATTCATTGATATTCAACTGTTTAATTATAATAGCTAAGCGAAGTGTATTATATAACCAATGCTGGTGTCGAATATTTTCGAGCTGAATAAGTTCTTTTTGTACACCAGGATAAAATAAACGGGTTTAACGTATTTACGTTAACTCATACTCAAAAAAATCTCCTGGTTCTCCCTTAAACAATCATTCTACAGGAACAAAAATGACATATCATACATTCCAGACAAAAGTTGGTCAAAATTCATCTTCTTTGGAAATTCATTGTGTTGAATAAATACTCATTTATGGTCAAAGTATTGCCAATGTAGATCGGATTCTATCGATATTGGTTAAGGGAGACATCTTGTGTCAAAAGAGTGAACCACTTGATAGGTAAAGTACAGATGTGTTATAGATGTCATAATCTGACCAGATAAGGATGTACCATTTGTATAAAGTATACGTAATTTTGATGTCAAATCTATCACATCATTTTACCATGCACCTTAAGACATGAATTTGAGGTCAATGTATTACGTGTATAATTTCTCCAAAAAAAGATCTAACATTCTAATCAAGATTTAACCACTCATTACATCAAATAGTGACCAAATTTAAACGTATGGATTATATTAAATGACTAATGTCTCTTTCCCATTGCCATTTAGATGTAAATGATACGTAAGTTTCCGGTCAAATGACTATGTAAATTGACTTACTCCCTCAAGATGTAATTATGGGGTCGTTTTTATGTATCAACATGAAAATGACCAGTAAAAGACATACTTTTTACATAAGGTGCTAGCTGGGTAGTTGACTAAATCTGGAATGGCTCAGTATCTCCCGAGTACTTTCTTCCTAAATGGCATCAATGGGAAGGAACAGATGCACAGCATCACATGAGCTGGTTGCTATCTCTGTAACGAAATTCTTAATGTATATGGGTCCCAGAGTGACTATACAGCCTCCCAGGGCTACAATTTATATGTTCAGTATAGATTTACTATAAATGACAGTCATTTGGAAAGTAAAGTCAACACAAGATTTTTTTTTCATTTTGACAACATAAGGACTGCCTAAATTTATGATTGTTTGTACTTTTACTTCTATTGTGTTCCTGAACATATTTCTGTAGGCAATAAATGCAGAGTATGCTTGGTGCAAACAACGTGAATACTAATCAAAACAATGTATCATCCTGTCTAGCATTTAATTTCTGTACTTTCAACTAACATGTTATTGTTTAGAACACGATATTTGTGAATGAAGATCAGTTTGCAATGGTTATTAACAGTCTGCTACACTATCAAGGTGGCTAATAGTGTAGGCTAGGGCTGAGGAGTAAAGTGCACGATAGAGTCAGTGGAAGTGCACTGTCAGAAGTTAGTGTAGCTGCACAGCTAAATCCACCGTAGATTTACAGTATAAAAGGAGGTATTTTTGGTTTCCAGTATCACAGACTGTTCCTGAACAGACTCACCTACTGTAAACACACATAGGCTTACTACAGTAGTCAGTACTGTTGCAGTCCACAATATAATCTACTGTTACCCAATCGCTGTAGTATAACAGGGCATTGATATGAACCAGGTATAAAAAACTCCTGAATATGTTTCAACACCCTTTGACATAATGCATTACATTTGAGAAACTTCACTGGGATTAGAACCATCAACCTTCAGACCCACAGTCCAATACTCTGCTATCTGAGCTAGCTGGACAGTTGTATGGTCCTATAATGAAAAGCCTGCTGATTCCTATGAATGAGGGAGCAGGTAAGAAAGAGATGCTAGGGACCTTTAGCAAACCTGACTTAGCTCATTAAACATAGACTTTAGCAATGCTTGAAGCATAGACTACATCTGTGTATAATAAACTATGTCATCGTTTCTAGGTCCCTGGTTTTGAGATTGTTTGAGATAGATCTATGGCCTAACTTTATGATTATCAAAATCCATGTGGCTCTAATACAGTAATTATGTTCATGCTACTGGGTTCCCCCTTCTCTGTCTCTATCTATCTATTTATATAGCTTATACACATACAAGCTCTCTCTCTCCCCTTCTCCTCATGCTTCTCCCTAGCTCTCTTTCCCATTCTCCAAGTCCCTGGTGTCATGTGAATCGAAAAGCTCATTCTGACCATGAGAATATACAGCCAGCCCCGCTAGCTCAGTTAGTAGAGCAATGGACCTTGGATCGGAAGGTAGGTAGTTCGATTCCCGTAGGTGCTAACTTCTTTTGTCTGATAGCTAGTCTAAAATGATGGCATAAACTACTGTAGACACCTACAGTATATAATACCTTAAACAGGAACAGTATGGTTTCTGTTTGGGATACAGTACCTACTGTAGTGTAGCTGTACAGTATAAACTACTGGAAACCAAAAGTACCTCCTTTTATACT
Source organism: Harmothoe impar (assembly GCA_947462335.1). Classification (NCBI taxonomy): domain Eukaryota; kingdom Metazoa; phylum Annelida; class Polychaeta; order Phyllodocida; family Polynoidae; genus Harmothoe; species Harmothoe impar. Next base: position 78,131,608 of record OX381709.1, on the reverse strand, counting down.
GTACAGCTACAGCACTTACTCCTAACAGTGTGGGAGGGGGGTCTTTCAAGGAGATGTGGGAGTAATTGAAGGGCGATGCAGTGGACAGTGGACACTTGACACTAATGCAGGGTCCCTGTTCAGAACCTAGCTTTTTCTAAAATTAGCCGGAAACATGACAGCCCCTGCCTGCCGGCTGAGAGCCACAAGTGCACCTGAGTGGCTGGTCACACAACCCCCCCCCTCCCCCCCCCAGTCTGTATGCTCAGTTGGAGCTCCTTTACAGGTTCTCAATCATGGCCTCAGGAACAACAGGCATTTATAGCAGTGACAGGGAGTAACAGCTGGAAGTGTATAAGAGGTCAGCTTAGATCTGAGGCTCCAGAACCTCCAGGTGGCTTTTAACAGGTAGTTGGACCTCTGAGGGGCTTTGAGTGGATTGAGTGGCAGCGGTAGGAGGTAGGAGGTGGATTGTACACTGATGGCTCTAATGCTACAGCACCTGTATATCTTGGCCAAGGGCGATGCTTATAGGCTCCAATATCTCACTCCTAGGGAGCTACCAAAACTTTTAATTTATTGGGTAGCCAATGGAGAGTCAAAATCAAATCAAAGAAAGATGGCCACCAACAGTTTTCTAACGCTGCTGAACACAAGCAGCTCCTGTAATATGTGGAATTACAGCATCATGTCTTGTTTGAAGGTAGAGATTTATCATGTAAATAACCCCATCAAACTCAAATTATATCTAAACCAGAAACAAAACATTTGGACAGGCGCAAGGTCATGTCAGTAAGAGCTTACTGACACATATAGAACAAGGGAATGGAGCCTGACACTGTAGGGCATGGTGTAGGTGAGGTGTAGATGGGGCAGGGGTCAGGTTGCCATCGTTTTGAAACCACATGCCGCAGGGCTTCTGTTGTTGCTGGCTGTCTCATCCATTTGAGAGTGGCTTCTGAGCATGCATGGTGTGATAGGTGTCGGTGGGAGTAGTTCTATTGGCAGACACTAGAGGGCATTTGGGTCCTTCGCCAATCTGTTAGATTGTACCTGATCACATCATCTAAAGGGCAGAGGTTGCTACCAAGCTGGCCCCAGTTCCCCTCTTTATAGAATGCAATCGAGATTGCCATGTGCCATCATGGGGGTAGGCAAAGATAGGCTGTAAACACATACTATGTTGGTGCTGATGGGACTACAGCAGGAGTGGAAGGAGGCGTGACTTCCGCAGCATCCACACACCTGATAAAAGGTCCTTCCTACTGCAGTTGTACTTAGCTCTCCCCTCCATCTCTCTCCCTCCACGCATACATATTCTGGGGTTGTACTGATCCTGTGTTTGAGTTGTGTACTTATTGTTCTCCTAATTTTGAGCCATGTAGTACTTCTGATCCTATTGTTCTGCTCTCAAGGGATTATGATTATTGTATTATATCAGCATTTTCGCTCTTATCCTATGTTGCCTTTAATAGTCAATTCAATTTAAAACCACTCCCACAAGTTCATGCTTTGAGCATTAAGGTTCTTTGTAAAATCATAACAACATCATTCATCACATTGCATTCACTGTTGGCATCATATTGCATTTACTTTTTATCACCTTCATTTTAACTATGATATGCCACAAAACCTATCATACTGGTATTTTGTCCGCTGGTTTGTATATCAAGAATATACTTTTTCTCATAGTAGTTACTGAGTCATGGCCATCTAGATGAAGATGTAGAGAGACGGTTGTACAAAAGAAGCAACAGATTTTTTCTTTTTTAGAGACTGGGCGCGGGTCTCCGCAGAGCCTTCATTCTACATTACAGTGTTGTCTCAATCATTTTGCCATCTATCGAGCCAAACACACAATGTTGCCACGCCAGTTTACTATGATCAGTTTCTGGTGGCAGATGAGGGAAAGTGGCTTGTCGGAAAGGAAGGAAGCAACAGTTCAAAAGAAAAAAAGGAGGAAAGTGGAAAGGGGTATGTCAATGAAAGATGTAGGATGCAGAGTTATAGAGAAAGCAGGGATGCTGGGGATGCATGTAGTAGTCACTTTTAGGAAAGGCAGGAGTATCAAGGAAAGTGCATCAAAAGAACAGATATCGTAAAATAGAGAAGTGAGATGAAAAAAAATTAAAAGACATATGCTGAGGTGAGCAGGAAGGGTTGGAGAGAATGAAGGAAGTTAAGGATGTAATATGGGAGATATGAAGATGGGAAAATTACATAATCGATTGGCAGTGCAGGCTATTGCAGGTTAGAGAGTTGGCAGGTAGTACAGTATGGGCAGGAAGCTCATGGTCAAACACTTAACCATTTATATGGTGCGTAGTAAATTATGCATCATCAACTTTTTGCCACGATTAATGAATGCAGCCCTGGCAATTAACTTACCAGGGCTAACCTCATGTATGCTTCATTCAGATGCTCCAGGAGTGTATTCACCCATCAGGTTCCCCTGATGCCTGAATCCTACACTGCGAATTTACCCACCAGGGCTGCATTTACGCCAACATCATGACAACACAGGGTAAATTACATGAACCCCATGTCCTTAGGGTGAAAATTACCACAGCTATGACACCACTTTGATGTTGACAGTGTTGTGGTCAGATTGCCAAGTTTGCAACCTAAAGGCCATCAACCAGAGAAGATCAAGGGGGTTCCTCTACCACGGCTGGTTAGATTGGCATGTTGATGGGGACAGACAAAGTGGAACCCGTTCTACAACGGTCTGTGCCAAATAATGACATTGTAACATGGCCTGATTGACTGGTGTGGATCATTTTTGACAGAAGACGAGAGGAGCTAGTCCTACTACTACCAAGAAAAAGGCTATCAGGTTCCTGTGCATAGGGAGAATAAGTTAACCTGGGGAAGACTCAGAGGGAAAATGGCATTTCTCAGTAAAGATAGATCTAGAGCTACTGGATATGCATTCATGTAATTGTTTGTCAGTACTGTCCCCTGCAGTACCATTTAGTGGGATACACAAGAGATTCTCCTGGAGGAAGATGTCGGGAAATCCATACTTTATACATACTGTTCTAATTCGAGGGTATTTGTCACCGTTTTTTTATGTTGCATTGGGTAAGCTTAGGCATCCTATTGTGTCATCTTGTCAAAGCATCCCTTACAGAAGTGGTGTTGTTCTGCTGTATATTGTTCAGTAGCGTACTCTCCCTGAATTGAATCAATGAGCACTCTGTTTGTCATGCCAACATGGCCTATCATCATGCATGCAAACGTAGCTAAATTAATACTTGTAACTCATGTAATATGTATATACTTAAATAAATACTCAACATGATACATTTCGACCATTTATCATAAGTTGAACCTTGGCCTGTCTACAGGTTGGCAACCCCTGTAGGACAGAATTAAGGTGGGTCGATCCTTTGGTCCAAGAGTAGCTAGATTTTCCCCAGGTTTTCACCATAAGAGCATGATAGTATATACTTTCCAAAGACGCCAAGAAAATAGGGGGGTCCCGAGCTATTTTCTGAGATATTGAAGCTTTAAGTCTATGTGACATGTGATAGGATCATATAGTGTTTTGCCAAGTATCTACAAGAAATTGTATTACAAAGTAGCTAAATTTTTATACAATTTTCTCAAAGCATAGGCATTGATGTTTTCTTTCTTGGAAATGTATTTCGGATATATGGTCCCGGGCATAATTGAAAGGTTTTGGGTGATTGAAAAAAAAAGTTGTAAAGAAACAGGAATATACTGAGAGACCTATATGTATAGCTTATGATTGCAACTTCCACCACAGACAGTTTGGCGCAATGGTTTGATGCCTGTCTCACAATGCTAAGATCCAGGGTTCTAGTCCCGGTCAGACCACTTCTCAGGGTTTTGCCAACATGCCCATCACTATGTGACAGTCCAGGACAAGTGCCCCCTGGTGGTTTGTTGCAGAACTACAAAGGGATCGAGCCACCTTAAGTAAAACATTTAATGAACATTTATATCTGGTTGAATTGATTCAACTAATTTGAGCTGTTAGTTGAGCATTGTAATGTTCTTTATCCATTTGGCAGTGGTGTCAGACTTGAAGTATGTGGCCGACATCTTGGGTGTATACTTGTATAATTGATGCCAATGCAAAATGGCCTAGTTATTCACCAGTCTCTATGTTACAGAAGCAGCAGTCTGGTGCATGTATAGAGGAGTAGGGTCTGATGTTGGATTAACTAGGGGAAGCTTTGTTGTAGAAATCCCTCAGATCTGAGTAGAGAAGAGCTTGTAGAGGCTTGATCACTGGATCAGACAGGGAGAGAATATGTACACTACATAATTATATGTCATTAATAGCCCTCCTGTTAAGCTGTCTATATTGCTGATATACCTCACTATGAGGGAAAATTCAAATTACATTTTTATGGGAGGGACGAGGAGGGACACTTTTGCTTTTCAACTTTACAGGGCTCTTATGCAAGATCCAACACTCCTGTCCCTCCATGCTGTGCAAGACTGGTGCTCCTTTGAAAGCAGTGCCATACTGCTAAAGTGTGCTATTTATATAAAATTTAAAAAAAGCAGGTTATTCCATCCACCACCAAACATTTATGGCTTACCAGACACAAAATGGTGGGATCTCATTGACTCAATAGTTAGTCGGGCCCATTAATTCGCACAAAAAGTCCGGTGAGGCTATCAAGCTGTGTTTGGGGGATGTTGACAGAGCTGTGAGTGGTTCCCTGAGGTAATGAGGACGTCAATACAGGGCTCACTCTCACCAGACCGATGCAACTTTTATTTGGCCGTACATGATCGGCGGCCGTACATGATTGGCAGCCGTACATGATCGGTGACGTACATGATCGGTGACGTACATGATCGTTGATCTATTGAGTGCCTTACCCTTTCTGAGCATGATAAAACATAAATAAACCTTACCAAGGTGTACGTATCATATGTGTCTTGAAAGGTTATATGTTAGAAATGTATAGATGCGACTATCAATATCATTTTACATGACATTTCAATACCGATCATGTACGTCATGTGACGTACATGATCGGTGACATACATGATCGGTGATTTATTGACTGCCTTACCCTTTCTGAACATGATAAAACACAAATAAACCTTACCAAGGTATACATATGATATGTGTCTTGAAATGGACTATGTTAGAAATGTATAGATGCAACTATTAATATCACTTTACATAACATTTCAATACCGATCATGTAAGTCATGTGACGTACATGATCAGCCCATTATTTATTGACTGCCTTAATTAACCTTTCGGACCATCTTTAAAACATAAATTAATCATAGCAAGGTGCATATATGATGTAAGTCTTAACATGGATAATCTTAGACATGTAAAGCAATGGGTAATAAGAAGATTTAACATGACATTCCAAGCCGATCATGTACGTCATGTGACGCACATGATCGGTTGTACATTGAGCCCCCCCCCCTTTGGCCCCTATAAATATTTTGGGATTTTTCTTTTCCTAATAAACTCCCCAAAACTACATTACAGCCAGTAGGTATGGTTAGATGGGTTAAATAGTGGAGTAAATGAGGCCTTAGGGGGATAGTGTTGATTTCCGATCATGTACGGCCGTCAAAATGTACGGCTACCGATCATGTACGGCCACTTTTTCAGTTGCACTGGTTTGGTGAGAGTGAGCCACAGGCTGCCAGATGAATCTGCCTTTGTTGCTGGGTGTCAATGAATGAAAGACCTCTTTCACTACTCCCCAGCTGGTGTTTCCACACTGCACAACATTTTGAATATTCTGATACATTTCAGCTGACTACAACTTTAAATCCTATTTTGGTTCGTCTAGAACTCACCACAAGCCCATAATTTACTGATTTCTTTCAATAATTCTTTGATATTGTAAGAAAATGGAATGCCAAATTACTTGAGGACTTAATTTTTAACATATCTACTCAATAACAGATCCATTTCATCACACAATATATCAAGATGGGAATACCTGACCTCTTAGTAACTCAGGATTCTACCCTCAGGACGATCATCTGCCATTTAGATCCTTATGGCAATCCTTAGCCTTAAACCTCTTAATATTAACAGGCCTCCCTAGAGGGGTGGTTTGCTAGAGATATATTTGGTTCACATGGTATTTTATGACTCTATTAAACTCTTAAAAGACTCAAGATAGGAATACCTCGGCTGTTTTAATAGTAATTATGATTTACCTCAATTGAATCATTTCCTACCTTCCCTACATTTTCCTTAGCCTCACACATAAAAGTCATGCATTGCTTCAGTGATAAATATGGAAATTGCAGCCCCATAAAACATAACGCAGACCTCTCATTTATTTCATGCCAGATACAAGCATTACTATGCTTAAGTACTAGAATCCTCGTATCCCATGCCCCCCATGGGATACAATGTCCCCGTATCTCATGGCCTGTGACGTCATCATGGTTTATGGTCTGTTTACATTTCTATGGCCAAATTAAGTGCTTTTTAACATGATTTAACATGTTTCGACATGAAATAAAGGCAAAGGCTCATGGCTAGACAACATTTTGGTATCGTTCCCCCCTCGGTGAGGCTGGGGCCGCATCCCAATGTGTGAAATGCTTTGTTCTCCGTGCCCGCTGTGGTATAATTAAAGTTATTTCATGGCAGATACAATGATCACTATGCTTAAGTACTAAAAATCCTGTATCCCATGCCCCCCATGGGATACAATGTTCCTGTATCACATGGCCTATGACATCATCATTTGTTCAAATTCTTATGGCCATTTATATGCAATTTAACCTATTTTTAAGGTTAAAAACCATGAAATAAAGGCAAAGGCCCATGGCCAGAGAATTTTTGGTGGGGTGAGGCCTGCGGCTTCGTGGGATACGGCCCCAGCCTCACCTCGGGGGGAACGATACCAAAATATCTACTAGCCATGGGCCTTTGTCTATGTATCACCCCCCCCCCAGCCATCTTTACTCTTGCATCCACATCATGCCTCAGGCTATCCTTTTTTGCACATTTTTTCCAGCCACCTTCACGTGACTTGATTCTTCACATTTCTCCAGAGGGGAAAACGAGCAGTACAGGGAAAGTAGGAGTTGAACATGGATGAATCATTTATTATTGTTCTGAAGCTTAAGACCACACCCACTCGCCATAGTACATTTTGTTGGGATTTGGGGGCCAGGATTGAAGAAAATATGAAAATTATTCCCAACTTCATATAACCGTAATTCATGCGTAGAGAGAAAAATTCCCTAACATCTCATATGATGTCTTGACTGAGTCTCGGAGGAGGATTTCATGCCTCTCTCCATGTGTAAGGACAACCCAGTTAACAAAAAATATTATACAACATTTTATGACGTTATATTATATTTTTCTAAGGCTCCTTACTATGACATACCGTTATATAAAGATTTAAAACGTTATTTTGACGTAATATAACGTTTTGTTGTTAGTTGGGAAGGCCCTGTCATACATGCTAGCCTAGGAGTAGGTGGCCAACTCCTTCAGGATGCTTTTTACAGCTATTCCCAACACTGAGAGAGTCTAGTAGGTTGTTTTGTGGCAGATATGGAGCATAGAGGTGTGGGGGATGAAGAGGAGATGGTGCAGGGCTTGGTTACCACCTTTTTGAAGCCTCATACCAAAGGGCTTCTTTTTATTGCTGGCTGCTCCAGCTATTAGAGAGTGTCATGCTATCATTGGTGTCAGTAAGAGTAGTGCTATCTGCAGACACCAGGGGGTATCAAGGCATGACTGCCCATAGAAAAGTAAAGGCGTCAACGATGTCTCTCACATTGCTCTGATAAGAATAGAGAGTCAAACCACCAATGACTCTTTTTATATGAAGGGTCAACTTCAGTTGACTCTGTACTATCAGTTTCAACTCAGCGGTTTGACACTCTATTCTACCAGAGCCAGGTCACATTTCCTTGTGTAGAGAACTAGTATCAAATGCATTTTTATGAAGTAATGAAACAAACTGGATGCTGGACTTAAACCTTTGATTACCTTGTCACCTTTCCGATCTCTCTTCTCATATCCCTTTTTTTCTAGCCATGGAGGCTTTTTTTGTTTTGTTTTTAATACCAAGTCAGGTCTACTTACTATTGGCACTCACTCATACTATTATTGTAATAGGAGCTTTCATAGTTGGCACCTATTTGTTGCTCTATCTTCCAGTCCATTGCCTTAAACACACTTCCCTAACTTATTCATACTCGATGCATCAAGATTCATCAGGAATTCATCACAATGCGTAAATGCCAATAAAACCCTGTTTTATTACCTCTACTCTCTTTTTATTTTGACCTAAAGAATTAAATGCATCCTTGATGGTTATCAAACACCAGTTAACATCACGCCTAAAAACAATAAAGATACAATATTGATCAGACTGAGCAGAAACTCTGACTGGTCAGACATGTAGCCTATATCCGATGTGTTTGCGTTGCCAGCTGCTGATGGGTATATTGGAGACCTGCCAATTTGGGTGTCAATTCACATGACTGGATCAATGAGTAAGGGAGAAAGCAGGGTGGAGGGATTAGGGGGTAAGGAGGGTGGATGGTAGAAGCAGAGGTAGGCTAGGAGGGAGGGACAAGGGACAGGGTAGGGCATGGGAAAGTAGAAGTAGTAGGCGAGTCAGGGAGGCTGGGGGTAGTAGTATCAAAGTTAGGCAGGGAGGGGGAGGGGTAGGGAGAATAATAAGGAATTAGAGCAATTAGAGCAGATAGCTAGAGCAGTCATGTAGAGTTATCGAGATAGAGGGGTGTGGCTGTGAGGAAGAAGAGGCTAAATATAGCACTATGTACGCTGGCCGCTCTCAGGCAAACACTTAGGGGTCATTAGCACAGTTATGATACCACTTTGATGCTGACAGCTCCCCCTGGCAGGCTGCCAAGTCTGCAGCACCCCACAGGCCACCAGCCCAGAGAGGATCAAGGTGGCTGCTATGCCACTGCTGCCGGCTTGTTGGGGAATTAGGCATAGGGTAGATTCACTAATAGTCACACATATACCTTGAAAAAGACACTTGAATTTGTGCTTATTAAAGTTTTCCATTCCAATCTCTTTATTTGTACACAATAGTAAACTTTAAGTGTCATTTCTTTCCAATAAATCACCAATACAAGTCTGATCATACATGGATAATTAGAAATATCAGTGTCCGTCTCAGCGTATCTGTCTGGCTCATGGTGAATCTACCCTAGTGGCTGGAACAGGCAAACTGTTGTAGCAAGCAGTGTCATGTAACGTAGGTTAGTTGACGGATACATCATGCATCCTTTAGTTGTGTCGATGCCATGTGCATTTTCTGTAACTTTATTGGCAATTATCAAGTCTAATAAGGCTTGGGGTATCTGATATGTGGTTGAATATTACCATCTTCATATGGTTGGGATGAACCTAGTTATTCTACCACATTATATAAAATTTTAAAATACAAGTTTAGAGTATGAAGCCAATATTGCACAGCCTATGTAGTCATAACTGCCCTTCCAGCGCTATAAATTAAGCTGCAATACCAACTAATTAATAATGTTGTGATCTGCGCAATAACCACTGAATGCCGTGTGAATTATCGTAAATGGCGATGACAAGACCACACCTTAATAAATACAAAGATACAGATCCTAATTGATGCAGTGACCTTTCTGAAGCTAGCCCTGCAATGGTCAAAACAAGGGCTTTGCGATTAGTCATTTTTAACTAAGAACAACCTAAGGCTGGCAATTGACTGCTTCCTTTGTTGCAGAAAACATAAGTTTGTAAAGGTCAGAATTCCTAATGGTTTCTTTAGGTTAATGTGTTCTTCTCTGTCCTTTTAAGGTCCAAAAAGATTAGCAGACTGAAATAAAGCTTTATTACGTCTTACGATACAGTTTTTCTTCTGTGGTGCTTTATGATGATACGCTAACACCATGTCGAAGGAAATTCCCTATCATTTCATAGTAAATGTGGAAGTCCCATTGACTTATCCAAGGAAGGTCGATAGTGACATGAAATAAACAAGGAGCACTTGTATAGTTACTAACTGAGAGTAATTTTACTCCGCTCGCCTCGTGAAATAACACTCAGTGAGGAACTATACTTGTGAACCTATGACTATTTCTTTTTGAATCTCATTGTAACACTACTGTTAAATGGCAAAATGTTGTTTTTCTTTCCGACATAGCAGATATCCACAATAAACAAGAGAATTAAAGGAACCAATGAATGTTAACTCTATGGGGTCAACTGTCGCATTCCATGGGATAAAAGACGTATAAGCGATTATGAAAGGTTGGGCTCAAAGAATTCAGGGATCAAATAAAAGTGAAATGGCAACACATTTAACAGCCAAGAAATAAAGACGTGGCTACCACAAAGTGCCAGGATCCCATTAACTCAATGCTTAGTGGGGTCCATTAATTTGCACGAAAAACCCGGTGAGGCTTTCAAGGTGTGTTTTGGTGAGTGTTGACAGAGCTGTGAGTGGTTCCCTGAGGTAATCAGGACGTCAATACAGGCAGCCGGATCAATCTGCCTATGTAGGTGGGGCGCCCATTCACATAGCACCAGTTCTACACCTGATGTTTTAACACTGTTCACAGGCTCAATGCTACATGAACATTTTGATGTCTGCTGATCTTGCTCTTTCTATGACTTATTTCCTATATATTCAGCCACTTTGGTAGCGACGGTAAATTACCATTGAAAGGAAATTTTCTGTTTTTTGCATTCTGCCAAGTAGTCTGCCATGTCGATCATTTCTTTACATCTGCAGTAGTATAGTATGTATCGGAACGGGACTATAGTTAACTACTGTTTATTACTCAATCGACATGCAGCCAATCAGAGGCCGCCATTTGGTCACGTGACCCGTTGCCATGGTAACGTGACCTACTTAGGGAGGTAAAGAAACATTGGAAGGACGTCACCAAGGAGCAATGGATAGAAGCATGCTTCAACTTCATCGGAACGGAAGTAGTTTCATTTGGACAGAGGGAGAAGATTTTGTTGGAGCTATTTTTCTTAGCTCCGTATACTTGGCCTGTCTGTGGTGAAATTCCTTCAGGTATTTGTTCAGTCTTCGCCATAGAAGTTATCAGGTCTTTGAAGGAGCTGGGTGAGTAGATCGCTTTTTTCTAAAAAAAAAACACTTAGAACACGGGTATGAATATGTAGCACTGTAAATAGTTAGTGTGAGTACACAGTAGAATCTACGGTACTATAGTCTTAACTGTCTAAAGACTGTGGAGCGCGTTAATGTGCGGTCTCCTTACTAATTTCACTTGACCAGGCTGGCAGGGTCAACTAGTCTAGGTAATTGCAACCACAAGGGTGGCTACTCAAGATCCAAGTAGACCTACTACTACGAAATTGTCTTTTGACCACTCTGCCGCCTGGTGATTACATGCTCTAGTCTAGCTCGCCATACCCTAGTATAGTTCTCCGCTCTTTTCGTCAGATGGCGCCACAATAGGATTTTTGTACATTTCTACGATACTCCTCACCTCACTACGAAATTGTCTTTTGACCACTCTGCCGCCTGGTGATTACATGCTCTAGTCTAGCTCGCCATACCCTAGTATAGTTCTCCGCTCTTTTCGTCAGATGGCGCCACAATAGGATTTTTGTACATTTCTACGATACTCGCGAACATTTTAAACGCATAATGAACTATATAAGCAACAAAGCACACTTCTAATATATTGAATATAAAAAACATGTCAATGTTGTGTATTTCTGATAGAATGAGGCAGTTTCTTTAAAATATCAACTAAACTATAGCGAGATGAAAAATACTACACCATATCTAAAGCGATATAAAAGATATATATAGTCAGAACCTCTCACGGATCGGTATTCTGCAACGGATCACTCCCACTCGTCCTCAAAAGCCACACAGGGCTCTCTGTCCATTAGGACTTTGAGCTTTGATGCTTTTGAGGTTTGATCCTATGCTGCCTAACATGAGGTGTAATTAATAACACCGATGTTAGTCGGCCCCTCTTTAGGGGCCACACAATAAGAATAGAAAGACTAAGGGACCGTTCACAAGTCCGGGGTGTGGTGGTGCGAGTGACGGCGGCGTGAGACTTTGCGGCCTGTTGGGTTGTTGCAAATCGAAGAAGCGAGCTAAAATTCCACCCCTAATCCATCAGCATGAAAAGAGGGATAACAAGTGTAACGTGCGCTACATGTATATGGGATTATAGCTGGTGAAGAGATAAAGCCAGGTCAACTGTGTATACAAAGACTACAGGAGGTGATTAACGACAGGTGTGACGCGCCAGCCCGTGGACGGATTATCTTCTAAGCTGACGCTTATTCAACTAGCCAGCTGCCGTCCGCTCCACTCACCACGGCAAGAGGAGGTGCTTTTGTTTTACACTTAAGTCGCTTACCACATGTACTCGTCTCTACCTCACAGACAGACACCCTCTCGCTTGCTTCACGACCCCTGTAGCTTTTTTTGTATACACACTCTAATCTCATAACCCCCTGATCCGTTATACAGGTAACGGGTATTCTCTTTTAAATAGCTGCCAGTCAGCCTGCGGCAGCTGAAAACGACGGTAAGTAGCTTAGCTCTAGAAGCAAGAAGGCGTATATAAGGAGGCTGACACGTGTATAGGCGCCTTATAAGTCGGCAGGGGGTAAATACTAGTGAAAAAGGAAGGCAGGTGTGCAGGTAGCTTTCTAACAGACACGTGTGTGCACTAAGCTGCTTAAGTCTAAACCCACCTGCAGTAGTCAGGTAGCATGTGAAAACTTACTTAACAGATCTCTTAATTGAGTAGAGACTCTGTACTGAGAGAGTCTTTTCAGCCGTTTAAGAGGATTATCTAGGACAGGGTACATAAGGAGTGAAACGACGCTCTCACCCATCACACTTTCTCGACCCGCCCTTCATCATCGTAGCATCGTCCACTCTACGCTTGCCCAGAATGTTATGATGGTTAGTTCTGCTATTTTCAGCTACTTTTCTTATCGAAGTGTTGACGCTACAGAGCATCGAAACTCTCTCCAAATGAGTCCAAGAAAGAAAAAGCAACTTCCACTTGAAGCAGGAAGAGAAACAGTGCCCTATGATGCATGTGAGGTAAAGAAACATTGGAAGGACGTCACCAAGGAGCAATGGATAGAAGCATGCTTCAACTTCATCGGAACGGAAGTAGTTTCATTTGGACAGAGGGAGAAGATTTTGTTGGAGCTATTTTTCTTAGCTCCGTATACTTGGCCTGTCTGTGGTGAAATTCCTTCAGGTATTTGTTCAGTCTTCGCCATAGAAGTTATCAGGTCTTTGAAGGAGCTGGGTGAGTAGATCGCTTTTTTCTAAAAAAAAAACACTTAGAACACGGGTATGAATATGTAGCACTGTAAATAGTTAGTGTGAGTACACAGTAGAATCTACGGTACTATAGTCTTAACTGTCTAAAGACTGTGGAGCGCGTTAATGTGCGGTCTCCTTACTAATTTCACTTGACCAGGCTGGCAGGGTCAACTAGTCTAGGTAATTGCAACCACAAGGGTGGCTACTCAAGATCCAAGTAGACCTACTACTACGAAATTGTATTTTGACCACTCTGCCGCCTGGTGATTACATGCTCTAGTCTAGCTCGCCATACCCTAGTATAGTTCTCCGCTCTTTTCGTCAGATGGCGCCACAATAGGATTTTTGTACATTTCTACGATACTCGCGAACATTTTAAACGCATAATGAACTATATAAGCAACAAAGCACACTTCTAATATATTGAATATAAAAAACATGTCAATGTTGTGTATTTCTGATAGAATGAGGCAGTTTCTTTAAAATATCAACTAAACTATAGCGAGATGAAAAATACTACACCATATCTAAAGCGATATAAAAGATATATATAGTCAGAACCTCTCACGGATCGGTATTCTGCAACGGATCACTCCCACTCGTCCTCAAAAGCCACACAGGGCTCTCTGTCCATTAGGACTTTGAGCTTTGATGCTTTTGAGGTTTGATCCTATGCTGCCTAACATGAGGTGTAATTAATAACACCGATGTTAGTCGGCCCCTCTTTAGGGGCCACACAATAAACAAAGAATAGAAAGACTAAGGGACCGTTCACAAGTCCGGGGTGTGGTGGTGCGAGTGACGGCGGCGTGAGACTTTGCGGCCTGTTGGGTTGTTGCAAATCGAAGAAGCGAGCTAAAAAAGCATAAACTTGTGTGTTTTTTTGATTGAAATGAAAATAAAGAATAAAATGAAAAAAAAAGAAATTATCTTGTTGTGTTTTTATTTCTATATATAAGTTACATAACTTTTTTGTTTGTTTGTTTACAAACAGTCACGTGTCACGTGGTGTTGTTTACAAACAAGAGAGCCACGTGGTGTTGTTTACAAACAAACCCTAAGTAGGTCACGTTACCCTAGTTACCAGATTGCCAGCTTCTGATTGGCTGAGCCTAAGTAGGTCACGTGACGTAAGTAGGTCACGTTACCATGGTTACCAGAATGCCGGCCTCTGATTGGCTGAGAGCTTCTAAGTAGGTCAGTAGGTCACCCAGAATGCTGGCTTCTGATTGGCTGAGAGCCCTAAGTAGGTCACGTTACCATGGCAACGGGTCACGTGACCAAATGGCGGCCTCTGATTGGCTGCATGTCGATTGAGTAATAAACAGTAGTTAACTATAGTCCCGTTCCGATACATACTATACTACTATTAACAATGATATTTATCACACAAACTCCACTGACAGTTTACCCCCCAAAATTTCCTCTTTTACCTTTTCAAGGGCAGCGTAGTGCATTAATGCATCAAGTCCTTGGTCATGATTTATGAATACAGTCCTGATGAGTAAACTGCCGGTGATACATTAAAGCATCATGCCAACCATGCATGGCGGATACCCTCCTGAAGGGTTAGCATGATGCACCACATGCTGTTTTGAAAGGGTTAATGAGTTTTGAACATGCCGAAACCCCCTATAGATTTAATGTGCCATGTTGCCTGGAATAGGGTTCACTCACCACATACTACTTTGTATATACAAGGTGCCCTACACAGGCCACCTCACAAGGTAAAAGGTAAAGTCTGTCTATAGTTCTGACTTTGCATGTTTAGTCAGGTTTCCCTTACTATTGACTTTTTAATCCTTTAAGGACCTGGATTGTCCTTAAGTGTAGTATGACGTTTTGATGCGTGCTACGTGGGAATCATGGAGACTAATTCTCATTTAGCATTGATATCTTTAGCCCCTCCACCCTCAAATCTAGGATACAACAAAATGCAATATCTTTAACCCCGCCACCCTCAAATCTATAGTACAACCATATATGCAAAGCATAAGGATTTGGATTAGTATGAGCTGAGCATTATCTTTACATTACAAAAAGCTTTGTAGATAGAGTCATCTAGATGACACCGCTGCAGAGTGGGAGGAGGTTGTAGGTGTAGAGTACCATGTATTTAGTGGTAGTGCTCTGTATAGGGCTCCTAGTTGTCAGACCCTGGGTGTGGCCATGTCTAACCCCTGGAGCTTCCTGCAGGTCTCTTAACCCTTTAAGGATGGATGTCGCTAAAAGACGAAATTTGTCGGCATGATGCACCAAATCAGCCCCGGCAAGTTACTCGCTGGTGCTACATTGGTGCATCATGACGACCCTAAGGGGGTGTCTGAATCCCGTAGGGTCGGCACGATGCATGAATGCAGCACTGGCAAGTTGCTCACCAGGGCTGCATTCATGCACCATGAAGACCAAGGGCATGATGCATTAAGGCATTATAGGGTTAAAGGGTTAAGGTGACCTCTAAGTCAGGCCATCTAGCAGTGACACTCACTAGGAAAGTAATTGCTTCAGTCCATGTTGTCCTCACGAGGTTTCTGCCCTATACTGCAGTTGGAGTCTGACCCCTGGTTATCAGCTCCTCCTACTGGTCAGGAGCATGTGCTGGCGGTTCTCAACTTATCACAGGGGGCACTGCGATCGACACCTTGGTGCGCTATAGGTGGAAGGCTCCTCCTATTTCATCCCCTCCCCAGAACTACTACACAACCATCTCCTTGACAGCTGCTGGTACATCCATCCACTTCCCTAAATTACCTCCTTAACACATAGTCGGAAAGGGCTTGGCTTTTTCAGTTTGCTCAGAGATCACTGCTATTGGGATATAGATCCACTTCTTCATACCAGTCCTTCTTAGAGTTCAGGAAGCTATTGCAGCTGCTGATGCTGCAGTTCAGCTTGAGAAAAAAAAAAGGTTTTCTAATCTGCTCCTTTACACACAGCTGGAAAGGGCTGGGCTTTTTCAGTTTCCCCAGAAATCACTGCCGTTGGGATATAGATCCATTTCATCATATTAGCCCTCCTTAAAATTCAGAAAGCTATTACAGCGGTTGACATTGCAGCTTCAACTTGAGAAGAAAACATCTTTTTCCAAACAGATTATTTCTGAACTTTGACATTCATAGAACTTCTGTCCTTTAATCTCTAAAAGGAGATATATAATCATCATTGATGAAAGACCTTTTGTAAAAGTTTTCAGGATTGGGAATAATCATGAGCAAGTAGTTGCCTGTCCTAATGCAATTTGACAATAAAGTTTCAATTTTGTTTTCTCTTCATAGAAATCACACATACTACTTCTTGGCATAAAGATCTTACCAAAACAAGTGAACTGAACCATCTGAATAGTAAGGAATAGTGAGAAATAGGAAAAATCGCTCATATCCTTTTCATACCTTAAGCAGTTATTTGCCTACCTTTAAAAGAGTGTTTCTCCTACGCAAATAAAGATGGACGGGAAGCTTAAGTGATAAAAAGTGTTTGTTTGCATTAAAAGGTTTGTCATCAATATCCGATGAATCTCAATGCACAGCGTATGAATAAGTTAGGTTGGAAGGTGTGTTTAAGGCAATGGACTGGGAGGGGAGAGTGAACAGCTGCCAACGCTGAAAGCGTCCATTACGATGACAATCTCCAAGCAGATTCTCCCATATGTTTATTCTGGCACTACTTTCTTCTCTGCCAAAACGCAGAAGATCACCTTAAAAACTTACATGCGCCATGTTTTTAGAATATTCATTTTCCCAACTATAATCCATTTAAATATCTAAAAGAATGTATGAACAAATGTTGTTTAAAATATTGGCCATGGTTTTGTTGTAGATATTTGATATAATTTTAAGAACTATGTTTTGTGTAACGATATAGCACTGTGTTATGCAGATGGGAGATCTGCCAAGTATAACCATTTTCGTCCCTACTTCTACCGAAGAAGCCTTAAAGCTTGCACGTTTTAGCAGAGGTTTATTTGAGAGTTTGCTCGGAGAGTGTTGAAATGGGAGTAGCGTGGGGAGGTAGTCGCTGCAGTGAGTAATCACTTGCCATGATACCATAATAGATTAGAGACGAAGCTAGCTGGATAGAAATTTTAGAATACATATTGGAAAAGTTTATGTGGGATAATACATAAATGAAAAACATCGACTGTTATTCAGTGGAATCCAATGTAGGCCCAAATGTATCTGTACACTTTTATATTGATTGAAAAAACAGAATAAACCATCTTCAAATTCAAAGCGTCCATTACAATGAGAGTAGCGTGGGGAGGCTGCAGTGAGTAACCACTTTCCATGATATCATAATGGATGGGTGAGAAAGTTAGCTGGGTAGAAATGTCAGATGACATATTGGAAAAATGATTACAGGATAATACATAAATGAAACAACATCAACTCTTATTCAATGGAAATCTACTTGTAAATTTAACATTGATTGAAATACCAGATTAAACAATCTTCTAACTACAGTGAGTTATCACTTGCCATGATACCATAATGGATTGGTGAGGATAGCTGGATAGAAATTTTTGAAGATATATTGGACAAAATAATGCATGGATTGATGAGGAGGATAGGGGATTAGAAATTCTAAACAGTGGGGCTGTGAGAATCGGGCCCCACACGCTCCCTATTGAGCATAGAAATACACATTGTTTTTAAAGCGTAGGTGAATTTTTTCACCCCCATCTGGCAAAGGGGCTGAAAATGTTTGTCCCTCCAAATCCATCAGCTTCCCCGGTTAACAAATTAGTACTACCTTATATTTCTACAGGGACCCTAGGCTCTGCAAATCCACTGCACTGGCACTAACGACATTTTTTATCAATTTGGCATCATGTGTACTGTAAAAGATTCAGTAATTAGTAGCTATGATGGTTCTGTCCATTCAGGGACTGAAAATATGACCCGGGCGCTTTTTTCCCCTTTTCTTTTTTTCGCCGAGGACCAAATGGGTAGGAAATTATAGATCCCCGCAGAGGTAATTTCAAATCTAAGTAAGCATTGCATTTGTGACGCTGTAAGCTTTAATTTTATACCACATATGCCAACATTTCTCATTTTTGGTCATGTTTTTCATGGACAACAGGGGAAAAGAACCATCAAATGTCTGCATTGGTGTACAGTATCCACTGCCTCCTCTGAGAGTTCAAAACTAAATCACCGTCTTCTGCTTTGGGTGCAGCGGTCATAACATCAAACATCACTGTTATCCACATATTCAAACTAGCTGATGTAATTGACAAATATGTATGGACACCTTACAGGCAAGTAACATGATAAGAAGATGGAACACATAGACAGAATTTGAAATGAAACTTTGTTTGGGAAGTGTTTGCAAAAACACATCCCTTTACTCCTTGATGGAAAGACGCAGGGAATATGCGACCTTTAAAGTTAAATGCATGATACACAAGACTGTGCTAAGTTATTGCTTACGGCAATGCATAGTATGTAGAAAAGTTAGGAAAGAAATTTGAGATTTATACATTAGTGTAAATGCATGGTACATGAGACCGCCCTGCTGTCTGCATAAGGTGGTCACTACTTAACCCTATAAGGACAGCATGATGCCTTAATGTATCATGCCCTTGGTCGTCATGATGCATGAATGCAGCCCTGGGGAGTAACTCGCCAGAGCTGCATTCAAGCATCATGCCGACCCTATGGGGTAGTGACACTCCCGAAGGGTCAGCATGATGCACCAATGAGGCACCTGCGAGTTACTTGCCGGGGCGGCATTATTGATGCATCATGACGACAAATGTAATCTTTTAGCGACATCTGTCCTAAAAAAGTTTATGTGAGTGTCAGGCTGGTGTTACTTTACTTCTTGTGCAGCCTCTCAGGCATATATCAGTTTACTTCCTAATCTGTAAGTGCTGAAGGTATTGTTTCTTTATGCTGATTGAAAGCAGCAAACGTGAATTCCTTATACGAGTTACTTTAGCTGCATTAACCAGGAACATTATAGAACCTTTTTCCTGTGGAGAGGGGGGGATGTCCTTACTTGGACTTTTCCGTGAAAGCATACTGTACCGTCGCAATACCTGTCTTGAATAAGTGGGGGGTATAGAGGCACCCAAATGTTTCTTAAGCACTAAAATAAAGACCTTGAATAAGGGCCTGGTTTGTGTAAGCACCTGTGTAAGAGCCCCACCGAAGAGCACCCCAGGGCTTAATCACGACGGTATGGTATCAAGCAAGGTTGTGAAGAAGTTTTAAAAGAAAATAGTTAAAATCCTCAATATGTCCAATGACAAAAGAGCACTTGAAACTTTACCTCTTGTAGTTAGGTACATTTTCTACAATATATGTTTTATTAAATAAATCCTTGAAAGTAAGAATATGTAAAAATGTTGTTTTCTTTATGTATGTATTTATGTGGCTGAGTGTGATGTGCAGAGTAAATTGCTGTCTGCAGCATCAGTGGCCAAATAGCTTCCCGAATTCCTGGAATAACTGGCATGAAGAAAGGTATCTCTATTCCGATAGCAGCAATTTCCAAGGAAGCTGAAATAAGCCCAGCCATTCCCAGCTGTTTGTGAAGGAGGTAATCTAGGGGAGTGGGTGGATGCACTCTGGCTGTCGGCTAGATGGTCATGAGGAGCTGATGGTGATGGCAATGGTGATGGGGAAGGCTTCAGCCTATGCAGACCACTCCCATCCCATGCAAACAAAGAGCGAATAATACTAAGAGGGTGTGCTTAGGTGTTCTAACGTACTGGGAAAGTACTTTATTTTGCCGGGCATATATTTTCGCGATTTTCAAGGAAATGAAAAATCTGTGAAATATTTATATGCTTAAGTATGGATTAAATACCCGCGAATTTTCCAATTTTCACTGTTCCATGAAAATTTAAACCCGTGAAAATAAGTACTTTCACAGAAGGTTAGCACTGTCTCTCAGTCCTGAAAATACCTCGAAATACCTTAAAAGGGACAATAATACTCGGAGTGTAGCTCAAATATTGGTCAACTCTGTTATTACAATGGATTACTGCAAATTTCTGCTACTGCATGGCCTGTGGCGCCCCCTGGTGAATGGAGTGTGCAGCCCACCCTTCACCATTCCCATCTCCATCAGCTCTACAGGCAAAGAGAAACAAATACTAATAAGGTCCGCTTACGTGTTGTTGCATAGGTTAGCATATTGAAGGCAAGAAAATACCTCAAAATACCCAAAAAGTGCTTTGTCCGCCAGATGAATTTAATAATCTTATTTTATTGAAATGAGATAATTATTTTTGGCTGTGTTCAAACTTAACATGGATATTGAGAAAAACACAGAGATGTATAGAGGCATTAGGCTTTTTACAGCAACTGAAATGTGATTTCATCAGTGCTTAAGTTAAAAGGTTTTGATTTGATTGTGTGGGTTGTACACTCCATCCACCAGGGGTTACTCTGGGTCTCTGGGTACATGGAATCAGCCAATAGACCTTCTTAGTATTCTTTGCAATTTGATACAAGGCACTCCCTCTCATACAACCTCCTCTGGCGCTTCTGCTGCTGTGTCATTTTGATAACTGTACACCCAAAAAGCTTTGACTGTTAGATCAAATGCTGCCCTCAGTCTAAGGCCCTATGGATAAGTCATTTATTGCCAGATAGGAGATTCAGTGCAGTTGTCTTTTCCACTTACGGGTTTCATTCTCTTGTATTGTTGTATACTTCTTTTTCGTATGGATACCGCCCATAATTCTGAGGCCACTGTTCCATCTAGTACTACTACAATCGGTTTGACCTATACTTAATGTTATACACACTTGACCAAAAACATACCACTGCAGAGGCAGTATCTATAACCACAGTCCACAGAGCATAAATTAACCCATGTATGTATGCTTAAAATTGCTATACATTTCATATGTAAATTGGATATACATGGTTGAATAACTCCCGAGACCACAGTACACGAGTCTGCTGGCATAATCATAGCTCGTGAGAGGTCGGTTCGGTTCTGGGGATCCAGCTTGTTTCTATGGGGTGTGAGTGTCTGATACCCAGCAGAATTCCGAGCACAGAACTAACATTGCCACGCAGTGGAGCCCCCAGAATTATCACTATATGGCCGATTTATGCTCTGTGGACAGTGGCCATTGGCTGATTTTCTCTTCTGTGCAGTGAACGGATGGGTGGCAGGTGCAAGCTCATGTATGCAGGGGTCATACAAGCATTTGCTCTCATAGCCCAATGTAGCAGTAAAAGAGTTGTCTCTTATACCTCCTCTCCCTCCTACACACCCACGCCACTCGACCATCAGTGCCTATATAGGGACAGCCCACCACAAGAGGTGCGGTAAATGATGTGGAGTGGGGGAAAGTGCCCGGGTGAATGGACCCTGAGATGACATGCGGTGTGAGCGGTACAGAGGGTGGCTAGGACAGACATGAGGCTAATACCCTGGCCTTCTGTTGCCTGGGGAGAATATCGACCGTCTGTATACACATGTATTGTATGCCTACTGCATGAGGCCAAATGGTTATCATGTTTGCTAAACAGAGGAATAGCATGCACCTTTCTCCCGGAGCTAGGCAAAAAGGGGAAGGTGTGTTTCAAGTTACCCGACCATACCTAGAAAAACAGGGCCGACCTAAGAAATTGTTATCCAATTTTGAAAAATATAATTCTAGTCATGTTTGGACTGTTTCAGAGTCAATTTGATATTCCACGAGTTGATGCTGTTGTTGGTGAGTGCAGTCTATACGAAAACTTTTTCACCATGCAGGACATTTGGTCCTGCAGATTTTTTCCTTTGCAGGCCCGGCTCAATTTTTGCAGGCCCAGATATTAGAGTACAATCTTACTATTTAAAAATTAGAAATAAAGCAAATGTTTATATTAGCAATGATAATAAATAGGGTTCTCCCTACATGTTACAATTATATTAAACATTTTAATATGTAAATTACTGACGAACATTACAGAAAATATTCACACTTTTTGTTTCATACTGTAGAAACCTTAATAATGGTCCGATTTACAAGCCGTTAAAAAGGGCATATAGACAATAATCTCTAGAATACAGTCAGCCATTTGGGCCTGCAGTAGCCCTAGTTTTCCCAGACCGGCAGCCGGTGTTCGGCAGGTTTTTGTATAGACTGCTCGGAGTGGGCACTGAAGTTTGTGGGTAAATCTTTGGCTACTTTTCAGGGCAAAGTTTCTAAAAAAATCATAAAAAAAAAGAATCTGACCTTCTGCACCTAGATTTTCAGACTATTTAACCGGAAACACACCTATTATTTTTGAACAACATGAGGGTCTCCTATCATATAGGTACACTGACGTAGATATACAGACCTATGAAATAAGAGAACACATTACAGCAAAGTAATACACATGATTCTAAATAGAAGGGGGTGCGGTTTCCGTTAGTGCTACACCTTGTGCACTGAGACCTAGACTATTCAGTTTTCCTATTTAACCTAAAATCTTTTGCACTCTAAAATAAAAATGTGAAACCTACTTTCCTTTTTTGCCTACCCTCACAGAAGCATTGCGGCTAGCCTTGACAGTCGGACAGTGGTTCCACTTGCTAGTCACGCTGGGTGTCACTCTCCGAGCACAGTCTTAGATATGACTGCCAAAATGCTAGGACTACTGGAAATATATTTTGTGTGAGAAGGGAGGAAAATGGTTTCACTTATTTGCTTTCCGATTCGCATCACACACGGCAGTGTACACAACATGAATAGTTCTCAGGATTATGTTCAATTCTGACTTTGAAAATATGGGCAATAAATCTGTGAATTATAATATTTGCTCTTCAATCATCCCTTAAAACATTTGAATCTGTTTGAAGAACTTTGTATAAATAGGTATTACTAAATCACGGCGTAAGAATGTTTTCACCGTTCCTAATATGCCGCATTTTGGCAAAGACGGAGTAGTGCGGCAGCAAATGTATGAGAGAATCTGCTGGGAGATTGTCTGGTTGGTAAATGGACAGTAGGCTGGTACCTTACACATACTGCTGTATAAGGGGACAATGCATACCAGCTTCCCTACAGGCCACAATAGGCCAGAATGGGGAGGGTAGGTATGCCCACCTCCATTGAGTCAGCGTTATTTCAGCGAGGCTAGATAGATGGGGCCCGGTATTTAGGCAGTACACATTTTAAAAGAGGCATAGGCCAAATCATACAAAACTGAATATGTAGAAGTTATCCGACGTGTACCAACGTGTACGCGAAATACAGTCTGAATACCCCTTCAGATTGGTGCTAGGCATATAACTATTTTATACCACTAGCTTTAATAAATGGATGTACACAATATACAAGAGTAGAGATATTTTTGAATGGAGGGTTTACAATATATGTGATTCAAGTCTATAATTGATCCTGGTGAGAGAAAGGAATCAAACGCCCACACCTATATGGCAACACATGACAGGTGCCCCAACACTCTGTTATATCAGCAACCATGTAGGCCATATTCAATATCATGCTGAACTACACCCATGCACTATTATGATTATAATACATTGTGTATATACACATCCATTTGTCACTGTCAGTTTCAGAGTGAAACCCATCAATAATGTGGGAGGATATTCACATGGTATGCGAGGGAATTATATCATATCTGTGTATGAGCCAGCCGTTCATTACTTAATGCGTTAATGTATGGCACACTATGGTGAGTATTGAAAGGGATACGAGGTTGGTAATCTGGTAATGCCTGGGCCCCATGTTGGCAATTGTTTGAGCTTCATAAATAGTAGCAAATGGCCGCTGGAGATTATAGGTACTCCAGTGAAAATTACCTGGTCATGACGCCTACGGTTTTCAGATATTCTTTCCCAACAATAAAGACTGGTGAGAGACTGTTCTTCATTTTCAATATCTTCTAATCTATAATAACTAAGCTAAGTTATGTCAATTAGATTTTACTAAATTAGAAACTGCTTTAGGCTGTGTCTCATGAGATCGGGCCAATGTGATAGTCTTTGACCAGGTGTCATCTTTGACCGGCCTGATAGAAAATGGTTTATATAGGCCAGATGAAGATAAAAATGGGCTAAAAAGGTTAATTGATGTTTTACTTTAAATTAGTAGTTAGTAGCCAATTCATATCTTCGTCTGCCCCAAATAAACCCTTTTCTGTCAAACAGGTCAAAGATGGCACCAGGTCAAAGATAGCACCCGGTCAAAGATGGCACCCGGTTAGCCCCAATCTCAGACTGCCAATGCATGCCTTTAGGTAAAGCTGATGGGCGGCATCAATAACACCACCTCACAGGTTAACATCAAGGGGATCAGGCCTGTATCCTGGAGCAGGTACTTTATCCTTTAAGGGCCGCATAGTGCTTTAATACGCTCTGCCTTCATGATGGTGTGTCTGCTTGCCAGGGCTGCATTCATGCATTATGCTGACCCTACACTGTGTATCAACCTTAAACGGTCAGCACGATGCTTGAATACAGCACCTGTGAGTTACTAAGTAGTCAAGATAATAATGGCGTTTGTCACCATGATTCACCGATGCAGTTTCAGCGAGTTACTCGGGAGTGCTTCATTTGTATATTCTACTGACCGTTCGGGAGTTTCTCAACCCTGCTTGAATGCAGCACTGGTGAGTTACTCGCCAATGCTACATTCATGACGACCAAGGGCACGATGGTTGAACACTTATGCTGCACTTGAAGGGGTTGAATAGTTAACTCCTCTGTGTTTAAGCACTAGCTGTACAATACCTCGGAAAGCTCTACTAATACACTGATAATAAAACCTATAGTCAGTACTGACTATACCATCATATTTTGACCCCCGTAGTCAGGGGACTATACAACCTAGTCACATATTAGTCATAAAGATAGTCAGGAGTGACTATATGTGGATCACACAAATTGATGATGTCATAGGAATGTGTGCACAGGAAACAGTTAGGATTCAAATTTGAATGGTCCATGGACTTCAGGTAGGCACATCATCTCCTAAACCACTGTTCTATGGATATCCCTGCTTGTTATATGTTATCTTACAGTTGACTATGACAACTTAACATGTTATAGGGTGCATGAGTTTTCATGTTTGATGGAGTTATCATGGTAATTTGTTCCAATTTTGATAACATAGAAATACATGAACAGTGTATGTCTAGACTGACAGAGCATGATAGGCCTACACAGGAGCCTGTCACCTGCTCTGCCTTATCCTAGCTTGTCCCCTGGCCTGCCTTTTCCTAGCTTGGCCCCTGGCCTGCCTTATCCTAGCCTGTCACCTGCCCTGCCTTATCCTAGCCTGTCCCCTGCCCTGCCTCATCCTAGCCTGTCCCTGCCCTATCCTAGCATGTCCCCTGCCCTGCCTTATCCTAGCCTGTCACCTGCCCTGCTTTATCCTAGCTTGTCCCCTGGCCTGCCTTATCCTAGCCTGTCACCAGCCCTGCCTCATCCTAGCCTGTCCCCTGCCTTGCCTCTTCCTAGCCTGTCCCTACCCTGTCCCTACCCTTCCCTGCCCCGCCCTGCCCTGTCCTACTAGCTTGTCCCCTGCCCTGCCTTATCCTAGCCTGTCCCCTGCCCTGCCTCATCCTAGCTTGTCCCTGCCCTACCTTACCCTAGCCTGTCCCCTGCCCTGCCTCATCCTATCCTGTCCCTGCCCTATCCTAGCATGTCCCCTGCCCTGCCTTATCCTAGCCTGTCCCTGCCCTGCTTTATCCTGGCCTGTCACCTGCCCTGCTTTATCCTAGCTTGTCCCCTGGCCTGCCTTATCCTAGCCTGTCACCTGCTTTGCCTTATCCTAGCCTGTCCCCTGGCCTGTCTTATCTTAGCTTGTCCCCTGCCCTGCCTTATCCTAGCTTGTCCCCTGGCCTGCCTTATCCTAGCCTGTCCCTTGCCCTGCCTTATCCTAGCCTGTCCCTGCCCTGCTTTTTCCTGGCCTGTTACCTGCCCTGCCTTATCCTAGCTTGTCCCCTGACCTGCCTTATCCTAGCCTGTCATCTGCTCTGCCTTATCCTAGCCTGTCCCCTGCCTTGCCTTATCCTAGCATGTCCCTTGGCTTGCCTTATCCTAGCTTGTCCCCTGCCCTGCCTTATCCTAGCCTGTCCCCTGCCTTGCCTTATCCTAGCATGTCCCTTGGCTTGCCTTATCCTAGCTTGTCCCCTGCCCTGCCTCATCCTAGACTGTCACCAGCCCTGTCTCATCCTAGCCTGTCCCCTGCCCTGCCTCTTCCTAGCCTGTCCCTACCCTGCCCTATCCTACTAGCTTGTCCCCTGCCCTGCCTTATCCTAGCCTGTCCCCTGCCCTGCCTCATCCTAGCTTGTCCCTGCCCTACCTTACCCTAGCCTGTCCCCTGCCCTGCCTCATCCTAGCCTGTCCCTGCCCTATCCTAGCATGTCCCCTGCCCTGCCTTATCCTAGCCTGTCCCTGCCCTGCTTTATCCTGGCCTGTCACCTGCCCTGCTTTATCCTAGCTTGTCCCCTGGCCTGCCTTATCCTAGCCTGTCACCTGCTTTGCCTTATCCTAGCCTGTCCCCTGGCCTGTCTTATCCTAGCTTGTCCCCTGCCCTGCCTTATCCTAGCTTGTCCCCTGGCCTGCCTTATCCTAGCCTGTCCCTTGCCCTGCCTTATCCTAGCCTGTCCCTGCCCTGCTTTTTCCTGGCCTGTTACCTGCCCTGCCTTATCCTAGCTTGTCCCCTGACCTGCCTTATCCTAGCCTGTCATCTGCTCTGCCTTATCCTAGCCTGTCCCCTGCCTTGCCTTATCCTAGCATGTCCCTTGGCTTGCCTTATCCTAGCTTGTCCCCTGCCCTGCCTTATCCTAGCCTGTCCCCTGCCTTGCCTTATCCTAGCATGTCCCTTGGCTTGCCTTATCCTAGCTTGTCCCCTGCCCTGCCTCATCCTAGACTGTCACCAGCCCTGTCTCATCCTAGCCTGTCCCCTGCCCTGCCTCTTCCTAGCCTGTCCCTACCCTGCCCTATCCTACTAGCTTGTCCCCTGCCCTGCCTCATCCTAGCCTGTCCCCTGCCCTGCCTCATCCTAGCCTGTCCCCTGGCCTGCCTCATCCTAGCTTGTCCCTGCCCTGCTTTATCCTAGCCTGTCCCCTGCCCTGCCTTATCCTAGCTTGTCCCCTGCCCTGCCTTATCCTAGCTTGTCCCCTGGCCTGCCTAATCCTAGACTGTCACCTGCTCTGCCTCATCCTAGCCTGTCCCTGCCCTGCCTTATCCTAGCCTGTTCCGTGCCCTGCCTCATCCTAGCCTGTCCCCTGCCCTGCCTCATCCTAGCCTGTCCTTGCCCTACTTTATCCTAGCCTGTCCCCTGCCCTGCCTTATCCTAGCCTGTCCCCTGCCCTGCCTCATCCTAGCCTGTCCCCTGCACTGCCTTATCCTAGCCTGTCTCTGCCCTGCTTTATCCTAGCCTGTCCCCTGCCCTGCCTTATCCTAGCTTGTCCCCTGGTCTGCCTTATCCTAGCCTGTCCCCTGCCCTGCTTTATCCTAGCCATGTCTACCCTGCTGAACCTTGACCTGCCTTCAGTACTTAAGTTTCCCTTATTTCTCATGATTGACTATGTCTACTAGTCATAGTGACTACTTTAGACCATGAAACCATTAAATTCATAGTCACTTGACTATATAGCCCAAATCAGCCGATTTAATGGCTGACTATAGGTTGACTATATGACTAACTTACTATAGACATAGGTGACTAACTTGGTGTAGTCGTTTTTGCTACATTCATGTGACTATAGAAATGTAGTCCGTAGTGACTAACATTTCCAGGCCCATTATTATCAGTGTAGCTGAAAGCAAACTGTATACGTGATCCGCCTTTTAGAGACACCCCACTCCCTCAGGGGGCTCAGAGTAGACCAGATCGATACTATTTTGACTAGGGCTTCGTCGAAAGAGTTGGCTTGGAAGGAGCGCCGGAGGGCTTTTAACCCTTAAAGGGTTGCAAAGTGCATTAATGCATCATGCCCTTGGTCGTCATGATGCATGAATGCAGCCCTGGAGAGGAGCACACCAGTGCTGAATTTATGCATCATTCCAACCCTATGGGATTGATGCACTCCCAAAGGGTCGGTACGTCACCGATCCAGCACCGGTGAGTGACTCGCCAGGACTGCATTGGTGCATCATGATGACCTTTTAGCAACATCCTGTACTTATAGGGTTCAGAAGGGCCGAGGAGAGGGCTGGAAAAACGGTTCCAAAGCGGGCCACTTGAAGGAGGGGGAGGTGGTTGTTTGTATTCAGGAAGGGGACTTCACGGAGGCTCCAGGGGGTTAGGGTGGTGTAGTGGTGAGGGGGGAGGAGGGGATGAGGGGTTTATGTAGAGGAAACTCTGCGACCAGAAAAAGCCTTATTGCCACTTTGGGTTGGTCGGATACCACTTCTATATATATATCCACTCCAACCTGTCCAATATTTACCGTTCAGTTTATTTTGAATGAACAATCTATGTATATGTCATCCGCAATTACACCTTTTACTGTGAGAGTAAATAATATTACAGTGCTGTAATTCATCCTCTTAGTTATAAGATTAGAATTCAGGATGATCTCAGGACTTCTACCTGGAGCAAAGCTTATTGCTATATACTACTATCCCCAGCCATATGACTTACTATACTACTACCATTATTCCCTACTGCTAAAAAAACGCCACCTTCTATCCTACTACTGTTGCTTACATTACTAGTAGTACTGTTACAACCCATCATGGTGCATCAGAACAACCACGATCATCTTTTAGCGACTTTCTTTCCCTAACGGTTAAAGGGTTGACAGCTGTTGACTCCACCTGGTTGAGGCGGGAGAAGTAATGGGTTTCAAATGCCATCTCTAAGTGACATAGGGTTGACCTCCCCTATCACACTTACCGTTAGGACAGAAGGGGCAGCAGTGCCCTCTGGCGACCGTAGCATCCACACACTTCACCGGGGGGCAGTGGAACTCCATGCACACCGCCGCCCCAGGGTCCCCGGGGCTACTTCCGGTCGTACTTCCGGTGCTCCTGTTCTCCGCCCAGGGGCAGTAACACTTGGTGCAGGGCCCGGCGGGAATGTTGGCCCCCCGCGGGTATCCGGTCCCGTTATGTAGACACCCGTACTCCAGGCACTGGGCACAACACTGTCCGGGAACCCGGTCGTACTCTATACATCCGGGCTCTGGGGGACACGTCTCGGACGTGCAGCGCAGTTCTCCCGATTTCTCGCAGATGCACATGACACACGGCGAGATTTGGTACTCCCCGGGAGGATACACCTTCCCGTTATACTCACACGTGACCCCCGTAGACGCCACACCCTTCCCGACATGCCTGTGGTGGTGCCGTGTGGACTTCCGGTGATGGTTATACGCCTTAGCATCGTCACTACCCACTTCCGGCGCGATGTCGCGGTGATTTGACGACAATGATGATGATGATGATACTGTTGTTGGTACATGACCGGGGGAGTACTGTTGTTGTGTGTTGTCTCTCACAATGAAGCAGCGGCCGTCTAACACAGCTAGACTGAGCACCAGCAGGGTCCTACAGGCCCAGTCCACTGCCGACCCACTACCACCCATGGTGCTCAGGTATAAAGACCTTAATGAGCAGGTAAAGGTAGGTAGATAGGGGGCTGATTAGCTGCAGTAACAGCTGCTGACACAACACATGGGGCCTGCTATATACTGAGTGCTGGCTGAGGGGGTAGGAAATAGCACTGCTTGTAGAGCTTGTGGGATGATGCTATGGGCGCTGTTATACCCGAGCTAATAGCACTAATCCTATGGACTGCGTTATATTCTAGTTAATAGCGCTGTTTTTAGGCTGGTGCTATGGGCTGCCTTATAATCCAACTATAGCACTGATCCAATGGGCTTCGTTATATCCTAGTTGATAGCACTGCTTGTAGGTTGGTCCTATGCTATGTAAATGCAGCTGAGCAGAAGAATCTACTGCAGTTTTACATATATAGTATGATATCACGGTGAACAGGTAGAGACCTTAATGAGTGGGTATATAGGGGTCTGATTAGCTGAAGTGACAGCACATGGGGCCTGGCACTCAATGCTGGCTGATGGGGGAGGAAATAGCACTGTGTTATACCCAGGCTAATAAATAGGACTGCTTCTTTGGGTGGTCCTCGGGGCTGCGTTATATCCTAGTTAATAGCACTGCTTGTAGGTTGATGATATGGGCTTTGTTATATCCAAGGTAATAGCACTGGTTTGTTAGGCTGGTTCTATGGGCTGCCTAATAGTTAATAGTACTGCTTGTATTAATGAATGTAGCTGAGCAGTAGCATCTACTGCAGCTTTGCAGTTTTCACATGGGGCCTGCTACTCAGTGCTGGCTGATGGTGGAGAGAATAGCCCTGCTTTTAGGCTGGTCCTTTGGGCTGCCTTATATTCTAACTATAGCACTGATCCTATGGGCTGCGTTATATCCTAGTTGATAGCACTGCTCGGTCGGCAAATAGCTGCACTTTTAAATGTCTCTGAGCCATAGAATCTACTACAGCTCTACAGTATATAGTACGATATCGGTGTACACGGTGCGCAGGTAGGGACCTTAATGAGTGAGTAGATAGATTAGCTGTGGTAACAGCTGACAAAACACATGGGACCAGCTACTGAATGCTGGCTGATGGGGGAGAGAACAGCACTGCCTGTAGGCTGGTGCTATGGGCGCTATTATACCTGAGCTAATACCACTGATCCTATGGGCAGTGTTATATCCTCGTTAATTGTTGGCTGGTGCTATAGACTGCCTTATATCTTAGCGCTGATACTTAGTGCTGGTTGATGGTGGAACTGCTCGTAGGCTAATCATACGTGTAGCCGTATATCCTAGTTAATAGTACTGCTTTAAGGTCCTGTTGGCTGGGTTATATCCTAGTTGATAGCACTGCGTATGGGCTGGTCCTAGGGGCTGCCTTATACACAAGCTAATATGTGAGAAATCCTCTTCCAGTTAAGATGATGGATGAATCTATCCAATAAATTGAATTCTGCTCTTCTTCTCTTACTAACGCTAGGAGCGTTTTTTGACACTGTTTAAATCGATGTAATAGCTGTTGTTTCTGGCTACAGTAAAACAATCAGTAATTATACCAGTAGTATTGCAGCCTGGATGTAAAGTGAGAAGTCCCAGCTTAAAGGTAAGTAAGGGACAGTCAGGGTGCAGTCAGCCTGCCTCTATCCAACACACGGAGCACGTGCAGACACCTCCAGCTCCAGGGGGTCCTCACGTGACCAGCATCCGCATCCAATGACAACTGACCTACCAGGGACAGACCATACAGTGGTCTACAGAGTCAACAATACATATAGACCTGGGACTAATCAATGTATGGCTTCAACAGGCTCCTCTTGAACGCTCCACACACACTTGGTGATAACGGATTCACTCTGAGATGCACGTTTTATAATTCCTCCAAAAATGTAAAAATAGCGCCTCTGTGTAGTCCTTTCTCAGCCAATAGAGATCTAGTTGGTTTTAAGGTTTACACTGAGAAATTCATCAATATTATCCAGGCGTCGTACAAAAGAACCTCTATATCGTGTCAGAGGTACCTTCAGTGTTGCTGCCCTCTTATTGCATTATGGGATATGTAGAATCATGAGCGAACACTATAATTATGGCTACCCAAGCCTCCAAAGATAATTCCCCTCTCACATAGGGGTCCTGTGAGTGTTAGATCTGGTTTCAATATCGTTTTCAAGCTGTGTTTACCGTTCATCGGTGTATTGCAGTCCACAGATTATCATATACAGCTTGTCAGAACTACCACACCCTAAATCCTCTCTTGGGGATCCACTGATATGGTCAAGATATGGTAACAGCTTTCAACACTGTTATATCCCCTCAGAAATGGTCACAGTGGATTGTTAACCAACACAATAGAGATCCTTCCTCATGTGTCCACGGACAGTTCGTACACACGATTCATCAATGGAGCCACGTGCTCCTACAGCTTACACACTGATACTATAGAAGCTGTGTCGTTTATGTTGGTGCCCTATGTAGTAGACAGATGTGGTGGTATAGGGTGAATGACAAGGACAGGTGAGTAAATAGGTAGCTAGGTACCCACCTAAATCCTATAGGTTTACCCTAATCACTGGAGGGTTCCCAACGATCCAACCAGATTCTGTAGACTTATTCTAATCACTGTATGGTTCCCAACAATCCCATTTAGATCCTGTAGCTTTATCCTATACACTGGAAGGATCTCACTTGGATCCCATATAGATCCTGTACACTGGAAGGATCTCACTCAAATCCCATACAGATGCTAGACACAGCTAGGTTCCCAAAGGTCTCACATCTATAGTTCCTCTTATCTAGTAGGTTTCTCTTATACACTGGGCGGTTCCTCCTAATGTCCCCAGCTCTATTATGCTATAGACACTGGGGGATTCCCAAAGTGCTTAGATAAATCATGTAGGTTTATCCTATACACTGGAAGTTTCCCAGATAGATCCTATAGCTTTATCTGACACTGACAGGTATATATCCTCTTCACGATATCCACTGAGACGACCCAGGTGTGGTCATAACTCAGACACCTTGGTATAGTTGCAGTGCCTTTAGCACTGGAGACTGCAGACGTCCTATGCTGGTGTATGTGGTGTAGGGTGCATCAGTAGATTGGTTGGCAGAAAGACAAGTAGGTTGTTGACTACCACCTTAGGTCCTATAGCTGTATCATCTACACAATATCCAGTGTCCCAACTCTGACACTTTTGTGTAGTAGCAGTGTCTTTAGTGCTAGAGACTGCAGGCGTCCTATGATGGTGTGTGTCGTATAGGGTACATCAGTAGATTGGTTGGCAGACAGACAAGTGGGTTGTTGACTGGCACTCCTACAGACACTACTACAGTCCTCCTCCCGCCGCCTGGTGCTTCACACGTGTCGTCTGCCCGTGTGGGTGCGTGAGACGCTCAGTGAACGCTGCGTCAGACGCTGCCCGGACGCCGACAGGGATGTGGACGCTACATGAGGGCGGGGAGGGTTATCCTGCTGCCGCACACCACGTGATGCCACCACGTGACACCCAGGGACGCTGCTGGCGCCCCCTACAGGCGGGTGGAGGAACCTGGTGGTGGCAGCTATAAGTGCTGCGTCATCCCGCCACGCCCCACACCCGGGTACAGTATCCCTGCAGAGTCACCTGGAGCATCCTACACAGAAGGTGCTGCTTTAAGCCTATACACTTGTAAACTGGAGGCAGTGAAGGGGGCAGGTGTAGGGGGTGGGAGCAGGAAGACTAAGGGAAAAATGACACAGACACAGGCAGAGGCAGAGAGAGCACCCTACACGGTTGTCCTCCACCACACAACACAGACAGGTAGTGGGAGTTAAGGCAGTGAGGGTAGTCCTGGAACCAGTATACACAGACTATGAAGTCCGTCATGTCAGGTAACCTCACACCACTCTATGCATCATGTACAGGTACTGGGAGTTGGGACAGTCGGGGGAGGATAAATGGAACAGCTATAGCGGCTTGGGACAGGTAACTATACGCACAGTATCATTAAGTAGAGAGAGAGACAGGGAAAGAGGGACAGACAGAGACAGATAGTGGACAGGGACAGGTGTGGAGTGTGAGACAGTCACTGAAGCTAGGGTGAGACTTGGAGAGGGAATCGATGTGTAGACAGCCGTATTCTTACTCAGATTTCAATTGGCTAACAGATGGTGGTGATAAGAACGTTAGGAGAGTCAAGTTCACATGGATAAGACTCCCACTCACAATCAGAACCTTCCCTGCTGTTCTACCCAGCACTCCAAGCCCACTCCACCTCTCTGCTTCTCACATTACACACACACCTTGCTTCCTCCTCCTCTCAGTATTTTAAAGTCACACACGTATTGTCTCCTATTGCCTCACACCAGCTGTCTCACTGGTTCAGCTGACTCTTGGAGCTGGCCACCTGTCTGCCTATACACAGCTCCACCCTCCTCCTACCACCCACCCACCACGCGCTCTCTGTCATACCCACGTGGTGACTGACTGCAGGAGGACCAGCTCCTCCACTTGCTGCCGCTCCTCCGTTAGAGACGGAGCTGCTCTGTGAGCTGCTCTGTGAGCTGCTCAGTGCCAGGAGGCGACGGTCCTCAGCGCGGCCTGTGCGGCCTGACAGTGACAAACGTGTAGTAGTAGTGCTGGTGGTGGGTGGGTGGTGGTTGTAGGTCGGTGGCGGCAAGTGGTGTGGTGGCTAGTTAGCAGTAGAGTACCTGGATTGGAGATTACCTTAGCCTATAGCTACAGACTTGCAGCAGTTGTATGACAGTACCAGTGGCATAGGTAGCACATAACTATAACTGTAGTGGTATGGGGGAAACTAGTTATAGGCCCTGGGTGGCCCTGGGAGGAGGCTTCAGTGCGGCCTGTGGCGGCCTGGTAGTGTCAGGCGTGTTGCTGTAGTGGTGGTGTTGGTGGGTGGTGGGTGGTGGAGTGGTGGCTAGTTAGTGGTAGAGCACCTGGATGGGAGATTAGCCACGCTTATAGCTACAGTGTTGCAGCAGTTGTATTATAGTAGCAGTAATATAAGTAAAACATGACGGCAGTTGTAGTGGTATAGGGAAAATTAGTTACAGACGTTTGGTGGCAGGGAGAGGCTTCAGTGCGGCCTGTGACTGGCTGGCAGTGACAGGCGTGTAGTAGTAGTGGTGGTGGTGGGTGGGTGGTGGGTGGTTGAGTGGTCGCTAGTTAGCGGTAGAGCACCTGGATGGGAGATTGCCTTAGCCTATAGCTACAGTGTTGCAGCAGTTGTATGACAGTAGCAGTAACATAGGCAACACATAACTAAAGCTTTAGTGGTACAGGGAAAACTAGTTACAGACGTTTAGTGGCAGCGAGAGGCTTCATAGCGGCCTGTGTGCGGACTGACAGTTACGGGCATGTGGTAGTAATGGTGGTGGTGGTGGGTGGTGGGTGGTGGGGTGGTGGAGTGGTGGCTAGTTAGGGTAGAGTACCTGGACGGTAGATAAGCCGGGCCAATAGCTACAGTGTTGCAGCAGTTGTATTATAGTCGCAGTAATATAAGTAATACATAGCGGTAGTTGTAGTGGGATAGGGAAAACTAGTTACAGACGTTTGGTGGCAGGGAGAGGCTTCAGTGCAGCCTGTGTCGGGCTGGCAGTTACAGGCATGTGGTAGTAATGGTGGTGGTGGTGGGTGGTGGGTGGTGGGGTGGTGGAGTGGTGGCTAGTTAGCGGTAGAGTACCTGGATAGGAGCCTAACTATAGTATTGTAGCAGTTGTATGGTATCAGTAGCAGTGACATTAGTGATAACCGTGGTAGTAGTGGTATAGGAAACACTAGTTACAAGTGCTTTTTACTGGTCAGTGGGAGGCTTCAGTGTGGCATATAGGAGTGTCAGGCATGGAGTGGTGGTGGTGTTAGGTGGGTGGTGGCTGGTTGAGTGGTGGCTAGTTAGTGGTAGAGCACCTGGATAGCAGCCTAGCTATAGCCCAGGTAGCAAGGGTATATTGGGCCAATGTCGACAATCATCGACTCCATCGCAATCGTTATACCAACCATGGCCCATTGTAGGTAATGCACACTTGGTTCAACATACAAATAACAATGATGGCCCACCATTGGCAATTCCTATAATGGGCCATTGCTGGGTTGACTGCTGGCCCAGAGCTGGCCCATGCTTGATATTGCTGATATTGACCCAGTGTTGGCCCAGTGCTGGAACATTTCAGGGCCATCATATTATTTCTGATGTTGGACCAACATAAATTCTAACTGCACTTGTCCAATATTGGCTGTGATCTACACCAGGGGGATTCAATGTTGCCTGAAGAATATCTTACAGGATGGCTCCAACTTTGCCATCATATTGGGTTATAAATGTGATCCCCAGTGTGCTCTACATGGTTAAAGGTCAGAGGAAGTTTATGGATGAAATTTGATATCTAAAAGTGCCATTTACTGCATGACATCAGTGGGAATTTGTCAAAAGGAACTTGAAGACACCTCATGTGTGGGTAATGGAGTTAGATAAGTCCTAAATCATAGTAATACAGTTTGTATGGTGTCTAACCAATTTAGGATAGAGACCAAGATTGATTAAAAAGACAGAAATGGCTTTTTCTAAACTGATGATACTTGACAGTCATGTCTTAAATGTGTTTGTACATTCAAATATACACATAAAAATAGTATTGTTCAATATTAGTGATTGTTGCAGTTGTCCTATATTGAGAATTATATGTCGGAGCCACATATGTATTTCAAGGTTGGCCCGATGTTTAATTTGTAACTTTGGAATAATGTAAAAACATTTTAATGTTGGCCCACCATTGGGCCAATATGAAATCAATATCCCTTTTTCCGAGCATGGGCCATTACAGGGGCAGCAGTCAAACCAGCGGTGGGCCAATATCAAAATGCCAATATTGGCCCATTTTTAAGTGGTATATTGGCCCAATGATGGCCCAATGTATCTATGTTACCTGGGAGTATTGTAGCAGTTGTATGGTAGCAGTAGCAGTGGCATTAGCAACATATATATAGGTAGTGATAGCATAGTGAAAGCTAGTTAGTATAGTTGTATAACCTTAGCAGTAGTACCAGAGTTAGTAGTATAGGAAATGTATGGTGTGTTTGTATAGCCGTAGGGAACAGTGGTAGTACATGTAGTAGTATAGGAAATGGTGCAGCCGGGGGTAGTAGTATATGGAAATAAGCTTTGCTTCAGGTGAAAGGATACGAATAACATGAAATAATTTTACTGTCAGTCAAGCAATTAAATCAAGTTAATAGATCTGAACAGCATAAATCAGTATGTACTGATGATAAGCAAAGTCTACACTGAAAATAGTGAACACTAAAAACTATCCTTTTATACTGTAAACTAACACTATCCTTCTGCCCATGTACCCCATTTACGTAGTACAATTACACTACATTCTAATGCCCAGCTACATTTAATTGTGATGTGTAATAATTCGCAGGCGCATGGCTCTGTGT
The DNA here is from genome assembly GCA_947462335.1 of Harmothoe impar. Taxonomy (NCBI): domain Eukaryota; kingdom Metazoa; phylum Annelida; class Polychaeta; order Phyllodocida; family Polynoidae; genus Harmothoe; species Harmothoe impar. The sequence goes on along the minus strand of OX381709.1, from coordinate 78,094,422 downwards.
TGGTAAATGGGCAAATCTAAAGTTCTGATAAAGGGTTCCCAAGGATAATTCCGGATATTCAAATATCTAGCTTTGAAGAACAATCAACATAGAAGTGCTAACAATAGTGAATGAGTGAGTGACTAGGAAAGCCTCTCCATCCACCACCCTAGACCTGGAGTCAGTGACCTACCCCTCGGACACTCAAGCCGACTGCAGCTCCTCCTAGTGGCAGTTTGATCAATTAAACCACTCTCGGCCGTTTCCGGACAAACGCCGATTGATCCTGTTCCCGCACGCATGTGCCGAGACCGGGAGGACTATCTGTCTGTGTGGTGTTGTTATAGCGGTCTGTAATACCGCCGGGGTTAAGGCCTGTCCCGGTCACGCTATAAAGCCAAGTAACAATAACGTGTTTCAGGTAACCCTACCCTTGATTACAAATGGGCCAACCCTAGACTTTTCTTTCTCATTTTTTTAGATTTGAACTTTTTTTTCGTTTTTGATTACTATTTTTTTGGGGTTTGAGCTATTCATTGGTCCATAAAACCAAGTTCCCGCTGACCTCAGTGGTTTGAATGATAGCCTGGCTATGGCCTTTTAGAAAAGTATATGCATCAACTTCTTGATATTCCTTGTTACTGGAGGAATTAGTGAGTCCTTCTGATGTATCGATTCGTGACTCCCCAAAACATTTGCTTAATTATAACTGAACAAATGTTCACTCCAATGTAAATATTTGACCAATGCATCTATCTGTATCTGCATACTCATAGTAAAGTGCTTCCTTTGCGATTCTTCCCTCGTTGAAATCCCTCAAGAAACGTAGGGTTATTCACCATTCCCAAACACAGAAACGCTGTGGTGGTAAGCCGGAGGCTGAGGGTGATTATGGAGAGTCCTTTGGTGCACCATAACGACAAATATTATCTTTGAGCGATATGCCAGCCATAACCTTCTAAAGACTGATGTCACTTTAAGATGGCATTTGTAATCATGATGTACCAATGCAGCCCCCATGAGCAACTCGCCGGTGCTGCCTTGGTGCATCATGCCAACCCTTAGGGAGTTTCTCAACCCCATTCGATGGGCATGATCCCAGTGGGCACTGAACACTGACTCAACATTGATAAGTGGTTGTCAATGATGATACAATGTTGATTCAATGTTGATTCAACGCTGAACTGGATTTTGTGCCCACTGGGATGCTTGAATGTAGCACTGGCGAGTTACTCGAGCAAGGGTATGATGCATTAAGGTATCATGCCGTCCTTAAAGTGGTAAAGGGTTAATCACCATTCCCAAACACAGAAACGCCCTGGTGCCTCAGCAGTGTTATTGGTGGTAAGTTGGAGGCTGGGGGTGATTATGGATCAGCGTAGAGAGGCCGCACTTCAGGTTGTTGTCAGTCAGGACACGTAGTGCAAGCGATAAACGAGGCAATATGTGATGTACGTCATCAGCGGTTCTAACGTGCCTGGTTCATACCAAGCCTGACTGGAGAAAACGGCAGTTGTAGACATGGTCTGTATAGGTTTGAGCAGTAGAAATGTCACAGTATTCAAATCATTTCTATTTTGGTTGAAACTTTTGTGGTCACGCGTTATCTATAATATAATTCTTTTTGGTCTAAGTTTGATAGTTTAAGAAATGTATTTGATGTGATAATCAGAATTCCGGAAATATTGGTGTCAAAGACAGTCCTAGGGCACTCTCTGGTATTTTAGTCCTCTGATGGGGTAACCTGTGTATGTGTTCTCATGTCTACTCCTAGAATGAAACCAGATTCTTCCTGACTCGAATGTTATTAATTCTAACCTATTAAAGACCCTTCACCACTATGAGGATTAATTCTGATCGATTCTGATATCACATGAGCAGAGGGAACATCACAACACGCAAAGGGAATTCCCAATAGTCTCAGGACCCTTACCATCCTCTAAATCTCAGCAGACGTGGATCGAATCTGGGAAGCATCCCTCTACTAAGCTTCTTAGCACTAATCCATCCAAGGGGAATATGTAAATCACGCTGTGCAATGGCTTGGCTGGTTAGAGTAACTCTCAGAAGCACCGGAGGATGTGGATAGTGGAGGGGGGGGGGGTGAGCTTAATAGTACCAAGTGTTGGGTGTAACAGGCATGGTGCCATATGGGAAAAATAGGTCAATACTGAATGCAGATTATTATTTGGACAGCTTTCAAACATCAATGGGACTCCCTACTAAGATTAGTATCCAAGAGAAGATTAAATATTTGCACTTTAATCCCTCGATTGTGATAATCATTACTCAAATTCCATTCCCTAGATTAAATTTGAATCAATAAACAAAGCCACTATGCACACACAGGAATGCAGACATGCATTTCGAAAACATTAAAATGCCCTTGTTCAGAAGATAATTGATTTTGGACTTTGGACTCCTGGTTGCCCTCTATATCTTCACTCCAGCTTTCAGTATTTAGGTTGGTCCCTATTTACTTTTCAGGTAGTATCTAAGCTGGTGCAGATTTACTCTCTATTTTGTAGGAAAAAGTTATTTTCCGTTACAAAGTTGTATTTTCATTGGTTTTATCAGAATGCTCCCAACATTATCAGTACCATCAAATGTGCAAAAACCTCATCAGGAGATTAACAGGACCTTTCCAAATAAATTAAAAAATTTGTTGATTAAAATACAGGGTCTGAGGCAAATCCTGTACATACGAAGACATTATAGAATGTTATATTACATTTCTCTGTGCCATCTTAGTCTGTCAAAACATTAAAATAACGTTAAAAACATTATATTGGCGTAAAACACATATTTTTGTTAGCTGGGAATGGCATTCCTGACAGGTGTAATCTGAGTGTGTAATCTTTTCAAATAAACATCTATTCAATTCATAAATGGTTGAAAGTTTGAAGAGTCCAATCCAGAATTGAAGCAAATACTGATTTCTCTAAGGCTACCATAGTGGCAATTACAGTGCCTAGAATATAATGTGTACAACAGAGACGACATAAAGACATGAAAAATCGAATTATGAGAAAAAATGTAATTTCCCTTATCCTGCCCTACACCTTTGTCAAAACATGTTATTTTTCAAAATGGCGTTCATTGCGTTTTGGAACCAAACTATCCGTTCGTTACCGTCAACGGGGTTAACATGCGCGGGGGGTGGGGTACTTTGAGTATGCTAGGGCCTGCAGGGAAGGTGTTGACAGCTGGACACTTTAATTATGCATGAGGTTAAGTGTCAGCAGTGTCAATACGTTGTACAGCATGGGGGGTTGTAGGACAGGCCAATCGATCACAGACAGTCCAGCTCCAGAGGTCATCTCTTCGGGGGTTAGTCTTACAACCCAGCAGAAGCAAGAACCTACCCTCGACCCTCATTCCTGCATTTAATGGTGAATACTGCAGGATTGTTTTTTAATCAACCCTGACCAGTATGTCAGGGCCTGTCATATTATCACAATTAAGCATCTTATCATCATAAAGCATCTTTATCAGATAAATTAATTGGAATCCTAGTAAATAAGGTAAATTAAAAGAGAAAAAGTTCCACATGGATTTTACGGTAAACCTGCCAACTCGGCTAATGGATGGCAGATTTGTAAAGTGTAATGTGAAGAGTTTTCTGGCAAAGTAGACAGGTTTCTAAATCCATCCCTTGAAGATCTACAGAAACCTGAGAGCCTGAAGAACAATTTAACACTGTCTGCCCCTGTCGACTTTCAGGGACTTTCCGCATTATTGATTTCCATCTTGGCTTTAGTCTTAACCAGGGACACTAAAAACTCGGTGTTAAGATTCGGGGCGAGCTTTTCTGAGCTGCAGTTCTGAGCAGCTCAGACTGAGAAGTAGTTCAAATTGGGGAAAGGGAGGGGGTGCTCTAGGAGAGCTGGTAAGATTTGTAACAATGTGAGGGTGGAGGGGGTTAACTGTCTGGCGATGACAGCCCTATTTAAGTGGTTGTTTATTCAGGACCTTGGGTCAGTTAGTATCTTTAGATTATGTTTCTTTCCCAGGAATTTTCAGTCAATACATGTTAATAATATTCCAGTACTTGCAGTACTTGATATTCATAGTACATAAATAGGCGATACCACACATCAATACATTTGACATCATCTATAAGAGGTGTGAATACTAAAATGTGCTGGTACATTTTTAAATTATCAAAATGAAATTAGACGTAGTAATAAATGGTGTCTGATGAATTATGGTATGCAAAATCTCTTGCATAGTTTCTACTTTTTTTCTTACGCTTGCTATAGCCTATAGAATGAGACACTTTTTCCTGGTCATGATGGTATTACACATTGGCCCAGGTGGGGTTTACAGGAGTGATTGACAGGTGGTGGACTTGCAGGCCCATTGGGCAGGTCCTGGGGGAGAATATTTTACAGTTTATTGAATGAGCGGACGGCTAAATCTGATTGTGCCTGGGGTACTGGTGCCACTGAAGTTGGATGCAGGGGAGGGAGCGTTTGTAGACTTGGATATATCTAGGGTATGGGCTAGACAGAGACAGTTTACATGGAAATAAAGAATAGTGAGATTTCATGTTGGAAATGGTGGAAATCTTTCCTCTACTAGTACAAAGGGAGTGAAAAACATGTAATTTATTACCATGTTTTTGAATAATTCTAAGTGAGTCCAGATGACACACTGTTAAAAAGTGAGCATCTTCAAGATTTAAAAATATGTTCTGTAGAGTCCAGCATTGCAAGAATATTGTCTCTACAACCATTTAGATTAGTCCAGCATCTAAATTGAAGCTCAAGCGGCATCACCCTTCACATTGATTTTAACATAAGTAGTTTGGAGACAAAAGGGGATTGCACACAGTACTTAATCCTGCAATTACAAATTTCAAGAGCTAGACAGTGTATATGAGGTCAAACAGTCTGAGGGTCTGTCTGGCTGTCCTTGCTTTTACTGCCTTCTCTAGCATGACTAATGCAGCTGCAGCCTGCAGCCCATGCCCGGGTCACAGTTTTGTATGGAGGACACACTCCAGTCACAGACAATACGGCACTCTCTTTTTTTGATTGTTCAACTGCATATCTGCCACATTCTGCTATTCTACATCAGACCCACCAAAAGATATTTTTCTAACAGCTTCCTTCCTTCCTAACCCCTATTTCCTCCAGACATATTATTTATACAGCACCCTATACCTCTCTATACCACTCGAGGATGAACACATTTAACAATTTTCAAGATATGCATATGCCATGGTTTCAAACCTTTTAAATGGTTACCTAGCATGGGTTGCATTAAGGCTATTATCAGCATGGAAAGGATGTGATCTCTGTTCCCATTTTAATATCAACCAAATCTCCAGATGTGCCATTGCAGGTTGAGACAGAGGGGCAACCAGGCAGTATTTTGAACATGCACTGTTTGAAGAGTGGTTCATTGATGGCACATTGCATTCTCAGATGGCTGTCTGTGTGTTGTGGGCGACTAGGCAGACTGACCTCCCACCTCTAACCATCACTGACCATGGGGAGTAAAAAATCCTCGCCTATGCCCTCTCTGAGCTCCCCCTTCTTCTTTACTCTGACATTCTACCGGACACATCAGTCACACTGTGACCCATATCTCTTTCTACTCCTTAATGGGAGACGCATACCTCATTGTTAAAAGATCAATACCAGAGATCCCTTAATATGCCTCTCACTCTCTAACTAGTGTTTAGTCCGTTTGTCTCTGGTTTTCCCCTCCTTGTTATTTTTATCTGAGGAAGAGAGAGAGGTAGAGAAGGCTCTTTCTCTCAGGGTTTATGTCTCTTCATTGTTCCTCCTCGCAAAATGCTCATGGAATAACCCTGCTGAAACATGTTAAAGATAATGGCCATTCACATCAAAGGTCTTACTATGGTCATGTAAAATTGTTTGCTATAATTGGCAACTCTCGAGGAGGCCATCTGACCAAAACCAATAGTTCACATCCTCCAATACAATTGTTATTTTGAAATATCCATTGCAGGCATATTTCAGAGAATAGGCTAGTAGTATATAGGACAGGGCATGAGGTTAAGGTAGTTTGTTTAAATCCCCTGCACTTAGGATACCACTTAGCTAGTAAACCCATTGTATGGAGAGACAGGCTTGGGGACAGCAGTGTCCGTGATCGATTGGTCAGTCCCACGACTCCAACGACTTACACATCGTTGGCACTACTTCCCAGCCCATACGTAATTAAAATGTCCAGTAGTCTACACCTCCCCAACACCTCGGCACACACATCCCAACTATGGAGATGTAGACATTTAGGGTAAGTACATATTACTCACATATTACTCAAAGGGGCTGCATTTCTGCATGACTATGATGAGGGGCATAATGCACTAGACAGCTTTTAAAGGAGACTTTACAAACCACATATTTGGGAACTAGGATTGATTTCACCCACTACAGTGCCATATTCTAAGGTTTTTCTGCATAGCTCTTTCTGAAGCATAAAGAAAGGAATGTGAACCCTGTATAAGCATAACAATTCTTGCCACCTTGACCATGTCACCTTTATTCACCCTCTATCTTACCAACATCCAATACTGCTGTCCTGCTATTAGTAACACTTCAATGCTTAGGGCTAAACAAGACCCTACCGGTGCAAACACTCTAAAAGAAGGTTCAGAATTACAGATGGAACACCCTTGAAAAGAAATAAAGTCATAGAATTATAGAAGCAGAAATGTTGTACATTAGAATTGACCATGTGGATTTAACTCCTTAAATATGCGTCCCAGAGGCACACAGAGGGCTAGCATCTCCTCCTGTACCGGGATATGCAGTTTTGAGTAAGGTGGCTGCCTAGTACTTATATGAGCACACAGATGGATCAATATTTCTGACATATGCTTTTCCCATTTGTGTGCACTGCTGGGGCCAATGGTCAAATCCATCTCAGGGACGTGCGAGACAATAGGTTATTGTCCACATATCCATAAAAGGTGACAGGGCATTGGGATCTCAGCTTTCCCCAAGGTAATAACAAACTGTTTGAGTGACATGTATAGCCGAAGATGTTGACAGTGGGGGAAGGTAGGGGCAGCTGCTTGTAAAAGTGTGTGTGATGGTGAAAAATAAGTGCACATGGGAGTTGGACATAGGAATGGATATCAAGCATTGTAAGGTGGAAAATTGTGCAGACTGTAGTAAAGGTTAAAATACAATAGATTGGACCCAACGAAGGATCAGATTTGTTTAATTAGTCCTCCTATTGCAGTTTTGGGACTGGATTATATAAGACCAGATGCCTTCAAAATAGCTGATTGGTTGGTATTTTTTCTATAAACACAGCTTTCAACATGCAATACATACATATCATATTACAGTTACAGCCTGTTCAAGCATATAACTGTTTTAATGATCTCTGAGAAAATCCTGCCTTTAAGTAAGGCCTTTTACATGGTTTATGTACACTTTGGCAGGATGTGAATGCAGATTACTATAAACTATTACTATAAACTATTGTGGCAATGCAAGACTCATGCACTCAGGTGTGCTTTAGCAAGCAAGTTGTGTAGCAGTAACAGTTGGATTGGTGTCAATTAATCCAGGCTCTTGTATTTTGTGTGGAGTGTAAGCTTAAACCTATTATCTCCAAGCACCAGCTAAGCCTCTCTATCATGGGATTAACATGTTTCCTATCCCTCACCAGTTTCTTTCTATAAGCATATGTACTGGAAATAAAATGATAATGCTGAACGCTGGTTTCTTTATAGTACATACTGCTGCTATTCACAACACTGTGGTAAACAAGGCATAGACAGTCCCAGTCTCAGTAGTACTCAGGAATTGCAAAGAGGAAGCTGGGATGCTTTACAGTGGGATGAAATAATGTAGCCAACATTCAATAAGCACTTTATATCTGGACCAATGGCTTTCCTAAAATAATTATGCATTCTTTTTTAAAATACCCTGGGAGACAACTTGTATTGATTGCTAAGTAGCCAGTAACATAGGACTATGGCTCACTCTCACCAAATCAGTGCAACTGAAAAAGTGGCCGTACATGATCGGTGGCCGTACATGATCAGCGGCTGTACATGATCGGAAAACAACAATATCCCCCCAAGGCCTCATTTACTCCACTATTTAACCCATCTAACCATACCTACTGGCTGTAATGTAGTTTTGGGGAGTTTATTAGGAAAAGAAAAATCCCAAAATATTTAAAAGGGCCAAGGGGGGGGGGGGGGCTCAATGTACAATCGATCATGTACGTCACATGACGTACATGATCGGCTTGGAATGTCATGTAAAATTTTCTTATTACCCACTGCTTTACATGTCTATGATTATACATTTTAAGACAAACATCATATGTGCACCTTGTTATGATTAATTTATGTTTTAAATATGGTCAGAAAGGATAATTAAGGCAGTCAATAGATAATGGGCTGATCATGTACGTCATATGACGTAAATGATTGGTATTAAAATGTCATGTAAACTTATCCTAATAGTAGCATCTACACATTTCTAACATATTACATGTGAAGACACACATCATATGTACGCCTTGGTATGATTTATTTATGTTTCATCATGGTCAGAAAGGGTGTGGCACTCAATAGATCACTGATCATGTACGTCACTGATCATGTACGGCCACCGATCATGTACGGCCACTTTTGAGTTGCACTGGTTTGGTGAGAGTGAGCCCTATATGATAGCATCTCATTAATGCTGCTGTATGGAGTATTGATGCCTAAACAATTGCTTCATTGAAGTCTTTTAGCACAAATAGGTTCTCATGCTTTTCCCTAAAGGTTTCACAAAACCAAATTGGTTTTAGTATAAAATTGTCATCACACTGCCTGAATCCTGTTTAGAAAAAAAATGAAAAGGAAAATAATATGTTTACATCATCCTCTACCCACAAACCACCTTATCTTAAAGCAATGTCCATCCCTATACTGAAAACACTTTGTTATTGCAAGGTAAGACTGATAATTGTGAAGAAATACAATTGGTGGACAAAGCAGGTAATTCATGAGGTAATCTAAATCATACTGTGACAAATTAGTTATGTTGTTGGAGACTGCTACGATAAGAGCCTGCAATAATTAAGCCAGCCAGGATATAAATAACTTATGTTGTAAAAATCAATATTTCCTTGAAAACTGATATTAAATAATGACATTGGCCCTACAGCATCCTACATGGTTAAGCACCTGGATAAATGGATTCCCTCTTGATAGATTGTTGTATTGATAGTAGACCATGCAGCTTTCTATTCATTTAGATATAAAGTATCTGTGACTGATCCTTACACTATTGCCATTGCTGGTTACGTTGAAAATGCACCATCAGAACCACAAATTGAACCGTTGAAAGGCCCTTTATCTGAAAAAGATTAATTTATGTCTGCAGATTACAGTCATCTGGGCCTCCATTTATCCCATAATGCGGAGCAGGCTTACTCTTCAGGGAAGATTTACTGTAAATGAGGAGAATGCACTATTGTTAGATTCACACCGCCATTGCACTAATGACCACAGCAGCTTAATGTCATTACTGTTCTCAACTATGTGCATTGGTTTGAACTTTAGACATTCTAGCATGGATAGAAATGCTTAGAGGCAGGAGGTAGGAAAGTGTGTGGGTGTTGAGAAAATGCCAGATGGTAGAATTGGTAGAGAAAGACACCAAGGTATTCAAATGAAGAGTTCAGCCTCCAATGTTATTTAACCTATTAAAGACCCTTTGCCACTATGAGGATTAATTCCGATCGATTCTGATATCACATGAGAAGAGGAAATAATATAACATGCAAAGGGAATTCCCTGCAGTCTCAGGACCCTTACCATCCTCTAAAGCCAAGTAGACACGGATCGAATCTGGGCACCATCCCTCCACTAAGCTTCTTAGCACTAATGCAGCCAAGGGGAATATGTAAATAACGCTGTGCAATGGTTCTGCCAGTTAGGGTTACTCTAAGAAGGTACAAGAAGGAGGATTTCAGTAGGATGTGGATAGCAGAGGGCGTAGGGTAAACATGCGTAGGGCTGGGTGTCATAGGGGTGACTTGGTGATTAAGGGAAAATAATATGTCAATACTGAATATTGATTATTATATGGACAGATTTCAAACATCAATTGGACACCCTACTAAGATTAGTATCCAAGAGAAGACTAAATTCCTTGCACTTCAATCCCGCGATTATGATAATCATTACTCAAATTCTGTTTACCGAGATTATATTTGAATCAATAAACAAAGCCTCAATGCACACACAGGAATGCAGACATGCATTCCAAAAACGTAATAGGGCCCTTTTTCAGAAGATAACTGATTATGGACTTTAAACTCCTAGTTGCCCTCTGTTTTCAGTCCACCTTTAAGAATTTACGCTGATGCAGATTCTCGTTTAAGGTATAGTATCTAAGCGGGTGCAGATTTTAATCTCTAGTGAAGATAAGCTGCAAAAGGAATAAGCCACTATTGCTAAAATCGCACCATGCAAGTCAACAGAGCCATGTTGTAAGAAAAAGTGAGTTTCCATTCCAAAGTAATATTTTCAATGGTTTCATCAGCTTTTCAAATAATTTTCAAATATCATTGAAATACAGGGTCTAAAGCAAACCCAGTACACACAAACACATTACACAGCGTTATATTACTTATCTCTATGTCTTATCTTAGCTACGTGAAAAATAATGTATTTTGTTACATGTGAATGTATTTTGTTAGATGTGAATAACATTCTTGACAGATGCGTAATTTTTTTGAATAGACATCTATTTAATTCATTACACTGCATTACAATTCAAATTTAAACCCCTTTTGTTGTTGCTAAAAGCTGCAGGCACGGTGCATAAAGAAGGAGCCGCACCTTGTACCCTATTCCGCGCCCAGGGAGTGCAGGTAGCAGTGGGGGAGGTGTGGCCGTATTTGGGACACTTCAAACCGCCAGGGAGAGACCCTTGTACCCTTGTCCGCGCCCTTGGAGTGCAGGTAGCAGTGGGGGAGGTGTGGCCGTGTTTGGGACACTTCAGACCGTCAAGGGGTGGCTCTGGTACCATTCTCCACGCCCTGGAAGGGCAGGTAGCAGCGGGGGAGATGTGGCTGTGTTTGGGACACTTTGGGCCGCCAGGGATTGACCCTGGTACCCTTCTCTGAGGCCAAGATGTGCAGGTTAAAAATTTAGTTAAACATTAAATGTATTTGACGATCATGCATTTAATAAATTAGATATACGGCTTCAATCTTTACAGTTTGTTAGTCATTTATGGGCTTTGTTTAGCTTTTTTTAAATTTTGCTTTAATATGTGTATTTTTCCCCATGTGCCCCTAGAGCTTCTAAGCACATTTGGAGCTATAGCTCAAGAATACCTTGGAGCACAGTGAGATTCACCTTGAAGCATCTTAAGAGGTCCGGGGGCTTTCTAAAGAGTCCTCACTGCATAAGTCTTCTGATGTTGACAGCTTTACGCACTGCTTAATTTTGCTTAATGTCTGACATTAAGCAACTTAAAGCAACTTTAAGCAACTTTAAGCGAACTTGTTAGCAACGATTAAAGTAGGAAAACCCGGGGTTTCCGGCAACTTTAAGCAGCTTCGGGCGTGCTGAATGGCCATAATAAAAGTTGCTTAAAGTTGCAGAAATTTGATTAAACCCGGGCTTGGAGTTTTGCTCAAAATGGCGTTAAATTTTGGAACCAAACTATTAGTTGTAACTGTCAACAGGGTCAACATGGGGAAAGGTACTTTTAGTGTGCTAGGGCCAGCAGGGAAGGCGTGGGCAGCTGGAAGCTTAAATAATGCATGAGGTTAAGTCTCAACAGTGTCAATACCTTGTACGTCATGGGGGGGGGGGGGTGTAGGAGAGGCTAATCCATCACAGACAGTCCAGCTCCAGAGGTCAGCACTGCAGGGGTTTGTCTTACAACCCAACAGAAGAAACAAACTATCCTCAACCCTGCATGTCATGGTGAATATGGCAAGATCAATTATTTAATCTCACTCTGACCAGTATGTCAGGGCCTGTCATAATATTACAATTAGTCATCTGATTAATATAAAGCATCTTTTCCAGGTCAATTAATTGGAATCCTAGCAAATAAAGTCAATTAAAAGAGAAAGTGACTTGTTCACAAGCTGTGGCTTCTACCGGGAATTTACAGTGAACTTGTCAACTTAACTAATGGATGGCAGATTTTTGAAGTGTAATCTGAAGAGTATATTTTTTAATAGGTCCATCTATGACAGATGGCCCCTCCCTCAAACCAAGCCTTATAGACCCACAAAAATATGGTCAACATACAGTGATATATAAATATTCACTAACATGTATTAGAAGTGACAAACTCACCCCTCTGCAATACACCTGATGAAGCTGTGAACAGTTGAAACTATTCAGAACTCAGACTCAACTGACTGACTGACCCAAACATTGGAACTAAATATTTTGAGAAATATTTACAAACTACAAATAATCTTCAGTTTTGAAGACTAGGCCCCTCTTTTGAGACCTAACTATGAAATTTCATTTTTGAGAATTTATAGTAAACAATTTCAAAATTGTTATTTGTAGTGAAACCCAAACATGGGACCAAATGTGTGGACATGACCTAGTACCACCATTTGACCAATGAGAAGTCAGATATCTATATCAAGTTGAGGTCAGATGTCTTGGTCGTCGGTAGGGGGGGAAGGACATACCTGGTTTAGTTCTGAAATAGTAGTGGCAGAGTGCACACCTATCCTTGTCTCCCCAACTCAGTAATCTAAGGAGTAATGTGGCAAAGTAAAAAGGTTTCTAAATCCATCCCTTGAAGCTCTATAGAAGCCAGAGTGCCTGAAGAACAATTTAACACTGTCTGCCACTGTTGACTTTCAGGGACTTTAGCTTTCCGCATTATTGATTTTCATCTTGGTTTTAGTCTTAACCAGGGACACTAAAAACTTGGTGTTGAGATTCGGGGCGAGCTTTTCTGAGCTGCAGCTCTGAGCCGCTCAGATTGAGGAGTAGCTCAAGCTTGGGAAGGGGAGGGAGTGCTCTAGGGGACCTGTTAAGATTTGTAAAAATGTTTTTCCTGTATGAGGGGGTGGAGGGGTTAACCAGCTGGTGATAACAGCTCTATATAAGTGTGAGTTTTTTTTCAGATCCATTTTCAGTCAATACATGTTAGTTGTATTCCAGTACTTGTGGTAATTGATATTCATCGTACATCAATGGGGAATACTGCACAACAATATATTTGACCTCAATTATAAGAGGTGTGAATGCTAAAATGTGCTAGATAATTTTTTTTAAATGAAAGAAATTAACTGTTTTGATAAATGGTGTCTGATGAAATATGGTATGGAAGATATCTTGTAAAGTTTCTAAATTTTCTCTATGTTCCCTATAGCCTATTCCTGGTCATGATGGTATTACACATTGGCCCAGGTGGGGTTTGCAGGAGTGATTGACAGGTGGTGGACTTGCAGGCCCATCGGGCAGGTCCTAGGGGAGAATATCTTACACTTTATTGAATGAGCGGACGGCAAAATCGGATCGTGCCTGGGGTACTGGTGCCACTGAAGTTGGATACAGGGGAGGGAGCATTTCTAGACTTGGACATATCTAGGGTATAAGCTAGACAAAGACAGTTAAGAAGGAATCAAAGAATAGTGAGATCAGATTTTACATTGGAAATGGTGGATATCTTTCCTTAACCATAGGGAGTGGAGAACAAGTAGTTCATTACCATGTTTTTGAATAGGTCTAAGTGAGTCTAGGTGATACATTGATAAAAAGTGAGCATCTTCACATTTTAAAAATATGTTCTGTAGAGTCCAGCATTGCCATAAAGAATATTGTCTTTACAACCGTTTAGAAAAGTCCAGCATCTTAATTCAGTGTCAAGGGGCATCACCCTTCACACTGACAACATTAGTAGTTTGGAGACAAAATGGGGCAGCACACCGTACTCAATCCTGTAATTACATATTTGAAGAGCTGGACAGTGTAGTTCAGGTCAACCAGTCTGAGGGCCTGTCTGGCTCTTCTTGTTTTTACTGCCCTCTCTACCATAACTAATGCAGCTGCAGCCTGCGGCCAATGCCTGGGTCAGGTTTTGTTTGGAGGACACTCCAGTCACAGAAAACACAGCACTCTCTTTCTTTTATCGTTCAATTGAGTATCTGCCACATCCTGCTAATCTAGATCAGATATTTATCCCTCAGCTCCCATTTCTCCCAGACATATCATACATAGAGCACCCCATCTCTATACCACTCAAGGATCAACACATTTAACAATTTTCAAGATATTAATATACCATGGTTTCAAACCTTTTATGGTTACCATGCATGGGTTAACATTATCAGCATGGAAAGGATGTGCTATCTATTCCCATTTTCATATCAACAAAATCTCCAGATGGGTAATTTCAGGTTGAGACAGAGGAGCAATCAGGCAGTTTCTTTAACATGCACTGTTTGCAGAGTGGTTCATTGATCACACATTGTAGTCCCAGATGGGTGCGTGTGTGTTGGGGGCAACCGGGCGGACTGACCTCCCACCTCTACTATCACTGACCATGTGGGGTAAGAGTAACCCCATGCCTGTGTACTTTCCCCTCCACATTGTACCAGACACATCAGTTACACAGTGACCTAGATCTCTTTCTACTCCTCGATGGTAGACACTTGCTTCATTGTCAAGAGATCAATACAAGAAATTCTTTGCTCTGCCTCTGCCCCTCACTCCCTCACTAACTTTTAGTGTGATTTGTCTCTTGCTTTATTCCCTTTCCTCCTCGATCTCTTTATCTTTATCTGATGGAGACGGAAAGAGTGAGGAAGACTAGCTATCTTTCTCTCTGAATTTCTGACTCTTTATCACTCTCCCCCTAATATGTTACAATAAATAATTAATATTTAAGATCTTACTATGATCATGTGAATATTTTGACAAGGATAAATCTGGCCCATAGGGTGAGAGCACCTGAACTGTGTTTAGGGCACAATATAACTTCAAAATGAGTAAATACTCCCAAATTGATAAATTATATATGTACTGACCTGGATGCGTTGGCCAATAAAGACGCTCGATTATGTTTTTAAAGCTGTAATTAGCAATTTCAGGGATGCAGTCCTATGAAAACCAAAAGTACCCCCACCCCATCCTAACAAAGTTGCTTCAGAGCATCACAGTGTCCCCTGCAGGCATAGCAATCCCAGGGAATTGGCCACCAGTCAGATAGGGCAGGAGGTTAGGGTAGTTTATTTGTATCTCCTGCGCTTAGGATACCACTTAGCCTGTAAAACCAATGAATGGAGAGACAGCCTTTGGGACAGTAGTGTCAGTGTTGGTCAATCCTACGACCCCAACGACTTACACGTCATTGCCACAACCTCCCAGCCCATGTGTAATTAAAATGTCTTCTGGTCTACACCTGTCCGACACCTCTGCAAACACATCCCAAACATCAAGATGCAGACATCTAGGGTGAGTACATAATATATCTGTCTTTAAGGCCTTAACTTCTGAGTCATACTATGAGATTCAATTTCATGCCAGTTGGGTTTAATTAGACCTGTCCATCATTGATATTCAGTTCTTAACCCTTTTAGAACCTTAGATTTTTAAATTGCTATGCCCTTTGTCATCATACTGCCTTCATGTAGCCCTGGAGAGCTCTCTTGTAAGAGCATCATGCTAACCCTTGGGTATGCATCAACCCCTTATGCAGCAATGGCAATTTACACACCAGGGCTAGATTCATGCATCATGGTGATAAAGGACATGATGCTCTATGCAACAACACTCAGGCCGACACAAAACCCGACATGTCACCACAGGTGCAAACATTCTTAGAAGAGTTCATGATAACACATGGAATACCCTTGAAAATGATATTTATAAAGTTATAGAATCAATAGAATAATAAAGGCAGTAAAATTACATGTTCGGATTAACAACATATTACTCCTATGCTCCCCAGAAAGATATTGGATATGCAGTTCTGAGTTAGGTGGTCCATGATTATATTGACAGATCAATATTTCTGACATACACAATTCCCGTTTGCGTGCACTGCTGGGGCCATTGTTGAATTCTGCCTTGGGGACGTGAGTGACAATAGGTTATTGTCAACATACATATCAATGAAAGGTGACAGGGAAATTGGATCTCAGCTTTCCCCAAGGTAATAGCCAAATGTTTGAGTGACATGTATAGCTGTAGATGTTAAGGGTGGGGGAAAGTTAGAGGCAGCCGGTTAGACAGATTAGAGTGAGAGTAAGAGTGATGGTGGACAATAAGTGCACATGTGAGCTGGACAGAGGAATGTAATATGAAACATTGTGAGGCCGAAATTGTATAAAGATGCAAATACAATAGATTGGACCCCGAAAAGGGTAAGATGTGTCTAATTGAACCTCCTATTGCAGTATTGGCACTGAAGGGGTAAGACAGCAAATAGCTTCAAAATAGCTGATTTACCGGCATTTTCTAATAAACACAGCTTTCAACAGGCAACGCATGCTTACAGCTATAGCCACTATATATGCATAACAATGTTAACAATCTTTGAGAAGAAACTGATTCTTAGTGTGGTGTTAAACACAGTTTAACCAGGCTGTAAATAAAGATGACCAGAAACTGTAGTGTCAATGAAATACCAAAGCCTGGGTGGGTTTTAGCAAGCCAGCCTGGTAGCAGTAGCAGTAGGGTTGGCATTAATTAATCCAGGCTCTTGTATTTTTGTGTCGAGAAGCAGCTTCAACCTATTATCTCCAGACACCAGCTGAGTCTCTCTATCATAAAATTAACATAACATTTCTTATCCCTCATGATCCGTTTCTTTCTATAACAGATTCTGTGTCTTGTAAAGATCCTGAATGCCAGGTTATGTATAGTACTTACTAATATTCAAGGTGGTAGGATACTGCAGCTGAATGCTGAGGTAAATATAGCAGAGGCAGCCCTGGTCTGTGTAGTAATTAGCAATTACAAAGGGGAGTTGAGATGTCACGTCATGAAATAATGTAGCCTTCACTTCCCAAGTGAAGAATCAATGGATTTCAAAAAGCCCTGTTAATGCTGCCTGAAACCTGCCTAAAATGTGTGCACACTACCTGAGCATAACTATTCAAAACATATTATATTGAGGACACTTATTACATCGAGTACTGTATGTATGTGGCCATCTGCGAATTAGAAATCACATTCAATGCTATGGCTAATATTTCCGTATAACCAAACTGGCTCTTGAGTGATTGAGTAAATCCTAGATGGATAGCTATCAATTGAAACTTAAACCATAACCTGTGTATGTTTTTTGTTGTATTTGTGTACTTAGTTTCAGGAAATGGATAGGACAGAGCAGATGTAAGACTGCTACTTGTAGGATAATGCAATAAAGGTACAATACTGGTAATATAGATTTGTTTATGAGTTAATCTAAATTCTAATTAAGTCATGCAGTAGCCTACAATTAGGGTTATGTTGTTAGAAACTGCCATGAAGGTAACAGCATGCAACAAAGATGCCAGTCAAAATAAAAATAATCAATATTTCTTAGAAAACTAATAATAAATGATGACCTAGAGCTCAGAGGATTTCCATGGTTAAGGACCTTGGTGGGTACATTGCTCTGTAATGGATTCTTATCTTGATAGTATACCATACAGCCTTCTATTCATGTGCATGAAAGGTACCTGAGCCAGATCCCTTTTCAATTGACATTGCTGGTGTATGAACTTTTAAATCTAATAAGTATTTGTATGCGAGATATTATATTGTAACCTATTTTCATGAAATATCTTTGTAGTTTATGAATGGTGAAATGTAGGGTTAACATGTGGGGGTACTTTAAGTGTTTAGGGGCAAGCAGGGAAGCCGTGGACCACTGGGCACTTTAATTATGCATGAGGTTAACCATGTCCGCAGTGTCAATACCTTGTACAGTGTGGGGTTTGTGGGACAGGCCAATCGATCACAGACAGTTCAGTTTCTAAGGTCATCCTTAAGGGTTTGTCTTACAACCTAACTGAAGGAACAAACTGTCCTTTACCTTAATTCCTGCATTTCATGGTATATATGGCAGGATCACTTGTTTAATCGACTCTGACCAGTATATTACGACCTGTTACATCATAATTTGTTTTCTTATCATTACAAAGAAGCTTGCTCTGGTGAATTAAGTGGAATTCTAACACATATGGTCTATGAACAGAGAATGTGACTCATGTGATAATCATGGCTTCTACTTCAGAATTTGCAGTTAACCTGCCAAGACAACAAATGGATGGCAGATTTGCTAAGAGTGTTGCAGCAAAGTAGAAAGGTTTTTTAAATTCATCCCTTGGAGATCAGCAGAAGCCAGAGTGTCTGATGAACAATTTAACACTGTCTGCCGCTGTTGACTTTCAGGGACTTTAGCGTTCCGCATTATTGATTTCTATCTTGGCTTTAGTCTTAACCAGGGACACTAAAAACTTAATGCTAAGATTGGGGCGAGCTTTTCTAGGCTGCAGTTCTGAGCAGCTCAGTTTGATGAGTTGCTAAAGTTGGGGAAGGGGAGGGGGTGCTCTAGGGGAGCTGGTAAGATTTGTAGAAATGTTTTCCTCTATGGGCATGAGGGGGGGAGGGGGTGGAGAGGTTAACCTTCTGGCGATGACAGCACAACTTCAGTGGATCTTTTTTCAGGACCTTGCATCAGTTAGTATCTTAAGATTTCTTTTCCAGAAACTTTCAGTCAATACATGTTCGTAATATTCCATTACTTGCAGTACTTGATATTCATAGTAGATCAATAGAGACTACTGCACATCAATACATTTGACCTCATCTATATGGGGTGTGAATGCTAAAATATGCTGGTATATTTTAAAAATATCAAATGAAATTAACTGTGGTAATAAATAATGTCTGTTGAAACATGGTATGGAAAATCTTGTACAGTTTCTAGGTTAGGTGGGATGGTGTGGATACTCAGCTACTACAACCAGGTGTATAGTTTCTAAATTCTCTCTTATGCTCGCTATAGCCTATGGAATGCGACACACTTTTTCCTGGTCATGATGGTATTACACATTGGCCCAGGTGGGGTTTACAGGAGTGATTGACAGGTGGTGGACTTGCAGGTCCATCAGGGAGGTCCTGGGGGAGAATATCTTACAGTTTATTGAATGAGTGGACGGCTAAATTGGATCGTGCCTAGGGTGCTGGTGCCACTGAAGTTGGATGCAGGGGAGGGAGCGTTTGTAGACTTGGATATATCTAGGGTATGGGCTAGACAGTTCGATAGTGTTAAAACAAATACACAAAAAAGATCAGCTGAAACCGTCTGAGGGCCTGAATGGTTGTCCTTGCTTTTACTGCCCTCTCTACCATGACTAATGTGTATGCTGCCTGGGGCCCACAACCAGGTCACAGTTTGTATGGAGGACACACTCCAGTCACAGACAACACAGCGCTCTCTTACCAAGACCGGTTAGTATCGAGGACAAACTCTAGTCACAGATAACACAGCACTGTGCTCCTGCTAATGCTCAATCATGTCTCTGCTACATCCTGCAGGTCTGTTATCATATCAAGCTGATAGAATTACCTAGCATGGCTTAGCAATGCATCTGTTATCAGCATGATCAGATATGGTTTTTTAAGGCCGAAAGGCCCCGGAGGGGCCCTGGTGGTGAGCTTGCGAACCACCAGGTTGAGGCATTACATTGTTTTCATTTGACAGGAAGTCAGTACGGGTGCCGCCATTTTGTTTTTAGGGGTGCCGCCATTTTGTTTTAAGGTGTCACAATACAAATTAATGCATTTAATGATAAAATTAATATTAATCAACCTTTGATCCTGAGGTTGATCATAAGCATACCTATACCCCCTAACATGGACCCAACGAATTCAATGGTTCTATTCGTTTGTTGCTAAGACAGCTGGTTGCCTAGCAACAGCTATTCTAATTGTTTATCTGCCTAGCAACACCCATGTCCATGCTCCTGAGATTGATTATAATCTTACCCCCCCCCTTACATGGACCCAAGGAATTCAATGGTTCTATTAGTTTGTTGCTAAGACAACTGGTTGCCTAGCAACAGCTTTTCTTATTGTTTATCTGCCTAGGAACATCCATTTCCATGCTCCTGAGGTTGATTATAATCCTATCCACCCCCGTAACATGGACCCAAGGAATTCAATGGTTCTATTTGTTTGTTGCTAAGACAACTGGTTGCCTAGCAACAGCTATTCTAATTGTTCATCTGCCTAGCAACATTCTTTTCCATGCTCCTGAGGTTGATTATAATCCTACCTACCCCCTAACATGGACCCAAGGAATTCAATGGTTTTATTGGTTTGTTGCTAAGACAGCTGGCTGCCTAGCAACAGCTTTTCTTATTGTTTATCTGCCTAGCAACACCCATTTCCATGCTCCTGAGGTTGATTATAATCCTACCTACCCCCCCCCCTAACATGGACCCAAGGAATTCAATGGTTCTATTCGTTTGTTGCTAAGACAACTGGTTACCTAGCAACAGCTATTCTAATTGTTTATCTGCCTAGCAACACCCATTTCCATGCTCCTGAGGTTGATTATAATCCTACCTACCCCCCTAACATGGACCCAAGGAATTCAATGGTTTTATTGGTTTGTTGCTAAGACAGCTGGCTGCCTAGCAACAGCTTTTCTTATTGTTTATCTGCCTAGCAACACCCATTTCCATGCTCCTGAGGTTGATTATAATCCTACCTACCCCCCCTAACATGGACCCAAGGAATTCAATGGTTCTATTTGTTTGTTTCTAAGACAACTGGTTACCTAGCAACAGCTATTCTAATTGTTTATCTGCCTAGCAACACCCATTTCCATGCTCCTGAGGTTGATTATAATCCTACCTACCCCCCCTAACATGGACCCAAGGAATTCAATGGTTTTATTGGTTTGTTGCTAAGACAGCTGGCTGCCTAGCAACAGCTATTCTTATTGTTTATCTGCCTAGCAACACCCATTTCCATGCTCCTGAGGTTGATTATAATCGTACTTCCCCCCCTAACATGGACCAAAGGAATTCAATGGTTCTATTAGTGCTGCTGCACTGGTGGCCACCTAGTGGCTGTATTTTACACTAAATCCCTGTAATGGCACGTTTTCCCCTGTTGTCTCACATCTGCCAGTTACATCATCCTCCCGCCCTGTTTATATGGTGTCTTGAATGGGTCCCCTACAAATATACCAACCATGTAGACATTATGTTCCTTCAAACGGCAACAACCGCAATTCTTGTTATTCCCCTCTTCATACCTCCTGCACTATACATGGCCTTTTACAACCTGGGACAGAGAGGTAACTAGGTTGTATCTTTAACATTCACTGTTTGGAGAGTGGTTCATTGATGACACATCACAGTCCCGGAGGGGTGTGTGTGTGTGTTGGGGGCAATCAGTCGGACTGACCTACCACCTCTACCATCACTGACCATGTGGGGTAAGAGCAACCCTATGGTTGTGTACTATCCCCTGCCTCTGCTGCCTCTGCTCCCCCTGCTTCCTAACCCTCACGTTCTACCAGATATATCAGTTACAGAGTGACCTATACCTATTGCTACTTCTCAATGGTAGATGCATACCTCGTTGTCAAGAGACCAATACAAGAGTTCCTTTACTCTGCCTCTGCCCCTCACTCCCTGACTAATTTTGTGTGTGATTTATGTGATTCTCTTTCATCCTTTTTCTCTTTCTCTTTGTCTGATGGAGAGTGAAGGAGAGTAGAAGACTCTTTTTCTTTCTGAATTTTTGACTCTTTATCGCTCTCCCCCTAACATGTTACAATTATCGGCCATTAATATTTAAGACCTTACTATCATCATATAAATAGGGTGAGAGCACCTGAACTGTGTTTAGGGCACAATATAATGTCAAAATGAGTAAATACCCTCAAATTTACAAATACATAATTTATGGATTGAACTGGATACATTGGTCATTAAAGAACCTAGATTGGTGATTTCAGGGATGCAGCCTTACCAGAACCATTAGTACCCCCCCTCCACCCAAACAAAGTTGCTTAAGAGCATCACGATGTTCCCTGCAGGCATAGCAATCCCAGGGAATTGGCAAGCAGTCAGATAGGGCAAGGGGTTAGGGAAGTCTGTTTGTATTCCCTGCATTTAGGATACCACTTAGCTTGTAAAACCATTGAATGGGGAGACAGCCATTTGGACAGCACTGACCATGATTGATTGGTCAGGACCACAACCCCATCGACTTACACATTGTTCAGACAACCTCCCAGCCCATGCTTAATTAAAATGTCTAGTGGTCTTCACCTCCCTGGCGCACCAGCACATGCAACCAATTCATGGAGATGCAGACAACTTGAGAGATTACACGTATATCAAACCCTTAACCATTCAATACCTTAACTAGTACTTACTAGCCTTCCCTCTGTTTCTATATCAACATTAGATTTCTTTTCTTTCTACCTTGCCTTTCAACATTGCAATACAAGTCATAGCTGATATGATCAGTAAATACGATACTCATCTCTATTATATGCAAGTAAAATATATACCACATTCTTTCTTTCTTTCTTTCTCATGTTTATGTATTTAAATATTTTTATCTAAGACATCATTCAGTATAGATATATATAGATGAAATATATGTACATGATTAGCATGAACCAAGATCAATTCGACCCACTACAGGGCAATATCCCCAAGGTTTTGCAGCACACCTTCATGTGGAAGGAAAGAAGTATGTGGCCTGTGCAAGTGTAAGACCTATTGCCCCCTTGACTGTGTCACCTTCACTGTCTACTTTACCAACATCCATACTGCTGTGTCACCATTACTTTCACTTCCGTACTTGTGCTTACACAAGACCTGACCTGTCACACTACAGGTTCAAATATTCTTGATAAGGTTCATATTCAAGATTAAAGACAGTTGAAAAAGAAATAAAGTCATAGAATTATAGGATCAGAAAAAGTTGTATATTAGGATTGACAAAGTGGATTTAAATGCTAAATATGCTTCCCAGGGGTGAACTAGTCTATGGTTAGCATTCCTTCCTTACTGGGATAATTATGCGGTTCTGAGTAAGGTGTTTGCCTTATACTTTTATGAGCGTACAGACGGATCAACATTTCTGATTTACAGATTTCTAATTTTTATTTGCTGCTGGGTCCGTTGGTGAAATCCATCTTGGGACATGAGTGACAATAGGTTATTGTCCACACATCCATGAAAGGTGACAGGGAAATTGGATCTCAGCTTTCCCCAAGGTAAAAGCCAAATGTTTGGGTGACATGTATAGCTGTAGATGTGGAGGGTGGGGGAATGTTTGAAGCAGCTTACTAGACAGGTAAGAGTGATAATAAGAGTGATGGTTGACAATAAGTGCACATGTGAGGTGGGCAGAGGAATGTAATATCAAGCATTGTGAGGCGGAAATATTGTAGACTGCTGTAATGTTAGAAATACCAGAGATGGGGCAAAAACAAGGGTCAAATTTGTCCAATTGGACCTCTTATTGCAGTATGGGGACTAGATTGTATGAAATGAAATAGCTTCAAAATCTGATTTATCGGGATTTTACCCATAAACACAGCTTTTAACAGGCAATACATACTTTACTATGTTACAGTTATGGCCTATTCAAGCATATACATAACCATATTAACAATCTCTAAGGTAAAACTGCTTTTTAGTAAGGTGTGTTTTAACAAGCATGCTTATCTATTGGTTGACCTTATGTCAACCAATCATGTATATTTCTACACCCAATCAAGACATGCTATGAGTGGTGTTTTATGCTACTTAGGGCCTTAATTGGATGAGCTGAAATGTATAACTAGGTAATTATAGCCATGTCTAGACCAATTAATAGTGGGTTTCAAGGGGATAGGGATTGATGGAGATCTCTATACAGATCTCCATCAAAATGATCTAATGTGTGGAAATGAAACTTCTTCCATGATTCAATTATGAATGATTTATAGTATACATATATAAGATATTACTGATAAATTTAGGAGTCCATACACTAAGCATGCCGGGCAGCAGTAGCAGTAGGTCGGGGGTAGATCAAATCAGGCTATTGTATTCTTATGTTAAGGAGCAGCTTCCGCCTTTCATCTCCAAACACCATCTGGGTCCTTCTATCATGGAATTAACAAAGTGTTCTTATCCCTCATGATCTGTTTCTTTCTATAACAGACTCTGTGTCCTTGTAAATATCCTGAATGTGAGTTTATGTATAGTACTTACTGCCTTTAATCAAGGCTGTAGAAGGCCTGGATGCTGTAGCTGAATGATGTTGTAAATAAAGCAGAGGCAGCATTGGTAATTAGGAATTACAAAGGGGAGCTGGGATGTTTCACATAATGAGATAATGTAGCCTTCACTTCACAAGCGGAGAACCAATGGATTTTAAAAACCACTGTTTATACTCCCTGAAGCCTGCTTAAAATGCAAGGATACTACCTGAGCATAACTATTCAAAACATATTACAGTGAGGACACTTATTACATCGAGTACGGTATGTACGTGGCCATCTGCGAATTTGTCATTGCATTCAATGCTATGGCTTTTGCTAATATTTTTCGTATAACCCAACTGGCTGCAATAGTGTACAAAACAGTTTATATCGATTTATTCATGAGGCAATCTAAATTTTAATTAGGTCGGGCAGTATAATCGTGGTTATGTTGGTGGAGACTGCCATAAAGGTAACAGTGCGCAACAAAGATGCCATCCAGAATAAATATAATTTATGATGTAAAAATCAACATTCCCTAGAAAACTAACATTAAAAGATGACATAGGCCTCATAGGATCTTAAATGGTTCATGACCTTGGTGAGTACACTTGTGGGGCCCCTATCCCTCAAAAGGCCCCTATCCCTCAAAATTTGCCCGTTTGAGACATAGGGCCTATGTGAAGTCCCTAAGTCACAAATATTTTTTGGCATGTCCCTATCCCTCAAAAGCCGCTATCCCTCAAAAGTGTTCCGTTGGTTAAATATGTGCAGTAGATAAATTATTTATAGGATATTGATCAATATTCTCACGACCATTCCACCCTTAGTAACATCCCCTCCCACCTCAGGTGGGTTCAGGAGGGGGTGTAAAAAATGTCAACCGTCCTTAGGGAGTGGTCATTTTAACAACAGGGGGTGTTGGTGGATTCAGGCAAAACCAAAAACATTTGAACCCCTTGAAGGGGGGACCAAAAAGTATTGGAGCCCTTTTTAGCAAAATAAACCTACGGGTCACTATAGCACAAAGGGGTCAGCCACGCCCAATTTCAAAAGAATTGAGACCTGCTCTTTTCTATTTCGTTTGGCCGAACCTTGAATGTGTTCTTGTGGGGCATGCTTTCTTATTGCTGAAGTAAGAAATAGTCCTTAGAATTGATTACAAATGATTTTGCTGGATAGATACTTAGGGATCTTTTGTAGGATAGGGGCCTGACATGTCCCTATCCCTCAAATGGCCCCTATCTCTCAAATTTTTGTGAGATAAGGGCTGTTTGAATGTGGTCCCTATCTCGCAAATATTTGTGGGATAGGGACTTTTTGTCATTTAGGGACTTTAGGTGTGCCCTAAGTCTCAAAAGGCCCCTATCCGACAAATATTTGAGGGATAGGGGCTTTTTGAGACTTAGGGGCCTCACAACACTCCTCTTTCATGACTTCTTGTCTTGATAGTACACAATACAGCTTTCTATTCTTGTGCGTGAAAAGTACCTGAGCCAGATCCCTCTACCCTTGACATTGCTGGTTTATTTGAACAGGCAGCATTAGAACTACATTTTGAAACCATGAACGGCCCTTTATCTAAACAAGATTGATTTCTGACTACAGATTATAGTCGTCTGGGCTTCGCTTATCCCTTAATGTTGGGCAGGTCTATTCTTACAAATGATTTGCTTTTAAGGAGAAGACGACACTATTGTTAGACTCACAGCCCCATGGCACTAATGACTAAAGTCTACTGTAACTACAGCAGCCTTATGTCATTAAGTTCTCAAACATGTGTGTTAGTTTGAATGCTGCAATTCCAGCATGGAAGTAAATGATAGACGGAGCAGGTAGGAATGTGTGGGGCGTTGAGGAATTGCTGGGTGGTGTAATTTCTACCATTTCTTCTCCACAAGTTGATTGCCTTGGAATGTAAATGTGGTTTGCATGTTGCGAGGAGTGTTGGTCTGAATTTTGAACTTTCTAGCATGGATAGAAATACTTAGAGGCAGGTTGTGGCTAAAGACACTCAAAGTGTTCTAGTGAGGAATGCAGTGAGGCAGTTTAGGACAGAATAATGGGATCTCACTGATACTCTTATGCTTACCTTTACCCAGTGTTGATTTTGTTGAGGGAGGACAGATACAACCTATTTGAGACAGGTACACATGATTAAACGTCCCATGAACTGTATCTCTATGTACAGCTTGTTTTCTATTTCACTTTGGATATTGAATTATGTGTACTACTCTTATGTATGTTCCTGGAGCACACATTTTTAGGGTGTATAAAGTTTTATATCTAATGAGTATTTAAAGGTGCTATTTCACTGTGAAACCTATTGTCATTAAATATCTTTGTAATTCATAAATGGTTAAATGTAGGGTTAATATGTGGGGGTACTTTAAGTGTTTAGGGGCCAGCAGGGAAGCTGTGGACCACTGGACACTTTAATAATGCATGAGGTTAACCGTGTCAGCAGTGTCAATACCTTGTACAGTGTGGGGGGTTGTGGAACAGGCCAATCGATCACAGACAGTTCAGTTACTAAGGTCACCCTTAAGGGTTTGTCTTACAACCTAACCGAAGGAACAAACTATCTTTAACTTTCATTTCTGCATTTCATGGTATATATGGCAGGATCATTTGTTTAACCCCTTCCATGCGGTAAGCCAATATATTGCACAAAATTGCATTGAGTTCCAAGAAATCCAGTGGTGAAAGGGTTAATCAACTCTGACCAGTATATTATGGCCTGTTACATCATACTTTGTTTTCTTACCATTACAAAGAAGCTTGCTACCAAATAAGTGGAATTCTAACACATATGGTCTATGAACAGAGAACGTGACTCATGTGATCATCATGGCTTCTACTTCAGAATTTGCAGTAAACCTACCAAGACAACAAATGGATGGCAGATTTGTGAAGAGTGTTGCAGCAAAGTAGAAAGGTTTTTAAATTCATCCCTTGGAGATCAGCAGAAGCCAGAGAGTCTGATGAACAATTTAACACTGTCTGCTGCTGTCGACTTTCAGGGACTTAAACGTTCCGCATTATTGATTTCTATCTTGACTTTAGTCTTAACCAGGGACACTAAAAACTTAATGTTAAGATTGGGGCAAGCTTTTCTAAGCTGCAGTTCTGATCAGCTCAGTTTGACGAGTAGCTAAAGCTGGGGGAGCGGAGGGGGTGCTCTTGGGGAGCTGGTAAGATTTGTAGAAATGTTTTTCCTCTATGGGCATGAGGGGGGAGGGGGTGGAGCGGTAAACCTTCTGGTGATGACAGCACAATTTCAGTGGATCTTTTTCTCAGGACCTTGCATCAGTTAGTATCTTAAGATTTCTTTTCCAGAAATTTTTAGATAATACATGTTAGTAATATTCCAGTACTTGCAGTACTTGATAATCTTAGTAGGTCAATAGGGACTACCGCACATCAATACATTTGACCTCATCCATATGTGGTGTGAATGCTAAAATGTTCTGGTATATTTTTAAAATATCAAAATGAAATTAACTGTGGTAATAAATAGTGTCTGTTGAAGCATGGTATGGAAAATCTCTTGTATAGTTTCTAGGTTAGGTGAGGATGTGGTTACACATTGGCCCAGGTGGGGTTTGCAGGAGTGATTGACAGGTGGTGGTCTTGCAGGCCCATCGGGGAGGTCCTGGGGGAGAATATCTTACAGTTTATTAAATGAGCGGACAGTTAAATCGGCTTGTGCCTAGGGTGCTGATGCCACTGAAGTTGGATGCAGGGGAGGGAGCGTTTGTAGACTTGGATATATCTAGGGTATGGGCTAGACAGTTCAATAATGTTGAAACAAATACACAAAAAACATAAAATATTCCCCTTACAAATGGTAATTCTAGTTTTCCCCGCCCTCCTGTACTGGAGAGGGGGGGGGGGGAAACATGTAATATATTATCATGTTTGACAATAGATTAAAATGAGGCTATGTGACACACTGATAAAAAGAAAAGTCTCTTCCAGATTCAAAAGAGAGTTTCCATAGAGTCCAGCATTGCCAGGATATTGATACTCAATGTACATCCAGTTAGAATAGTTCAGCATCTGGAATGAGAGTTCAGCCTCACTGGCCCTTGACCCTAGAAACATTGTTAGTTTATATACAAAATGGGGAAGCACACAGTACTCAATTCTGCAATTACATATGAAAAGTATCAGGTCTGCCCTCTCTACCATCACTAATGTGTGTGCTGCCTGGGGCTCAAGACAGGTCACAGTTTGTATGGAGGACACACTCCAGTATCAGACAACACAGCGCTCTCTTCCCATGACCGTTAGTATGGAGAACAAACTCTAGTCACAGACAACACAGCACTGTCTTCATGCTAAAGCTCAATTATGTCTCTGCTACATCCTGCAAATCTGTTATCATATTATGCTGATAGAATTACCTAGCATGGCTTAGCAATACATCTGTTATCAGCATGATCAGATTTGGTCTTTATTCCCCTCGTCATACCTCCTGCACCTTCACATGGCCTTTCACAACCTGGGACAGAGAGGTAACTAGGTTGTATCTTGAATATACAGTGTTCGGAGAGTGGTGTATTGATGACACATCAGAGTCCCGGATGGGTGTGTGTGTGTTGGGGGCAGTCGGTTGGACTAACCTACCACCTCTACCATCACTGACCATGTGGGGTAAGAGCAGCCCTATGGTTGTGTACTATCCCCTGCATCTGCTGCCTCTGCTGCCACTGCTCCCCCTACTTTCTAACCCTCACGTTCTACCAGATATATCAGTTACATAGTGACCTTTATCCCACTCGATGTGGGCTTTGCCACAAATATCAAGGCATCAAATATCAGATTGATATTTGATGTCGTCAAGTGATATCCGATGTTGTGAGGCAATTTTACTACGGTAGTCAAGGTTGTAAAAACAGGGCGCCCTGATTGGTCAACAGCATGAATGGAAGTTGCAGCCCAAACTTTTAATACTTGGTATGGGGCCCCATGGGACTGGGGCCTAGATTCGCAATTTATGGAAATTATGTTGCAAATTTCGAGATGGAAACAACTTCCCTGTATAATTTGACCCCTACTCTTCGATTTTCATGTAATACTCATGCTATTCTCACTCTAAACATGAGTAAAACGGACATTTACGGACCTTATCGACAGTGCCGACGGCAACAAAGCCCATAGAAACGTGACGTACATCCGTCTCTAGGGCTGCGTCTTTTGGGGCCCTGAAGGGGGCTCTGCAGAGGCCCTAGATACGGGTATTATCCCGGCATTATCTCGGCATTATCTCATCATTTGATAGTCTAATTTACTTTAAAACATTTTTGGGACATTACAACTTTGACCCGTGCCTCCTTTTCTCGCGGGATAAAGATAGAATTAGGTTGTTGGCATGTCCTCTCGTCCATATCTGGCCCTTGTCACGGCACCTCTCGAGTCCCCTGGTGGGGCCTCTCGAGGTACCGTGACAAGGGCCAGATATGGACTCGAGGACACGCCAACAACCTAATTCTATCAATATACCTATTTCTACTTCTCAATGGTAGACCCATACCTCATTGTCAAGAGACTAATACAAGAAATCCTTTACTCTGCATCTGCCCTTCACTCCCTGACTAATTGTGTGTGTGATTTGTGTCATGTTTTATTCCCTTTCATCCTTTTTCTCTTTCTCTTTATCTGATAGAGAGAGAAGGAGAGAGGAAGAGCACCCAAACTGTGTTTAGGACACAATATACCTTCAAAATGAGTCTTACTAAAAACAATTATATATATCACCCCACCCCATCCCCTAACAAAAGTTGCTTCAGAGCATCACAGTGTCCCCTGCAGACATAGCAATCCCAGAGAATTGGCAAGCAGTCACATAGGGCAGGAGGTTAGGTTAGTTTTGTTTGTATTTTCTGCACTTAGGAAACTACTTACCCTGTAAAACCATTGAATGGGGAGACACCCATTCAGACAGTACTGATCCTGATTGATTGGTCAGGCCCATGACCCAATCGACTTACACATTGTTGAGACTACCTCCCAGCCCATGTGTAATTAACATGTCTAGTGGTCTACACCTCTCTGACCAGCACACCTATCCGACACTCAACATGGATATTGAGACATTCTGTATTAGACCCTACATGTATCTGTCTTTAAGACCCTCAATTTCCCAGAGTTTTAGTTTACATTTTTTGTATGATTTTCCAGTGAATTTTTATTAGACCTGTCCATTATCAATATTCAGTACTTAACCCTTAAAGAGCAACATAACACTTTACGTGTATATATGTGCTTTGTCATTATGATGCCTTCATGTAGTCCTGGAGCTACTGGAACCTCTTTGGAATGTATTAATCCCTTAGTGTGGCACCAGGGCTGCATTCATGTATCATAATGATAACAGGACCAATTACATCCTCTATGGGGCCACATCACACGGTTTTGTAAACGGCTTTTCATGTTTTTTTTTAAAGTGTTTTATTGGGTAAAAGATAACAAATACAAAAGTAGATGCATCATCCTAGCTTAGGCGCATTGCCTTTCTTCCGCTAGGTCCCCTATCATTTGACTAGATTAACATCATTCCATTCAGTAATTAATGGTTATGGCGTACATAGTTGTCAATAAATATACAGTTATACAGACTAGCTTTTTCTAAAATATCACTCAAAGTTAAAAAATGATGAGATGAGATGGGATGAGGTTACATGTGGCCGTATTACAGTGGGAAACATCCTTAAAAGATAGTGAAAAGGTACTTTTACATGAAACAGGTTGGATAATCAGATTTGATTGCAAGTTTGAAATCTGCCAGGCTCTCAATAGTGGTATAAAAGGATTTCAATTGGTTCCAACGTAGAATAGCTCTATAAAAACAACTCCTCAACACGATCGGCTTCAAAGAGCGGGGTACTTTAAACCTTATACCCTGATGTATTCGTGTGGGTATGTCCCTAATATCTATAATTCTTTTCTGTTCTTTTAGTGTAAAGGCATAAAAAAGTAGATGAACATCTCGTCTAATATTAAGAAACATACATTCACTTTCAACATGTAGCTGGGCAGTGTTATACAATGGGTTGGCCTCAAGTTTAACTTTATATACCATTCTGAGAGCCTTATTTTGTAGGTACTGCAACTCTTGAGCCTCACCTATGTTACCTCGATCCCAAATGTAATCCACATAGTCAAAGGAAGGAAGGGTCATGGACTTATACATTAACAGAGCAGTAGGTATGTCTATATAGGGCCTAGCCCGTGCGGACTGTATTATCTTATGTCTTATGTTCCTTACAGTGGTTTGTCTGTGTGAAACGAATTTCAGTTCAGGGTCTAGCGTCAGACCTAGATAGGTGAAATTATAAACCCTCTCAATAATAACTCCGTTTAGTAAAAAAACAGGATTTATCCTCATAAAATTATTAAAAAACATCCATTTAGTCTTTTGTACATTGATTGTTAAACAATTCCTAATACACCATCGTGAAATCAGGTCTATAGCATGCTGCATATTATTTGGACAGCTCATAGAGATTACCGCGTCGTCGGCGTACAAGGTTATATCAAAGTTATATATTCTTGGTAAAGAATTTATATATATGGAGAAGAGGACAGGGCCAAGCACAGAACCTTGGGGAACACCATATGTAATTAATTTCTCTTTGGAAAGGTGATTGTTAGCAATTGTTTTTTGAGATCTGCGGTGGAGGTAACTTTTGAACCAATTTAGGCTATTTTCACTAAGTCCAAAAAGGGATAATTTTGTAATTAATTTTGAGTGTGAGACTGTGTCGAAAGCTTTCTTATAATCGAGATATAGAGATATTGTAGGTTTATTATTAATTATATTCTCTATTATATTCTGTAGGTGTTCCCTTATGGCAGTCTGTGTCGAATGGTTCCGTCTGTATCCATGTTGGCGCGGCGACAAGAGCGCTTGGTCGTCCATATAGCATTGTAGTCTACCACATATAATTTTTTCCAATAATTTACCTGGCAATGGCAGCAAGCTTATAGGTCTCAAGTCATTAACCTCCATAGAATTAGCTTTCTTGGGTAAAGGGACAATGGTTCCAGTTTTCCACTTTGAGGGGAAAACGCTAAGAGCTAGACACTTATTATACAAGCAAAGTATTACATACGGTATACACATAAAGGCATCCTTCATTACATACGTCTTAATATTTTTTATAGAGGAGGATTTTTTGATATTTATCCCTTTTATGTATTTCATCATTTGAATAAACGACAGGGGTTCTAACAAATCCATGCTCTCCAGGGGAGTACCGTATGGGTTCTGCTCATTAGCTGTTTGACCAATAGGAGGCAAGTCTTTTGCAAGCTTTTCTCCTACCGTAGAGAAGTAGTCATTGATGTACTCTGCACATTTTTCTTTAGGAATTTGCAAGCCATTATTATTTTTTAGCTTAATTAGAGTCGCGGTTGTTTTAACCGGTAATAGTTTTCTTATCCCCTGCCAGAATTTTGCAGGGTCATCTTTTCTGTGCTGAAGTAGTGTATCAATCTCTACCTTTCTACTGTTAAAAATAAGGGTTTCAACCCTATTTTTGTGAAAATCTGCTATCCTCCAGTCATCTAGATCCATTGTACGCCTAGCAATGGCGTATAACCTATCTCGTTCTCTCATTGCTTCTATTATTGGAGGCGTTAACCATTCAGGTGTATATTCTGGAACAACGATTTTTCTAATGGGACACATTTCATCGAGTATCAATATGATGATTTCCATTAGTCTATCCCACATAATATTGACATTATCTACATTCATTATAGGATTCCAATCTACGGCAGTTAATGCATTTTTGAATTTTATAAAATCATATTTTTTATAAGACCTAGCTAACACACTTTTCTTTTTAATTTTTGTGCGCTCACATTTCACAATCATGTAAATGGGAACATGGTCAGAGATTCTAAAAGAGATAGTACCAGATTGAGAGACATTATGTACATTCGTATAAAAATGATCTAAAAGAGTTCCAGACTGTGGCCTAGTAACTTCATTTATTAGCTGTACTACATCATTCTCAGTGCAAAAAGTCTCCACCTTAGAGTCATTAATATCCTCTTGTGTAAACAGGTCAACATTAAAATCTCCCATAATAACAATTTTTCTATTTTTAGAAACAGTCTTTTTTAGCTCTTCTAGTTTTCTATAAATAGCATTTTTATCATTTCCTGCGTCAGGAGGTCTATAACATACGTAAATTTTGTACTTTATAACATCCATCTCTACATCAACACATAATATTTCATATTCTTTATGAATCACAGAAGCTTCAATTTGAACAGTCGCTGTAAAGTGATCCCTCAAGTAAAGCATCACTCCTCCAGCCTTTTTATTTCTATATGGATAACGATCTAATCTAATATATTGATAACCCGGGACATATAAATCAATGTCCTTATGTGTGGGATTCAACCATGTTTCTACTATGCCTATTACATCAGCGCTCGTAATTATTTTAAAGGCATTTTCTCTCTTTTTGTATAGAGAACGAGCATTAATGCTTACAAATTTTAAGCCTTTTGTGGCTTTCATAGTTTGTAACTCAATCATTTTGTATAAAATGCATGTATTCTCCTAGCCATGGATGGGTGATGGTGAGAGTGATAGTGATACCAAGTATGAGGTGATCGAATAGGGGTTCAATATTATAGTAAAACATCTGTGTCTGGCTATGACTGACCGATACAGCGCACTCCCAAAGAAAGGTAGAATTCATACACATATATACGGTACAGCCACAATTGTGACAACTACGTGATATGTTTTACACTCTTATTGCTTGACAATATTGATGTATACGGTAATAATCAGTAAGGATTTAGTTTTCAACTCGTACCTCGTACCTATTCCTGCTAATTATTAAACAGTTATAGTATACAATAATCTACATTATATGTAATAATCTACATTATACCTTTAAACACATGCATTCATATTAACACTACCTTACAGCTGTTGTCTGACCTACTAACCCAGACCGGAACGCACTCTTCATGTTAGACACTATTGCCCGGTTGCCTGCTCTATAGCATTATGTAACGCTGTAGCAGGACTGTTGGGAGGGAGTGTACGTGTAAAATGTATTGCCCCATAACCATCTCACCATTACTCTCTATTTCATTCCAACATAAAAAGGTGCTTTCCAACCATCAAGGGCTGAACTGAAAATCCACAGCTGCAAACATTCTTAATAAGCTTTATAATCTAACAGAAATAATACCCTCAAATAAGAAATATAGAAAAAAAGCCTACAAATCAGGATCAACCAAAATTCTCCCTTCACATGCTCCCCAGGAAAATCCATTAGTTTAGTGGCTCTTCCTTTTACAGGGATATGCAGTACTGAGAATGGTGGTTGCCCCATACTTATATGAGCATATGGACCAATCAATATTTCTGACATAAACATTTCCCATTTTACTTGCTGCTGGGGCCATTGGTGAAATCCGTCTTAGGAACATGAATGACAATACGTTATTGTCCACACATATCTATAAAAGGTGACAGGGAAATTGGACCTGAGCTTTCCTCCAGGTATTGGCAAAATGTCTGAGTGACATGTATAGCTGTAGATGTTGTAGGAGGACTGGTGGTATGAGGCAGCAAAGTAGACAGATGATGGTTAGAGTGAAAAGGATGGTGGACAATAAGGGCACATGTTAGGGCAGAGGAATGTAATATCAACCATTGTAAGGCGGAAAGAGTGTAGACTGCAGTAATGTAAGACGTGAGATTGGGTCCCAAGCAGGGTCTAATTGGTTCAATTTAATGTCATATTAATGTCTTGTGGCAATATAGGGACTGGATTTTAGGAGAGCATATACCTTTGAAATACAGATTTATTAGTATTTCCCTATGAGAACAAACTTAGGGCTGAATAACTCAGAGCTTTGAGACATATTCAAATATTAATACTGTCAATACTATTTCAACAGGCATTACATACTCACAGTTATAGGCTGTTAGAGCATATGGCTCACTCTCACCAAATCAGTGCAACTAAAAAAGTGACGTACATGATCGGTGGACGTACATGATCGGCGGACGTACATGATCGGCAGCTTTATTTTTGTCTGAAATCTTTTTTCCAACTTCTCTCAAGTGTTGTCTCAGCATATAAGAAAGTCCCATCTCTTAAATATGTGTCATGGCCAGTACAGACCTTTGTTATTAATTGCTTATTACGTTAGGTGACGTACATGATCGGTGAATCTGTATGTAGTCCAAATCGTATTATAATGTAAGGATTTCAGGTTTGTAAGAAAGTATGTTATCCCACTCCCCCTGGTCTCCTGTAATGTCCCGAAGAACATGCCTAAATATGTCGCTTATGTTGAAATATACCCATTCCTCTGTTCCTTTTCAACCACTTTTTACTTATTCTGAACGCGACAAATTTCAAAGTTTTTTTCTGCCACATTTGTTTGACCCAATTACTGTAATCAGTGACTAATTGTAGTGGCCAATATGTCCCTCCCCATATCCCTTGTTACATGCAAACATTTCCTTTTATTTACCCTCTGTTATCCCATTTCAGTACGGTCCGATCATGTACGTCACCGATCATGTACGTCACCGATCATGTACGTCACCGATCATGTACGTCACCGATCATGTACGATCATGTACGTCACCGATCATGTACGTCATCGATCACCTACTCTATTTTCTATCATGTATATACCACTTACATATCAATAATGTATCAATAATGTACCTCCTCTCCATTGGTATCTTCTTTGTTCTGTATTC
Organism: Harmothoe impar; assembly: GCA_947462335.1. Lineage (NCBI taxonomy): Eukaryota > Metazoa > Annelida > Polychaeta > Phyllodocida > Polynoidae > Harmothoe > Harmothoe impar. The sequence continues at coordinate 78,058,473 of OX381709.1, read as the reverse complement.
AATTAATATTATTATGTGTTAATAGCTACCGGTATGCAATAACTGTAATAATCAACAACTATGACTGCGATATTTTTTGATAGAAATCCTATTCATCTGCTTTTTAATATATAATATTATGTTGGCAACTCGATCACTGCTGATGGTGCAACACAAACTTATCTTTGCAGTATATACATCTCATAGTGTCCATTATATGTGTAAATGTCGAGATAACAAAACTGTGCGTATCTTACATAGATCCTGTTCATATACAAGGTCAGGATGACGATAAATAGCGGAATGTAGCTCGTCTTTGACAAGCAAAGATGTACACAATTTCATATCTAACGGTATCCCTATACCAAAGTGCAAATAAAGTTTAAATTCGTTCACAAAAATATACATGTATTTCATACATGGTTCATGTTCGGCAACAAGAATCAAAGACGTTCATATATAGTATCACACCAGGGAGGAAACGTAAAGCTAATTGATACTTCACAGAGTGTTACTGGTATAACATCTCGTCAACTAGCAAAGTTATACCTTCTCAATATGGACATTAAATATACTATTCAAATAAATTACTTAATATTTATAACTGCTCGTATGTCTTTGATATTGTCACTTCCTTGACGATTTCCTGTGCCCTTTCCCTTTCCCTTTCCCTTTCCCTTTTGATTTTGGGGTTAGGTGCAGACCGAGCTCCTTGTATCTATGTAGAGACAGTGTTTCGGCCAAACTCCACTCATCCTGGGAACTCTGTGTCTTGGCTTCCTGTATCTCCAGGTACTCTCTCAGTGCCAGCGTATCCAAAATGGGCCATTCATCCGAAGAAGTGTCACCCTCCTCTTCCCTCACCTCATTCAGAAACCTTCCTTCATTTCTCTTGTTTTTGATCTTTTCTTGTTGCTGCACTTCAGACTGAGAGTACTTATCCCCTAAGTTGGCATCTTGTTCACTGTCACTCTCACTTTCAGCTGTCTCTCCCTCACTGCTGCTGGTGTATTCCATCTCTTCACCGACTTGGGTGACATGTAGTGCGAGTCTGTGTTTGGCCTGATTCACAGCACTGCGTGTCCTTCTCTCTATCCCATTACGGCGACGAAGTTCTGTCCGATGTGTCGAGTGCACCTCGTCAAGCAGATCATCTTCGTCGCTGGTGAATTCTGCTTCCCCAGGAGCGGTTTAGTTGCTTCCTAGGGCATGGGCAATCTCGATATCAATTACCTCTGGATTCTCCTCTTCACTGTCCGGATTGTTGTCGGACTCGCTGGTGGAATGGGGTTGCACATCGGAATCAGGCTCGCTGTCAGTTTGAGAACTGTCCTCTGATTCTTGTTGTGCACTTCCTGCGGGGCGACGTTTCTTCTTCCTTCTTTTGGGTGGGCCGACAGTAGGGGGTTTCTTCCCTTCCTTGAACCAGCCGTCACACGTTGGGCGTAGGTCGTCGGTCAAGCAGCACTCTTTGTAGCAGGAAGTTTCTCGAAGATAGAGGTTTCCTTCGTGGAAGGTGGCTTGGTGTACAGCTGTTATTCCTCGTACCTCCTTACTCTTCCAACTCTCCACTACCTTTGTACTGCTTTTGATTTCCTTAGGGTCTGCTTTCAGTAGGTTGATCTTTTCAGTCTGTGGTTGAACAACAGAAATGAATTCCTCCACAGTTTGTATCGATCCACAAGACTTCACTGTTCTGTCTGCCAAACCCTTCAGAGCACCGCCTACTCCGTCGCAGGGACCTTTTCCGTGGCCTGCCTCTAACCAGTTCCAGGTTATCCGGATGCCAAACAAGTTAGATGCCCGCTTCAGCATCTGGCAAGCGTACCTGTTTCGGTATTGCGAAGAGGGAGAATCCGTTACCAGGTGTAGGTGCTCCATGTCCGGTACCAGACGCTTTATTTCCGCCACAAGGAGTAAAAGGAAGGTGAAGGTTGTGGGGAAACACTTTTGCTTCACGCTGCTTATTCCAACAAAGTTAAAGTTTTTCAACTTTTCGGCCCCCTCTTCTCCCAACAACTTAGCATACATCACCATGGGGTGTAATGTCAACTGGTCTTTGCCAAAGAAGGCTGCTTGAATCTCTGCCATGAAAGACGTGGACCAATTTTCAGCATAGTCCATTTGACAAATCACATGCTTTGGTGGTAGATTTTCCTTCAGGAGTTTGATAGCTGTGTACTGGGCTTCTACCCTTGCCTGGTGCGCTCTGAAAATTTTAAGAGCAGATAGGAATCGTTTCTTGAACTTCCTTTTCGAGTACTGTTTTTTCTCCAGGACTGTGTGGTACACCCTACGTCGCTTAGGGCCCTCCGGGGGGTACCATCGTGTCTCCTTGTCCCACCTTTTGAACTGGACTACTTCTGCAGTAATGGCATCCAGTGCAGCCGTGATGTCTTCGTCCGACAAGAGTAGGAGCTCAGATGTGCGGTTTGGCAAGCCCTGCACAGCCTCGAGCATCAATCCCATGTTGGCGTGCGGTTTGCAGAGGCACACCGACCGTTTCAGGAAGACAGAGGTCTTCACGGTGCGCTTGTCCCTTGCTTTGCAGAAGGTAGCAAAGGACAAGGCCAGGTCCGTCTCCACGACGAACTTGCGGTGTAAGTTGCGCATGCAGTCTACCAGCGCAACAATAGGAATGCCGACGTCTTTTCTGTAGTACTTCTTGTCGGGAAGTGTGTATGAATTGTCTTCACGGCGCAGGAACTCATCGACAGCACGGCGCTTGTAGTCAGCCATGCGACGACGAGACGTCATCTGCTTTTTGCTTTTGTTCTTTGGGAAGATAGAGTTCCTGGACAGACGTATAGCTCGGGCTATGCTGGATTTCTGGGAAAACCATTTCCTTGACCCTCCCAGACGCTCACTGAAAAGAATCTTCTTGGTGTCAGTTGAAGCATTCTTAAGTTGTTCTAAGATTTCAAAAAGGGGTAAGGCCATCTTCAGTTGGGCAGGGGTGGGATCAGGTAGTCCAATACCTTCCAAGAACTTTACTGTCTCCTTGTACACGGAAGAGGATTCGAGACTTTCGGAGTCCCCATCATGTCCATCCTCCCCTTCTGAATCGGGGGCCAGCACAAAGCCAACCTCCGGATTCTCGACCCACTCGGGGCACGGTCCGTCGGCATCGTCATCGTCGTCGTCGTCTTCTGAATCGGTGGCCAGCACAAAGCCAACCTCCGGATTCTCGACCCACTCGGGGCACGGTCCGTCGTCATCGTCGTCGTCGTCGTCGTCTTCTGAATCGGTGGCCAGCACAAAGCCAACCTCCAGATTCTCGACCCACTCGGGGCACGGTCCGTCGTCATCGTCATCGTCGTCGTCGTCGTCGTCTTCTGAATCGGTGGCCAGCACGAAGCCCACCTCCGGATTCTCGACCCACTCGGGGCACGGTCCGTCGTCGTCGTCGTCGTCGTCTTCTGAATCGGTGGCCAGCACAAAGCCAACCTCCGGATTCTCAACCCACTCGGGGCACGGTCCGTCGTCGTCGTCGTCGTCGTCTTCTGAATCGGTGGCCAGCACAAAGCCAACCTCCGGATTCTCGACCCACTCGGGGCACGGTCCGTCTTCGTCGTCATCGTCGTCTTTATATTCTATAACGGGCTGCTGGAGTCTTCCATCCTGCACGGGGCTCGTTAAACCAGTGTTCAAGTCCACTTCCATTAGTCGGTCCGCATCGTCGTCGTCATCGTCGTCTTTATATTCTATAACTGGCTGCTGGAGTCTTCCATCCTGCACGGGGCTCGTTAAACCAGTGTTCAAGTCCACTTCCATTAGTCGGTCCGCATCGTCGTCGTCATCGTCGTCTTTATATTCTATAACGGGCTGCTGGAGTCTTCCATCCTGCACGGGGCTCGTTAAACCAGTGTTCAAGTCCACTTCCATTAGTCGGTCCGCATCGTCGTCTTTGTCTGCCTCATTTGTATGTCATGTTTCATCCGTCTCACTGCTACTCTCTTCTTCCTCATTCTCAGATGAAGAAGTTATTGTGGTGTATGGGGATGGTGAACTCTCCTCCAAATTGTATTTAACTGGTGAAGCGTACCAGACGGATGATTCTGCGATGGAACTGTCATCGTCCTCCCCCGACGAAGTACCATACACATCGTCCACCGACAACATCAAGGCCCTGGGGTTTGTAGTATCAACATTGCACGGTGCTTCATCATTATTGGCATCCTCAGCCGGCTGCTCAGGGGTCGGGTTGGGCTGTGGTGCGATCGGCTGGACGGTGCACGTGTCCGTCGGTGTCGGCGCCACCTGCACTTCATGGCTGTCCTGCCCCATTGGATCGTCAGCCGGCTGCTCATTATTGGCATCCTCCTCCTTAGTAGGGGCGTCACTGTGCTGCACTGTGTCGGAAACAGAGGTGTCCCCACACTCCTGCTGTTGTGGCAAGGTGGCCACAGGATAAAGGCCAAGCTTATTCATGTAGGCCACTTGACTGCACTCCGCCGGGTCCACATACTCGGGTTCACTTTGCTGCACCACAGCAGGCAGTGCTGGCTCGGCAGGAGGCTGGGTCTCATTAGTAAGGGCTTCACTGCGCTGCACTGTATGGGAAGCAGAGGTGTCGCCGCACTCGTGCTCACAGCTGACAAGTTGCGGACTGAGCTGCATGGGCAGTGTCTCATCCATGACTGCATCCTGTCCTTCACACACAGGCGCCAATAGGATGTTGTCGCATACTTGAGCTTTTGGGGAGTATGGTGGAGTAATCTCTACCCAATGTTCTTCCTCCTCCAATCCCACTAACAGATGTTGTTGCCATAACTCTGAATCATCAGCCGGCTGCTCAGTGGTCGGGTTGGGCTGAGGGGCGATCGGCTGGACGGTGCACGTGTCCGTCGGTGTAGGCGCCACCTGCACCTCATGGCTGTCCTGCCCCATTGGATCGTCAGCCAGCTGCTCAGTGGTCGGGTTGGGCTGAGGGGCGATCGGCTGGATGGTGCACGTGTCCGTCGGTGTAGGCGCCACCTGCACCTCATGGCTGTCCTGCCCCATTGGATCATCAGCCGGCTGCTCAGTGGTCGGGTTGGGCTGAGGGGCGATCGGCTGGACGGTGCACGTGTCCGTCGGTGTAGGCGCCACCTGCCCCTCATGGCTGTCCTTCCCTATTGGATCGTCAGCCGGCTGCTCAGGGGTCGGGTTGGGCTGAGGGGCGATCGGCTGGACGGTGCACGTGTCCGTCGGTGTAGGCGCCACCTGCACCTCATGGCTGTCCTGCCCCATTGGATCGTCAGCCGGCTGCTCAGTGGTCGGGTTGGGCTGAGGGGCGATCGGCTGGACGGTGCACGTGTCCGTCGGTGTAGGCGCCACCTGCACCTCATGGCTGTCCTGCCCCATTGGATCGTCAGCCGGCTGCTCAGGGGTCGGGTTGGGCTGAGGGGCGATCGGCTGGACGGTGCACGTGTCCGTCGGTGTAGGCGCCACCTGCACCTCATGGCTGTCCTGCCCCATTGGATCGTCAGCCGGCTGCTCAGGGGTCGGGTTGGGCTGAGGGGCGATCGGCTGGACGGTGCACGTGTCCGTCGGTGTAGGCGCCACCTGCACTTCATGGCTGTCCTGCCCCATTGGATCGTCAGCCGGCTGCTCAGGGGTCGGGTTGGGCTGCTCAGTCAGTATGACTGGTTTGTTCAGACTAACTTCAAGCACAGAGTGGGTTGTCGGTTCCTCGTCCAGTACTCTGCAGCCTTCACCTTCTGCAACTTCCCTCAGGTATGCATCCAAGGTCAACACCGTGTATGCACCCTTTGGTAAAGTTTCTGCAGCCATCTCAAGCGTGGCCGGCTCCTCGTCACATGTCGCTGCATCTTCCTCCTCGTATGTCAATTTCCTGCCAAATGGTGCAAAGAAGTTTGGTAAGTCGTAAACAAATTTATGGAAATGATTGTGACTGCTTACACTATCAAATTCTAATAAAAAATGTTATGCCAGCGTTATTTTAATCTTGCTCCTTCCTGCCTATTTTTGGTCATGTAAATGTGTTGGTAACTGTTCTCGATACTACATAGTTGCAAGAGTATAAATAGATAAAACAAGTGAAGCAGATACTGATTACCACCGAATTAAAAAACTGTTTATTCTGAAGCACATATATATTCATTAGTACAATTAGTGGAAATGTTAGCTAGCAAAAGGTATCAGGCAGCACACCAAATTAGTATAAGTAGAAACGGACCACAATTGGGGTTTAAATAGAAATCCTGAGTCGCCGATCATGTACGTCACGTGACGTACATGATCCCCGAATCACCACCGGTCACAGACCTATCCAGATATATTATTATTCTGAAGCACATATATATTCATTAGTACAATTAGTAGAAATGTTAGCTAGCGACACAATTGGGGTTAAAATACAAAGGAACAGTACCGATCATGTACGTCACATGACGTACATGATCGCCGAATCACCACTGGTCGCAGACCTATCCAGATATATTAGTAATACAGTTATACCACAGATATATTAATAATACAGTTACACCACAGCTTCCTTCGGTCCACCAGTTACACCAACGTATAAAAGCAACACAATTGGGGTTAAAATACAAAGGAACAGTACCGATCATGTACGTCACGTGACGTACATGATCGCTGAATCACCACTGGTCACAGACCTATCCAGATATATTAGTAATACAGTTATACCACAGATATATTAATAATACAGTTACACCACAGCTTCCTTCGGTCCACCAGTTACACCAACGTATAAAAGCAACACAATTGGGGTTAAAATACAAAGGAACAGTACCGATCATGTACGTCACGTGACGTACATGATCGCTGAATCACCACTGGTCACAGACCTATCCAGATATATTAGTAATACAGTTATACCACAGATATATTAATAATACAGTTACACCACAGCTTCCTTCGGTCCACCAGTTACACCAACGTATAAAAGCAACACAATTGGGGTTAAAATACAAAGGAACAGTACCGATCATGTACGTCACGTGACGTACATGATCGCCGAATCACCACTGGTCACAGACCTATCCAGATATATTAGTAATACAGTTATACCACAGATATATTAATAATACAGTTACACCACAGCTTCCTTCGGTCCACCAGTTACACCAACGTATAAAAGCAACACAATTGGGGTTAAAATACAAAGGAACAGTACCGATCATGTACGTCACGTGACGTACATGATCGCCGAATCACCACTGGTCACAGACCTATCCAGATATATTAGTAATACAGTTATAAATAACACAGCTTCCTTCGGTCCACTAGTTACACCAACATATAAAAGCAAAACACTTGGGGTTAAAATACATGTAAAGGCACAGTACCGATCATGTACGTCACGTGAGCCCAGGATGATTTCTGGGGAATATTATGGGAAGATTTGCCAATCTTGACCTGAAATGGTGCATTCTGGTGCATGAATCTCATATATTTTGATACTCGTGTCTGAGGAAATGACAAGCCCCCCCCCACATAAAGGTAACCAGAGAATGACCAATTTGGAGGAATAAAATTGTGAGAATTCAGAGAAAACTGCGGAGTTAGCATGCCTGTGAAATAAAGAGTGCCAATCAAGTGACGTACATTATCGGCGACTCGGCTAAAAAGACAAATATATATGTATTTATACGTACATTTAAAGTATAGCTCCCGTTGGTCCCCTAGTGAATCAGTAGGGCACTGTAAAACCTACGTACAAATCACAGATCGATATATATATTAAGAAATTTCCCCAATCACACACAAATAGCAATGTTTGAACAGATATTGAAAATATACAGCAGTCCAACATTATAGCACTCCAATGCACTATATGGGTATATATCTAAAACTGGACATCGACATCCATGTATCAGAGTCCTTCTAACAGAAAGCTATATTCAGTCTCATCAAAGTAGAAATACATAGGTTGCTATATGAAGGAGAGGGCCATGTTCATGCCTATGTGTATGTCTGTGTGGGTGTACATTAGTCTGTGTCCATGTGTGTCTGCATTCATGCTACAGTCATAGGGTGTTTTTAGGGAAATTTCCCTTTTTTTTGCGATTTTGAACTTTTGTCTTGCCAAATAGGGGGTTTTTAGGCAAATTTCACTTTTTTGTGATTTTGAACTTTTTTCTCGCCAAATCGGGTTTTTTTCAGGCAAATTTCACTTTTTTGTGATTTTGAACTTTTTTCTCGCCAAATTAGGTGTTTTTAGGCAGATTTCACTTTTTTGCGATTTTGAACTTTTTTCTCGCCAAATAGGGGTTTTTTAGGCGAATTTCACTTCTTTGCGATTTTGAACTTTTTTCTCGCCAAAAGCTGTGGAATCTGCCTCCATGCGTGATCCCATTGATGGACTCTGGATAGACCCATGCATAGTGAAGACCTACATAGTGGACATGAGGTCAAGTTAAAAAGTGCAAGTCACTTGTTTTGCAACTTGCACTGAACTGAACCTAATAGCCCTTGACTGGATTGTCAACAATCAATTAAACTATGACCAAACTCCCTCTATTTCGGAGACCAAATACACTATCAAATGATTTATATTTTTTCAAAATAACACCCTGTGTAGAATGGCTCGGTATTCAGGAATCCTACTGCGAATAAAAAAATGTCAAATTCTAATTCTAAATACCTGAAAATTGAGAAATGCTGACGTTCACGGGTTATGTAGGAAATGTACTAAAAACAGCAAAAAAGGGCAACAAAACCCTAATTTTCTCAAAAACTGTTCAGTAGGATTTTTTCTAACTGAGGTTCCACTGTTTTCTACCCTCATATTACACATTGACATAGAGAATATATTGACACCTAGTCAGGATTTTGCGCTAGGAGCAATCTGTGAGGCGAAAAACAGCCAAAATGAGCCACTGGTCTGAAGTATAAAACTGGGCATCGATCACTATAGAGCTACAAAGAGACAGAGAATCGATGTCCAGTAAAAATGTTAGTCATCCTTTCCGGCCCTCGCCAGCATTATTAGTTCCAGCACGTCGGTGGGATCGTGGCGATAATTTTCGTGTCCGTCTTTCGATCTTGTCCTGCAAACAACACGTGTCACACACGTTGGTTAGCTGTGTAAATTCAGTGGGGAAAAAAGGGACATGTGGATTTTGCTGTGCTCAACTCCATGTATACATATATTTAGTTCTGAACCACATCATATATATATATATATATCCAGTCCACTTTTTGTTTAAAGCAGGTAGTTAGTTATTTCACACCAGACAGTGTACTACTCAAAATGTCGTATTAATTTGATACATTATTAGACGAAGAAGAGAAAAGTATTAACCACCCCAAGAGAGGGTATAGCTTATCAATTATAGAAATGATTCCAGGCAGGCAGGCACTTATCACTAACCTGAGACAGGGTACTACTAATAATAACATGTACAAACTTAAAGCACTAGAAGTATAACAGGGTAGCCAATGACAAGGTAGTTTTAAATTCCTAGACTTTTCCGTGACATATCGCAGACATAATATCGAGGTTGCCGTACAATCACGACATAAACCCCTTGGTTTTAGATATCCTCAAACTATGACTAAGCACTACTTATTAAACTTTTCTTGTAATTGGCGAGTGATTATTATTGTACAACAAGGGTATTGTGTATCGCGTGCGCGCACAATATGTACCTCCTCCTTTTTGAGCATTAACATATTTTTCTCTCTTAATAAAATATATAAATAGGCTTTTTTCAAAGAATTTTTTCGTATTGCAAAGACTTCGGCAATTCCCGCACATTTACCTGACCTGGAACGAAACATATTGTCCATGACATTTTCCCTGACAGTGGCAACCCTGTCTAACTGAGAGCAAACAGCCAGAAACAGGCATTCCTTAAGTGCAGTTCTTTTAATTATAATGTTCAAAATACATAATTGTTGTTAACCCACCTTGTTGCTACCGGGTAGAAGTCCCCGGAATTTAGTGTGTCTCCGGAGTCTGACGACTCGGAGGAGGGCGGGGTTTTGGGACGCATACGTCCTAGCTTGCGCAAAACCTCGCCCTCCTCCAGAGAGGGCGCAGCGTGCGGGGGTGAGGGCAGCTTGGTCCAGCCCACCGGCAAAGTCACGGGGCAAGCGTGTGCTATGAAAGAAACCAAAATGAACATGTATATCAAGGCACATTTGTAAGACATGTACAGGATCAGTGAAGTACAGGATCTTTGATGTATTTACTTGCTTATTTTTCCTGAGCATGTATAAACCACAATTTAAGATGCCAAGAACTATGCATATGCGGGTATTTCGATCTTTGTGGATGACATTACAACACCGATCATGTACGTCACATGACGTACATGATCGGTGACGTACATGATCGGTGACGTACATGATCGCTCATGTATTGACTTCCACACCCTTCCTGAGTAAGTTTAAAGCTAGATTAATTTAACCAAGTTGTACCTATGATGGGGGTCTTGATATGTTAGTTGTAAGAACTATGCAGATGGGAGTATTAAGATCATTGTATACGACATTACAACACCGATCATGTACGTCACGTGACGTACATGATCGGTGACGTACATGATCGTTGATTTATTGACTTCCTTACCCTTCCTGAGTATGTTTAAAGCTAAATTACACTAACCAAGGCGTGCATATGATGTGGGTCTTGATATGTTAGTTGTTAAAGCTATGCAGATGGGAGTATTAATATCATTGTAGATGACATTACAAGAACGCTCATGTGACGTACATGATCGGTGACGTACATGATCAAGGCAAAGCCTGGGCCAACCTAGTACTCCTGGAACAAGTTCAAGTTGTGTTGACTCACGTTTGGATGTTGCGTTACTAGTGGAGCTGGAGGGTACTGCCGTGTCACTTCTCGGTGTATTAGAGCACGCGAATGGACCTGGCTGCAGCTCCGGGTTCTCCAGTATCCGTTGCTTTCGAGCCGGTGTGACATGCTGCAGTTTAGTGGAGCCGGAGGGTACGGCTGAGTGATCGGCTTGTTGCTCGTTCAAATTTTGGTCACTGCGTGTGGGGGTGAGGGCAGCCTTGTCCATCCTCTGCGAATTAGAGCAGGCGACTGGACTTCGCTGCAGCTCCAGGTTCTCCAGGATTATTTCCCTTTTAGCCGGTGTGACACGCAGCGATTTGACAACTAGACTAGAAATTGTTCCGATGGTACTAGGTTGGCCAGGGCTACTAGGGGTGTGGTAGTTGACGACAACACCGCTTCCCTGACCAGGGTTGAATGGTGCAGGGTTATGATGTCGATCGGTGACATGGCGAACAGGACTGGATGCTCCAAGATCACATTTGGAAGGGGAGCTGGAGTACGTACTGCGTTTGGGACGGCTGCTGGGGTCGCGAGCAGGACTGGATGCACGAACATCTGCTTTGGCAGGGGAGCTGTGGTGCCGACTACTCCGGGTAGTGGAACGGCTGTTGGGGTCGCGAGCAGCAGCACTGGATGCACGAACATCTGCTTTGGGAGGGGAGCTGTGGTGCCGACTACTCCGGGTAGTGGAACGGCTGCTGGGGTCGCGAGCAGGACTGGATGCACGAACATCTGCTTTGGGAGGGGAGCTGTGGTGCCGACTACTCCGGGTAGTGGAACGGCTGCTGGGGTCGCGAGCAGGACTGGATGCATGAACATCTGCTTTGGCAGAGGAGCTCTGGTGCCGACTACTCCGGGTAGTGGAACAGCTGTTGGGGTCGAGAGCAGCAGCACTTGATGCACGAACATCTGCTTTGGCAGAGGAGCTCTGGTGCCGACTACTCCGGGTAGTGGAACGGCTGTTGAGGTCGAGAGCAGCAGCACTGGATGCACGAACATCTGCTTTGGCAGAGGAGCTCTGGTGCCGACTACTCCGGGTATTGTGACGCCCGCTGGGGTCGCGAGCAGGACTGGATGCGCCACCATCATGTTTGGCAGTGGAGCTGTGGTGCGGAGTAGGACGGGTACTGGAACAGCTGCTGGTGGGAGTGACTTTGTGTGGCTTCTGCTTCTGTGTTTCTGAAATATGCCAATTTTTTCCATTGATTCGATTTTCTATTTCATTTTCACCAGTGAATGGATGTAGCGTTGACTGAATTATCGACTGAGAAACACTGCAGGTCGACAGTGGTGAGAACAACCCTGCTAGAATAAAATACACTAGCGCACGGTGCTGCGGAGGGATCGAGAGCGATGGGGTAAAAAAGGATGTTTGTACAATATATTTTTTGGTACTCACCTTCCTTAGTCTGACGGCTCGTACTAGGGCACGGGGAGCGGCTGGGAGTGACTTTGCGTGGCTTCTGCTTCTGTGTCTCTGAAAGATGCCAATTTTTCCCCATGATTCGATTTTCTATTTCATTTTCAACAGTGAATGGATGTAGCGTTGACTGAATTATCGACTGAGAAACACTGCAGGTCGACAGTGGTGAGAACAACCCTGCTAGAATAAAATACACTAGCGCACGGTGCTCATAGGGATCGCGAGCGATGGGATAAAAAAGGATGTTTGTACAATATATTTTTTGGTACTCACCTTCCTTAGTCTGACGGCTCGTACTAGGGCACGGGGAGCGGCTGGGAGTGACTTTGCGTGGCTTCTGCTTCTGTGTCTCTGAAAGATGCCAATTTTTCCCCATGATTCGATTTTCTATTTCATTTTCAACAGTGAATGGATGTAGCGATGACTGAATTATCGACTGAGAAACACTGCAGGTCGACAGTGGTGAGAACAACCCTGCTAGAATAAAATACACTAGCGCACGGTGCTGCGGAGGGATCGCGAGCGATGGGATAAAAAAGGATGTTTGTACAATATATTTTTTGGTACTCACCTTCCCTAGTCTGACGGCTCGTACTAGGGCACGGGGAGCGGCTGGGAGCGACTTTGCGTGGATTCTGCTTCTGTGTTTCTGAAAGATGCCAATTTTTTCCCTTTGATTTGATATTCTATTTCATTTTCAACAGTGAATGGATGTAGCGTTGACTGAATTATCGACTGAGAAACACTGCAGGTCGACAGTGGTGAGAACAACCCTGCTAGAATAAAATACACTAGCGCACGGTGCTGCGGAGGGATCGCGAGCGATGGGATAAAAAAGGATGTTTGTACAATATATTTTTTGGTACTCACCTTCCTTAGTCTGACGGGGCCGGTAGTGTGGGCTCTTCATGGGGTGCTCAGCCTCCGTCTCAGAGGGCTCATAGTTTGGGTCTGATTCATCTGACGCGGGGCGTTGGGGAGCTTTCTTCCGCCGTGTTTTCCTATCAGGAAGGTCCGGCAGAAGTACGCGTTGGTTCGGTGTGTCGCTGTCGCTATCGGAGTCTGACGAGGAGTCACGTGCGTCATCAGCGCCACCGCCCTTGGCATCTGCGGCTCTCCGCTGACGGGCTATTTTGCGAGTCGCAAACTCGTTCTCCCAGGCGGTGCTTCCCTTTTTAGGTCTGTTTCTCTGGAAGAAACAACAAAAGTGCATTCATCAGTGTCCATGATTCATTCCAGTGATATAGAATAGAAAACTGGGATATTGAAGAAAACACTCAATTCACAAGTAGTGACTGCGCCAGCGAATAGTACCTGTTTTCAATTTAAGACAACATTAAATTTCGAGCCTCCCACCACCCTCCGTACCAGGGCTGCATTCATGCATCATGACGACAAAGGGCATAATACACCAATGCAAGTCATGGACATCCTGTGGTAATTCGGGTGCAATTTGGGAAAAAAACTTATTAAAAATCAGTATTCTATCCTCCATGATTATGAGTGGAAACTTTTTTTCACATGTAAAGTTTCAAGCACTTTGTTAATTTCAGACTTAAAATGCAGTATTCTGGTGCATTTGAGCAGGATTCAAGCCTAACATTTGTATTATTCTTTATGACTGGGGCTGTAATCTTGCATTCCGTAGACAACTTTTGGAATAGTTTAACGTTGAAATGAATTTTAAAGGGATAAATGAATTGGTTGGAGGCCTGAATTTGCAGGGTAGGAAGGAAGTTCGGATAAATTCGATTCACAGGCAGTACCAGATCTGACGGTGCTGTACATGATGGGCATGTGACGTATATGATCGGCATGTGACGTACATGATCGGCATGTATTAACATGATCTTTGATGTATTTACTTGCTTAATCTTCCTGAGCATGTTTCGTCCAAAATTTAATTGTGGCGGACATTACAACACCGATCATGTACGTCACATGACGTACATGATCGGTGACGTACATGATTGGTGACGTACATGATCGGTGACGTACATGATCGCTCATGTATTGACTTCCACACCCTTCCTGAGTAAGTTTAAAGCTAGATTAAAGTAACCGAGTTGTACCGATGATGTGGGTCTTGCTATGTTAGTTGTAAGAACTATGCAGATGGGAGTATTAATATCATTGTAGATGACATTACAACACCGATCATGTACGTCACATGACGTACATGATCGAAATGTGACGTACATGATCGAAAAGTGACGAACATGATGTCCAGAAATGTGATGTACAATTTTAAGAGTTCTAAAAATGGGAACAAATACATGTATCTCATAATGCAGTTAACTATCACACCAGACCATGTAAGTCACTATGTACAGTTAAGTGGGAGGTGAATGAAGTTGGCTAAAAATATTTGATAATGTTGACAATGTTGATAATTAATACAAACTTACAAGTACGTAATAAACACGGAGTAAATTAATTTCAGTTAATCTTTTTCATATAGGATGCAAATTCTCCTTGGTTATTTATGGATGAACATATTATTAAATCATTATAAATGTCAATGAAGGTATAGATCTATAAATGGTGGTGGACCCCTAAGATTGACAAGGCGACCTGGCCTTTTCGTAAATCGACAGGGGACATGAGGAAAGTGACAAATCCAGGAGAAAAACAAAGATACCGACAAATGACATGACCATTTATAAATTAAAATTGACAGGGGACCCCCATCAACACCACAAATATTAAGTAATTAATACAGTTTTCATACTCACTTTTGAGACGTCAGCAAAATGACGCCTGCCCTCTGGGGTGAGCATCTTCCGGTTTCTGCTGACCCTTGTGTTCTTTTTGCGTCGGACACGATCATAGATTTTGAAATCTTCTGCGGACAGCGTGCTCGAAAACTCCCTTACCATGTCGACCCATTCGACCAGCTCGTCAACGCTGCAGCCGTTTGGAGGCTCCTGGATCGGGTCTGTGCGGAAAGGTGGTTGTGCTTCTGCCATTTCGGTGAATCTCTGAAAAATGTTTAGTTATTTATATCCATTAATCTATAAATACGTCAAAGCATCTAGACATCTACAGTAAATTGCTGACAACCTAGTTAATTTATTTCACGTTGGCTGGCGAAGCATAAAATACACGGCTCCAATTGCATAAGGGAGTGATCAGTTTTTAACACTGGGTCACCCCCCCCCCGGTCAATGGGTCCAATTTTTTTTTGCCCCCCCCCGAAACCCACCTCCCCCCCCCCTTTTGTTAAATAAAAAAATCATTCCCTAATATGACGAAGAAGTGTTGAGTACACCAGTAGAATAAGTAGACAAAATTGCAAATGTGATTGAGTTTGCTCTTCTTTTTTTTTCAAATAAGGGAGTGATCATTTTTTAACAACAGGGGGGGGGTGGGTTTCGCGCGCGGAACGCGCAAATAGACAAAGGTTCACGAGTATAGTTCCCCACTGAGGGTTATTTCACGAGGCGGAGCCGAGTGAAATAACCCTCAGTGGGGAACTATACTCGTGCTCCTTTGTGTTTATTTCATGTTATTATTAACTATATTCCTCAAAATTCCACTTAATTGATCTAAAAATGCTATTTTACAGTGTTTAAATCATCAATTTTAATTATTTAAAAGGCTGTGAAATACGGGAGAGGGTTGTTTAGTCAATGGGACGGCCGTATTTACCATGAAATAAAATTGTTTAACACCCCCCCCCGGTCAAGGAGTCAAAGTTTTTCACCCCCCCCCCCCTTAGGGTATTAAATCGGCTCGCGCGCGGCCCTTTTGAAGCATAGTAACATGCGGGCTTTTTGGCTCAAAACAGGTTAAATTTTTTTCCCCCCCCCCCAAGAGGGGTCCAAATTTTTGCCCCCCCCCCAAACCCACCACCCCCCCCCCCCTGGGTGTGGGTGGACAGGGATACTTCTACATTTATAAAGCATGACCTTCAGCAAGGTAGAGGTCAGGGGAGGATAAAGTTGAACTATTCTTTTCATAGCCTTATCTGAACATTCACGATTGTCCGAACTGCTCGGACAATGTTTTGTCGGTATAGGGGGGGTGACGGCATTGCTACACCGTACACTGAATTCATTGCTAAAGGGGAGGTACAATATGCACAGTAAACCCATTTTATATATTTGCTTTCTAAAAAAGACGCTTCCAAACTATCCGGCGGGGGCCGCCGGATACCCGGGGCACGAGGGAGCGAGTGGCGAGTCGATCAAAACCAGCTCGCATTTTGTTTATGTTTTCGGTCATATCGTGATGACAATTATGCTTTTTCCGGAAAATAGGTGAGCTATACTTTACAGGACACTACTGTTACAGTTTCATATCAAAATAGTTGAGAAATATAGGCAATATCGGAGGAAAATGAAGCGTGAAATGCTACCCACCTTGTAAACACTAGAGTGGCGCTGAATATCCTGCGCAGTAGCCGGGAACCAGCGCAACCCACGCAGGGGCGGAATTACTCGACAGGGGGCGCGCGGGTGTGAGTTTCCCGCCGCAAAAAAATGTTGTTTTGATCAATTTGGGGATGTTTTTGGTGGTTGGATTAGAGATCATGTACGTCACTGTAGCCGATCATGTACGTCACATTAGGACAAAATACACAATCGAATGATTTATACCGACACAACCCTACGTAATTTAACAAAATGCAGTGTTGTTCATAACACTAGGCTGAAAGGAAGAACGAACAGTGCAGTTCCTCACCTTTAAATATGACAAGGTTACATGATACAGACATTTCAAGTTTCCCGATCATGTACGTCACTTTTTTCCGCAAATGAAAGAACAAGGCTATGGGACTGGAAAGGGGGGGGGGCTTAATTTCTGTTATCCACACCCTGTGTACACTAACGCATAACACATGTTGACACGTTACAGCACATAAATATGAAGGAGGGATGCCAAATTCGGCCATTTGTAATTACCCGATCATGTACGTCACTAGGCCGCTTTTTTTTTTTTTTTTAATTGATAAATGAAATGGGTAGGGGGGGGGGTCATTGGTTCTACATTTTACACTGTACAGGTTAAGTGGGTTAAAACGAATACAAAGGAGTGCAAAAAATTGGCTGACAGAAGGTATGAAGGGTGCAAAGAAGACAAACCGTGAGAAAATGTTACGATTTATTTGAAAAAAATTTCATTCAGCCCCCCCCCTTGTTGCACAATTGAATGATTTGGACATTATTTTTTCACCCCTGTTTCCGCTAAAAATAGTAATGGCCTGTAGGTTTGGTTAGATGAGTCAAATATATTAACGCAGGGGGTAAAAGGTGGATTTTGTACTCTGCCGATCATGTACGTCCACCGATCATGTACGTCACTTTTTCAGTTGCACTGATTTGGTGAGAGTGAGCCATAACCATTTTCGTAATCTGTAAGAAGGACCTAATTCTATTTGGACATTTTATGTACACTGTCACCAGCTAGTAATGCTAGACTAATGCCTAGGTGTGTTTTGGGAATCATGGCTGCTAGCAGTAGCAGTAGGTTAGGGGTAAATTATTCCAGACTCTTGTATTTCTGTGTTGAGGAGCAGCTTCCACCTATAATCTCCAACAACAGCTGAGCCTGTCTATCATGGGATTAACACAGTGTTTCCTATCCAGATGATCCGTTTCTTTCTACAACAGACTCTGTGTTCTGGGAAAATGATCCTGAATGTGGGTTTATGTACAGTATTTTTACTGCCTTTACTCAAGGCTGTAGAAGACCTAAATACTGTAGCAATGTTGTATTAGATAAAGCAGAGGCATCCCTTATCTCTGTAGTAATAAGGAATTACAAAGGGGGAGCTGAGATGTTTCATATAATGATAAAATATAGCCTTCACTTAACAAGCGTATAAGCCTTCACTTAACCAGCGAAGAGCCAATGGATTTGTGTATCCTGCTTAAAATGCATATGCAAGCATACTATCTTAGCATAACTGTTCAAAACATGCAACCTATATGCAGTAGGGAAAAAAAACTTTTAGACCCCTTACTGGTCCTCCAGTTGGTCAAGTCATTAAATTTAAGTGCATTTCAGGATTAATACCTATATACTGAGAAGGTTCAGAAAGTGTGAATATGTCTTTTCAGCCTGGGAATGCAATTGCCTAAGGATATTTAGTACGCTTTTAAAAAGGTGTGTTTATCAACCAATGCAGTGTATTTTATGTTTAAATGAATGATAAAATCCAAACACTAACATGCACTTCCAAACACCAGAACCTTATATGATGTAATAAGTGCCGTAGACGCTTATAAAATCTTTTTCATGGTGTTTCAGTACTTAAGAGTTCAACTGTTTATCATGAAATTTGAGCCTTTGTTCTAGTTTAGAAATGCCCAGAAGTGTGGGGAGGGGGAGGTGAACAGCAGGGGGAGGGCACTTATTACGTCAAGTACAGTATGTATACGGCTCTCTGTGAACTAGTTATTGCATTCAATGCTATGGCTTCTGCTAATATTTTTTATATACACCAACTGGTTTTTGGGTAATTGAGTAAACGCTATATGAGCACCTATCAATTGAAACATATACCATTACATACGTATGTTTATGTGTGGCCTTTATAAAAATTTATGTTGTAGTTATGTACTTAGTATCAGGAAATGAATAGAACAGAGCAGAGGTAAGACTCCTAGTTGAGAAGAAATGCAATAGGGTACAAAAACGGAAATATAGATTTATTTATGAGGTAATCTAAATTTGAATTAAGTCATGCAGTATAATCATGGTTATGTTTTTGGAGACTGCCATGAAAGTAACATCATGCAACAAAGATGCCAGTAAAAATAGAAATAATCAATGATGTAAAAATCAATATTTCTTAGAAAACTAATAACAAATGATGACCTAGAGCTCATAGGATCTTGCATGGTTAAGGACCTTGGCGAGTTCATTCCTCTTTCATGGATTCTTGTCTTGATAGTAGACCATACAGCCTTCTTATCATGTGCGTGAAAAATACCTGAGTCAGATCCCTGTTCAATTAACATTGCTGGTTTATTTGAACAGTCAGTTTTAGAACTACATCTTGAAACCATGAGAGTCCCTTTATCTGAAAAGGATTAGTTTCTGACTACAGATTACTGTTGTCTGGGCTTCATTTCTAACCTTAATGTTGGGTAGGTTAACTCTAAAGCGAAGATTTATTGTAAATGAAGAGAAGCCACAATTGTTTGACTCACAGCACCCATGGTACAATTGATTACATTCTACTGTAACCACTGCAGCTTAATGTCATTAAGTTCTCAACTATGTGTGTTAGTTTGAATGCTGCAATTCCAGCATGGATGTAAGTGTTAGAGGGAGGAGGGAGGAATGTGTGGGAGGTTGAGGAACTGCTGGATGGTGTAATTTCCACCATTTCTTCTCCACAAGTTGATTGCCTTGGAATGTAAATGTGGTTTGCATGTTGCAAGGAGTGTTGGTCTGAACTTTGAATTTTCTAGCATGGATAGAAATACTTAGAGGCAGGTTGTGGGTGTTGATGAACTTCCACGGAGGCTGAAGACACTCAAAGTGTTCTAGCGAGGAATGCAGTGAGGCAGTTTAGGACAGAATAATGGGATCTCACTGATACTCTTACACTTACCTTTACCCAGTGTTGATTTTGTTGAGGGAGGACAGAAACAACCTATTAGAGACAGGTACACATGATTGAAGGTCCCATGAACCGTATCTCTATGCACAGCTCGTTTTCTATTTCACGTTGGATATCGAATTATGTGTACCAACCCTATGTATGCTCCTGGAGCACACATTTTTAGAGCGTATAAAGTTTTATGTCTAATGAGTATCTAAAGATGCAATTTCACTGTGAAACCTATTGTCATTAAATATCTTTGTAGTTTATAAATGGTTCAATGTAGGGTTAACATGTCGGGATACTTTAAGTGTTTAGGGGCCAGCAGGGAAGCTTTGGCCCACTGGACACTTTAATTATGCATATGGTTAACAGTGTCAGCAGTGTCAATACCTTGTACAGTCTTGGGGGGGGGGGGGGTGCTGGACAGGCCAATCGATCATAGACAGTCCAGTTTCCAAGGTCAGGCTTAAGGGGTTGTCTTACAACCTAACAGAAGTGACAAACTACCTTCAACCCTCAGTCCTTTATTTCATGGTAAATACGGCAGGTTCATTTATTTATCAAACCCTGACCAGTATTTCCCGTTTTTTCTAATTATCTTAATTGCTAATCTGAATTACTGTAAAGTAGTTTTTCAAGATGAATTAGTAGGAGTGCTAACGAATGTATTCCATGAAGACTGAAAGTGGCTCGTGCCCTAGCAGTGGCTTCTGCTTCAGAATTCACAGTAAACATGCCAAGACAACTGATGGATGGCAGACTTGTGAAGAGTAATGTGGCAAAGTAGAAAGGTTTCTAAATCAATCCCTTGAAGATCTACACAGGCCTGATGAATAATTTAACACTGTCTGCCCCCATTGACTTTCAGGTGACCTAAGCATTCCGAAATATTGATTTCCCTCAGGGCTTAAGACCAAGTTTTTAAGGGCCTTGGTAAAGACTTAAGATTCAGGGCAATCTTTTTTTAGGCTGCTGCTCTGAGATGGAGTAGTAGCTCAAGCCGGGGAGGGGTTGGAGGTGGTCTATGGGAGCTGCCAAGATTTTTGAAGATGGGGGATGGGGGTTGGGGAAGGGTTACAGAATGGCCATGGCAGTGATATTAAAGTGATTGTATTTTGAAGACTTTTTTCCGATTTCCGGATTACAGCAATACGCCGATCCTCCATCCGGTCCTTCTCTAATGCCTGACTATCTAAACACTTCAAATTATGTGTAATGACAATGCACATTATATAAATATTACCATCTATGTCAAATAGAATATAACATTTTACGTGATATTACAGAGGGGTTGGGAAAAGGGCGGGGGGGGGGGAGGGGGGAGTGTTGGTTGTATGGTGTCATCTTATGTCCTTAAGTCTAATATGCAATGAAGGAAGCTTGTATATGCGCCTGCCCTATATCACAACTATTTCATATATATATATTGGATAAGAGGGAGTGCATTTAGGAATTTCTCACTCACATTCACATTTTACATTTACAGTAGCAGTGACACTAGCCATTACAATAATAAAATTAAAATAAGATAGCAAATTATAAATAGTAGATAATAAAAAGTAGATAGTAGATAAGCAGATAATAGATAAGCAGGGGGCTATGCGCAACTGGAACACTGATGATATTGTTTAAATTCTAATGAAAAGATTTAAAGGGGATAAATTTTAATGGAAAATTTTAAATGGAATAAGAGAAGAAAAAGTGGGGGGGGGGGTGGTGGTGTGACCCACCTAATATTGTATGCCTGGATTTATCATATAGCACTGAGGATGAATTTTCTTTATTTTGAGTTTGAAAAGTTTTAGTGAGGGAATTTTAGTTACATCTGGCTTGAGCTTGTTCCAATCACGTATAGCCCTCTCAAAGAAGCAATTGTGAATTACAGGGTTTCTTGAAAATCTCTGAATGTATCTCAGTCCCATATCATATCGTGTGTTTGCATACCTATGGTCAACAATCTTAGGCTTGTACTGTAAATTGAAAGCGAAAAATAATAAATGTATATTTCTTCTGTCTCTAAGAGACTTACATCCACTTAGCTCATGGAGCTGGTCTGTGTTATATAAGGGATTTGGTCCCAATCTGACCTTATAAACTATCCTTAGAGCTCTATTCTGCAGCATTTGGAACCTGTAGGAAAAGGCCACAGTATGTTTGTCCCAAATTATATCCATATAGTCCATCAAGGGGAGTATCATAGTTTATATATAGTTAATGCATCAGGAATATCCAAATATGTGCGTATGTTCCCAAATTGATGCATTTTGCCTAACACATTATTGTACACTTTGTCCTCATGACTACTAAAATCTAGCTTATCATGTAACAAAATCCCTAGATAATTAAATACAGATACTCTTTCGAGCTTTATGCCTCCAATTTCAGGGCATAATTCCGGAATATTATCATTAAAGCCTATGGCCATCCATTTGGTCTTGTCCTTGTTAATGGTAAGGAGATTATTTGCACACCACGTTTCTATGTTCTTGGCACTATCCATGAGAGTTTGTAAGTTAGTTGAGG
Organism: Harmothoe impar; assembly: GCA_947462335.1. Lineage (NCBI taxonomy): Eukaryota > Metazoa > Annelida > Polychaeta > Phyllodocida > Polynoidae > Harmothoe > Harmothoe impar. The sequence goes on along the minus strand of OX381709.1, from coordinate 78,036,207 downwards.
AGATTACTGCATCATCAGCATATAAGAAGGTCTGACAATTATGGGCACATGTAGGGAGGGAATTTATATATAATGTGAAAAGTATGGGGCCCAATATGGACCCCTGGGGTACTCCATATTTAACTAATTTTAATTGGGATAGTGTATTATTTGCAAAGACTTTTTGATTTCTATTGAAGAGATAACTTTGGAACCACATACATGTTTTTCTACTAAGTTTTTCTGGTTGTCCTTGTTTTTACTGCCTTCTCTAGGATGACCAATACAGCTGTAGCCTGTTGCCCAGACCCCGATTGTGTTTAGTATTGAGGACACACTTGAATCACAGACAACACAGTGCTCTCTTCTTTTGATTGTTCAATTGAGTATCTGCCACATGCTGCTAATTTACATCAGCTCTACCCAAAGATATTTCTCTCTCAGTTTCCTTCCTCCCTAACCCCCATGTCTTCCAGACATATCATTCATGTGGCACCCTATCTATATACAACTCAAGGATCAACACATCTAGCAATTTTCAAGATATGAATATACTAGGGACTCCAGGAAAGATACAAACCTTATAAATTGTTACCTAGCATGGGTTAGTATTAAGTCTGGAAAAGACGTGCTCTCTATTCACATTTTCATATCAACAAAATCGCCAGATGGGCCATTGCAGGTCGAGCTAGAGGAGCAACCAAACAGTATCTTTAACATGCACTGTTTGGAGAGTGGTTCATTGATGACACATTGCAGTCCCAGATGGGTGTGTGTGTGTTGGGGGCAATTGGTCAGACTGACCTACCATCTCTAACCATCACTGACTACGTGGGGTAAGAGTAACCCTATGGCTGTGTACTATCCCCTGCCTCTGCTCCTTCTGCTCCCCCTACTCCCTAACCCTCACAGATACATCGGTCACACAGCAAGCTATGCCCCCTTCTTCCCTCTATGGTGGACACATGCCTCATTGTCAGGAGATCAATACAATATTCCTTTGCCCTGCCTCTGCCACTCACTCCCTCACTAATTATTAGTGTAATTTGTCTCATTTTTCCCCCTTTCCTCCTTGAGATCTCTCTCTTTAACTGATGGAGAGAGAAGGAGAGAGGAAGACCCTCTTTCTCTCTTAATTTCTGACTGTTTATCACTCTCCCCCTATGTTACAATTAATGGCCATTAACATTCAAGATCTTACTATCATCATGTGAATATCTTTGATAAGGAAAAAGAGCACCCAAACTGTGATTAGGACACAAATGTGGCTTTAAAATGAGTAAATACTCTCATATTAAAAAATATATATGTACTGAACTGGATACGTTGGGCATTAAAGAAGCCCAATTTTGTTTGTTTTTTTTAGCTGTAATTAGGCAGTCCTATTAAAACCAATAGTACCCCCATTTCACCCTAACAAAATTGCTTCAGAGCATCACAGTGTCCCCTGCAGGCAAAGCAATCCCAGGGAACAGGCCAGCAGCCAGATAGGGCAGAAGGTTAGGGTTGTTTATTTGTATTCCCGTACTTAGGATACCACTTAGCCTGTAAAACCATTGAATAGAGACAGCCTTGGGGACAGCAGAGTCCATGATCGATGGGAAAGTCCCATGACCCCAATAACTTATACGTTGGCACAACCTCCCAGCCCATGCGTAATTAAAATATCTTCTGGTCTACACCTTTCCGACACCTCGGCACACACATCCCAAACATGGAGGTGCAATCATTGTGGGTAAGTACATATATCTGTTTTAAAGGCCTTCACTTCTGAGTTGTACTATGAGATTCAGTTTTATGCCAGTCAAGTTTAATTAGACCTCTCCATCATCAATATGCTGTTCTTACCCCTGTAAGGCCCACATAAAGCATCACACTGTCCTCTATGTCCGCATGGTGCCTTGATACACTTACTGGAGAAGGAGTTCTGAGCAAAAGCATCATACCGACCCCTGGGAAGGTGTTTTGCCGGAATACAGCACTGGCGAGTTACTCTTAGGGGCTGCATATATATGTATGACAATGAATGGCATGATGGACAGCTTTTAAAGGGGATTTTACAGACCATATATTTTGGATCAATTCCACCCACTACAGGGCTGCATTTCAAGGTTTTGCAGCACAGCTCTTTGTGGAGCAATAAGATTTTAACCCTGTGTAAGTGTAGCATTTGTTCCACCCTTGACTGTATCACCTTTTTTTACCCTTTATATTACCAACATCCAATACTGTTGTGCTACCATGCAAACACTCTTAAGAAAAAGTTCAGAATTACAGATGGAAGACCATCGAAAAAGAAATGAAGTCATGGAAGTATAGAAGCATAAATTGTGTATATTAGGATTGACCTTGTAGATTTAACTCCTAAATATGCTTTCCCGAGGCCTTTACTGGGATATGCGGTTGTGAGTAAGTTGGTTACCTTATACTTATATGAGCGTACAGACGGATCAATATTTCTGACATACACAATTCCTATTTGTATGCACTGCTGGGCCCATTGGTGAAATCCATCCTGGGAACATAAGTGACCGTAGTTTATTGTCCACACATCCATGAAAGGTGACAGGGAAATTGGATCTCAGCTTTCCCCAAGGTAATACCAAACTGTTTGAGTGACATGTATAGCTGTAGATGCTGACGGTGGGGGGAAGGTAAGAGGCAGCTGCTTGTAAAAGTGAGAGTGATGATGGACAATAAGTACACATGTGAGGTGGACAGAGGAATTTAATATCAAGCATTGTAAGGCGGTAATGGTGTAGACTGCTGTAAAGATGGAAAAAAGAGAGATAGGGCATCAAGGAGGGTCAAATTTGTCCCCTTTGGGACTCTAATTGCAGTACAGGGACTGGATTGTACAACAACAAATAACTTCAAAAAGCAGATTTATCTGTGTTTCCTTATGAAGACAGCTTTTAACAGGCAATGCATACTTACAATTATAGCCTGTTTATGCATAACCAAGTTAGCAATATTAAGAGAACCTGCTTTTCACTATGGTCATAAATACAGTGTATGTACACTTAGGCAGGATTTGAATGCAGATTACTATAAACTATAGTGTCAATGCAAGGCTCATGCCTAGGTGGCTTTAGCAAGCAAGTTGGGGGGCCAGGGGAGGGGGTGTAAATCAATTCATGCTCTTGTAATAATGCTGAACGCTGGTTTCTTTAAAGTGCATACTGCTGTTATTCACAACACTGTGGTAAATAAGGCATAGACAGTCCCAGTCTCAGTAGTAATCAGGAATTACAAAGGGGGAGCTGGGATGCTTTACAGTGTGATGAAATAATGTAGCCATCACTCAAGAAGCTCATTATAACTGGACCGATGGATTTCTTAAAAGAATCATTCATCCTTTTTTGAAATACCCTGGGAGATAAATTGTGTTGATTCCTAAGTAACCAGTTACTATACAATACCATCTCATTATTGCTGCTGTATCGAGTATTGACACTTAGACAATTGTCCCATTGAAGTCTTTTTAGCCTGCTTCTCCCTAAAAGTTTCACAAAACCAGATCGGTTTTGACATGAAATTGTCATCGAACATAAAAGGACAACTCATGCTGCCTGAATCCTGCTTAAAGGGGAAATGAAAAGGGATATGATATGTTTACATCAAGCTCTGACAACTTTCCCCTACCCACAAACCACCTTATCTCAAAGCAATGTCCATCCCCATAATTTAAACACTTTATTATGATCTAGTTTTCCCAGTTGAGGCCATACAGCATTCACTTAAGTCATTATTACCGGTTTATACCTGGGTTTCATGAATTTGGTTCTCCCCAGACATAAACTACTCAGGAATATGTTGGTGATGTCATCGGGATCACATCATATGCTATTTCACAGGTAGAACATGGTGATAAATACTTGTATATCGGAGAATCTTCTGGATTTACCTACCAAGCAGACAACATCCGCCCTCTGTGTATCACATTTCCAGATATCTCTGTCCCATCTCATGTGTAGGTGAGATAGTAAGACATATCTGCTTCTCATGCTGATCATCATAGAGAGTAAGATAAAGGATTTAGCACACACAAATATACTCAATTAAGAATTATTGTCCTACACAACTATGCCACATGCTGATCATGAAATAAGCATTTGCACGACAAAGCAAAGATAATTGGGAAGAAATACAATAGTTGAACACAGCAGGTTTCTTTGTTTCAATAAGAGCTCCCTACCCTCGTTTATTAACAAAGAAACATGTTTGGGACTCGGTGTACATTTGTTAACATTTGAATGCAAAATAAAATATATGTCACCAGTGATTAGATATCAGCATGTACTAGGTTTTCTTGAAAAAATGTTTGGTTTGAAATCAACACATCAGTGAATACAGGTTCATTCATGAGGTAATCTAAATCATACAGGGTAATCTTAGTAACAGTGTAAGAAACTGATGTAATAAGAGCTTGCAATAATAATGTCTGTGAAAATATAAATAATAGATGTTGTAAAAATCATTATTTCCAAGAAAACTGATATTAAAGGGTGACCTTGGCCTTACAGCATCTTAGTTTAGCACATTGATACATAGATTGCCCTTTGATAGATCGTTGTATTGATACTAGACCATGCAGCTTTCTATTCATTTGGATATAAAGTATCTGTGACAGATCCTACGCCCTTGACATTGCTGGTTAAGTTGAAAATGCACCACAAATTGAACCACAAATTGAACCCATGAAAGGCCCTTTATCTGAAAAACATTGATTTATGATTACAGATTACAGCCGTCTGGGACTCCATTTATCCCATAATGCGGGGCAGGTTTAGTCTTCAGGGAAAGATTTACTGTTAATGAGGAGACGGCACTATTGTTAGACTCACACCGCCCATGGCACTAATGACTAAAGTCTGCTGTAACCACAGCAGCTTAATGCCATTACAGTTCTAAACTATGTGTGTTGGTTTGAAATTTGAACTTTCCAGCATGGATAGAAATGCGTAGAGGTAGGAGGGACGAGGTAGAAATGTGTGGGGTGTTGGGGAACTGCTGGATGGTGTAGTGTCTTCCCATTTCTTCTTTACATGTATGTTGATTACAGTGGAATGTAAATGTGCGTTGGTTTGAATGTTGAAATGTGTGTTGGTTTGAACTTTGAACATTCTAGCATGGATCGAAACGCTTAGAGGCAGGAGGTAGGAATCTGTGTGGGTGTTTAAGAAATGCTGGATAGTAGAATCCGGGGTGGGGGAGACACTAAGGTGTTCTAATGAGGGGTGCAGTGAAGCTGTGTGGGACATTGTGTGAATGTTCGGAAAATAATTTGCAAGAATCTGGGATTAGAACACAGAATATTATGAATAAAATGACATCGATAGCATGACATTATATCATTTGGTCATTATCACATATCACATATAACGATCTCATGTTTATAACAGTTTCTCATTAGATGCATGGTGCAAAGTAGGAATATACAAATAGGGTTCTATCTAGATATAACTATTGATTTATGACTACAAAAAGAATCATGGGTGATACATGGGTGATAGGGTAGAAGCTATGGAAGTGGTAGCTATGGATGAGCATGGAGAGACTGCTCTCGGTTGTTGTCATCCGGAACATGTAGGCAATATCATGATTGATGTGGGGAATATTATAGGGAGCCCTCTTCTACTCAGGTCACACCAGAGTGTTAGAATAAGGTCAATCTCAGGTATTTGTCAACACACAGCTTATAATTCATGAGCCATGTTCATGTGTCATCTAATGGTTAAGTTCAGGTAGTAACAGCATCATCTTGCAAATTGGTAGAAAAGGTCCCTGCACTATGGCTGGTCGAGCCTGAAGACTCCGGCCTGGCTTGAGGTCTGATCAGACTGAGGTCACTTGCGGACACCATCCCAAAGCTTCTTAGGATTAACCCAGCCATGAGGACTATGTAAATCAGCATGTGGCAGGGTTTGGGGGTTTAGGGTTACTTTAAGGTGATACACACTCCATGGGTTTTTAGTAGGTTGTGCATTGTGTAGAGAGGGTTGCGTTTCAGAGACATGACATGGCGCTTAATGCAAATGGGCCAAGACTAAATATGGATTATGGACAGGTTTTAAGCTTCAATGTGAAACCCCACAAGGAATAGAACCACAGAGACCAAAGCCGGTGCACTTCAATACCCACATTATAACAATCATTACATGTCTTTCGTACAGATCTGCTTCTGAATCAATATTATTCCACAGGAATAACATTTCCTCTACTGCCTGCATCCACTTATAAAACATAAATGTATTTTTATGAGAACTGCATTGATTCAATACAATATTTCAATATTTCAATACAATATTTATATTTTATTGTCCAGGGCAGACCTTCTGTGAAAAACCTACCTCCTAATATGGATTACTGTTTGAATCACATAATCCCTCCCATTATTGACTTTTACTAAAACCATAGTGCACAACTTAAAGGGGCGGTTCTCCTGCCGTAGATCCTACAGCTTAGAGTAGAGCATGTCGTTCATAACCAAGTGACCTTTCAGATGTGTCTGTAAACAAGGCCCCAAGCCACCAAAGGCCACTTGGTAGACTGCAGTCAGTCTTGAGTGTGCTGACAGCCTTCAAACATACACTGTAAAAAAGTGTTTCTAATTTTTAAAAACATTTACCCAAACATACTAAAGTTGGACACTTTCACTGAATCTCAGAATCTCAGCACTTTTTTCTGTCAGCAGGTGCAGGGATATGGCTGGTGGTGGTGGTTGAGCCTACAAAAGTGAAATATTGGTGGACAAGGCCACTGGAATATTTTGGACAGCACTATTTACTTATTATTGTTGACATTATCTAAATTGTCATTGATGTCAACCAATACAATGGGTACTATATTTGACTAAGGAGAGCCTGTACATGGGAAAAAGCCTGAACAAGGAATAGGAGAATAATACCAGTGGGCTAGTTAAACTGCCCTCTCCCACGGTTTTTCATTGTTGTAGCTCACCCCTCACTGGCGGCCATATCCCTACAAATAGCTAGAAAAAAGCTTGCCATCAACATGTTTGGGTGAAAGTGTTTAAATTATATTCACATTTTTTACAGTGTATGGGTGAAGGGTGCAGTGAGCAGTGAGACCGGGTAATCATGCTGTCCTGGCCAGGTGACTTCAGTAGGGGGACCATGAATCAGGCTTTCCTTGGAATTAAATAGTCTATAAAAGCATAATGAAACTATAGCACCCTATTAGATTTGATGATTACACATTGGCTTCTAGGTATAGACATTGTGTGATGGTACCATTGTGTATAGATGTTCTTCTTTTACCCAAAATAATAGCATGTGGCCTATTTAAGGGGGAGTATACCGTTTTCTGTGGGCACACTGGTGGCAGTCAGTACACTGGTGGGTATCAATAGAACTCAATACTATACCACTGGCACAGTCCAACTGCTAGTCACACCAGTGCAACTTATCTAGGCCAGAGCATTGCTGGGAAGGAACAACCAGCAAACTATTTGTTGGTTGCCTGAGCCTTTATACATGGGGTACTGGTGCTGGGGAATACAGGCTCACAGGGCTAGGATATGCCTGCATGTTTGAGGTTTCTGTTTGGGGGATTCTAAATATAACTAAGGTGTTATATAAACTTAACAAGGCTGGCCTAGAGGTTTGGATCTACGGCAGGATGACCATCCCTTTAATGCTTGTCTCAATACCTTCATAGTGCTACATAATCTGCTTTTAGCTTAAAGTCAAGTCATTCTCCATGGGCCTTGCTGTAGTAGGTAGATTTATGTGATATAAGTATCATTTGAGTTCAAATCTGTTGAAGGGTTTCAAGATATAGCCTGGTTTAGGCGATTCTGTAAAAGTGTGCTTAAGCGCTTACCCAGTAAACAACAAATGTTATAGAACGTTTCTCTATGGCTCCTTATGATGGCGATATGTTATATAATGTAAAAAACATTATTTAGACGTAAGATAACACATTTTTGTTAGCTGGGTAAGGTCTAAGAAAAGGCCAAAGGTTTCTCTGGAATAAAAGGACTGGTTGATGATCTATGGTTCCCTTCCTACCTATGCCATTTGCTCTCATTTCCTATCATTTTGGTCAAAGTTGATATTATTTACCCCGAAGTAGTGGTGTAGCCAGGCTATAAAGGGTGCGGATATATATATCCATGACTCCATACATGCCACCTCCAGCTGCGCTCCTTGTATACACTCCTACGTTGCCAACATAAATCCCAGGCACGGTCCAGTTTAGCGGTCCCCTCACTCAATAAACTCTAAGATATTCTCCTCTGGGGCCTGCCCCATGGGCCTGCAGGTCCAGCACCTGTCAAGCACTTCTCTCTTTGGTGCACCACCCCCTGCCCCATGCAGGGCTAGGCAGCGGGCAGGCAGACTCCTATTTCACCTACAGGCCTGCCCACGCACTTCTCCTTTACAATGACCCATCACCTCCCCAATAACAAAATTGCATCATAGCTAACAGTTCCTTGACTGAGCAGTTTCTTAACTGAGCAGCCCCCAACTTACATCAAGCTTCGGTTGCAATTCAAGCGTTAAGAGAAGAGACAGTCAGTGGAAAGTGACACAGCTAGAGTTGAGACGATGATCCAAGGTAAAAAGTTAAAACATTACGGATGGACATTGATACAAAAAGAGGGACAGATATGAAGACAGTATGAAGAGGGAAAATATGGAGCCAACATAAGCATGAAATAACAAAAGAGAAGGAAACCATTTACTAAGCTATCAATGAAGATGAATTGAACTACATATAAAAGTAAGAAAGGCAGAATTGAAAAGTCCAAAGACATGTGGAATCGCTCTTACAATCTCTTAATTTGAGGTTATCTCCCCATTGAACCCATAGCCACTTAACTGCTCTCTACACTATGCAAACGTCTTTTTAAAATCAAATAGCTTCCAGCATCACAATAGCGACAGTCTGAGTGGAGCTGGGAGAGATTTGGAAACCTATGTTAAGGGCAGGTGCAAGTCTGATGGGTTAAACCTAAAGCCCTGATGGGAATCAATAAGGCTTGCTAAATACGGCGAAAGTGAATAGGCAAGGACTGTGTCAAATTCTTTATCGGGCCCTGCAGCTTGTGTCAATCTTTAAAGATGAAATTAGAAACTTTTCATTTTGCCACATTGAACTTCCAAAATGATGAATAATCAGTTATTTCTAGAAGCCAGGGACACGGGTCCGAGCTGCAACCAATAATAACTAATTCTCAGGCAGCATCACAACAGACATGTGGACAATGGAGTTTGTGTATCAGTAATGGCAAGTACTTAGATATTTGCATGGCAATCCTTGTAGCCATACATAAAATAAGATACTGGTCCCTGGATGTACAATTCTTAAAGGCCTACTTGATATTCTTAGGGGAATTAAAGAAATAGAGCTCTCCTTCCCTTTCCATCAGTTATGTGCAGAATCCAATAACAAGTATTTGTATTCCTTCAATCTGCTTAGCTAAATATTTACTAATGCCAAATTGCCTTTAGATTTGAAAAACCTGACCACTGGAGCACCAATAAATGATCAAAAAGTGCTCTCCCCCTTCAAATAAAAGACAAAAAGAAGTTGAACCAATAAAACTGTTTTCTTCAACCTTAAATCTGAGACCACTTGACAAGTTTTGCAGATTAGGTTTTACTGGTATTCTCATCAGCGTTCGTCGATGCAACTTCCTTTAAGATTTGCTTTACTGGCACCTCATATTTTTTGTTTTGGTATTCTTGATATTTATGCTTGGGTAATATCTTTTATTTATGACCAGAATTAATGCAGCATAGGCTGTTTGTTTAGTTTAATGAACATTTTTGTTACGAAATCAATCCGGTTTTGTAGCACCAGTTTGTTAATATCAACTAATAAATGTGATAAATGGAAAAGGAGCAATTCCTCAGAGTCAATTCTGTTCTGAAACTTGCATTCCGAACAGGCAAGCTATTGTCTTTTTCCCAGGTGCACAGACAATGTTATAGAAAAAAAAGAACCAGGAGGGATAGGAAATGGAATATAAATCTCATGATAGAGAGACTCAGCTGGTGTTTTGAGATGAGTGGAACCTGCCCTTAAACACAAAAATACAAGATACTTGATTAAATTACCTCAACGCTTCTTTTACCCAACATGCTTACAAAATCATACCTTGGCCTTAGTCCTGCAGCAACAGGTTGTAGGATTCTGTATTCAGCCTGTTAACGTGTACTTGTGGTATATAGGAGGCCATCCTGAAAATCAAGTTACGCAAGCAGCCTGCAGCTTTAGGTAGGAATTTATTTACCGTACACACATTTTGGCCAGTTTACTGTACAAGACCTTACACACATATATGCGGGTTACTCACCGGATTTTTGGCAGATTTTTGACCCTCTATAGTTTGCCTAAAAGTTGGTAGAATCCCACGATTTTTCTGACAGTAGTCTATGGCATATTGTCTCTGCATATCCTAATCCGCTATAAAAATACATCCAATATTTCAGAAATGCTAGGCATCTCAACTCATTTTCAATATGATTTGAGCAATATTTCAGGCAAAAATGGTTTTGTCCGATTTTTCATGCTGAAAAAGATGCTACCAAAAATTAAGGTCTATTTTGATGCATTTTGGCCTAAATGTAAGTTTCAATGGCAACATATCTACATATACACTAAAATAAGCTATATTTAATTTCAAATAGGGCTTTAACTCCCTAACTTGAACACTTGGGTATCTCATTTTCTGCTAATTCAATATTGTTCATTTTGTCAAAGATGTACTTCTAGTTTGAATATTTACAAAATTCTTTCAGTTTCTAAAAGGTTAAACCGTCCCCTAAATCCAAATATATATATCCCATTTGAAATTCATCTGAAAAATCTGGTGTTGGGATGGGTGTATTTATGTGGAGCCTGGTACAGGAAGATTTAACTTCCATGGTACCTTCTGGATGCAGTACAGTCAGCAGGTACCAGTACCTGGTAACATGACCACTCCTTTAGACTAATCTCTCAAGGGTCTATTTCCCTCCGTTATGCCAATATCTTGCATGGTATAGTATAGCCCACCCCTTCTCATAATAGAATTAGTATGTTCCTTATTAGGTTAATGCCCGTTGCATCGCTATTTAAGGTACAGGATGCCAAGCTAATCTGATAAGTACAAATTACACACATGCAGCGTTATTCAATTCTGGATGAAGTGAACACTTGAAACTCAGCTTTGCCCCCTTTTAATTGTACCAGCCTATGTACACTATGGAAAATACCTGATATCGATAGCAGCCTTTGATTCCATAGAAATCTTTTGAGAATGGATCACAAGACAATTATGACCAAGTTTTCCCCAGGTTTCTCCAAGTTTTCTCATTATCAGTAATATGGCCTAGGTCTAGTTAGACGCCATAGACGGCACATATAAGCATCAACTCCGGGACATTTCTTCTCTATAGTTCTAGCAAAGTCTGGTGTAAATTGATCTGTGGTATAATTTTGAACAAGATAGGATGACAGGGTCTTGGAAGCACGTCTCACCGTATCCTTTGTTCAAAAGGACATCAGGTAAACTTGTCCTTGGGTGGTTCAAGAATCGAGAACCCAAAGCACAGTACAAAGCATTTGGGTCCCCTTTCCTCACTCCTCATATTTCCCCTTCAACAAAGACAGCTGACGTATAAAACACACACACATGTTTGAGCGAGGTAATAAAAGCATCAATAGTTGTCAGTCTCAGGTAACAAAGACTGGTAGGCAAAGCTCAATGTATACGTGTAACGTGTCGTATTCATATCAGTTGTCAAACACTACCCTTTAATCTCTACTAGTAAAAGAATGACAGGTGACGATCAGAGGAACTGGCAATTCTATTGCAGCACCTGTACATAGCATCAAGTGTATAATACATACCAGGTGGGAAACATCATATTCAATTATGATCAAAATACTATTGAGTAGAAGAGATCAAAGTGATTGCTTTAAACCTACTGTACTCATGGAATAGAGATATCAGCAGGTTCCCAAAGAGCGCTGAAGCCTGAACTACAATGTTCAGAAACATATGACCTTCAATTTTCGTAAAAATGTGTCAAAATGATCAGAAACACCCTACTTCATATACTGTGCACTTTATACATTCTGATCCATCCATCGATTTTCACTTATTTTTGACATAATTGTCAAATCTAAGTACCACCCATTAGGAAAACACTGAATAGGCCTATAGCTAGGTACCATTGCACCTCTTATACGAACCCTTATTTCTCATTGAAGGTATTTAACTATTTCCTCACCTTTTAATGTGGTATTGTAACTGTGTGCAGAACATATTTAAGCAGGATTTACATATGGAACTTTCGTATGTACTAACTTTAAAGGGATAGACAACAAAAGATAGCTAATATTTACTAGATTTAAGAGGGTTGGTCTACATGTTTATGAACTCTTGTTTAGCCTTGGCGTCTAAATAATGACATTGCAATTTATTGAGTTGGTCATCTGAGCTTGATGACTGGAAACTACTCCCTGAAAGAAAAATCTACAGAGTATGGAACCTGGCATGTACTCCTTCATATGATATGCCCATACCATCTCATATTTCACGCAACTAGAATAACAAGAGGCTGGCTGCTGTTATTTGACCCTTTTGTTGACATTGATTTCTGCCAACAACCGGGATATAACAAAGAGGCAAATCATTTGATTCAGGCCCATTGCTTGGATGTATTATGTTTCCTTTTCTTTGATATATACATTACATCCAACTGTTAACTATATCAGCTCTATACGCAAGATGATATTCCTATAGATTGTCCTTGCATGCCAAAGGCAACCTATCATGTTGTTAGTCTCAACATGGCCTTGAAGGCTATTTTGAAATATATTTTTACCCAATGGGATTTATACTAGCGTGATCAGCGTTTTATGGTTATCTCCACTGTAGTACTCTTTCACCTGCATGCACAAGAAACATATGTGGATCACCATCCGAAGGATGTTTTTTCCCTGTTCTCTGTACTGTAAGTGCTGATATACATAGGAATCGCTGTCTGTGTGGTTGGACTTAATCTATAGTGCTTTCGTGTGCCTTTTCCCTGGGCAAGCAGACCTTGCTATCCGATTCTGATATATATTAAGTGCTGGGAAAAAGGAACCAATATACCCTTTTAGAGGAGAAAGATTGATATTTCCTTTATCACATTTTGAAGATCAAAAGGCAGAGTGAGATTGAATCTGACCCTTCACTTTTGTAATAAAGGCATGAGGTGGGTGTAGGACAAGCAATGATCGGTTTAAGAGTCGTAAGATATCCCAGCAAACAAAAAACGTTATACAACATGATTTCAAAAACGTTTAACAGAAAATAAAGTATTTTTGTTCACTGGGATTGCATGGATATGGATGTGAAATGATGGAGGTAGCCAACAATAGCAATATGGAGACAGGGACAGATATATATATGGGTCAAGCCACTGACTTGTGTTGGTTTGGGTTTTGGGGGGGACAAATTAGAAAACATAGAATATGTTTAAACAAGTTCATTATATTGAAAGGTATATGTATTGGCTTCTCAGAACAGTTCGCTATACATCTCTAACCCTAGCGGTTCAGTTTTTATCGCGTCGCGAAGTCGATCGTCCGTGTCACGTGAAACTCTGCCACAATAATAATATGAATATGTGATAACTACTCTTAACTACATCACAGGCACCCATGATTTAGTTTACAATCTGCTATCACGACTTTCTATCAGTATGCCAAAGATAATTGTCATAAACTAAAAACTTTCTGAGTTATAGCCCATTGTACTTGAACATTTTTTGGAAAATAATCAAATTTGTGTCACAAAATATCCACTTTAACCTAGCTTGCCTAAAATGGGCCCTTTAGTCTTGCAAATCACTCAATGTCTTCAATATGTGTACTTTGAGAAAACTGTATCACCAAGTACTCTGGTAAGACCTACTTGCTACAGTAGTAGGCTAACGTAAAACTTAATATTGTGGGTAATGCTATGAAATAATTTTTTGTATTTGATGATAAATGAAGTGCCTAAATAACATGTCTGGCAGCATGAGCAAATTATATTAGATATTAGGGGTGGTGGACGGAAAATCAGTATCGAGCTTGAAACTCCGCCACAAAACAACGGTCATGCTTAAGAACCCTCATGTACCAACATAAAATGGCCTAAATGCTGCACATAACAGAGTAAAACAATGAAAGGCACATGAAGGTAGGCCCACACCCTCATTCAGGTGGGTTTTGACCCAAATTTAATGCATGAGATGACAAATTTTGAAGAAAATGACCCCAAATCCCAGGTTTTTTGTGTTTTTTTTGCCATGGAAACATGATTAAAAGTCCTAGGATCAGACCATAGGTGCAACATACACTGTAGTATAGTCTTTTCTTTCATTTCCAATAGGTATGTACCAGCAGAAGGCAATAATATGCGAAACAGGGCATGCTTTAAGCGAATTGGGTTTAGTGGCGGAATTTCGTGGCGGAGTTTCACGCCCGGCTACCTGCCGTCGTTTGCATCCATTCTATCGCTGTAAATCGTCTCGATGAGTGAAACTCCACCACTAAACTACTGCGTAAACATTCAATATGGCGCCCGCAGAGGAACCCAGATGTAGACCGGAAGCGTTACCCGGTTAGACACTGGTCTGTGTTCCCGCAGAAAACTGAGGATTTCGTGGCGGAGTTTCCCCCGCTCCTAGTATTCTAGTATAAAAGTATTCTAGCTCCTAGGCAATACACATAAGGAGTTGACCGGTCAAACCACTGCTGGTTATTACACATAAGGACTCTACCATTTGTACAGGACTGAGAAAATGAGTATCTATAGTGTTTTAACCCAGAGGGGAGTGTAAAACACTATTGAAACTCCGCCACCAAATTATTGTATGCGAATACCCATTGGCTCCTGGAGCCTAGGCATTTGGATTTTTTTGAAAAGTTCTTTTTTCCATCAAAAGACCCATATGTTGCATCAACAAAAGGGACCAAATGGCTACTGTATGGTAGAGCTTTCCTTAGTATGTGAGGACAAAAAAATAATAAAATAGATTAAAATTTATTGACAAATACACGGTTAAAAGCATACAGTGAAAAAATTATGCTTCATACCTGGGTAAAACTTCTTGAATCCATCTACTATAACATAGGCCTAATAGAAAAAGTCAATTGGGATGGACTATAGGTGCCTCAGGGGACATGGGGGGCATGCAGAACATGTAATTTTAGTCATTTTTACTGATTTTTTGAGTATTTTTGCCTTTGGCGCCCCATAAAACGCAGAATTTTGCCCCAATACACAAACAAATTATGCCTCTTTGACTATTTCTATTTTGTCTTTTATTTCTCAATACTTTATCAAACATAAACTTCCCTTATTCTTTCTCTAATTTGTTTCTATGGTAAATTTGTCTCGCTCTAGCTGTTTCACTTTGTTTCATTGCTCTGTCTTTCTTCTCTACCCCATTAACTTATCCAATTGCAGCCAAAGCAGAACCTGCAATGTAGACAATTTACTCTTCTGCGATTGTGCCAGTTACCCTTTAGAGAAATGAAGATATATCTTTCAAGACTTCCCTGAAATATTCTAGTCACATAGATCTACGGATAGACTCAGAACTGTACAGCAATAGGAGAATTGGGAGCTTCTCAGTTGAGAGGCTGCTAGCTAAGAGGCAATTCTGTTATTGGGGAAGTGAGGTGGTCATCGTAAAGTATGCTGGTGTGGGCAGGTGTGGGCGGACCTGTAGGTGAAATAGGAGTCTGCCTGCCCGCTACCAGCCCCTGCATAGGGCAGGGGGTGGTGCACCAGGAGCAGGAGTGATTGACAGGTGGTGGACCTGCAGGCCCTTGGAGCAGGCCCTGGAGGAGAATATCTTAGAGTTTATTGAGTAAGCGGACAGCTAAATTGGATCATGCCTGGGGTTTATGTTGGCAGTGTTGAGGTGTATAGTAGGAGGGTACAGCTGGAGGAGGGAGTGTACAGAGACATGAATATACCCACACATCTAATGGGCTTAACACACAGCTCATAGACATGCTGAGAACGTCTGAGCTAGGACAGAAATATGATCCAAAAAGTGTGTGTTTAGAGACCCAAACATTTTATATACTAATTTTAAGCACACTCTTACCCCATTACCTCAACAAAGCTACATGTTTGAAATGAATTCAAGCCCAAAGAATGCATCTAGCATTAATCGTTGTCTATGCCTACATAGAGTCTCAAAGCATGTCAAAACTACATTGATTTCAAGGTGAGACTGACAATCTGAAGCTACAAATGGGACGGGGGTGAGCATTAAGATTTACAGTAGAAGTCAATAATGCCAGAGCTTATCCAGCAATCCTGGCTCTTCCATCTTATACAATTGACCTTAACAGGAGGCAGGATTTTAGCAGAAGATTCCCTGTGTTGCATGATAAGATAGGTAAAGATATTGAAGCCTTGTGGACTGTCATGCACTGGGAAATCAATGCTGTTCTGATAAACTCTTTTATGGTTTCTAAATGTGTGCAGGCAGCAGAGGAAATGTTATTCCTGTGGTATTTGTATATTGATTCAAAAGTAATTATGGATGAAAGACAGTAATGATTGTCATAATGTGGGCATTGGAGTGTACATGCTGTGGTCCCCGACATGGTTCTATTCCTTGTTGGGATCTATATTCAGTCTTGGCCCATTTCCACTAAGCGCCATGTCATGTCTCTAACACCTAACCTTCTCCGGACAATTCACAAGCTACTAAAATCTTCATGGTGTGTTTAGCTCCTTAGAGTAACTATAAACCCCTGTACCCTGCCACATCCTGATTTACATATTCCTCAAGGCTAGGTTAATCCTAAGAAGCTTTGGGATGGTGTCCGCATGTGACCCCAGTCCGATCAGACCTCAAGCTAGGCAGAATTCTAAAGGCTCGACTAGCCATAGTACAGGGACTTTTTCTACCATAATACAAGATGGTGCTGTTACAAGCTAAACTTAACCATAAGATGACATAGGAACATGGCTCATGAATCACAAGTTGTTTGTTGACAAATGCCTGAGAGTGACCCCATTCTAATATTCTGGTGTGACCTGAGTAGAAGAGGGCTCCTTATAATGACAATCCCCACATCAATCACATATTGCCTCATGTATCACATCCCACTACATGTTCTGACTTACAACAACAGAGAGCAGTCTTCCCTTGATGACCAATGGCTACCTCTACAATAGCCTCTACCACATCACCCATGTATCATCTATGGACCTCAGCATTCTTTTTGCAGTCATAAATCAATATTTTTTGTATCCCTACTTTGCACCAAAAATCTAATGCTAGATGTTTGCATCTTATCTTCACTCAACCTCTCACACCTCAGTGTCTTTCTCTCCCAAATCTAACATGCAAAAGGGAATCTATTTATTAACGTGCCTAACCATGTAAGCCTCTGTAAAGCCAAGGTCATCCTTTAATTTCAGTTTCCCTAGGTAATATTGATGTTTACACCATAAAGCTGACCTAACTGAAACGATGATGATATACAACAACAATAGATAATTGATTGACCAATTTGGGTAGATTTAACCACCCCTTATGTATTAATGTAAAAAAAAGAAAAAATACACAGGTGTGGATCCCTGTAGTCTGTAATGGTCCAGCGAACAAGGAGACATTGACCCTGACCTGGGGCATACAGAGCCAGCAGGCCAGGTAGGCTTAGTATAAACCTAAGTAAACATATATAACCAACTGTGACTTATCATACCGGCATTATACTTATATAATTATGGGGTGATTATATACACAATAAAATATTAATTTGCTGGCTGGCATCATTATTGGAGGCTCTCCAACAATGTAACCACAGCATAAGAACCTATTTGTGCTAAAAAGACAATTGTTTAAAGATGAATACTCGATACAGCAGCAATAATGAGATGGTATTGTATAGTTACTGGTTACATAGCAATCATTACAATTTAACCTCCCAGGGTATTTCAAAAAAGGATGCATAATTCTGTTAAGAAATCCATTGGTCCAGATGTAATTTGCTTATTGAGCGATGGCCACATTAGTTCATCATACCCTTTGTAATTCCTGATTACTACTGGCACTGGGACTATCTATGCCACAGTGTTGTGAATAACAGCAGTATATACTAGAAAGAAACCAGCGTTCAGCATTATCATCTTTTTTCCAAGAACACATAAAATCAATGTTATAGAAAGAAACAGATGATAAGGGGTAGGAAATAGTATACTCCCATGATAGAGAGACTCAGCCCTTGCTTGGAGATGATAGGCAGAAGCTGCTCCTCAACACAGAAATACAGAAGAGCCTTGATTAGCTTACATCTGCCCGACAGCTACTGCTAGCTGACTTGCTTGTTAAAACAAACCTAGGCGTCAGTCTCGCATTAACACTACAGACTATAGTAATCTGCATTCACATCCTGCCAAAGTATACATAACTGTATAAAAGACCATACTGAAAAGCAGGTTCTACTTAGATATTTGCTGTCGTGCCCCATTTAGTCCCAATGCTGCAATTAGAGGTCTAAATGGGGAAATTCTACCCTTCTTGATGCCCCATCCCAGTAAACACACTACCAAATCCCAACGTTGGCCATAGGTTTGTGTAGGTTTCTGTTCAACCAATGGTTTGATTTACGACTTTTTGCAAGGTTTATGAAGTTTATGAATGTCAAAACGTGAAAGTTTATTTACGTCCTACCAACGTAGATGCCTGATTTACGTTTTTCTACGTCATTGAGACGTAAATCTACGTAATAAATCTACGTAGATCTACATTAAAATTCGTAGTTTTGCAACTTCAATTGTGTTTATCCTTCTCTAGTGTCACACTAGGTAGCAGCACTATCAGATATGGTGAGAAATGATATGTCACTTCAAAGATTTACCACACTATAGCAGGTAGACATTAATGATTATGAATTTAAATCTTGTGCAAATAGGTCGCACACCACTGACTATTCATTCATGAAGGAGAGGAGATAAACTGATAGTATGTAATATCTATACTAAGACACCTAATTAATCAAATACCACATGTGTGGCAGTGACGGAAATATAAAGCCTCCCTGCTGCCAGAACTGGCCTCAAAACTATACACAAACTAAGGTTACTTCCCTTGTAAAGCAGATACCAAATTAGCCTTAATCTATATAATATGAAGTGAGGTATTTACCCATAGTATATTCAAATGACACAGATATATGCCTGATTCCCACTAGACTTTATAAAACGTAGGCCTCTTAGTACATCAATGTACAAGTGATTTCACCATAATATTTACGTCTGAATGATGTAGAAAAACGTAAATCAGACTTCTACGTCTGTAGAACGTAAATAAACCTTCATGTTTTGACGTCTACAAACCTTGCAAAATTACGTAGTTCAGACCCCAGGCCAACGTAGATTTATGTCTGAGCTACGTAGTTGTGTTTACTGGGATCTCTCCTATTTCCATGTTTACCACAGTCTAAACTATTTCCACTATACAATGCTGAATATCACATTTCTCTGTTCACCTCGTATGTGCACTTATTGTCCACGATCACTCTTTCTCTCACTCTAATCCGTTTACCCTGCTGCCTCAAACCTTGCTCCACCCTTAATATCTACTGCTATACATGTCGCCCAAACAGTTTAGTATTACCTTGGGGAAAGCTGAGATCCAATTTCCCTGTCACCTTTCATGAATGTGTGGACAAAAACCTATTGTCACTCATGTCCCTGAGATGGATTCCACCGATGGGCCCAGGCAGTGCAAACAAATGAGAAATCTGTATGTCAGAAATATTGATCTGTCCATATGCTCATATAAGTATAAGACATCCACCTTACTGTATATCCCAGCAAAGGTGGAGCTGCAAGCCCTCTGTGCTCCTCTGGGAAGCATATTTAGGATTTGAGTTTATCATATCGGGACATCGTCATCTAGCTGTAGATAACTTGATCTACAATTTGGATATGCATGACAATAAGTGACAAAGACAATTGGCAATTAGGTGTGTAGTTCGGGTTTATTCGTACTTGTCATGGTCGATATGTATATATATAAAGTAATAGCGGTTAAGTCTTCATAATATTATCACAAGTTCACATGTTCAATTCTAATATACAACCTTTCTGCTCCTATAACTCTATGACTTCATTTGCTTTTCAAGGGTAGATAATGGTGACATGGTCAAGGGGGCAACAAATACTACAATTACACAAGGTTCACATTGCCTCCTTTATGCTCCATGAAGAGCTGTGCTGCAAAAACCTCGAAATGCGGCTTTGTAGGGGGTGGCATTAATCCTGGTTTGAAAATATGTGACCCGTTTTAACTAAATGGGTCGCAAGTTCCATATTTAAGAGCCTAGATATGGGCATTTTAAGTAGCATAGTGCAAAAAGAATATCATTTTTGAAAAATGATTTTGACATTTTTCTAACATAAGAATAGTTATCTTCTGGAAAACTAAGATAAAAACCAAATTTCTACGCTGTTTCACCAGTGTTGACATGAGTGTGACAATTGGAACAATTTATATTTGCAACTTCCCACCCATTTTGTTAAAACGGGTCACATATATGGTTTGTAAAGTCCCCTTTAAAAGCTTCTAGTCTAGCATTATGCCCTTCACCATTGTCATTTATAAATGCAGCCCCTGTGAATAACTCGCCAATGCTGTATCCCAGGTAAAATCCAACCCTAAGGGGTTGATACCTTCCCAGGGGTCTGTATGGCACTACTGCTCAAAACTCTTGCTCCAGTACTGTATCTAGGCATCATGAGGAAAACGGATTAAATGTTTGATGTGGGCCTTAAAGGGGTATAAACATAATATTGATGATGGGCAGGTCTAATTAAACTTGGCTGGTATAAAATTGAATCTCATAATAGGGAACTGTAGACCACTTGACATTCTAATTATGCATGGGCTAGGAGGTACTGCCAACAATGTGTAAGTCGATGGGTTAGTGGGACTGACCAAGCAATCACAGACACTGCTGTCCCCAAGGCTGTCTCTCCACACACTGGTTTTACCAGCTTAGTGGTATCCTAAGTGCAGGGGATATCAACAAACTACCCTACCCTCCTGCCCTGTCTTACTGCTAGCCTATTCTCAGAAATGCTCCTAAGAAATATGCCTGCATTGGATACTTTGAAAACACTATCTTGTTGGAGGATGTGAACTTTTGGTTTGGGTCAGATGTTTTTTTGGAGAATTGCCAATTATAGCTGCTTACCATACTGCAACATTTATCATTGTCAACATATTGACATGATGATAGTAAGCCCTTGGAAAAGTAGAGGGAAATAGAGTCAAAGAGGAGTGAGAAAGGAAACCATAGACAAATGCACTACAAAGTAGTGAGGGAGTAAGGGGCAGAGGCAGAGTAGGGGATTTATTCTATTGATCTCTTGACAATGAGGTATGTGTCTAGGGGGTAGAAAGAGTGTGCTCTGTGACCAATGTGTCTGGTAGAATGTGGGGGTTAAGGGGGAGCAGAGGGAGGGCATAGTACACGCACATGGTTTTACTCCTACCCCCCTCCCCCCGGTGATGGTTAGAGGTGGTAGGTCAGTTAGCTAGGTCGCCCACAACACACACACCCATCTGGGACTGCAATGTGTCATCAATGAACCACTCTCCAAACAGTGTATGTTCAAAATACTCCCTAGAACTCTCTGTCCCAGGTTATAAAAGGCTAGGTTGAGGTGCAGGGGGTATGAAGAGGGGGATAAAGCCCAACTCTAATCATGATGATAATAGACTTATTGCTATGCTAGGTAATTCTATCAGCATAATAAATGATAAGAAATTTGCAGGACGTAGCAGATACACAACAGTATTGTTCTCTGTGACTGGAGTGTGTCCTCCATACAAACCATGACCCGGATGTGGGCCGCAGGCAGCATCCACTTTAGTCATGGTAGAAAGGGCAGTAAAAGCAAGGACAGCCAGACAGACCCTCAGACTGTTTGACCTTAACTAGACTGTCTAGCTCTTTAAATATGTAATTGCTACCCCTTTTGTCTCCAAACAAGTTGAAGGGTGATACTGCTTGCCCCTCAATTAGGATGCTGGACTTTTCCAAATGGCTGTAGAGACAAAATTCTTTTTGACAATGCTGGAGTCTACTGAACCTAATTCTAAAACTTGAGGATGCTCACCTTTTTACTGTGTGTCCCCTATACTCACTTAGACCTGTTCAAAAACATGGTAATGAATCACATGTTTTCCACTCCCTCTGGTAATGAGATTTCCACCATTTCCAAGGATATCACTATTCTTTATATCCTTCCAAACTGTCTCTGTCTAGCCCATACCCTAGATACATCCAGGTCTACAAACGCTCCCTTCCATGCATCCAGCATCAGTGGCACCAGTACCCAAGGCACGATCCGATTTAGCGGTCCGCTCATTCAATAAACTGTAAGATATTCTCCCCCAAGAAATACCGGATGGGCCTTCAAGTCCACCACCTGTCAATCACTCCTGTAAACCCCAACTGGGTCAATTGTTAAGTAAACAAAAAACATTCAATAATGTTATATCACATTATCTAACGTTTCTCTAAGGCTCATTACGATGGCATAACGTTATGTGAAGTTTTAAAATGTTACAAGGCATGTTCTTGAGTAGTTTCAGTTTCAGTTTTCAGAATTACGGCCGCCAGACGTCAGTGGAATACTACATTTAAGGATATACCAATAGTTTACTACCTAGATAGACAATATTGATTTATTACTGCAAGAGTACATGCGTGACAAGTAGGTGATAAGGCAAAGGCTAGCTATGGGTCATCAGAGGCGGCACTTTGTTGTAGTCAGTCAAAACATGTAGCGTGACAATAAACAAGGCAATAAGTGATGGATTTGGGACATGTTATAAGGGGCCTCTTCTACTCAGGTCACACCAGTGTGAACTGGCTGCCTGTTAAAATGGGGTCAATCTTGGGCATTTGTCTCCAAACAACCTTTGATTCATGACCCATGCTTCAGTTACTGTTAGGTTCAGCTGGTGACAGCACCATTATGTGTGCTGGTAGAACTCCCTACAATATGGCGGCACTGGCCTCAGTATCGCTACCTATCAGATAGGGTGAGATGGGGACACCATCCCTAAGCTTCTTAGGATTAACCCAGCCGTGAGGAATATTTAAATCAGTGTGTGGCAGGGTTCCGAGGTTTAGGGTTACTCTAAGGAGATACACACACCGTGATGATTTTAGTAGCTTGTAAATGGCCCAGAGAGGGTTGGGTGTAAGAGACATTAGATGGTGCTTAGTGGAATTGGGCAAAAATTGAATACACATAACGGACAGGTTAAAGGTTCAATGCAAATCCTCAAACCCTTCTAAGCATGACCTCGAGCTGTGGGTCTGGCCCATCAGGTGTGTGGGTATATTTATATGTGTACACTACCTCCTCCAGCTACATGCTCCTACCGTACACTTCAACAGCGCTGACAGTACCCTGGGCACGATCCAGTTTAGCTGTCCGCTCACTCAATAGACTCTAAGATATTTTCCTCCAGGGCCTGCCCCATGGTTCTGCAGGCCCACCTCTGTCAATCACGCCTGCCTTTGGTGCCCCTCACCCTGCCCCATGCAGGTTGCAGACTGTGTCTCATGAACTTGGGCCAATTTTTTTGTCCCTGACCGGGTGCCGTCTCTTACCAAGTGCCATCTCTGACCAGGTGCCGTCTCTGACCCGTTGTCAGAAATCAGGTGTTTAAAAAAAATTATACTTTTATGTATACAAGGATTTGTAAAAACGTTATGGCAGTTGCAGGCAAAACATTTGCCCAAGTTCGTGAGACACAGCCTGCAGGCAGGTAGACTCCTATTTTACCTACATGTCTGCCCACACCCATCCACTTTACGATGACTAGCTAACTCCTCCAATTGCCTCTTAGCTAGCAGCCACTCAACTGAGAAGCTCCCAAGTCTCCTTTTCATTTACAGTCCTGAGTCTATATGTAGATCTTTGTGACTAGAATATTTCATGGTAGTATATATCTTCGTAGATATATCTTCAATTCTCTGTTGTGTAACTGGCACAATCTCAGAAGTGTAAATTGTCTAAATTGCAGGTCCTGTTTTGGCTGCATTTTGAAGAGTTTTTTGGGGTTAATCGCAATGGAGTGGTGAAAGAGACTGATAGACATATGAGACAGATAGTGTGAGAAAAGTCTGCATTAGAAACAAAATATAGAGAAAGAATTACAGAAGTATATGTCTGATGAAATATTGAGGAATGAAAGGCAGAATAGAAATAGTCAAAGAGGCATGCAAAATCTCTTTCTCTAAATTTAGGACAACCAAGCTATCTCCTTGGAGCCATAGAGTATGAACCCTGCAACTCACTGAGCTGCTCTCAACACTATAAAACGTTTTACCAAATGCGGCAGCTCCCACAGAATCTCCCCACACAGCCTGGCTGCTCTCCAAGCTCATCTATGAGCTGTTCAGAGCAGCAACTTCTGAACCACTTTGTTTTTAGTAACCCTGGTTAAGTCCTGTCGGAAATCAATATGGCAGCACACTAAATATGCCTGAAAGTAGACTGGCAGTTACAGTGTTAAATTGTTTATCAGTCCCTCCAGCTTATGTTGATCCTTGAAGATGAATTCTAAAACTTTCTATTTTCAACATTTTCTTCCCAAACTGGTGATTTGTGTATTATATTTAGGGATTAGGGAGTCTTTCTATTTTGGTAGTAGGCTACTCCTTTCAAATGGTGTAGGCGTTAAATGTAAAGGGAGGTTTCCCATATCACATTCAGGTTGATATAAAAACTTGTGAAGTACTTATCTGCTAACTACTAACTGCCATGTTGTCTTACTGGCTCCCAATTCTCTCATCCAGCAAAACCTAACACCAACAGACATTCCTACCTCCTGCCTGTAGGAATTACTATCTCTGCTAGAATTGAAAGGTTCATATCAAATCACATCACAATGACATTAAGATGCTGTGGTTACAGTAGAATGTAGTCAATATATTGCCATGGGTTTTGTGAGTCTAACAATAGAGCCTTCTCCTCCTTTACAATAAATCTTCCCTCATGAGTAGACCTGCCACGCGTTAAGGGATAAGTGAAGTTACAGAGGCCAGTAATGTGCAGTGAGAAATCAATGCTTCTCAGATAATAATTCATATTTATAGCTAGGAACATCGAAAACCTAGATAAATTTAACAAAAGTGTTGACTGTGATAATCAGTGCCTGATTTTCACGTGAGGTTCTTTTAGCGACAGTGACACTCACTTTTCTGATAGTGTAGGCAAAAGGAAGCTGGGAACACCTCATAGAACAAGTCCCACACAGTCAGCAACTCTGATGTATGCACATGCAAGCCAGAGGGAAGAAAACAGGTAAAACAGCGTACTTCATACGGCGATCATAATATGTTGCTATTATTGCCCCTCGGATTCAAGTAAATACCACAGTGAAAATAGTAATACAAAACTTCCTACTCCAGTATACATCCCATTGAGTAAAAATGGATTTCACAATAACCGTCAAGGCCATTTTCAGACTAACAGCATGATTGGTTGCCCTTGGTATGCAAGGACAATCTATATGAATACCACCTTGTGTAAAGAGCTGACCTACATCAAAGAAAAAGAAACATTATACTTGCATCCGAGCAATACGCTTGAATCAAGTTACTTACCTCTTTGTCATATCCCAGTTTTTGGCGTAAATTAATGTCAACAAAAAGGACAAATGACAGCAGCCAGCCTCTTTGTTTTTCTAGTTGCGTGAAATATGGTATAGGCATATCATATGAAGGAGTACATGCCAAGTTCGATATACTGTAGATTTTACTTTCAGGGAGTAGTTTCCAGTCATCGAGCTCAGATGACCAACTCAATAAATTGCAATGGCATTATTCAGACACCAAAGCTTACACATGAGTATAGCTATATGATTATCATAAGTTATGTTCAAATTCCAGTATGAGCTTAAAGAACAGGCATGCAGGTAATTGTGTGCAATCTCTCAACATGCAAAGAAAGCTTACAGTTATAGCCTCTTATAGCAGAACCAAGTTTCTAGAAAGAGTCCTACCTTAAGATGCAGGCTGCTTGTGTAATTTGTTTTTAAGGATGCCCTCTTATCCACCATAAGTACACTTTGATAGGCTGTGTACAGATTTCTACAAATTGTTGCTGCAGGACAAAGGCGAAAGTATGGTTATTATGATTCTCCAAACACCAGCTGAGCCTCTCAATCATGGGACTTACATAGCATAATCTATCCCTCATGATCCTTTTCTTTCTTTAACATTGTCTGTGGAACTAGGAAAAAGATAATAGCCTGCCTGATCTGATTTTCAATTTCAGTCCAGTATTGACCCCCCCCAGGAATTGCTCCTCTTCCATTTGTTGCATTTATTAGTTGTTATTAACAAACCAGTGATATAAAACCGGATTGATGTCACCATAAAAATGTTCATGTAACTGAACGGACAGCCTGCTCTGCATTAATCCTTCTCATAAATTAAGTATCTTACCCAAGCATCAATTTCAAGAATACAAAAACAAAAATAATGAAATGCCTGTGAAGGAATGTTAAATGAAGTTGCATTGAGAAATCCTGATGAGAAAACCAGTAAAACATAATTTGCAAAGTTGTCTTAGATTTAAAGTTGAAGAGAAAGGTTTAACTGGTTTAACCTTTTTTGTCTCTTATTTGAAGGGGGAGAGCAGTTTCTGATCATTTATTAGTGCTCCAGTGGTCTGGTTCCTCAAATCTAAAGGGAATTTGGTATTAGTAAATAATTTGATAAGCATATTGAGCAGTTTAAATACTTGTTATTGGCTTCAGCACATAACTGATGGAAAGGGAAGGAGAGCTCTTTTTACTTTAATTCCCCTAAGAATATCAAGTAGCCTTTTAAGAATTGTATCCAGAATTTTCTTCACGGCTACAACATTTAAGTGCTTGCCATCACTGACATGCAAATTCGATGCTCAAAATATCTGTTGTGAGGCTGCCTGTGGAATCAGTTCCAATGGATTTCAAAGCGGTATTTCCCCCCAGACTATCTATAGAAATATATTTCCTTAAACTTAAATAACCTCTCCTGATATTCTTCAATTGGGCTGTAATATCTGCCTCCAGACTGAGCTATCTATCAAGGGCAGCAGCTCCTGAGCGCTCTTCCATCATGGGAAGGAGGCCCGGAGAGACAACAACCATTAATTATATTTATAAACAGTTACTCAATCAACTAAGCCATGTCAAGAACCAGCCTTTCTCTTTAGACATGTCATGAAATATACTACTTTATACATGGCCATGAACTATTCTGAAATGTAGAGCCTTAGAGACTCACATCCCTTTTTGAATTATCATACTTCATCATATCCCTTCACCTCCATACGCATATAAGCCTTTCAACACAGGTATTGTTAGCATTGAACATAACTGTTCAATCACCAATTTTTGGAATTTGAATGTGGCAAAATCAAAGTTTCTAATTTCATCTTTAAAGATTGACACAAGCCCTAGGGCCTGATAAACAATTTGAAACTCTCATTGACTTTTCACTTTCTGCCATATTTAGCCCGCCATATTATTGATTTTCATCCAGGCTTAAGATGTAACCCCTTAGATTCTAACCAAATCTTTGCATAGGTTTCCAAACATCTCGCAGCTCTACTCATTTTCTACATCTCCCAGCTTTACTCAATGTGGACCCCTGATTTCAGGAAACATTTAAATTGCAACCGAAGCCGCATATATATGCATGCAAGCCAGCAATGCAAGAGTTGGGGACTGCTAAGTTAAGAAACTGCTCACTTAAGGAACTGTTGGCCAAGAGGCAATTCTGTCATTGGGGATGTGAGGTGGACATTGTAAAGGAGATGCATGTAGGCGGGCCTGTAGGTGAAATAGGAGTCTGCCTGCCCGCTACCAAACCCTGCATGGGCAAGGGGTGGTGCACCAAAGGCAGGAGTGATTGACAGGTGGTGGACCTGCAGACCCATGGGGCAGGCCCTAGAGGAGAATCTCTTGGAGTTTATTGAGTGAGCGGACAGCTAAACAGGAACGTGCCCAGGGTTTCTGTTGTCAATGTAGGAGTGTATACAAGGAGCGCAGCTGAAGGTGGCATGTATAGTGTCATGGATATATATTCACACCCTTTATGGCCAGACCTAGAGCTCTTGGGCATTCTTAGAATATTTGGCTATCATGGGCTAAAAATAGGACCTAGAAAGACAAATTTATTTTAAAATGAAAACACATCTATGGGAAATGATTAACTTTGAGCAAAATGATAATGAATGAGAGGAAATGGCATAGGTAGGAAGGGAACCATGGTATACACTGACTTTACTGTTGGCAAGGTGATGAGGATGGTATGGGCAGTTGTCAATACAGAGCTAGAGTAATCTGTTTACATATATCCTTTACTCAGCAGCATACCACTCAGGTTGCAAGACCATTCACTGGAAAGCCAACCTTTGGGACTGGACTGTCTGTGATCGATTGGCCTGTCCTACGACCATGGCTCTGCATCCGACCGGACTCCTAATTGAAGTGTCCAGTGGTCCACACTTTCACTAACAACCTGCCCTCTGACACTACAACCATCCCCTCACACAACATCCATGGTAGCATACCCTATGGCAACTATGGCAATTATTTTGTATAGATATAGCTATGTCTCACCAAATAGATACTAGTTGATAGTCTTCGACCTGGTGAAGCCTTTGACTAGGTGACGTCTTTGACCGGTTGACGCCTTTGGCGGGTGATGTCATTGCCTGACAAGCTTCACAAATGCCTGAAACGGAGGCTATTTGCACACATATGCCCAGAAAAGGTTATTTTCACACTATATATTGCAAATTCCCTTGCATTTCTGTGTACATAGCCAGCATTTCAGTCATTTTGAACCTTGCCTGTCAAAGTGGCCACCTAGTCAAAGAGGTCTCCCAGTCAATGACTATCAACTTGACTGGAATTGATCTGCTAAGACAGCCATATTCAATGCATTTCCAAATTTCCAATCATACATACAAGGTACTGGTTTCATATTTGTGTATTTCAGCCAACTTTACCTACCACACAGATCACCAACTAATCTTTTCCCCCCAACAAGAGGCAGGATCGTTTTTTAAGACCTGAATCACACTTTCAAGGCATTGCCTGAACACACCTCTATATGTTAAAACCCTACAACAGATTTGGACTCAAGTAATGTTTATATAACATGAATCAATCTTAAAGCACATAGAGGCTGGCTTGACTTTAAGCTTAAGACAGATTATCTAGCGCTATAATGGTATTTTAAGTAAGCATTAAGCTTAACACTTTGGTTACAGAACATGTCATTAATTGCAAGGATTATGTGCCTCCAACAACACTTGTAGCTCCCATTTCTACAGCAAATCGTATAAGGAGGCAGATGTTCGGAGTAAGTTTGTCCTGTATTGCTTGATAAGATGGGTAGAGATATTGCAGCCTGAAAGACAACAATGCACTGTGAAATCAATGCTGTTCTGAAAAATAGTCGTCCATGGTTTCTAAATGTATGCAGACAGCAGATGGAGTGTTATTCCTGTGGTATTTGTGTATTGATTTAAAAGCAGATCTATTTGGATGAAAGACATGACATGATCATTATAATATGGGCATTGAAGTGTCCATGCTGTGGTCCAATGCATGGTGCTATTCCTTGTAGGGTTTCCCTTTAAAGCTTTAAACCTTACCATAAATGTATTCAGTCTTGGCCCCTTCCATCTAAGTGCCATGTCACGTCTCTGAAAGCCAACCCTTTCTGGACTATTTACAACCTACTAAAGCCTTCATGGTGTGTTAGCTCCTTAAAGTAACCCTAAACCCCTGTACCCTGCCACGCGCTGATTTACATATTCCTCTCAGCTGGATTAGACCAAAAAAGCTTTGATATTGTGTCCTCACTCTACACCAGTCTGCTTGGAATATGTCCTAAGCAGGAGTACCCTTTTTACTGGACGCTATGTTCATCCCATGACAGAGAGACTCAGCTAGTGTTTGGAGATAATAGGTGGAAGCTGCTCCTCAACACAATAATACAAGATCCTTGATCAAAAAGATACTATTATTTCCTTTTTGTAACAGCATTTACAGCCGGTTGCTGTGTAGAAATAGCCATTTAGAACAACAGGTCACTATAACTGCTCGAAGATCATTTAACAAATGGTCATCTTAGAGGTTGATGAATCGGTTATAACAAACTATAACTTTATATGGAGCTACTGAGAGACTAACCAAGATATTTAACTGTGAGCCTTGAATAAAGTAGTAACAAGGATACAACATACTAACTTGAATACACCAGCAACAATCAACTGAACTCCCCTTGCTGAGAAATACTATTGTGTACTGATGGCACTGAAGTTAAAACGGAATTTAGCAAACTTGTAACTATACTCATTTGCAATCTTGAAAAGCACAAACATTGGTACTAAATATTCACAGAAATATTTAGAAACTACAAATTTTCTCTATTTTTTTAGACTAGATTTCCTTTAGGACATCTAACTAAGATATTTCTTTTTGAAACAATTTTAGTAAACAATTTCGAAATTGTAATTTGTAGTGAAACCCAAACATGGGACTAAATGTGGCCCACCCTGACCAGGTGACCACATAAACCAATCACAGAGCCAGAAAGTATGTCATGTTGAGGTCAGCAGCCTGGACACACCTGGGCGTTGGGAGAACCTACCTGATTCAGTTCTGAAATAGTAGTGGCAGAGTAACAACACCTCGTCCTTCTCCTCATACTAACTTGAATACACCAGCAACAATCAACTGAACTCCCCTTGCTGAGAAATACTATTGTGTACTGATAGCACTGAAGTTAAAACGGAATTTAGCAAACTTGTAACTATACTCATTCACAATCTTGAAAAAAAAACGAACAATGTATATTGGGCTTCGTCCAAGCCTCCTGCAACAATTGTTTCTGTACTTCAGTCGATGGGGGTTCTGCCTCTATATTGCCAATGTTGGCTACCTCCATCCATTTCACATCTCTAACCCCCACTCTTTACTTATGAACTAATCATTGCTTGCCCCACACCCACCTCACACCTCCTTCAGGCTGCCCATAGTCAAACCTATACATGTCACTCAAACATGCCTTTATTACTAAGGTGAAAGCTCTGATTCAATTTTACCCTACCTGTTGATGAATGTGTAGACAAGACCCCACTGCCACTCATTCCTCCTTAGCAGTTCCAGTGCATGTAGTTCTTAAAAAAAGGATATAAAGAAAATAATAATCGGTTTTACCTAAAGGAGAAGGTCCTCAATATACAAGGATCGAAGGTGATTCCCCAAGGGAAAAGGGAGGCAAAAGCCTCACAGAATATTTTCCCACACACTTTGCAACTCCAATATTAGCATGTGCAATACAAAAAACAGGTACAACAATATCCTTCACGAGGCGATCTGAATCGGTTGCTATTATCTCTCCTTGAATACAATTTTCTTATCACAGTGAAGATAGCAATGCATCCCATTGAGTGAAAATATATTTCTCAATGACCTTCAAATTTGAGGCTAACAAAACAATGGCTTACCCTGGCCATGACAAGGACAATCTATAAAGATATCACATAACATAAAGAGCTGATATGGTTAACATTTGGAATGAATTTACATCAAAGAAAGAGAAACATAAGACATCCAGGCGATGGGCCTATGAATCTTTGTTACACTATGTTTATTAGCATCAATCAATGTCAACAAAGTCAAATTACAGCATGCAACCACTTTGTTCTTCTAGTTGCATGAAATATTAGATGCTAGCAAAGGGTATCACCATCATATAAAGGATTATATGCCAGGTTCAATATACTATAGATGTAACTGCATTACTACTCTCTTGGAATTAGATATATGCTCTTACATGCTGGCACTAATTGTACAAACTCATGATTCCCCGCTCAAACCTTGATGTATGTCTTATATTTCTTTTGTCTTTGATGAAGGGGAAATATGAGGAGAGAGAAAATGGGGCCCAGATGCTTTTTACTATGTTCAGTCTATACGAAAACTTTTTTATCATGCAGGACATTTGGTCCTGCAGATTTGTTTCCTTGCAGGCCCAGCTCAATTTCTGCAGGCCCGGATATCGGAGTATAATCTTGCTGTTTAAAAAATGAAATATAAAGCAACTGTTTGTACTCACAATTATAATGAATAGGGATTTCCTATCTGTTACAATATTTATATTAAGCAGTTTACTAAGTAAATTACAAAATAACATTACAGACACCGAAGAAGGACACCAAGCTCCGAAACGTTTGTTATTTAATAAAAGCCACATCAACTAAACTTCTTTGACTAGCAGTTGTGATTTCTACCCCCCAAACCAAAATAACATTACAGAAAATATTTAAGTATTCTGTTTTATAGAAACCTTAATAATGGTCCGATTTAGAAGCCGTAAAAAATGGCATGGAGGCAAGAATCTCAAGAATACAGCCGGCTATTTGGACCTGCAGTGGCCCTTTTTCTGCCGGACCGGCAGACATTTTGCCGGCTATAGCCGGTATCCGGCAGGTTTCTCGTATAAACTGCTATGTTTTGGGTTCTTTGATCTTTCAAAGGCAGGTTCACCTGATGCCCCTATGAGGCCAAGCTGAGGAGATATAGTGTGCACTCCATTACAGATTCAATTATGCTACATGTCTGTAATGGGCGTTAATCAGATTAACTCGGCGACCGGTACCTTAGGTAGCAAGGCAATGAGCATTTCACCAAGTAAGGGGAATCCTAATTGTATTACCAGAAGGC
This sequence comes from Harmothoe impar, assembly GCA_947462335.1. NCBI lineage: Eukaryota > Metazoa > Annelida > Polychaeta > Phyllodocida > Polynoidae > Harmothoe > Harmothoe impar. The sequence goes on along the minus strand of OX381709.1, from coordinate 78,003,433 downwards.
GGCTACGGCATATTCATATATTTGAGTAACACAGGGAAATTGGCCCTAGAGACCTATAGTCTAAAGGAGTGTTCTACACGTTTAACCATGGCGCAGCTAGAGGGGCTTGTGACCAAGTCACGACGTTGAGAGAGGCGGAGTGGCTTGGTCAAAAGGCATCTTGCAGATGCGACATGGTTAAATGCGGTTCTGACAAGAAATAAAACACATTCTAAACTGTAAATACACTGTAAATATGATAAATAAAGCTGTAAATACACTGTAAACGTCACTACACTGTGCAAAATGCGGGCCGCAGGCCAGCCTCCCAGTGACGTGTGCTCATTGGCTGCAGCCATGGCGAGAGTCTTGTCGCCTAGAGACACGTCATGAATTGGCCCGCCGTGACTTGGTCCCCTGACTAAAGCCTGTCGCTTGGTCTATAGAGTTCAATGGGAGAGTCACTGCCGTGCATGTTAGAACTATATTTTAAGAGCGGGTTGGGTGTTTGTCTTCTGCATATTCTTTCTTTATCTATTCAACATTTCTGCAGGTCATTTGACCTGTCACTTGGTACCAGTGGAAGTGAAACAGCAATTACTCACCATGCTATACTATGTTTATTGCACCAAAAAGTCAATGTGTATTTATAAGTAGTTTTGATAAAACAAAGGAATAAGAAGTCCCCCCCCCCCACACACACACCCTCATATATGTCACAGAAGGTACTTTTCCCTGGTGGTCTTCCTTTGTTCTGCTTATAAGATGTAAGCCCTCTGGCAGGGCAGATGTCTAGCCCCACCTGCTAACCCTAATAGACATCCCTTACACTTTGATCAATACCATGGTCTGGTCACCCTTCTATTGAGAGGTGTGTGTGGCCTTACTTAGCATTGGCATATTCTTCAAGGACCTTGTACAATGTCAACAAATAATTTGCTTATATCTGAAATAGTTATGGGAGAGATCTGGGAATCATGTGAAACATTCATTCCTTACGCTATGGGTAATAAAGAATAATCTTTCTTTTCCTACCTTTTTCATCATAAGCTAGAAAATGAGAAATGCTAGGCACATTTAAAGCAAAATAAATGACCAGGGGACAGATTATGCCTTGGATATCGGGGAAACTAATGAGCTTCAATTCAATATTGTAAATGAGTTTAGTAAGACAGTTACTTAGTATTATTTAAATTCTAGCGATAATACATCATTGAGGAGGATCACCAATTACTACTAATGTATAAAAGTGTGTTTAATACAGTACTTCTTTTGGTAACATTCCGATTATTTTCAGGGCTGTGTAGCTTAATGTACCGACAAACAGTTGTGTGCGAGCAGATGTTCAGCAAGTAATTGAAGCAAATAGCTATTTCTGGTATAGCATAATCAAGCTAGTAATCTCCAAGAAAATCTTACGTAAAAATGCAAGCTGCTTTGGTAACCTGTTTTTCGGGATGGATTCTCATGCCCCTCTAGTGCACTGCAACAAACTATGAATATAGATTACCACGGTCTGTTACTGCAGAACTAAGGCCTTTGTATGTGTTTACAAGCATGTCGGGTAAGAGTAGGGTGGAGGCAAATCAATAAAGGATTTGTATTTTTATGTTGAGGGGCTGCTTCTACCTTTCTCTTGAAACACCAGCTGCGTCTCTCTATCATAGGTTTGACATTTCCTCTCTCTCCTGATTTTTTTCCGATAACATAGTCTGTGGACTTGGGAAAAAGATGATAGCCTGTCTTTTCTAAACAGCGGATTCAGTATGGTATTGACCCCCGAATGGCTCCAATTCCCTCTATTGCATTTATTAGTTATTCTTGACAAACTGGTGATGCAAAACAGGATTGATTTCACCACAAAATGTTCATAAAACTAAACAGACAGCCTGTTCTGCATTAGTCTTGCTCATAATTAAAAGATCTTGCCCAAGCATCAATGTCGAAACACAATACAAAAATAAGGAAAGTGCTTGTAAAGACATTTTAAATCGACAAGCTCTGATGAGAAAACAAGTAAAACCTTTTTTGGCAAAATTTGTCAAGTGGTCTCGGATTTAAAGTTGAAAAAAAAGTTTCATTGGTTCGACCTTTTTTTGTCTGAAGCAGAAGATCACTTTTTGACTATTTATTGGTGCTCCAGTAGGCATTTTTTTCAAATCTAAATGTTCTTTATTCATTAATAAATATTTTGATAAGCCGATATTAATACTTGTTATTGGCTTCAGCACACAACTGATGCAAAGGAAAGGGTTGTTCTATTATGTAGCTTATTTTATGTGTGGCTACAAGGACTGCCACATTATTATCCAAGCGGTTGCCATCACTGACATCCATTCGCAATATGTGCCTCTCCATGGGTAAAAAACGACACGGGCGACACAGCGACACGGGCACGGCCGTTTTAGGCCGTTTAAAACATCGACGGACGCAGGAAAAGTAGGGGTAAAAATCGACCCACACATATTTTTCTCTAAGTTCTTATATACCTAAAAATCGACACACTCACATGGTTCTTCTGCTAAAAATTGACACTGCGACATGGCCAAAATTGTGGGTACCCATGGAGAGGCACCAATATGTCAGTAGTTAGGCTGTCTGTGAAATAGTTTGAATAGTGTTCAAAGCTATGCCACTACCAGCCTGATTATTCTGCCTAATGGCCTGACAGGTTGTGCTATATATATTGTGATCAGTCATTGCATGTACCCAAGTCCTGTGGCTTTGTTTATCTGATACATGCATGAATATGCATATTGTAAGTTGTATCTATGTTGTATGTTATTTCTATGTTTTATCTATGTTAGATGTGTCACGCATACCCTTTCAACACTGTTGAATCTGCATTTTGTTTGCAGTCTGAAACATTCATGTTAACTATTTGCTGTCATTATGGCTCCATACCTGGGTAACAGAGCAGGTTTGTCAAGGAATGTACAATCAAATACATGATGATGACTATCACAGTACCCTGATTTGTGTATATTATGGTAATGGCTTATCCATTACAGTGGTTAAAAACATATCAATATGGACCCTTTTATTACATATCATTAATGTACTGAGCAATATATTCTTTCACCACATTATCCCTAAAACTACATGATTATAGTTCAGCCTTAAAGCCTTTCCTTATATGCATTATTCAGGGTTTAATATCTGCCTCAACACTGAGCCATTTATGAAAGGGGAGCAACTCCTGAGCAGATCCTCCATCATTGGAGGGAGGCAGGGGGAGACCCTGGCCATTAATTATATTTATATATGGTTACTCAATCAACCCAGGCCATGTTAAGAACTAGCTTCCCTGCAATCTATCTCTTTATGCATGGCCAGGAAATATTATGAACCGTTAGCCCTCTGACACATGCCTACCATCTTGAGTTATTATACTTCATTATATTCTTATACCTCGTCATTTTGGCTAAATTGAAAAGCGCCCTTCACTATGTCATATCATGGTCAACTAGAAATATGAAACTACAAACTACATCACTGTTATTGATAATATTGAAGCTCAGGCACAGCTCATACCACTGTTTCTGGCTTCAAGTGACTATGTGATTCAAACAATACTACTATCTCCCTCTCCTATAGTAATCCGTATTACGAGGCAGGATTTCTGAAAGAAGGTCTGCTCTGGACAATGAAATAAAGATATTGAAGTCAATGCTAGTCTTATAAAAGGCGTTTATGGTTTCTAAATGAATGCAGGCAGTGGAGAAAATGTGATTCCTGTGGAATTTGTATATTGATTCAGAACCAAATCTGGATGAAAGGCATGTAATGATTGTTCTAATGTTGGCATTGAAGTGCATATGCTCTGGTCCCTGTGGTTCTATTCCTTGTAGGTATTCCAATTGAAGCTGAAAACCTGTCCATAATCTATATTCAGTCTCGGCCCATTTCCGCTAAGCTCCATGTCATGTCTCTGAAACCCAACCCTCTCTATACCAGACACAACCTGCTGAAATACCCATGGAGTGTGTATCTCCTTTAAGTCACCCTAAACCCCCGTACCCTGCCATGTTCTGATTTACATATTCCTCTAGGCTGGAAGCTTTACGATGGTGTCCGCATTTGATACCAGTCTGCACGAAACTGGTACCATGCGGAAGTCCTACCATCCAGCAATTCCTCAACGGCAACATACATTCCTATCTCCAGGGTCTAAAGATTTATACCCATGCTAGAATTACAAAGTTCAAACAGAATCACATTATTTGGAACGGTAAGCTGCTGTGTAGTCAATAGTGCCAGGGGGGGGGGGGGTGTGAGGCCAACAATAGTGCCTTATCTTCATTTACAATAAATCTTCCATTAACCATTTAAGGATGATGTCACTAAAAGATGACATTTGTCCTTATGATGCACCAAGTAACTCCCCGACCGGTGCTGTATTGGTACGTCAGTCCTACCAATCGGGAGTGTCTCAATCCCATACGGTCAGCATGATGCTTGATTGCAGCACTGGCGAGTTACTCAACAGGACTGCATTGAAGTCTTAGACCTACAGTACCAGTACTTCCACTTCGATCGTGTATAAGACCTACACCTTCGAGCCATGTCAGCCCTACCAGCATTTGAAAAGGAAATGCTTTACCATTCTTAACCTATGTAGCACTGTCTGTGCAGTTAAGGCAGTGCTGGCTCAACTAAACCAGCAAAGTCAATGGCATGAGACTCAAACCCAAATACTATAGGCTGTGTCTTACGACTTTGGGCCAATGTGTATGTCTCTGACTGGGTGTCAGAAAAAAGGTGATTTAAGAAAATCATTATACTCGTATAATATAAGGATTTGTAAACACTTTATGGCAGTTTCTATATAATTATAATCATAATTATAATTAGCCTCCTGCTGTTGGTATTTTGACCTCATCATGCCAAACCAGTCAGAGACGGCACCTGGTCAGTGACCGCACCCGCGCAGAGATGGCACTCGGTCAGAGACAAAAACATCTGCCTAAATTTGTGAGACACAGCCTATAATCTATATTACATACAGGAAAGTAGCATACTCTGCCTTGCACATGAGGCCAAAAAGAAGGTGCGGGTAGCTCGCCAGTCCTGCATTGGAGCATCGTGCAGACCCTACATTCATCCTTAAAGGGTTACATAATGGCTTTATGATAATCATGTTGTAAAACATCCCAGCTCCCCCTTTGTAAACCCTGCTTACTACTGAGACCAGGACGGTCTGTGCCTTATTTACCACAGCATTCAGGTCTCCTACAAGCCCTGTATCGAGTAGTGAGAAGTATACAGAAACCAGCATTCAGTAGAGGCTGACTATGTTGTAGAAAAAATGGATCAGGAGCAAAAGGAACGCGTTAACGCTTTGTTAATCCCATGATAGAGAGGCTCAGCTGGTGTTTAGAGATAATAGGTAGAAGCTGCTCCTCAACGCAAAAATACAAGATCATTTATTACTTTATCTCGATCCTCCGCCCACATGACTTGGTTGCAAAAACAGACTTAGGCATTCTTCTTACAGTATCAGGTTGTAGTTATCTGCATTTATTGCCTGTTACATTGTATTCATGGTGTATAAAAAGCTAGCCTAAAATAGCTTACACATACAGCTTGCAGAATATTTTCAGATAGGATCTGCTTGTTAGAAATGGTTTTTCTTTCTACTCCTCTTTCAACGACCCTTTGGAAGTGTCTCAGCCTCATGGAGTCGGCATGACGCTTGAATGCAGCATTGGCGAGTTACTCACCAGGGCTGCATTTAAGCACCATGCTCTTTTTAAAGTGTTAAAAGATCCATTAAAGAACATGGATGACTTGTCTTCAAATATATTTTGCACCTGACCTCAACTCAAATATGACAAGTTCCACAGTAAGAATAAGCCGCTATACAACGTTATATAACGTTTTTCTATTGCTCCTCATGGTTGGAAAACTATATACAACGTTAACATGTTATTTGATGTATAATGACGTATTCTTGTTAGCTGGGTCCTTTAAATACATTCCTATCTGTATCAAATCTTTCCTTATGTCTTGTTAATGAAGTTAATTGATTGATCCACTACTGTAGCTGTGATAATGAATACAGCAATTCGGGTGGCCCAGTTGGACCATAGGGTTATAATGGATCTGCAAGAATATAAGCTATACTTGGAGCTGTCAGGTCCGATGGCCAACAGCGTATTGCAGGTGAGGAGAGCATAGGTGGTGCCCCCTATTAACCAGTACCTGAACTCCTGCTTCTAACCATTTTTGCAATTTTCGCGGATTTTGAAAATGCTCTAATATGTACAGAGCAAATATAAATACAGCATTGAATAAAAGAGCCAAATCTCGGAAATCCGAGAATTTTAATACCAGCAAAAAGGTCCTTTTAGCAAATCCGCGAAAATTTATACACGCGAAAATATCTACATTTACAGTATATGCGTGCTGGAATTGCAGCATTCAAACCAACACACATTTACATTCCACAGCAGCAATCAACATGTGAAGGAATGGTAGAAATTACACCACCCAGCAGTTCCTCAACCTCCCACACATTCCTTCCTTCTCCCTCTAACATTTACATCCATGCTGGAATTGCGGCATTCAAACAAACACACACAGTTGAGAACTTAACGACATTAGGCTGCTGTGGTTACAGTAGAATGTAGTCATTGGTGCCATTGGCGGTGTGAGTCTAACAATAGCGCCTCCTGATTTACAGTAAATCTTCCCTAGAGTAGACCTTTAAGGGTGGGATTATACCTTAATGCATCATGCCCTCGACCATCATGATGCATGAATGGAGCCCTGGCAAGTGACTCACCAGTGCTGCATTCAAGCATTATGCCAACGCTATATGTTGATACACTCCCAAAGGGTAAGCATGATGCACCAATGCAGCATAGGTGAGGTACTTGCCAGGGCTGCATTGGTGCATAATGACAACATAGAATAACATCTTTACCAGGCACCAATCACTGTTTAATTCATGTTTAAATATATTGTCCATGTTTAAATCCATGTGCATAATCTGTATTCCTTCCATATTCCCCTTAAACACCATGTGATATCTGTAAATCCAAGGTCCTTACACTTTAATAGAGGCAGAGCTACACGCTAAAGTGACTGAGTCACTGGTAACTGCACAAGCAGTGCCCAAGCACTGCCAAGCAAGTGCAGTAACCGGTGAAGAGAGCACTTTGAAGTAACGCTCTCTATATAATTCATGATTTTTCACCTCAAAATGTCTTCTTATAAAAGGAGATCATGTGCTAATAGCCTGATATTATACCCCGATCAATGATCATAAGGAAAATTCCTTGAGATGGGTGTTTACAAGTATATGCATAATCAAGGGATTAGTGACGGGTGCATCAATGGTATGTAATGAATGGGAACACAGGCCACTCAGTAAAGAGTGTTTTTTCATCAACAAGGTCTAAAACATATGATTTAAATTTTTATTCATGGGCTAAAATGTATAGGATAATATAATGTTTTTCATGACCAAAATTAATATTTCATTAAATATGAATTTATTGACCTTTAAAAGTAGGGAAGTTATTTTAGCTCACTGCATAGTTGGCAGTATTAGCTTTGATTTGATCTGATAGGACTTACATTATTATGAGGGAAATATCACACATACACAAATGCACACAGCTTGGCTGTATACAATCATTGACTGTACTTTATATAACACCAACCAGTTAGGTCATTAGGCACAACAATCATGCTGGCAGTGGCATGACTTCAAACACAAATGGAACTAATTCACAGACGGCCTCACCGCAGACATGTTGACAATGGGGTCTGCTTGCCAGTAATGGCAATACTTAAATGTTAAGGTGGCTTGCCTTGTAGCCATACATGAAATAAGGTATTGGTTTTGGGCACTTTTCATAGGCCTACTTGATATCCTAAAGGGAATTTAAGAAATCGGTCCTTGCCTTGCCAGCAGTTGTGTGCTGGTGCCAATAACAAGTATTTATATGATCTCAATCTGCTCAACTAAATATTTACTGATATTAAATTGCCCTTAGTTTTGAAGAACCTGGCCAACTGGAGGACTGACAGATCGTCAAAACGTGCCCTCTTTCTGCCAATTAGAGACAAAAAAGGTTGAACCAACAGAATACTTTTCTTCAACTTCAAATTTTGGACCATCTGGGTTTGCAAGTTTTGTTTTGCTGGTTTTCTCATCAGTCGCTCTTCACAGAAACTTCATTATTATTACTATTCTTTTTTATATTGATTATTTTTATAAACATGATAAGGGCATCACTGGCTGTCCTTTTAGTTTGAAAACATTTTTTGATGAAAATCAATCTGGGTTTAAATCACAAGTTTGTTAAAAATAACTAAGAAATGCAATAATGTGCAAGGACCACTTCCTTGGGTTTAATACTGCACTGAACCGTACATTCAGAATGGGCATGATATCATCTGTCTCCCAGTCCACAGATGACATTATAAAAAAAAAAACAGGAAAAAAGGAGACGCTTTGTTAATCCCATGATGGAGAGACTCAGCTGGTGCTTGAAGATGCTGCCAAAAATATAAAGACCTTGATTAAATTACCTCCAAACTACTTATACCTGACATGCTTGCAAAAACACACCTTAGTCTGCAGTTACGGGTTGTAGTAATCTATATATTATTTAGATGCTGTTACAGTTTTTGCAAACTTGGCATTGCTGTAACAGACTATAACTGTAAGTTTTTACTTGACAAATTGCTAACTGTGTGTCTTTCATTTAAGCTACTTAACCCTATTACAAGTAAGATTGTGGACCCACCCTATAACTCCTCTACCTGCAGTGTATATTTGTTTTCAAGTCTCCCCTTCAAAGTCAATGGGACATTGAACTACACAAACAAAGTATAAGTAATAGGCCTGCTCAGGGAATCACTAGTAAAACAATTGATTCCAGCATGAAAGATTCAAAATACATGTAGTGTCAAGATAGTACACTGCAGGTACAGTATATTGAAACTTATATCGAGTTCAATTTGCCTAGCAAAAGCATGTACACATGCAGTAGGCTCCAAAAATTGTATTGGAACCCATGCACACCATACATGTACAACTGTAATGGAACACTTTGCACAGTGTGCACATTCATACTGGAACACTATGCACAGTGTGCACATTCGTAATGGAAACCCATGTAGAGAGTGCACATTCATATTGTAACCTGCTGCGCACTTGCTTATGGCTGTGTCTCATGAGATTGGGCCAAGTGTGCATGTCTTTGACCGGGTGCCAGCTTTGACCTGGTGCCAGCTTTGACCTGGTGCCAGCTTTGACCGGCTTGATAGAAAAGGGTTTATTTAGGGCAGATTGAGATATAAATGGGCTACTAATGTTAAGTGTTGTAACATCCATTAACCTTTTCAATGAACCTTAACTTGGCCCCTGTTGAGGCCTGATGAGACACAGCCTTATGCTAAAATTGAGGCAAATTGAACTCCATGAACCTGGCATCTACTCCTTTATATGATACACTCATATCGTTTGTGTTATCTCATATCTCACGCAGCTAGAAGAACAATAGTGGCTGGCTACCGTGATTTGCCCTTTTTGCTGATATTGATTGATGCCAACAAATGGGGTATAACGCAGAGCCACAGAACTTGATTTGGACCTATTGCATCGTATAATATTAGATGTCGTATTGTTTTTCCCTTTGATGTGTATTGATTATAACTGTTAACTTTAACAGCTTTTCTATGAAACGTGATATTCTTATCAGTTGTCGTTGTATGCCTATGTGTTAACATCAAACAGGTTTATTCATCTCAAAATGGCCTTAAAATTAATGTGGAATTTATTTAAGGGAATGCTTAACAACAAACTTCTCTGGATCATAGGGGAAAAGTCTTTAAAACTGTAATAATGCCACTGAAAAATTTACATCATGAAAATAGTGATTTTGGGAAAAAAAATGTCAATGAGAAATCTGTTTAAAAATGGACAAATATATTTGGTATCAAATCAAAGCTTATACTGTCAGTAATGCAGAGAGCTATGAATACACTCCCGTGTTGATGTCAATATTTGCGTTTATGGGATGTGCAGGCTGAAGTGGCCTAGACCTAAGTAGAGGATGAAGTTTGACTGAGTATCCATAGAGAAATATAACTCCATGTCCATGACAAAGGGGTATAACATGAATAATTTGGATGAAAGGAAAATGAAAGGAGGCCAGGTAGACATGCAGAGTGGTGTATAGGGAGTGTAGGGGTGTTCACTGCCATAAATAACTGTCTCGTTTCAAGAGAATAAGACAAATAAACAAACCTAGCGGACAAATGACTAGTTTTAAGAAAATGTTTTTCTTTAAATTATCTTTCAATGTGTGCTTTGTCTGTCAGACAAGATGACTCGTCTTTTTTTCTTGGAATGAGGAAAAATTGGTTTGGCTGTGTTGATAGTGTAGGGCTGATCACTAAGAAAGAGTTGTACTAAAACTGGAGCCGGGGTTGATTCAAGCAGCCTAGTCTTATCTTAATGCAATTAATGACCATAATTAATAGCGATGATGGTTAATATCGTTGGAACGAATGTGCCATAGTAAGAATACTGTGCCCCAAAAAAGCTAGGTTGATTGAATAACATAATCATTTCCTACCTCACTCCCATGAGAAAACATGCATATTTACAACTTCCACAGATCCTTCATCTCTTAATTGTTAAAATGTGAATTGGTTCTCAGAGACCCTACAATAACATATACAAAACAAATAATAAAATAAAAATAGCGCTCCTGGTATATTTCTCATGGCTTTAGTGATGCGAAACAAGTATATTATATGGAGTGTCCTAAAAGTGATAGAGGGTTTTAGGAGTATGGAGGTATAAGGCCTGGGTTGATTGAGTAACCATATATAGGTAGAAGTAATGGCCGTTGTCTCCCCCTGCCTCCCTCCCATGATGGAGGATCTGCTCAGGAGATGCTCCCCTTTCATAAATGGAGCCTTGTGGATTGGATAAATTACATCCCGATCAATGATCATAAGGAAAGTACCTTAAGATGGGTGTTTACAAGTATATGCATAAAGTAGGGAAGCTATTTTAGCTCACTGCATAATTGGCAGTATTAGCTTTAATTTGATCTCCTGATAGGACTTACATAATTTTGAGGGAAATATCACACATACTCAAGTGCACAAACCATGGTTATATACAATCATTGACTGTACTTTATATAACACTAACCATTCAGGCACAATAATCATGCTGGCAGTGGCATAGCTTAACACACATTGGAGCTAATTCACAGATGGCCTCGCAGCAGACATGTTGACAATGGGGTTTGCTTGTCATTGATGGGAAACACTTAAAAATGTTAATGTGGCCAGCCTCGTAGCCATACATAAAATAAGGTATTGGTTCTAGGCACTTTTTAAAGGCCTACTTGATATCCTAAAGGGAATTAAAAAATCAGTCCTTTCCTTGCCAGCAGCTGTTTGCTAGTGCCAATAACAAGTATTTATATGATCTCAATCTGCTCAACTAAATATTTACTAATATCAAATTGCCTTTAGATTTGAAGAACCTGACCAACTGGAGGACTGACAGATTGTCAAAAAGTGCACTCTTTCTGCCAATTAGAGACAAAAACGGTTGAACTAATAGAAAACTTTTCTTCCACTTCAAATCTGGGACCATCTTGGTTTGCAAGTTTTGTTTTGCCGGTTTTCTCATCAGTTGCTCTCAATAAACTTCATTTAAGATTTCTTCACGGAAACTTCATTATTATTACTATTCTGTTTTATATTGATTATTTTTATAAACATGATTAGGGCAACACTGGCTGTCCTTTAAGTTTGAAGACATTTTTTGATGAAATCAATCCGGTCTTAAATCATCAGTTTGTTAAAAATAACTAATAAATGCAATGATGTGCAATGACCAATTCCTTAGGATCAATACTGCACTGAAATGTGCATTCAGAATGGGCAAGATATCATCTGTTTCCCAGTCCACAGATGACATAATAGGAAAAAAAACACCAGGAAAAAAGGAGACGCTATGTTAATCCCATGATGGAGAGACTCAGCTGGTGCTTGGAGATGCTGAAAAAATATAAAGACCTTGATTAAATTACCTCCACACTACTTATACCTGACATGCTTGCAAAAACACAGCTCGGCCTTAGTCTGCAGTTACGGGTTGTAGTAATCTATATATTATTTAGATCCAGTCACAGTGCACTGATGGTGTATAAAATGCCATCCTAAAACAAGGTTACCCAAGCGGCCCGCATTTTCAGGTAGAACTTTGTTAGATTTTGCAATCTTGACTTTGCTGTAACAGACTATAACTGTAAGTTTTTTACTTGACAGATTGCTAACTGTGTGTCTTTCTTTTAAGCTACTTAGCCCTATTACAAGTAAGATTGTGGACCCACCCTATTAGTCCTCTACCTGCAGTGTATAATTGTTTTCAAGTCTCCCCTTCAAAGTCAATTGGACTTTAAACTACACAAACAAAGTATAAGTGATAGGCCTGCTCAGGGAATCACTAGTAATAGAATTGATTCCAGCATGAAAGAGTCGAAAAAGTGTCAAAGAGAGTACACCTCAGTTACAGTATATTGAAACCTATATGGAGTTCAATTTGCCTAGCAAAAGCATGTGCACATGCAGTAGTTCCCAAAAAATTGTTTTGGAACCCATGTACACCATACATTTACAATTGTAATGGAACACTATGCACAGTGTGCACATTCGTAATGGAAACCCATGTACAGGGTGCACATTCATATTTGAACCTGCTGCGCACATGCTTATGGCTGTGTCTCAAGTGTGAGCGTCTTTGACCGGGTGCCAGCTTTGACTGGGTGTCAGCTTTGACCGGCTTGATAGAAAAGGGTTTATTTAGGGCAAATTGAAATATAAATGGGCTACTAATGTAAAGTATTGTAACATCCATTAACGTGCCTCTACATGGGTACTTGAACTTTTCACCATGTCGGCGTGTCAATTTTCATCAAAAGGGGCATGTCGCCGGGTCGATTTTTAGCTATATAAGAACTTAGAGAAAAAGCCCTGTGGGTCGATTTTATCCCTTATTTTCCTGTGTCCGTTGATTATTAAAAGGGCCGTGTCGCACGTGTCGATTTTTAAAAGGGCCGTGTCGCCGTGCCGGCCGTGTCGTTTTTTACCCATGTAGAGGCACATTAACCTTTTCAGCCAATTTCACAAAAAGACGTTCACACTTGGCCCCATCTCATGAGACACAGCCTTATGCTAACCTTTAGGCAAATTGAACTCCATGAACCTGGCATCTACTTCTTTAGATGATACGCTCATATCGGTTGTGTTATCTCATATTTCACGCAGCTAGAAGAACAATAGTGGCTGGCTACCGTGATTTGCCTTTTTTGTTGATATTGATTGATGCCAACAAATGTGGTATAGCAGAAAGCCACACAACTTAATTTAGCCCTCTTGTACTGTAAAATATTAGATGTTGTATTTTTTCCCCTTTGATGTATATTGATTCAAACTGGCTTCTCTATGAAACGTGATATTCCTTGTATGTTCAGTTGTCCTTGCATGATAGCCTATGTGTTAACATCAAACCGGTTTATTTTTCTCAAAATGGCCTTGATTCATGTAAGGACACATTTAACAACAAGGTTCTCCTGATCTTAGGGGAAAGGCCTTCAAAACTGTAATAAGGCCACTCCAAAAAGAAGTTGTTTCTCAGCCATAAACAATCGTCTCATTTCAAAAAAATAAGATGAACAAACTCGCCTGGCAGACAAATACCTGGTTTGAAGTAAATCATTTTCTGAACATTTTCTTAAAACTTGTCATTTATCTGTCATACAAGATGATTCATATTATTTTCTTGGGATATGAAACAATATTTTTGGCTATGTTGACACAGTGTAGGGGCTGATCACTGAGAAATGGTCGTACACTAACTGGAACCTGGGTTGATTAAGTAGCCTCACCATATCTAAATACGATTAATAGTCATAATTAACCGCCATGATGGTTAATCTCGGTGGGATAAAAGTGCTATTGTAAGGAAAGGGTATACACACTGTGCCTCTAAAAAAGCTAGGTTGATTGAATAACACCATGACCATATCCTGCCTTCCTCCAATGACTGAGTCATATCGAAATAAAAATAATGATTGTAATAAATAGCCATAATGCTAAATACTGTTGTGATGAAAGAGCAATTATGAGAAAATGTTATATTACAGCATTGCTTTCAAAAAGGTCCATCAGCTGATCAGATAACTATATATAGACATAATCAATGGCCGTTGTCTCCCCCTTCCCCCCTCCCATGATGGAGGATCTGCTCAGGAGCTGCTCCCTTTGATGAATAGCTCCGTCTGGAGGCAGACATTACGCCCAGATTGATGAGTAAAAGGCAAACTCCTTTATGTGGAAAATTCCGTCTTTGATCTTGCATTATGTAACATGGATGCTGCAGATAAAGAAAGTGAAGATGACCTGCAGCCATTGATTCAAAGCTCTGGATGCCTTTTAGCTTGGGGTAGTTATGGAGAATTACATGGAATCGGTTAGCTATAATTTGTTATATTGTCAGCTATCAGATTAAGCAGGTTTTTCTGTGAGAGGGCGCTGGCTGAGCAATAAAGCTTAGTTTGAACCATCCTAGCTAAGTTGCCCTGTGATGGATCAAGTATAAAACTATATATATTTTATATATGCTTACTTATAATTTAGCTTACAATGCACATTTTTGTTGCATGTGCTTTGATACAATTTACGTGGTATGTCTTCTAACCAAGATATCATGTATTAAACACACACCATCATATAGTTGATGATATAGAGGCACACTAGCATAATATCAATGGTAAGTACCCTAGAAAGAGGCATTAAGAAAAATCATATCATAGATTAAACGCCCATTATAGATTAAGTATAATATTTGATGGAAATAGCTTAAAATGACCCTTATTTCAGTTAGGTAAAAGCTGATAAACCCCTGATGTGTATTTCTGTTTGATGATGTTGTTGATATACTTTTCATTATTTGGGAACAACACCCATATGCCACTACAAAAAGGCCTTAAAGCTAGTGTAGTCATTGATCAATGGTGTAGCAATAAGCGTAATGTTATTTGCGCATTCTTTGAGTCGACATGATGTTTAAATGTAGCACAGGCGAGGCATCTCCCAGAACTGCATTAAAGCACCATGTGGCCCTTAAAGGGGCAACATGACATCTTTGAGAATGAAGCTGGATTGGAGCCAGACAAAATCGATGTAAGGCTAGGCGGGTTAGGTTCCAGCTGCCTAGG
Source organism: Harmothoe impar (assembly GCA_947462335.1). Classification (NCBI taxonomy): domain Eukaryota; kingdom Metazoa; phylum Annelida; class Polychaeta; order Phyllodocida; family Polynoidae; genus Harmothoe; species Harmothoe impar. The sequence continues at coordinate 77,988,188 of OX381709.1, read as the reverse complement.
GAGGGATGGAGACATGGGCAGCTGATGCGGAGTCTGGTTGAAAAGTGCTAGTTGTTTTGAGAAAGCACAGGCTACAACTTAACTAAGTTGGTGCCCATGCTTTGTGTTTGCCCCAGGCTGGAGACACACCATAAAGTAGTTCAGGTCATATGAGCAATGCTTGGGTATGCACTGATGAGTTTTCAACGTGTATTTATTTCATAAATGATCTTCGAAATACAACAAAATCAAAATTGGTTGAGCATTAGATATAGTATAGCACATATCTGTGTATGTACACTGTAAAAAGTTGTTGTTCGTGAACAGCAATATGTGCTGTAACTATACAGTACTTTAGCTGTAAAGGATAATACAGCAACTTTTGCTGTACACATGCAATTCTGTTACTGTAGATGCAGGTTCGAATCCCATAACCAGCAACCAGAGGGAGAGAGAGCAGAGAGGTTGGAGGGAGTACCATACTCCACAGCTCAAATATGACCCGATCTTTTCAAAAGCCTATTGATGCAGGCTACATATAAGTGATTGCCCCTCTAGCTCAGTTGGTAGAGCAGTGGGAGATGTAGTCTGAGGGTCAGCAGTTCTAGTCCCCGCAGGAAACTCTCATACAAACTACATTTCTCCTGATGCAATTCTAAAGTATAATATATTTTGGTACACTGAAATGTTACTATTGAAAATATGCCATCAAGATTACACTCCAACTAATGGTAGTTCAGTACTTATTAGTACATTACTGCAATAGGGTAATTTTCATATTAACCCTTAAAGTGGCATTCTCACCGAGCAAATGCCACTCACAATTCTAGTACTGTTCTAGTCTACTATGTGGTTGAGTGCGAGTGGTGAGAATGCCCCTTTAAGACATGAACAGTCTAGTTCTAAAATTGTCCCCAGGGATCCTGTGTTGACCTTGTTACCATTCACACATAAGTAGGAGGTGTTTCAATGCACCTGACATGCAGGATTCACTGGTGTAGTGGTCATGGTTCAGGACTATGCATTGGAACCTGGGGGTTCAAATCTCCAACATGTTGAATATGTGAGCCTTTTTAGAACTCAGGTCTGCGTCTACAGTAGATTCTACTGTAGGTCTACAGCAGAATTTACTGGAACCATAGTTGCCCCCAATAGTTGCTGTACAGGAACACTACTTACTTCTAACAGTGTATACATACTACTGCATATTTATAAATATGCTTCTGGTAGTAAGTATTTGTAACTGACTCACCAGTACTGTTAAATAGCTCAATAAGGCTTGATCCAGTAGAGAGTCCTTATTCGTATAGCTGCTGTGAGATAACTGTCGGGATACGATCAAACTCAAGTTTTTATGCGTACACCTTCAAAAATGGTGGCAGGTATATTACATGTATTCATATTGATATACAACACAGTGGTAATACTATAGTTCTACAGCACCCACACATCCACATAAAGGATGGTAAGTACTCCAAGAGCAATACAAATGCTTGAGACAATTCTTGGCGGCATGCATTCATTTCTCATGTAGTATTGTTAAGCCCGTGCAGATGAATAAGACAATACATTGCTAACATTGAACAAATTACATTTTCATCAATATTTGTTAGTTGTAGTATACAAATTGGGATGGGATCGGGAAGGGGGGAGGGGGTTGTTAATATTATAGGTTGCTCATACACAATTGATTATACAATGATTCAATAAATGCGAGAAGGGCTTCAGTGACTATTCCTCTGCTTAGGAATATCAGTAGGATAGTAGCATGGAATATGCTCCATGAGTAGTAGAATAACATGACAACAGTGGATCTACCTGTTCCATTTTATATTAGACCAGGCCTAAATAAAAGGTTTAGCCGTGGTCTTGAAACCATCCTTATTGTCTCTTAGCCTACAATCAGGAGGGAGTCTGTTCCATAAGTCCACTGCTCTGTACAATGGGCATTTATGGTAACTCAATTTAATATCAGTTGGATAGGCCAGCAGTGCAGTGTCTGTTCACTGTGTTGTAAGACAGTTGCCATTGGTCCTTTTTAAAGTAACTACAAAGTCCTCGGGCACATGAACCTCTGTGTATAGGTACCTGTGAGTGAGCATTAGCAACTGGATATCAAATCTTACATCAATGTTGTCTACATCACAGTCTCTATGAAGATCCGCAACTGGATATCTTAGATTTGTGCGAAGACATACTCTCAAGCATCTATTCTGAACCCACTGAAGTTGTTTCTGAATAGAGCTAGTGAGTCCCTTATAGATAAATCCACAATAGTCAATTACAGGTAAAATGGTTTGTTTATAAACAAGACAGGCTGTTTTCACAGGCATCATTTTACGAATTATACACAGCATATGTAGTATATAGCATACAGTACTAATAGTTTTACCAACAGATTTATCAAAGTTTAGGTCCTTGTCAATTTTTACACCGAGGTATTTATATTCATCACACACCTTCAACATTTTCAGTGTAGGGTCATGACCTCTACCATTCAATAGCATTACTTGGGTTTTATCTGTATTGATGCATAAACCACTTTAAGTGAACCACTCATAGACCCTTGTAGCATCATATTGGAGTAGGCTTTCAGCTATACACGCAGATTTATGCCTTACATAGAATACTACATCATCGGCATACATGGAAATTTTACAAATCACTAGTGTGTCAGGTAGTTCATTGATATAGCAAATAAATAACAACCGTTCTAATATTGTACCCTTTGGTACCCCGAAAGTGACAGGGAGAACAGAGGATATATTATCATTGCAAATCAGCATTGGTTCCTATTGGCCAAATATGCAATATACCAGTATGTGTAAATTTCGGGTAAACCAAGTCGACGAAGCCGGTTAATTAGTTCCCCATGGTGTATTAAATCAAAAGCTTTCCTCACGTCCAGGAAGCAGGCGGCCACAGCCTCCCCCTGTCCCTTGCCTCATAGAGGTTGTTGACTGCGTCCCCCGTGCCCCTGGACGCTCGGAATCCAAACTGAAATTTAGAGAGTTTATCATTTTGTTCTAACCATGATAACTCTCTCCATAATTTTACTAGGCGCAGGCAGTAAGGAAATAGGCCTCCAGTTCCCGATGGCACACAGGTCACCCGACTTGGGTAGGGGTACTACCTTAGCAGTGGACCAATTACGTGGGAAGGAGACCTCCTCCAGACACTTATTAATTATACGGGTTAGTTGTGGGGCTAACACCAGCAGTGGTACTATTGCTTCTGGGCCACTCAACATGGTTTTCCAGGTGTGCATCAGATTACTAATTTTTGAATTAAAAGCATGATAGAAATGGACAGATATGCTCATATCACGGGAAAAAAGCACCTCAAGGGTTTGTAAAGCTAACGTGCTGATAGCCTATGTCTTTAAATAAATGTACCTTTGCCTTTGGTATAAATAAGGCTACAGCAAGTCCCTTTATAGGGGCATCCCCCCATCGGTGGTAGAATATCCCACCAAGCCTATCTAGGTATTCTATATAGTTGGCATAATCTTTAGATAGCCACAAGCTTGTGTTAGTCACCTCAAAGTTGTTGTAGTAAATATAGCCCCTTTTCCACTCTGACAAGAACTGTGGTTTGATGCTGTTGTCAGCCACATATTTATATGTTGCATTCCACAGCCCAGCTACACATTTCTTAGAGTCAAGATGGCGCCATTGGTAACCATACAACAACTGCTGATCTTGCATAAACTGGAAGACATTGTATGGGATGTTACGGAGAAAATGGGAGTCATCATCAAGCCTCCAGTAATACTCCAGACCACGCATGATCGGCTGCTGGAAAACCACCTTAGCATGGAAGCGACACATGTGGCGATAGGGGATTTTGCTGCGACATGGGATCTTCTCGGGGATCTTCCCGATAAGGAAATCTGGAGCCGTGAATTCAATCTGCTGAAAGAATATGTTGGACCTGGAGAAATTGCGGATAATGGGGATGTTCCTCACAAGTTCTGCTTCATGGAAGATGATGATAGGGTACTGGAACTCATCATTAAAAAAGCCGTCCACAGACTGCAATGCTCTTTTTAGTTTTTCTAAACGATTGGATTGTGTAAGGAAGTAGAAAGTAGCGCGCGGTTTTCCTCTGGGCCAATCAGCCATCAGACGTCGGAAGCGCAGACATTCATAGTTCAATGCTGAACAAGCCACAACTTCTGAAGATATCGGTACCAGCTTCTCAGTTACACTTGCCTGCATTTTTTGGGGCATTGGTGCAATGCCTAGCTTTTTGTTGGCTTGCTTCTCATGTTGTTGTATTTTCTGCAGAAATGGTGCTCTGTCAAATTCTTTTTCCGCCTTGGCTCTTTTTTGGGGTATTCTCTGGGGAACTGGTGCTGTGTCGAACTCATTTTTGGCTTGGGCTCCCCTCATGATGGGGTCTGGAGTTCTCATTGGCCACCTCTGGCCCTCCACTCCTGACATCCTACTCATATCTCTGTGCTTGGACATATTTCCAATGCGCCCATCCTTGTTTAGTATTGCAGAGGCATAGTTAGGTTTCCTTGTATGCTGTTTGGCCGGCCACATTTCTACTTCATCAATAGAAATGCTTGTTGTGTAGAGCATTAAGCAGGTGAAGACAGACAATCCACAGATAAACAGGCCCAGTATGGAGCGGCGTCGCCGGAATAACGCCATGCTACAACTTCTACCATGGCCCATTCTGTACTGGGTAGTGGTCATCTAAAGGTCACCCAGATCATCAGGCTGAAAAGAGGATCATATAATTATAAAACATAGTTAAGATGCATTAGTAGCTAATTTGAGGTAGATTTTCTAGTTTTCAGATATTTTTGTTCATGATGTCCAGACCTATATAAATGTGTAATCACAAACATCAGTCAAGGTTAGTAGGTTTTACTTACTTTTGTATCAAATATTAGCGAAAAGCAGTGTCAAAACTTCCCATTCTATCTTAGCATTTTGCTACGAACCCTTAGCTAAAAGTTAGTATTGCATGGGCTAGCCTGAATTTATTAGTAATTTATAAGTAATGTTGTCCAATAATATAAGTAATGGTCTTACTCTGTATATCTATTACCAATTAGTGGTGGTGGCACAGGGCCCTGTCTAAAATGCAACAACCACAGCATGAGTTACCTGTGTAATGGTAACTCCATCCATGGAAGCGAGTCTGGTTACATAACAATGAGTGCCCCATAAAAATGGCCTCATAGATGGTTGTGTCTCTTTAGAACGGGCTAATTGAAACGTCCTTGACCGGGTGCCAGCTTTGACAGGGTGACATCTTTGACCGGTTGACATTAAACAGTTTATTTAGGGCAGGCAAAGCCATATATGAAGATACAACCATCGCCATTTTCTGGCTGGCACCCAGTTAAAGCTGGCACCTGGTCAAAGCTGGCACCCTGTCAAAGACGTTTCAATTGGCCCGATCTCATGAGACGCAGCCAGAGACTTAACTCTGTCTGTGATATTTATATGCATATATTTTTAACACAGGAGAGGTGTTCCATTCAGAAAACTTCATTAGCATAGGTTATTCTCTCTTTACAAAATGATCTGGCTAAGTAGATAAAAGTTACACCCAATTTTATATTCGATATTAGAAGAGGTTCTTCAAACATGATAGCAAATCCAATTACAACCTCATGTTAAATTCCTGTTGGTAGCTGGTTAGTTACAAGTTTGTCAGAGTTGGTGAACTCTTGATTTGATATACTAGCTATGATAAGTTAGTTGCAGGGGCGTGGCAACCGGGGGGGGGGGACTCAGGAACCATGCCCCCCCCCATTTGTTACCAACCCTAAAGAAGGTCAAACCTAAAAGGTCAAGCCGAAAAATGTCAACATTGGCCAGAAACCCGCTTGTCCCCCTAACGTTAAATCTCCCTGGTTAGCATTGACTAATGCCCATTATTTTCAGTTTGAATCCTTATGATGCTTATAAATCCATCAACCCAAGAACAGATATCACTAAAAGGAGCATGATGCACCAATGCAGCCTAGCGAGCACCTTGCTGGTGCAGCATTGGCGCATCATGCCGACCCTCTGGGAGTGTCTCAACCCTGTAAGGTCGGAACAATGCTTGAATACAGCCCTGGTGAGTTACTCAGTAGGCCTGCGTTCATGCATCATGACGACCAAGGGCATGATACATCAATACATGATGCCACCCTCAAAGGGTTACATAGAGCAAACAATCATCAGGATATATGTGTGTTATGCGTTGACGTTAATAATTCACGCAAGAGGGAACTTGGGGTTAACTATGAAGGATTGGGATAATTTCCCATATCTTTCAGATTCCCCACTTAATTGGTCCTTAATTCTCCCCCTAAACCCTGTACCCCATATTGGAGCAACATCTTGGCTAAAAATGATGAGTCAATCTTTTCTAAATAAAATATGTAACAACAACAAACAACCTTCCCAACCCAACATGCTATCTATACTGTGATGCATGAAATGACCTTCCCCAGCCTTCTGTGCGTCCCTTGTGGCACTCTCCTTTTTATTTAGAGCATGTCGGCCCATCTAGGTATCATACACGATCAACCCTTTCAATATATCAAACTGCAGTAATGCATCATGCTAATGCTATTGTGAGTTGCACCGCCACCCTTGCATTCAGGCATCATTGTGAGCCCATGGATTTATACACTCCCAAAGGGTCATTACAGAGGCGTAGGAAGCAAATCTTCATTAGGGGAGCCCAAGGGGGGCCCACTCCAACCAACTTAAAGTATCGGTTTTTATGCATGATGTATCATATAAATCCTTATATTACATTAAAGGGAAAAGTAGTATTTGAGCCCAATTTAGGTCTGATTTAGGGGCCCTGCCCCCTCTGCCCCCACTTTTCCCTATGCGGGATTGAAAATTGTGTCTATTATATTACAGGTCTTGACAAATTTTGGGGGGTCCAAACTTATTCAGGCCCCCCCCTTCTCAATGGTTGGGGGGGCCCGGGCCCCCCTGGCCCCCCCTTTTCTTACGTCACTGCATTATATTGCATGGAGTAACCTGGCCAGGGTTGTATCCATGCATCATGGTATCAGAGTAAATGGGTACTCTGCAGCCCTTAGAGGGTTTAAGTTGGAACAGACAGTCCTTAGGGAGTGGTCATTTTTTAACAATAGGGGGGGGGGTTGGTGGAGCTTTGCGCGAGGGGGTTGAAATATCTTTTGTCCCCCCCCCCCCTCAAGCAAGTTTAAAGTTAGCGAGGGTGACCAATTTTAGCTATAGTAACGCGCAGGCTTTTTGGCGAAAAAGAGGTGCAATTTTTGGTCCCCCCCCCATTAAGAGGGATTCAATTTTTTTTGCTTCCCCCTTCAAGGGATCCAAATTTTCCAGTCCCTCCCCCATATCCAACACCCCCCCTCCCCAGTTGTTAAAAAGTGACCACTCCCTAAGGGGGTCTAAGTTGGAACATGCCATGGTGACGTGGCAGATGTGAATAGACTGGTGTGGAGATGCCTATAATACTGAATATCTAAAAAAATATCAATTGGTACCATAATTGCTTTTGGATGGGCTTTTTAAAGAATAGAATAAGACGTCGCGTCATGTATGCCATTTTGAATCATGCGTAGTGATCTAATGTTATGTTATTTTTTCGATTTAAACTAAATTAGAGATTTAAAAAATATACTTCAATACTACATATTTTAATTGTATAATGTTGGGTAAGTAAACCGGTCGGCAGTTGCCCTATTTATCATTACGTCTTGGATACAAACTTGAAGGTATTTATTTTAAATGGATTCATTATGCTCTTTACTTTATTCCTCAATATTTTTCTGCCCGAAGGTAAAGGTAAGCTTATATTTCATCATGGTCTAATTGTAAAGGAAATGGAAGGGGGGGGGGGTTGGGGGAACAGTCGCCCACGTATTTATAACTTCAAAACGTCTCTGTCAGCATGGAAACACAGTTCTGGACGTGACTTATTTTCATCACTTTTTTTACCGGGAATTTAACTTGTTAAAATAAGATTTTAGCTGCAGTTTAAATGAAACCTTAATGCTGGATGGATATAAATAAAAACCTACAGCACTAGATTAATTCTTTAAAAATTGAATTCTGACAAAGTTTAGTATAAATCCATCTCCTTATAGGACGGGCCTCGGATTTTTACCCTTAAGCCCATGTCACCTCAGTGGGATCTAACTATGCTATACCCAACCCTTTAAGGGAGGACGATGCTAAAAGATGATGCAGCACTGGCGAGTACCTCGCCAGCCCTGCATCGCATCATGCAGCTGTCAACCCTTTGAGAGTGTCTGGACCCCGCAGGGTGCATGATGCGTGATTGCAGCACTGGCGCCAGGGCATCATAACGACCCAGGGGCTCGATTCATAAGTTTCTACGACACAGAGAGCTATTTTACTGCTACGACCATTGCTAATCGTCCAGGTGTCATTTTATGCCATACCTACGACATCTGTATATCAGTTGTAAAGGTGAAGAAAAATAACCACACTTACGACCAGCTTATCTCATATGACTAGCTTATCTCAAGAAAATCGTAGAATGCTGTCGTACAAAAAAAAAGGGTGCATTTCACAAGAAAATTGTAGCAAACAGAATACCTGTATAAGGTCGTTTTAAGGGCAAAAATGCCCATTGCACAATAGATGGCTGAGACAGCCTCTGAAGTCATCTCAGCCATCTAAAAATTCTTTAATAATGGTTTGTTTTGTACCAAACCAAGATGTTATGTCTGATATTGACATGTAGATCACCTTGTGAGAATGTGTGCCTCATAGATTCACAATATTACCCATTTTTTGAAAATCATTATTCAACTATTTACCCCTAAATCGTAGTATGTGTAATATTCTTATGTCCTTCTACAATACAGTAATTTATTTTTAGATTACTTATTGTTACAACCACCCTTTGCAGGGTAGTGGTATGATTATGTTATGGGCATGTGTCCTACGATCTCATTGTGAAATGATATCAAATTATTCGTACTACAGCCTTGGATGATGCCTTGACTACTACCTGAAAAAAAAAAACGATTTGCCCTTTTTTCTCTACAGACATGATTTTTTGTGGTCGTAGCCTTTCTGAGCTGTCGTACATTGTTATGAATCGAGACCCAGGGCATGATGCATTGAGGCATCCTGCCGTCCTTAAAGATGGTATATCAGCTAATAGATTTCCCAAACCTTTTCCTCAAAATGGATATAATTTTAATGTCAAGGGTTTTGTTATTATTTTAGCTGATATACAGTGCTCAAATATTGTTACATATAATTGTCTATAAATGCATGATTTGTATTAGGAAACAATGTTGCTAATTCACCTCACTGACTCAGTGTCCCCCTTATGTGAGCATACTGGGAACTAAGCTAATAGGGAAACACTGAGCCATGCAGTATACACACATAGGGAGTTTTAGTGTTGACCTACAGTAAAAAAGATTGACTGCATTTGTTAATCCTATTGTTTTATACTCTGCCAATTCTTTTAAAATTTAGGGAGTATGTATAGGATAGGATATGCAATAGTAATATGGCATGATTAAAAAATCAGCAAACATTCAGCTGACACACCATCTTTAAAGAGTTAAATTGTTAAAGCACTATCTGCAGTCCCTAAAGGTAGCAGGTATCCCTACATACATATGTACCAACAGTGAGAACAGGGCGAAAACTTACCTAGATATATGTGTTATGGAGGTAAATCCGCAATGAGCAGGGTTGTGTACAGTGTCTGCTGTATCACGACTGTAGTTGTATACTGGGGTCACACAGAGACACCACAGCATTATGTGTGTAAGTTGAGCCCTCTCAGAGGGGTGCTCGTCTATCCCAATGTTGCAGGTTCCTTAGTAGGGGGCACCATTGCTTGATCTGGTACCTAGAGAGATGAGCACTGATACAACAATCACAATGGGTACAGGCTGTTAAATAACGCCCCCTAAGAATTCCGCAGTGAAGGCCAGGGAATCGTCACATTGGTTGATAATTCAACCGGCTACATGCCTATACTAAGGTGGCAAGGTAGGGCCATCCCTTGTCCCAGATTAACAGGACAGAAATAGACTTATGTACGCTTGGCTGGTTTACAGCTAGTAATAAGGGGGTGGTGGGCGATGGGGGGGGGGGGGGGTTGTCCTGGAGGTTCAGTGATGAAAAGAGACATGGGCCATCTGCGTGATCAAAAACGTTATACAATTTAATTATAACGTTATATAACGTTTCTCTAAGGCTCCTTATTATGTTATAACTTTATATGAAGTTTTAAAACGTTTTTTTAACGTGGTCAAATAACGGTCTTATGTTAGCAGGGATCCATTTGCATGAGCAACAAATTAAAGATATAAACAACACATTACAAAGAAAAACTTTCGGGGGGTACATGAGGCACATGTAACAGTTCTTGGGGACAAAATGTTCGTTTATCCACAAACATTGATGTTCCACAAACAGATCTTTTGGCTGTGTCTCATGAGATCGTAACAATTGGATAGTCTTTGACTGGGTGACGTCTTTGACCGGGTGACTTCTTTGACCAGGTGACGTCTTTGACTGGCAAGGTTAAAACAGCTGAAATTGTGGCTATGTACACGGAAATGCACAACCTTTTCCCTCGCATCTCCTTCTCAATATGCCCCTTTTCAACGAGGTGGTCAAAGACATTACCCGGTCAAAGACGTCACCTGGTCAAAGACGTCACTCGGTCAAAGACTATCCAATTGTATCAATTTCATGAGACTTAGCTGTGTACGGTTATGTATGTCAGGCCACCTACTATATACCGCACGTGCATTAACTAGGTCATTCCATTCTCCACACAGATGTTCTGATATATTACTAACAGTGTGGGAAACCATTTGACTACCACCTGCTGTGTAGGGAGCACTAGGGACAATCTGAGTGAAATTAGATGCCCCAAATGCTGCAGACCTTACTTATATCCTGATTCAGTTACACGCTGCTATTCCAGAACCTACGAAGTACTTTATATTTGAGATTTTAAGCATTTTTGTGTTTGTCTACCAGCTCCTATGTCATCTAACACGGCGCAGTGCAAAAAATGGCTGACATTCAGAGTGTCCCACACTGTACCTTACTATAGGCAACCTCCGTTGTGAGAGTGTATTGACCCAGTTTATGCACTTGATATACCGAGTTCACACATGACCTCATTGTGTCAGTAACTGTGTGTGGTGGAATGTGTTCCGCTCTGCATACTAATTAGATAAATGTTCACTGTTATTGAGTGTGGTCGAGTGCGTTCTGCCCTGCTTAGCTCCAAAATGAGGGAGTGTTCATGTATTAGTCACCGGAGGATGGGTGGTGGGTTTTTGGGATGCATCAACAATTCTGACCCCTGTTGAAGGGGGGGGGGCGTAAACAGTTATGCCGTTTTTTTTAGGCAAAAAGCCCAAGGGAGTTAATATTTCACCATCAATCCCCCTGTATTTAAGTGAACACTCCCTTTTAAATGTAAGGCCACTCCAAATGATATACCTATTTGTCATTACCGTGCATCACCAAAATCGTGTTTTGGTCATATTTTTCACTTACAAGATAAAATAACAAGTGGTTACAAAACATATATACATGAGATATATATGAGATGTTTTTAGTAAGTAAGTAATTTGAGAAATTAATACATAATAACATTATGATATTGAACCTAATCGGATCCAGGTAGAAACAGTTCTCTTTATATTACCCTTACTGAGGCTGTATAAATAAATTCTACATACTAGATATACTCCTGGGTGTCGAAGGTCTAGGCTTATATAAATGATATTGACTCGAGACAACATGAGTATATCTGATGTACAGCCCACTTGCATAGATTGATCATGTATAATAGCCTGATTACAGCTCTTTTTTCACACATGTGGCCTAGGAGGATATCTTGTATAGCCCTCTCTAAACATTGTGGTACTCTAACTAACCATGGTACAGGTAGTAGCAGTCACACACACAAAGTGCCCTCAGGCAGTTCATGTTGTGTTACACTTAAGGGCACATGTATACACATATCTAATATACAGGTATGTTTTTTAAACTCATCTAAAAATGAGCACTGTTTTTCTCGTTATGATAAAAATGTAGTCCAATATGTAGGCCCGATATTTAAAGGACACTTTAACATTTACATCCATGTATTATTTTTTATTTTCCAGGGGAAGAACTTACAGCAGGAGCTGACTTCGCCTCCAATGAGCAGTTTACATCTAATCTGTATGTACCACGACCTCCTCCAAAATTATCAACCTTCCATAACTACAAGCAATGGCCTACTGGTGGTTGCTACCAACAAAGACACTAGGGACCCTAGCTCCCCCAGGTGGGCAGGTGGTGCACTAGGGAATACATTTACTCCACCTGGGGAATATATCCCAATGTTCCCGGGCAACATTGGCGCTATATATATGTATAAATATATATATGTATGGTATCTGACTGGATAACAGTAATATATTTGGAGCGGCGGCAAATGGTAGTTCATTATGTATAGTCAAGGGGCGCCCCAAGCTGGCCCCACCTGTTCATATCCGCCCACCGCTCGATCAGTCTGTGGTAGTTAGCCGTTGGATAAGGTTCAAATTTTTCTTCAAGTCCCCTGTGCGTCAATTATCCGTCAGTATGCCAAAGTTTTGTGAAGGCTGTAAAGAAGAGTTTGACGGACGCAGGTCAGATTGTCCATACTGTTAAGACGATCGTGATTACAGGAAACAAAGGGAGAGGAGAAAAAGTGAACAGGAGGATCGTGAAAAGGAGAAGGAAAAGGAGACTCCGTCGGCGGCTACAGGAGGTGCTTCAGGAGGCGCTAAGCCTAAGAACACAAAGGATACTACCAAGACTGATCTAGATCAATCTTTGCATGAACTGGAGGACTTATCCGGAGTCCTTGAGGAGTTTAACAAGCTCTCTCTTGATCTGAACGCAAGGATGTCTAAGATGGAGGGCATGATGGCCCAGATAATGGCTCGTATGCCCGAGAAACAAGATGGCGCCCACCCTCACCGGCGCCCTTTCAACTTCAGGACTCCTCACCCCGGGGCCCAGCCCGAGGTGCCTCCAACCAGTGTCCTGGACCTAGAGGAGCCTGGGGATGACGGAATCGACGCTGCAGTCATGGACGGTGCTGAAATCGACGCTGGAATCGACAATCTGGGTGGGAGACCCATTCAAAGTCTGAGTAAGTTCTATCTGCGCAGGTTTTTACCCGCCCCTGAAAGGAGGCGCCCACTTCAAGTGGATAACCCAGAAATAACCCATCAATCTTTTAACCAGATTGATGGAGGACTTATCCATTAGGGGCTTCAACATCACCGGCCTTCTTGAACACATCTCGTACATTTCTTGGATGGCATCTACGGGGATATATGCCACCGAGGCCCTCGTTGAGTACGATTATGAGATGCGTGACAGGGCCAGGGAATTTGGATGCAAGGCCTTTGTGGTGGGTGACACTCACTTATCCAATATGTATTTTGGTACCAGTGGTACAAAGGCTCACAGGTACCAGTCGAGCAAGGGTCCCAGTCCTCGAGGAGGCAGGAACCAGGGATACAGCCAGGGGTCCAGGTCAGGGAGACGTCAGCCCCTGACAGGGTGGAGGAGGATTGCATCAGAGAGAGGGATTTGCTTTGACCATGCCCAAGGACATAGATGTGATGGTTGTAGGTACAGACACAGTTGCCCCTGTGGATCCAACAACCATGGTATGCTGAATTGCCCCAATTATCGTCGGGGTGGTGACAGGAACGGCGACCAGGGCGGCTCAGCGTGACTCTCCAAGCCAAACAAAGACTTAAGCCGGATTACAAACTGCAATTTTAATCCGTGTACGTGTGTTGTTGATGGGATTAGCCCTTGTGTACGTGAAGATTGTTTGTTTTTCGCACCTGTAACGACTTGTACTAGCTTTGTTGATTCTGATGTGGGCCGCCATGTTTTACGACGGCTGCAGCGCGATTCTGAATTCTGTGTACTTGACGATGAAAAATGTGTTGGAAATGGTAGAAATTCGCCTGTAGGCTCGAAAGATGATTGTTGTAATGGGGATAATGTCGCCAGTAAGCCTGGCGACATTATTTGTCAGGATGCATTGAATTGTGGAATTTCTGGCGAAAATTGTACGGGAAATGCTGAATTTGTGGGAATCGCGTCGATATTTATATATATATATATGTATATATATGTATATATATGTATGTATACGTATGTATATATAAATATATATGCGCGACCTGACACCAATCTAACTCACATGGTTCAGTGTAATTATGAATGTACTCTATTGCCCTCTCTTTGCCAAGTTCGGCATGTTGACCTCTCTGCAATTGACCTTGTTATTATGTAGGCCGCCTATATGAGTAACACCAATTATATTTCAGTCTATACCGTAGATGGACTGTATGGTACATTAGCATTATGCATAAAATCTAAATCTTGGTGAGGCTTCGCTAGCAATTTATCCTAATATATAATTGTGTCCTTATACAAACTTTACCTTTTAGATTGCATCTCATAAAATAGGCTGTATGACCTGCTTCATTGGATAAGTACAAAAAAGTATTGAATGCTGCATAGCTTTAAGAGTATGAGTATACATGTATCTTTGATTGTGGAAACTACGGAAGCCGGCAAGGGTCAGCCCAGAAATTTTTTTTCTTTTATTTTAAAATTTAAAAAAGGAATCAAATTTCTCAAAATTTCTTGGGAGAGCAGTAATACCATAATAGCTGACACCAATCAGATGATTATAAGCAGTCTTTAACATAGCATGGCATACACTATGGTAGGCCTTAGTCTACATTAACCGATTTTAGTAATCTGCATTTACAGCCTGTTACAGTGTTTAGCCGTCCTAAAAACAGGTTACCAAAGCAGCATGCACAATCAGCTAGGATTTTCTTAGATATCTCGAACTTGGTTATGCCATAAAAGGCTGTAAGTTTTTATTCCCTGCTGCTAGCATTTAAATACGTGTGTATGTGCCTTACGCTAATCAGTCTTGAACAAAGCAATTAGGATCTTATTCAAGGAAGCGCTGCACGGACCATACTTAAATGGGAAAGCAGATATTGAGTCATTCCACTTGCTGATAAATACTCCCTCTAGGTAAACAGTACTCAAGTACCTTGTAACCTTACTTAATTAAAGTCTAATTGACACTGGTAGAGGTAATCTCGTTAGAAGAGGCTTACTTTGTCGACTCAGACATTTTGTTGCTAATTATAAGTGAGGAGGGAGACATCAGGTGCTCAGTGAGCAGATACCTAAGTGATGTATTCCTGACCAGTGCAGGATTAGCTTTTACAAGGTATTTGTTAAATAGAAGTAAATAGCTATATATTTCCCTTATTAAATATAATTCTGACAAATTACAACCATATTACTATGTGTAACATGTAAATACAGCAAAAGAACATCAAGTGGTTTTGGCTATCATTAGTATAAGAAAATGTTGTAACATGAGGCCAGGATCTTTATACTCGCTATGCCAGACATAAGCCAATTTATCAGTTGATACACAAAGTTGAACAGAGATTACCACCATGCTGTTAGGGGTAACATAAAGCAAATGAATAGCAAGTAGTATAGGCTATCATAAATGGGGGACATAGATCCCTACTCTCTGTACGTCGGACGTTACTAGTAGACATAGTACACAACTTCTACAAGGAATGTATAATCAGATATATACATAGTATGTACGTCCATAGAGGTTTCCCAATGGCAGTCAGAAGGGTGAGGGACCAGACTAAGCTATTGATGTAGAGGATGTATATTGTGGTAAGCAGGTGCATCTAGGCATCTGCCCTGCATCTCACACAGTAGGAAGAGGGATGAGTTCCTAAGCAGTGAAGATCTAAAGGCAATGGAAGGTGTAGTCTCGAAAGATTGCCTTTGCTTGGCTTTCAATGCTTGTTAGCATAGCTCATACATATTGAGCTGCATTGCCTTGCACAAAAACCCTGAGAAAGTCTTGTGAGACATCTTGTGGAAAAGGTAATTTTGGCTCCTCTAATCTCTACATTACATAAACCCATTAATACTGTCCTTTTTTCCTAAAACAAAGCAAAGTATATCATGAAATTATAAGTGGCTTACACTTACCTTTGTAAAGGCCAAAATGATTTTTAATGATTTCAAAACTATCTTCTGTTCAGCAACTGCCTACTGGCTTTTGATTCAGCTGGACCTGCCTGCTTTTCTACATCTGAATCTTACGTGGGGTAATACCTTTTATTAAACACAGCTGTCCACTGTGTACTCATGAGTTAAGTTAGTGTCACGCGGTTGACCCAATGATTTTTATCAGGAAGACTGAATATACTACAGGTGGTTTATACAGGGCTCTATTTATACACCATGTGAACACAATGGCACTTTAAGTTCAAGTTCTGTGCTTTCCTTAAAGAATCCAAGATAATTGGGCTAACTCTCATCAGATATTTTCCTGATTCTATTCCTTTCTATCCAAATTAGCTAAGGTATGGCCACATTCTGCACAATCACACATTGCATCATCAACACCATCCCTGGGGTTAAATAATGACCACTGCTCTAGACTGAGGTTTTGTGTATCTCTCTCTCTCATCCCTATAGATTGGTATCTTCTAAGCCTCTTTCTGGTAATAATATTTCTATTTCTGTAACTGGATCATATACAATCATTGTATTATCACTTAAGTTAAGGCAGGCACGGCCAAGCACAGGCTGTAACTGAGTCCTGCTGCCATTGTATTGTGTATGTATAGTGTGTGTAAAGGTCTGACACTCCTAGTCCCCGGTCATTTATCCACTTGAGGCGGCAGCACTGTACATGGGATTGTAGGTAGACTGTGGCACCATCTAGTAGAAAGCTAGGAACTACAAATCTCTGTACTTCAGATGGTGCCACAGTCTACCTACAATCCCATGTACAGTGCTGCCGCCTCAAGTGGATAAATGACCGGGGACTAGGAGTGTCAAACCTTTACATACACTATACATACACAATACAATGGCACTTGGCAGCAGGACTCAGTTACAGCCTGTGTGGCCAAGCTACTGACTAGCATCAATTACACACGTCCAATGTTCTTCTCATCGATATAGACCATAGACATTTTCAGTGTATGTGATCAGCTTTTAGTTCTAAATGGAATTTGCTATTCAAAATCTTCTTGTTGTGGCCCCTCTAACTTTTGTAAAAAGGCCCTGGACTATACAGTAGGTACACATGCAGGTAATGTGGTTTATTGATATTGTGGAGGACACACAAACTATCATATACCTTTTGTGTCATCTCATATTTCAGACAACTAGAAGAACAAAGTGGATGGCTGCTGTAATTTACCCTTTTTGTTGACATTCATTTATGCCAACAAAAGTTGTATAACAAAAAGGCAAGCGACTTAATCCGGCCCCTTTCTTGGATGTGTTATGTGTCTTATTTTTTTATATATATTCATTTCAACAGTAAACTTTAGTGGATCTTCTACGGGAGCGTGATATTCTTATAGCATGTCCTTGTATGCCAAGGGCAACCAATCATGTTATTATTCTCAAAATGTGTCTTGAAGGTTATTGTGAAGTGAAATATACTTTTACCCAATGGCATGTATAGGAGAACTAAGCATTCTATGGTTTATATTCACTGATACTTTACCTGTATGCAAGGGGAAAGAATAGCAATACATTTCTAGATCGCCCCCTGAAAGACACTGATTTATCTGTATCTGTAGAATAAGTAAAATCAGGGTTGCTGACTGAACGGAGTTATTCTGGGAGGCTCCCCTCCACTTTTCGTTGGGAAGACGATGTAGCCATCAAAAAGTCATATACACTGAGTCCGGGAAACGAGTGCCTATGTATGTTCCTTTATGGAAGACAGATCCAACTCCTTTTTATTTTAAACCATTTAAGCGTAGCTCCCCTGCTCAAAAAGATCGTTGGAGGTTATGGGGCATTACTTGGAATTGGTTTGCTATAATTTGTTATATTGTCAGGTCATCAGATAAAGCAGGCAACTCATCTTGGCTTGAACCATTCTTGCTAAGTTGCCCTGTGATGGATCAAATTTAACACCATATATATCGTATGTATACCTACTTATGATTTAGTTTACAATGCAGATTTTTGTTTTGTGTGCTGTGATACAATTTACGAGGCATGTCTCAATACTAAACACGCACCATCATATAGTTCATTGTAGAGGCACACTTGCTTAATGTCAATGGTAAACACCCTAAAAAAATAGGTACATAAAGAACAATAAGATTCACAGCCTTGACAGAGAAAAAAGCAACAGATTTAAATTATATTTATGGGTATTTTTGTAAAAAATATTTGATGACACTCAAGATGTAGGGGTAGCAAAATGTTATTTACACAATCTTTGGGTCATCATGATGTTTGAACGTAACACAGGCGAGTTCCTAGCTAAATCGAAACTTCACGTTGCACTAAAGAACTATGTCTTCCTTAAAGGGGTAAAATGACATCTTTGGGAATGAAGCTGGATTGGAGCCAGACTAAATCGATGTAAGGCCAGGCGGGTTAAGTTCCAGCTGCTCACAGAGAGAATGAGACAAGGGCAGCCGATGGGGGGTCTGGCTGAGAAGTACTAGTTCTAATTAGATGGCAGTGGTTCAAAGTTTGGTGGGCTCATAAACATGGGGCTATCGTTCTATGTTAGGATGTTACATTATGCTATAAATATGTTGAAGATGGTACTGTATGTTCACCAGATCACCCTTCATGAGGGAACATAATCCTAGAACATGGGACTTAACATAACCCAGGTCACAATGTTGTTTCTATCATTGTTATAAGCCATCGACAATGGTAATTATCCTCGGCTGACTCCTTGCCAACTATCCCTTCCTTGGCTTCTAAAACTTATATGACGATCGACCTTTACCATATTAACGATGTACTGTAGTATGCAGTAGCATACTCTGTAGTATGCAGTAGGTACTTCTAATAGTACATGTGTCAGTTTGGCTAACCTAGCTTCATATGTAAAATAGGTCAATAATAATATATTCATACATGCAGGGTATCTTAGGTCATCAAGTATGATAACCATAGTAATGACCTGGTGGTCCCCTACAGTACAATCATTATAATTAAATAAATCAGTTCTTGTAACTGCTTTCTCACCCATGATATTATTTTCAAGTGTGAAGCAAAACAACTTAAAATTGATGATTCATACATGTACATACACCTGCCACAGGAGCGAAACTGTCATGAGAACTGTGAGAGGCAGCTGGATCCTCTGTACACGAGGGACATGTGTCTAATCTAACTTACACAAGGCACTGTATATCAATGTAAGGACATATACGTAATGCACATGTCACACGGCTGATGGATGGTGCATACAGTAACATAGAGAAGATACCCCAGAGACACAGCGTGGTGTGAAGCCGCTTTAATCTCTCAGAGTAATTAATGCAGGTGCTACAAGAGAAGATGGATACCTCCACCACCGTATGATAACTTCTCTTCTGTCACTTCTCACCCACAGCTCATTTCTTACAGCAACAGTGTTATATCGCCACTCGCATAGGTGCAGAAATGGCATTAGGATAGCTGAGAACTGGTGCATGTGAGCCCTTCCCAGACAGAATTGCCTAATGAGTCCAATATGTCTTTTTCCTCAAGCAACAGGGCCATTTGTTCTGCGCAATAAACCACCAGATAAAGTGTCTTTACGCCAAAATAACATTTTTAACATTTTGTATAACGCTTTTTGTTTACTGGACACCTTACAGGAGTATATATATCTTATAGTTGTGGCAATGCTTACTCTGATTTCTCTGCCTCAGCTACCCCTTTAGTTGTTTTCCATTGCATTATTGTCTGAATCATGTACCGGCATATCAACATTATTATGATTATCACCATTTTGACTCATTATTCACATGCTTTGTCTAACAGACAAAATGGTGCAGCGCCAATACTATTATTCATCAATCATAAAGACTGATAGAGCTTATCCTGCAATAAGTTTATGTTTCAAAAAAGCACCACCGTTGTTTTTTTTAAAGTTAGTGCAGCTTATAGAATTAATTGATAGACCACGTGCCATTTGGCTTTTTAGGTATATCCCATTCATGTGTCTACATCGCGAGTCAGACCCCACATTTATGTACCAAGTTGTGTTTTTCAATGTTTTTCACCTTCCCTGAGCTATAGAATAAAGAGCTCTGCACCATACTAGGTCTTGTTGGTATAAGGTGAGAGGGAACATTCTAGGCTTTCAGAATTTTTTTTTTTTTTGTCTCGGACCAAAATTTTAGGATTTATGGCCCTCCAAAGTCAAAAAATTCCCAAAAAACAGGGTTCCAGGCTTTTTTTTCTCTCTTCATTTGTCTCCCATGGCCAGGAAACCCATTAAAAGTCTCCCGAATCAACATTGTTTACAAGGTATACGTGTTAGCTATCAGATTCATAAGTTTTAGCTGGAATTTCTGTTCTCAATTTCTCATCCCAGCACTCTTTTTAATAAATGCCACTCTTGTAATGTCCGTAACAATAATTATTGATGCCTAAGCCTGTTTACCTCCAATGGCCACTCAATATCAATTCTATATGTCATATATGGGGGTCAATTGGTTCTCAAGCCAGGAAAAAGAATTAGGAGCCTTCCGGTTTTATTTTAGCCTACAGGTACAAAAGAGTTAATTTGTAATGCAGTTAACGTTACGGACATTACAACACATAAATCCTCTATAAATCTATAAATACCCCAAACCTATCAATTCAAAGTAATTCTTATCCATGGCTAGTATACATTCATTCATTCTGGAAGGAATTGCAGCCTAAATTCTCTTCTGTGTATTAGGAAAGGGGTTTTCAATGCAAAACTGTAATGTCCGTAACGTTAACTCTGTAATGTCCGTAACGTTAACTCTGACTGACAGTAAGCCCCCCCTGCTGCATTTCAAGACATGCACTATGCTAAATAACAACAAATTAAAATAGAATGGACATTGCTACAGCACTATGTGGCATTTAGATGCATTCCTACGGGTATAACTCAACCTTTCAGCCCTCCAAATGATTTATTGAGTCAGAAAATGACAAAATGTCCACCAAAACCTCACTGTCAAGCCCTAAAACCCTGAGAGGGGTATGTTTTCTGTTGTTTATATTATACCTACACTTACTTTTCATTACTTTAGTGTGTTAAACTTGAGCTGGTAAGCTCTTTTTGATTACTAGAGCTAAAAATAGTTAACGTTACGGACATTACAGAGTTAACGTTACGGACATTACATGAAAATTGAAAATCCTCAAGGAGAAGAAAATACTGATGATATCCATATTTTTTCTGGATAGCATGTTGAAGGGTTATCTAATCTAAAAGCCTATTCAAGAAGAAAGAAAAAATGTAATATTTTTAATTTGTCAGGGTAGAATTTGTTGTATGTAATGTCTGTAACGTTAACCATATTTTAAATTTCTTTTGAAAAAACTACTTCTACTCAGTCAATCATCTCTATATTTTAACACAGCATGCCCCTATGGTACTTTTATCATCCCAAATAGTTATCTACCCTATAGAACATACTTCTTTTTTTATGGGCGCTTTGTGCTACCAATACTGTAATGTCCGTAACGTTAACTGCATAAAAAATGCCTGTTTTTTGCAATTAGAATGACAAAAAGGGTCTCCTTGTATGCAAAACTATACATATTTTGGAAGTAGATACACTGAAGATGATACACAGTGGCTTCAATGATTATTAAAACAGTTTTTGATCAAGCTAGAGTAAAGTTGGTGATATTTTGTAAATATTTCAACATTTTCAAGGTTTTTGGAAAGCCCCCCAAGTGACAATATGAAAAGTATTTGGCTTATGGTTTTCAAACTTGGTATGCCTGATTATACATAGTGTAGCTACTTATAAACCAAAATAGAACTTACTGTGGTGTTTTTCAGACATTTTATCCGATGTTTAATATTTTCAGCGTAATGTCCGTAACGTTAACTCCAGGTTGTGTTTGAGAGTGAATAAAAACTGACCCCTGGGAGTTAAGCTTTCCTTTGAGTGGATTCTGGGACCTAAGATACTAGTCTTTCAATAAAATAAACTTGTATAAAGATCAATTGAGTTTGGTGAAAAAATATTTTGATTCAGATTTGGTACCAGATTAGAGCATTTTTAGGAATTCTGACTATATACAATAGACATCTATTTTAGTCTTTTACCTCCCGATGTGAATATAACTACACACAGACAGGCCAGACATCTACCCTACCCCTTAAATTGGGTATATATCCGACTTTTCTTCAAATTCCAAATCTTACATAAATGTTTTTCAGACACTGAAGAGGTATAATATTTAAATAAAAGATGTCAGTTAGATGTAATCAATGAGTTTTAATGGCTCACAAAGGGATCCAGTGTCCCCCAACTATGGGCTTTTCCAGTGTGGAGTTTTCAATGGGGACGCTTTTACTCTAAAATGACCATATATTGGGCAATAAAATCTAATTGGAGCAAAAGCGAAGGGAATTAGGGGGAATGGAACAGATAGGAAGTCAAATATATTATTTGTGAACATTCTGACTCATTTTTTAGTCCCACACATCGGATGTACTAACTTTATTAGATGCCCCTATACTGCAACTGATCAAAAGATGAGTCTGGCCCATGTACCTTTGGTGAGGAGTTTCCTTTATTAAACTCTGAAGTGTTTCATTGAGGGCTAAGCAATTCACAAAAGGGTGACCTTTATACCTGCCGTCTATACTTGTGATATAGCCTGTCGCTGTCTATAATTCTACAAATTTTTTACCCTTTAAGAACAGGATGATGCCTTAATGCATCATGCCCTTGGTTATCATGATCCACGAATGTAGCCCTGGCAAGTGACTCGCCAGGGCTTTCAAGCATCATGCCGAAGGGTCGGCACGGTGCAGCAATGCAGCCCCAGGGAGGTACTCACCGGGGCTGTATTGGTGCACCATGATGACAAATGTTAGTGACATGCACCTTAAAGGGTTAGGGAGGCTGGGTGGTAGTGGCCCTGTTATGGAGGATTGCTCAGGGTATACCGTAGTAGGTTACAACCACACAGCCTCTTACAGGGGGTTGATGCTTGAACTGGTTTTGTAGCCATGGCTGGTGTAGATTAATATTGTGTCTTACATACTTGCGTGGAGGGCAAAGCTGGACCTAAACCTCTTCTCACTGGATGGACACAGTATCCCTTTCCTTATCATTCTATGGTAGCATCTGCGGGGGGATAAATGGGGCAGCCCATTGTGGATCACTGTATACTACTTACTGCCTCTTGCCAGAGTGATCGGTAAACTGTAAAGATCTGGTTTTGCTTTTATTCAACAAACACCTTTTATGCCCACTGTCATGACATCTGTCTTTTACTGTCACATGCTGTGCCAGATATAGACTGTCACAATAGAATCAGGAAATTTTAACCGTGCGCTTGTTTACTACCGAGGCTTTGCAGTAACATTGGCATGATCAGAATATGGGCAATCTTTCTCCGGAATATCATCAAAGGTATGCATGAGCCACAATAAAGACGCCAGAGATATTCCCAATATGTCCCTATGATTGTGATTATTCTTGAGAACCTCAAAAATACCTTCCCATGCAGGCCCCAGCTCACCTCAAGAATGAACCTTAATTGAGATTGTTATAATGGGATTAAAATGATACGTCATGTTAGTCATGCTACCACACACTATAATCTTGTGATGTTATAAAGTTGTCCCGTCCCAGAATCACTCAGTGTGAATCCTGCAGTGCATCCTTCTCTTGAGGATTAATGCAAACAGGTTTCTCTTCTAGATTGATTAGTAGTAGGCATCCTGCAATGATGTCTACGCATGTGAATGGGTCATAATGAGTCTAGGGAGCTCGCCAAGGCAGGGACTTTGGTTAGATTAGGGAGAAAAATTAGCAGACTAGTCTTCCCAATATTTTAGAATTTTGCTGTTTATATATAAAAAACTCATGGGAATTATAAGTTTATTACTGAACATTGAATATTTCTTAATGTAACAAGCATGTGGTTGTAGTAGAAATACTAGTTTGCACAGTGATGCAGAGCTAATATTGAACCAGTCAGACACAAGACACTTAAAACGTGATTGAAGAAGACAATAGCAGACAGTCCCTCCCTGTCTAATTACTTCAATTTAAAATGTCAAAAATAGTTTTGGTTGTAATTAGATGATATTTAGTTTTATAAAGTATTCATCCTCTAGAACTGATTTATTACACATGGAGTAAAAGCATGACAAGCAAAACTTCTATTGATTCTGGAAACTTTAATTATAAAACTCTGGGAAAACAAAATATTATCCATAAATGATAACATTTTATGTTAAGTTGCTGACAGAGCTCTTGGTTCTTTAATGAACCCTGAGACATCAAGGACATGTGAGCTTGACATCATTGACAGCCTACTTTCAGAAGTTTGGTTCATTAGTAAGAGACATGTGACAATGGTCCATAGAAAAGTCTCCAATTATCATTTCAATTAAACATGGTATAAAACCTGTAAACGGTATGATTCCAGTAACTTTGAATTCCTTAAGAATCTAGGTTTACAGATAATGCTGGTTGTGTGCATGTTTTGCACTACAACTCGGGAAATAGTGTTAACGCAAATCACGCAGTGTAAAAAAGGAATCATAAAGGATATTCAGCGATGCACATATCATCATGTCTCATGTTTATATGGAGTTAAACATTGTTAATTATATTTCTGTATGGATGCAGGACAGTATGTACACATATTGTATGTGTAATATGATACCCAGTGCAATTACAGTAGGGATAATCATTAAACTACTTTATATCTAGGTCCATCGTCAAATCATTGAACAACCTGATAGGGACCTCTTTGCATATCATCATGCAGGGTAGAGTCAAATCACCTTAGTCCCTGCAGTAGTCCTATATGATGGTGCCGTGTAAATGTGTATTGGATCTCATGTTGCGCACATTCATTAAAATATAATGTTGTGTGAATATTGTGACTTTCTTGTTACGTGAATATATCAAAATAACAAAGCATTGTAGTCGAAATTCAACTCTAGTGGTAAAGACTTGGACAGGGGGATCCCATTGATGCTTATGTTAACCATAAATGAGGCATAGTATAGATGATCTCATTGATTACATAATGAGCCTTTCTGTGAGTTTTTACACCTGTTTAAGTGTAGCTTTGAAGAAAAACATTTTTTAGGAAAACTTAAGCAGAACCCTCCTACCCTCACCAGTAATTTATTTGGGTTGGAGATCAATGCCCTAACCATAGCTTGAAGGGGGTGATCCGGTGCCCAATCCCTCAACACCAGGGGATCAGTTAGATTACTTCTCCAATAATTACAGCAGAGAATAATCTCCAGTTTGACACATTACATGGTTCAAGATTTTCTAATGCACATCTAGGACTGACCCTTTCTAAGCAGCTTAAGTTTTCATCCTATTGACAGAAAGCCTTGGTAAGTCTGGCATCTGCTGTTGACAGTAAGCCCTGCCATGCTTTTAAAACTGGGATGTGCCATTGTGATGAATTCTGCTAAGACTTAATGGATTAGCTGATTACGTCCACATCAATACAGAAAGGAAGGCTTTAAGCTAAGCTACTACATCCAAATTTATTTGAGAAGATTTCAGTCAAATTTCCTAACAGTGACATATTACAATTTTCTAGATTGATTCTCGATTCATAGAGAGATATTGAGACTTGGATGTGTTCAGCTTACAGGCCTTTGGGCATTCTAAGGCAGCTGCCATGATTTGTAAAGATGTTTGCATAGGGGAAACTGGTTGAATCGGGTAGAGGGGCTATACTTTCAAGAATTATATTTGGTCTCTGAAACATGGAGTTCACCAATCTAATCTATGAACCCAGGCTTTACCAAAACCTTTTAACCATTTAGGACATTAAGTCCGGCAGATGTTGATCTTTGCAGGCCCGGCTTAATTTTTGCAGGCTCAGATGTACAATCTTGCTATTTGAAAATAAAATATGAAGCAAGTGTTTGTACTCTCAATCATAAAAAATAGGGTTCCCCTGTATGTTCAGTTATATAAATCATTATGATATGTGAATTACTGAAGAACATTACAGAGAATATTCAAGCTTTCTGTTTTATGCTGTAGAATCATTGATAATAGTCTGATTTACAAGCCTTAAAAAACTGGCATGTAGACAAGAATTTCTAGGATACAGTCAGCCATTCGGGCTGATAGGTGCTGTCTTTCTGCTGGACAGGCAGACTTTTCACCGGCTATAGCTGGTGTTGGCAGGTTTTCTTATTGACTGTAAACCAGCAACTCCTACAATAGCTGGAGCAGCTGTTGTCTAGGGTAGATTCACCCCAAGACGGACACACACCCTAAGTCGGACACTTTTAGGCCTGTATTATCATAACAATGCATATATTTCTGTATGTGTATGAATAGGGACGTGAAATTCAAGTGTTTTGCTTGAAGATAGAAGTAGAACCAAGCATCCACACATATCATATTTATATGTAATGCTACCCTGAACTGGCCCTGTTTTGGCTTGAAGGGCTGGTGGGAAATCTCTAGATTTCTGTGGTACCACATGTCGGACATCATTGTTATCATGTTATATTATAAGGAGTATGGTGCATAAGCTCCCTATAAAAGACATAGACAATTAGGCATATATATTCAGGATTCTATATTACAAGATACATAGGAATAATTACCACAAATGACTATATGAAACCCTTAAAAAGAGGTGCTCCAATTTCACCTAAAGTCGGACATCAATTTCCAATTGGTTTTCTTCATCACACAGATAATGGAGCAATCAGATTTATGACTATAATACTAAATATATTAAATATTACTTATCTTATCTGACATTCTACCATGACAATATGAAAATGTGCTGACTCATTATTTTGTAAAGTGAGAAAATATACTTTTCTGGTATAAGTTAGGTTCATGGTCGTTAAGCACATACTTCCTATATCTTATATATCTTTAATGTGTATTATACCCTTGGAATATGGGATTATTCCTATCTAATTAATTAAAAGATCTACCTTTTATTTCCTTACAAAAATAAAAGAGAACTAAAGTGTCCGACTTCAGGTGAAATTAGCCTTTATAATTTCCAGTTTTTGAATAAAAATATTTGGGTGAAAAATAATTTGAAACCTTTAGATTATTCATGGGTCATAAAGTATGAATACTCCCCTATCCATAGATATGTCATAATTACTTGTAAGTGAAATAGGACCTTTCCCATATTCAATGGGAAAAGGGTCGCATTGGCAGTGACAATGAGCGTCCGAATTGGTGAATCTACCCTACATCTGACTAGAAATACAAATGCTGGGAGAAGTGTCACAGAAACAGATAAGAATTAACTAAAGGTGATATTCACTTCAGTCTGTATCTGCCTGTCTGTCGGTCTGTCCGTCATGCTGTCTGTCACTATCTCTGACCCTCCCTCTCCCTATCCCGATCTGACTGTAAAGCTGTAAAATTATTTATGTAAAGCTGTAAAATTATTCATGCAGTGTCTTTCTGTCTATGTAGTCACGTATGTGTTATGAAGGAGGCTCACACCAAGCAGGACGTGACTACAGTTTATTTACATTCCCTGCACTTAGGATACCACTTAGGTTATAAGACCATTCTCTGTAGAGATGGCCTTTGGGACTGGACTGTCTGCGATTGATTGGCCTGTACCATGACCCAAACGGCTTACAACTCATTGGCACTGCCTCCCACACGATACCTAATTAAAGTGTCCAGTGGTCTGCACCTTCCCAAACACCTCTCCCTTTTACCCCCACTGGCCCTGACTACCACACAAGGCTGTGTCTCACCAAATCGATACAAGTTGAAAGCCTATGACTGGGTGAAATATATGACCAGGAACGATCTATGACTGAGTGCCATATATTACTGGTTTGAAAGAAAATGATTGAGCACCTGTAAATAGAAATGGCTGGAAAGGCTAATGGATGTTCAAAGACTTGATATCATTAATTTCACTTCAATTCTTTCATACATCTGCCCTATATATAAATCATTTCCTTTGAGCCAGTTATAGATTGCACCCAGACATAGATTGCACCTGTCATGGATTTGATCTGGTCATAGACTTTCAACTTGCATTGATTGGGTGAGACAGAGCCACAAACTCTCATATATAGACAAACCACTCATAGAATTACTCCTTACATAAAATCCCATTGCTAGGTTGCTAGCTGTCCAACCATTGATTTAACATCTACCGTTTTAAAGACAATTCTCATCAACATCATGCCTTTGTAGAAAATGTTTTTAAGCATTTGCATCTACTCTCAAGTATTGTAGCCAGATTCAGACTAGGCTGAGAGAAATAATGAAATGGAGATCATGAAATTGCAGTAGATTAGGTTGATTTAACAATAGTAGCTTCTCCGTCTTGCCAGTAAATCTGCTCCTAATGGCTCTGCCTTAAAAGATAAATGATAACATTGGGTGATGTCTAGGGAACTATAGTAACTGAAAAATCAATGATATTCTGATGAAGGGCCTTTTATGGTTTTCAAATGCATGGTGTTATTCATGCTGGCATGAAAAGAGATTTTCAAAAGTCCTTTCTCTATTCATGAAAATAAAGATCTAGATGAATTGCATGTAAAACAGCTGCCCCTTAATATGGCAAAACGTCATATATCATTGAAATGTTATTTTGACATAGAATATATATTTTGTTTGCTGGGATGGTGCTAAACAAAGAACAATTCTCCTGTATGATCGTTAAAATCTAGTGATCGCAAAGCTATATTAAGTAACATTACTAACAAAGGCACACCCTAATTCAACAAGGGGCTGCTTCCTTAGTATTCTGCACACAATGTCCTGGGGCTAGTACCTCAGAATAATCTTTAACTGGATCTTGTTTCTGTTTCTTCTCAAAGTCATCATCTTAATGGTCACTAAAAATACTACATCAGAGGAATGCTCACAGCTTACAGATCGCACAGTGAATTTGGTTATCAGTTTGGGGAAAGGTTTTGCATTTTTCATGACTATATTAGGATGATGAGAATTAACTATTGATATTGCATGAGGATATCACAATAAAGACACAATTATGAAAGCATGCATTTAGAAAGGATTAAAAGGCCCTTCATCAGAACAGCATTGATTTCTCATAATCATTACAATTCTCTAGGCCTCAGTTGATCTCACCATTTATCTCTTAAGGCACTATTAAGCAATGATTTACTGTAAAATGCATGAAGCCACTATTGTTAGAGTCAAACAATAATGCAGTTTAATGATCTGCATTGCATTAGGGGAGTCACAACTACAACAGATTAAGGCTTAGAGCTGAATTTAAAACTATCTTCCCAAATTCCGGTAACTGTCCTAGAATCCCTGCAGTTTGAGCATCTCTTCAACCTGATCTGCTCAGAGCAGCAGCTCAGAAAGCTTCAATCTGAATTTGAGGACTAAGTTTTTAAATGCCCTGGCTAAGTCTAAATCCTTGATAGAAATCAATAATGTTTCACGCTAAATCCGCATGAAAGTCGAGAGTGTTAAATTGTCCATCAGCTCCTTGGCTACTGGAGATCCCCAAGGGATAGATTATGAAAACTTTCCTCTTTGCAACTTTTTACCGATCTGCCATCAATAAGTTATGTAGTGAGGCTTATGACCTGGTACTTTAGTAGTATAGCATAAATATTAAGCTGATCCTCACAAAATGACTCTCAATATAAGATGATATGAACATTATGGAAACACATGTATTTTCTGCTTTTTCTGTTTCCTTATTTTTAAACTGCAGTCTTTATTCTCTTAGCTATAAAGAAACGTCCAGTATTATAATGTTTAAGATGCAAACGTTCTGGTGGTGCTCCTGTGTTTTATCCCCTCCCTACCCTAAACCCACTTACCCTGACACTACCTAGTTTACACATTCCTAAACCCAAGTACCCTCTCGATACCTAATTTACATATCCGCCAGCAAGATCCTAAGCTGCTTAGGGCTGGGCTTGGGTTTTAGATATTGCCATTAAATGCTATGGACAAAGTTGGAAACACCTGCGTTCCCACTATAAGTAATCCATTTATTTAAGGCTGAGCCTGAGTTTATGAAGTACCGTACTTGACCTAATAAGGCACACTCTAATATTTAGGCCGATTTTGGACCATAAAATTCCAAAAGATACGTAAACTTTTGAGCCGAAATAAACTTCTAATTAATGTCTGTTAAACGCAGTATATGCTTAATACATCGAATAAGGCACTGCAATAGAGAAATAATTGAGGGAAAATGGGCGGGGGTGTGCTTAATAGAATGAAATTTTGTTTATTTTCTAACTTAAAACCATTTTTTAAGCGCACTGTGCACTTATCATGTTGAATACGGTAACCATATATGAATAAAATTAATGGACATGTTCCCTCCCCCTGCCCCCTTCCCATGATGGAGGAGCTGCTTAGGAGCTGCTCCCTTTGATAAATAGCTCAGTCTGGAGGCAGACATTAAGCCCTGATCGATGAGTAAAATGAAAGGTATTTTCTGGAAATAACTCCATCTTTGATCATACATCAATTCCTGAAACCCTCCCCATGAGGAAAGGTAAGATGACCTGCAGGCATTGACTCAAAGCGTGGGATGTATTTTATGCTTGGGTTATTTTAGAAAAAAATCCAGTCAATCATGGTTTTTGAGGGATAATGGAAAATGGTTATCTGATTGGTTAGCATATATAGACAAAGGCCCATGACAAGAGGGACATTTTGGGTTGTTCCTCCCGAGGTGAGACTGCGGCTAATCCCCAAAAGGCTGAATGGGATGTGGCTAAAGTCTCGCCAGGTGAGGAACGGCCCAAAAGTACCCTCGCCATGGGCCTTTGCCTTTACTTCATATTTTTTCCTATTCAAAAAATGTTAAATTTCATTTAAATAGCCATAGAAATCTGAACAAGTAATGATGTCACAGGCCATGGGACACGGGAATATCGTATCCCATGAGGGGCATGGGATACAGTATTTCTAGTACTTGAGCATAGTATCAGGCATGAAATAAAGATGATTTATTACTGTTAAGTTGTAAAGGCTTGTTCGGCTAAGCACTGATATTTAATCTAATCACTTGCATTACTTATGTTGTTAGGTATTGGAACTGTAATGGATGATTTATTCATTGAAGCTCTGGGCTTTATCATTACTTTACTTATTCAATTAATAGACAATCTCTCTTCTTAGATAATGGTATCAATAGTAAGCACCCTGTGATATGATAGGAGGAAAAGTGCACCAGTAAATATAGTTTATATTCTAAAAAATATTTCATCAGCACGTATACAGAATCATGTGGCTCTCAGGATTGAATAACATTGGCCTGTGTGGGTTTTAGGTCTATGTATTTGGTTTATAATTAATCAGCAATCATCAATATAGCGTTATATAACATACAGACCTATGAATATTTATAAATCATAAATGCTTAAAGACTCGGTCGGGGCTCAAAAACGATCAATGATTGTGGCCCATACAAATGGTTGTCTTAAAAAAGGATCCAGGATGTTTGCAAAGGTCATATTTCCTTTTCAAGCAATTCAATTTCTTATCATTTGAAAAAAGTCAGGTATAGCAAGTTTTACCATACTTCGAAACATTGCCACCTCATTAGGCCAAAAAAATAAATGGAGTGTTTTAAGTTACATAGTCTGAAAATAAAGGTAGGGTAGGTTGGATTTTTTTAATTCAATTTCTTTTTTCACTTTGGTGGGAACAGTGCCAAAAATTGACTCCCACGTTCAACAAGGGCCGAATCACAGACAACGATGTTAAATCGTGGATAATCAAATTGATTCTGAAACCCCAAAATTACATAATTGGATAAAACTGTCTAGAGTCGGGCCTGTTTAGCTAGGTAGGGATGGGTAACCTGAAACACACGTTTGTTTGTTTTTGGCCATAGAACTTTACAGCCAGATGCCCCATCAGCTGTCCATGTCTCCATCCCTCCCACCAGCTGGACCTTAACCCTCCCGGCCTTACATCGATTTTGTCTGGCTCCAATCCAGCTTCATTCCCAAGAATGTCATATAAGAGAATCAAGTCTGTCATGTTCTACCTCCTGCACTACCTCCTAATTACTGTGGGTGCCATATTATCAATGCAGAGAATGTGGAGAGCTTGGAAATTACATTTAACCTTTTGCTACATGAATAACAATGGAACTTCATTACACCCAAAATGGCTAAAACAGTGTTCTATGAACAGAGATAAATTGAACAATTTATTCTGTGTGGGGTTATATCTCTACAAAAACAAACAAAAGAGTTAAAAGTAAACGTATAAAACCTGTGTATATAATTTAACAGATTACAATAATAACCGTCTTCGAAGTTGACTAATTTACAGGCGAGTCAGCGAGTTCACTGACTCGTCTCGCTTGAAGTCCATTTTCCACGACTTATCATTGTTTCTCCTGCCTTAAAAGCTGACAACGTAAAGAAAACATATTATTCTTTGATAATCCGCAATAAAATTCAACTCAAATGTCCAAATAGAAGAGGATTGATTGATTTTCGACAAAGTTTAGTCGCCGAAACTTGACTCGTCGTATTCTTGAAATTTGTCCATTTTTTGACGACAACCAAAGGGGTCACAATCGAGTTTTTTTTTTTTTTTCATTTTTGCCGCTTTATTGTTACAAATGACATCTGAAATGATGGATGTAACAGTGAAACGCTGTGATATTATGTTTTTATTAGTTATCACCATATTCACGACAGTGTTGTACGTAAATCGTCATGTTGTCAAGGTGACTTGCATAAATTAACGTAAATCGTCATGTTGTCAAGGTGAAGGTCAACGCGGCCGAGGGAGAATCATTGTTTACAAAATGTCTTAGCGTTCTTCTGTGTCAACAACGTGTTGTTATCATCAATAAGGTATCCAAAATAAAATGAAAGTGGTATTCTTTCTATATTATTGTTTCAAAATAGGTTAAAATGATTCAAGTGGACGAAAACTATTATTAATTTGCCAGTCGGGGAAGACATACGCAACGTATGCTCCCCGCGGTCGCTCCTGGCCGCCTTAAGTAGGTCAAATCCTGCGCAGACTGGATGCGCATCAACTACCGTCGCTGTCAGTTCTGAAAGTCGGCGGCGTCTCACTTTCTAAATATATTATCCATGTATTTCAGTCTAATGGCAATGTATAAATACACCCAGTATATCTATTTACCTCTGTTCTGCAAGTGGTGTGTGCTTTTGAGACTAAAAACAATAAAGAAACGTCTGTTATCTATCATTCTGCGAACCCGGTGTCTGCGCTAAAACGTAAACAATGCTGTCAATCTCAGCCCGGCAATTTTCAAAAGCCAAAACCCGATCGTTTCCTTCCAGGGAATTAACTATAATTTATATACTGGACCACAAGACTACATTCAACTGTTGCCAAGTCATGGGGAATATAGTTTTATAAAGCATACGTCAAATCCAGTTGTTTTTATTGGCTTGGCAACCCCTGGCATGAAAAAGTTGTCTCTCGGTCTAGGGAGCCGGTCTAGGCCTACGAATTGAATTTTTCAGTCATTCCGTCAGCTAGTCTCATATTGTGGAATGTCACCACAACATATTTTTTTTAGGGGACTAGGCCTATTTACACATACATCAATATAGCTTATTTGCAAGTAGGGGGGGGGGTTAAACTGGGGGTGAATAGAGATATTGAATCTGAACCTTTAGTATAGATTGGGGGTCCTTAAAAGGACCTTTGTTGGTGGGGGGGGGGGGTTACTCTTCAATTGATTTTTTTTGGACACACAGTCAGGACAGTCCGGACAGTATGCTGCTCTACCTCTGTTTTGAAAGTCTTTCAAGGCAGTCTCCCTCCTTTCTAACTCATCATCCATATGCTTCTTTATTTTCTTTGCAAACTGCAGAATTCTTTCCTTCCTTTCCTTCTCCTTCCTTTCTTCTTCCTTGATTTTTTCCCTGTCCTTTCTCTTCTCTTCCTTGAACTTCCTCACCTCCTCCCTCTCTCTTATCATGGCTGCCTGCCTTTCCAACCTCACTAGTCTCCGCTCCTCCATTTCTCTATCCATGTCTGGCTCATGCCACCCATACTCATAGCTAGTATCTAGCCATGGTGGTAAATATCCTAGCTCTCCTACTACACCGTCGTCTAATACTTTTTTCAGGAAATCGTCCATACTGACGCAAGTCACCAAATGACACTTGTGTCTGTGTGGATTGTGCTTTTATAGGCCTAGCGTCTATGAGCGCGGACGTCTGTGTACTCCCCCCTCTCCTCCAAATTTTTTTTTTTACTGAACCTGACATAACCTAAAGTTGTGTTTCTTGCGGAGCACACTTTTATATGTTGCACTGTGTTGTGTCCTCAATAAAATACCATTTGAAGTGCATAAAATACATCATAAGTTACATGTATGTATGCAAAAAAAAATTTTAAAAAATTATCGTCTTTGTTAAAGTTATTTAGACATTATTTCCATGGAGTTTTGATGGTTGTGGTCATGTTCATATAATGTTGGCCATAAGGTACACATAAAGTACTAACATAAACTTATAATAACATGAATGTGGTATATTTTATTCTAACAGTAAATAGCAAACTCAAATTACAACACATAACATTAAATATTATTGATAATATTAGGTATTTCATTTATAAACAAGCACAGCTTGCAAGACCCAGTTGACTTCAGTTGACAACGTTCAACTAATCCATCTTGTGCTGTATGCCATACACGTTTAAAATAATCTTATTTGTATTCATGTCTCAATATTTGAATTCCTATTTACATTATGCTTTATTTCTCCAACATATTCATTGCTCTGTTGTTCATCCAAATACAATGGTAAAAGTAAAACTGGGCGTGAACCGGCCATTGAGTAGGAAAGAAAACATCAAGAGTCGTGCGGTATCATTAAGCCCCGCCCCCATCTCCAAATATGGCACACCAACCAAAGGCGTGCGGTATCATTAAGCCCCGCCCACATTTCCAAATATGGCACGCCATCCAGTGGACGCCCATCAATCACAGGACACTGCCGCACGCTCATTGGTTGATGTGTCAGTGACGTCAGAGAAGTAGCGACAAAGTTTCACCGCCTGAGGGTCATCAAAGTGTACTTTTGAAGAAATAAAACTATTTTTCATCAAAATATAGGTGTCAATGCATATTACATCCTAAAATAACTCTTATTTTCGCTTTTCAATGGTTATTTTTGATGGAGAGTTGATGAAACGAGCAATTTATAGACCGTCACCACCACTTCGGGTTTGTTGACATCGGACTATAAGAGAGCGCTTCAGACAAGTTTGAAGGCATTCTGAGTTCTTTCAAGGTGAGTGTCAAGACGTGCGCACTGTTGGTTATTATTTTTGCTGTGGAAATGTCATGTAAATCTCAAGTAAATTTTGTGAAATTCAGGTAAAATTCAATTGACAACAAATTTATGCTACCTACGGTTATTTTAATGTGAATAACTTCGGTAAATAATGTTAATTAAACACATATCACTGCACGAACTTTGCCTTTTACATTGGATTTACATTTGGCGTAAAGGCCGATTTTACAGACCATTACAGACATTTACAGACATTTACCATAAAATTTACCACAAATGTAAATCAGGGCTTTATTACCTCAATCAAAGCTCGTAAGGCTGGGGCCGGGTGCTGAAGGCTGGGGCCGGGTACTGGAGGCTTGGGTCGACTTCTGATGACTGGGTTGCTCCTGTGATAAGTAGAAAGGTACATGTATATGGATTATCACTAGTATACTAGAGTGACAGAAACTATAACCCATGAATTAAGATAAGAGAGTAGCATCACATGTGAGAGTATGTGTATAATTGATTATATGTTATGGTAACATAGGAATATTATAAACTAAAGTCATATCATTCAGCTATTTTATTTCTATCATATTATTTACCTGTATCTAGTATCGCTTCTGGTGACTGGGTTGCTTCTGTGACAAGTAAAAAAATACATTACATAAATTGTTAGTAGTATCTATAGATAATTAACTGGAACATCATGATAGCATACATGGCATCGTTCTTCTGTGGTCTTAAGGATATAATACAAAATGGCATAACATTAATTCCAAATATAGATAATTATTACCAAATACATACTTTATATTTATAGGGATAGTGTGCTACATGTAACTACTAGATAACACTTAAAACGTGTAAGCCTTATCCTAAGTATGTATGTTAAACATACTGACAATATAATACCTACATGTACATGTATGTAAGTAGCCACACATACATGTGGTCTCTCTGCTGCCTGGTGGGGTACTGGTCACACTGTCACACCGTGTAGCTATTGTTGTTTGCTCCCCTATCCCAAGGTGCCAGGCTGGCTGGGGGACAGCTTCCTCCAGACAGGGCTGTCGCCATAAGGGGTTAGGGGGACTCTACGTGCCATCATCATAATACTACTACGCCTAGCCACTGGCAGGCAGGTCTGAGACGCGGCCAAAGAATGACTCTGTTCCTATTTCTATTGTCAGCTTTATTTCTAGGCCCGTCGTCATTTCTGTGCAGGTGTTAAAGCTATGGCATCCCCTATGCTATAGAAATGCCCACCCCTCACTGCCTGGTCTATGCCATGGTTGACGGCAGCTACACCTGCACCTCCCGCTGGTCATGTCACTAGTCCACCCCCCACCCCACCCCACACCACCCCACCCCAACCCCTGCATGCACCGGGCACAAACCATGCACAGATCTAGGGTCGGGGTCAAGATGTCAAGAGGGTCTCCGTCCTCTCTTTTGGTGCAGTCTCAGACCTGGCAGGCGGAGTTACAGCTTGCACTAGACAGGGCTGTCGCCGTGAAATGGACTGTTGGTGGGGGGGGGGGGTTACCCAGCTAAAATGATAAAATCTTTAATGTTATGAATTAATTTAAAAAAAGGGTAGTACCTTATTCTGTACATTTTTAGGATCATGGAGGTATTTCTATTTCTTCCATATGATAACCAGATCCAAATAATCTGTAGTATGGTATGGTTTTTATGGTATGCATACCGGTATGGCCGTGTAGGGGTGAGTAGGGGCTGTGTAGGGGTGAGGAAAGGCCGGGGACAGGTGAGGGGAGGCCGGGGACAGGTGAGTAGAGGCCGTGTATGGGTGAGGGGAGGCCGTGGGTAGGTGAGGATCGGGGTGGCGAGCCCCGAGGGGTTACTCAAGATGGTAAATGCATGTAAATATCAATCAATGTAAATGCCAGGTAAATTGGTGTAAATTTTGATCATAATCTGTGCATAGATTTACACAAATTTGCGACCTAATTTACTTGGGAATTACACATGGGTTAAATTAATGTAAATATCAATCAATGTAAATGCCAAGTAAAATGGTGTAAATTTCAATCACAATCTGTGCAGAGATTTACACCCAGGTTTACACAAATTTACACCATTTTTACTTGAGAATTACAAAAGGGTTAAATTGATGTAAATATCCATCCATGTAAAGGCCAGGTAAATTAGTGTAAATCTAGAGCACTTTCTTTACACAGAGTCTCAAAGATATTTGACACGGTTTTGCATGGCCTTTACAGAATGTAAATCCCAAAACTCGTGCAGTGTATGTGGTTCATTCATTCATTCATTCACACATTCTTTCTTTTTTCTTGGACACCCAGTTCCCAGAATACAGCCTCGGCATTCTCCAAGTCAATTCACAGTTCAACATCATCATCATCATCATCATCAAGTCAATTTCAAGTTCAAGTTCTGAGATCAAGACACTCCACGTCAATCACTGTGTCAACTTCAAGTGTATATCAAGATCAAGACACTCCACGTCAATCACCGTAAGTTGTTTTCTTCAATATACAAAGAAATAGGAGAGTAACTGTGTGTGTGTGAGTGGGGGGGGGGAGGGGTCACATGCTAAGACGTCACATCTCACAGTTCCTGTCCTATATTAGGGTTATTGAGTTGTTGGTTTAAAGCAAACACTTTTCAAAAAAATTGTCCGCATTTTCTGAATCATTTAGTCTGTATATCCTTCTTCTGGGCTTAAAGTTGAGAAGTATAATATGGCTAACTTATGAATAAGAATAAATTCATATTCCGTTGTAAAATGGAGCCACCTGTTTGCAAATTAGTCTTTTAAAAAAAACTACCGTAAATTCAGTGCAGTGTGTTTGCTTTTACACCATCTCAAG
The DNA here is from genome assembly GCA_947462335.1 of Harmothoe impar. Lineage (NCBI taxonomy): Eukaryota > Metazoa > Annelida > Polychaeta > Phyllodocida > Polynoidae > Harmothoe > Harmothoe impar. The sequence continues at coordinate 77,950,023 of OX381709.1, read as the reverse complement.
TTGTTTGTTTTATGTTTTCATGTGCATATCATTTTCTGGTGTCATGTAAGATGTATTCAAGTATGAAGTCGCCAAAATGCACTGACTCACAAGGTCAAGACTAGGTCTTACCAGACCACAGTTTATGATCTTTGGACGGTGGTGTTTATGCACATATCATGACGAACCTTTTGAGAGTGTATCAATCCCATAGCATTGGTATCATGCATAAATGCAGTCCTCACGAGTTCATGTCACTCTGCAAAGAAAGGGCATACTCCATCAACCCTTGAATGACAGCATCATGGCCCAATGTATCATCCTCTTTTGTTGTCATTATGCATGAATGCAGCAAGTAACTCGTGAGGCGTGCATTCAAGCACCATGCCAACCCTACATGGTTGAGACACTCCGGGTCTGCATCATAACACTCGCTGGGGTTGGGGCTGCATTGGTGCATCATTCCATCAAATGTTAGCTTTCAGTGACATGCCATCCTTAAAGGGTTAAAGCACTCTGCTGTCTTAAAGGGTTAACAAGTGTATTATTATGTTTAATTTGTTACTTGAAATAATCTATAAAGAATTTATGGCAAGCATGTTCTAGCGGTATTATTATTATGATATGATCTCTATAATTTCAAAATTCTCAGATTTCAAAATTCCCCAACCCCCCCCCCCCGGAAGTAACAAATTGACCCATTTTCCTGGAAATATTTTTTTCTGTAACTTCAAGGTCTATATTAGATTGTGTACAAGTGTCATATTTGAGAAATAGGCTTAACTCCCCGAAATGGCCACTTTAGTTTTGGTCACATTGGTCTGTCAGTCCATACCGGTACTGTGTAGTTTAAGTTGTGCTCAGATTTCAAAATTCCCCAACCCCCCCCCACTGAAGTAAAAAATTGACCCATTTTCCTGGAAATATTTTTTTCTGTAATTTCAAGGTCTATATTAGATTGTGTACAAGTGTCATATTTGAGAAATAGGCCTAACTCCCCGAAATGGGCACTTTAGTTTTGGTCACATTGGTCTGTCAGTCCATACCGGTACTGTGTAGTTTAAGTTGTGCTCAGATTTCAAAATTCCCCAACCCCCCCCACTGAAGTAAAAAATTGACCCATTTTCCTGGAAATATTTTTTTCTGTAATTTCAAGGTCTATATTAGATTGTGTACAAGTGTCATATTTGAGAAATAGGCCTAACTCCCCGAAATGGGCACTTTAGTTTTGGTCACATTGGTCTGTGAGTTCATACCGGTACTGTATAGTTTAAGTTGTGCTCAAATTTCAAAATTCCCCAACCCCCCCCCCCCCCCCCGCAAGTAACAAATTTCAAGGTCTATATTAGATTGTGTGCAGGTGTGATATTGGAGATATAGGCCTAACCCTTTATATGATATGTTTATAGGTCAATCCTAAATTAACAAATTCTCCACTCAAATTTTCTCACTCTACACATAAGTACCGGTATCATAATTTCCATTATAAAAACTGGGACGCTAGAGAACTCATCAAAAATGCTAGCCTCTTTACCAACATTGGTGTGTCACATTTCACATATCTGTATTTATGCCTATTTAAAATTATGCGTGTACAGGTCAAGCGTAATACAGGAGAAATGGTAGCAAGGTCCACTTATAAATGCCGTTCCCACCAAGAACGTGTTTCTGTTAGTAGCATTGCCTATATAAAATGGGTATTTATATTTCAGAAGACCTATTCATGCAACTTGCACATACCTTAGTACACTACTTAACTGTTCAGGGGTGGCATCATCTATTTATGTATCATCCCTTTTGCCCTCATTATACATCAATTTTTGCATAAATGCATTTCTAGAAATGTGTATGTGTAACTGGCATGTGAAGCAACAATCTCATTCTGGCCAGTGCCATAGTCTATATGTAAAAAAAAAAAAAGTGGGCGTAGTGTGCCCTGTATAGTATAGGGGGCGCCACGTCAAGAATACATATCAGGCAGTAGCATTGCCTATGTAAAATCTCAAGATATAATTTTACAGGCTATTTCAGTCATACACAGGGCGTATTTGTATGGTACAGGGGGCGCCACCCCAACAACACCTATCAGCCAGTACTATTGCCTATTTAAGAACTGAAAATATAATTTTACAGTGTATTTCAGTCACACACGGGACGTATTTCTAGCACGCTGAAACTATAAGTACACATGTCAGCCAGAAGCCTTGCATATGTAGAAATTCAATATATAAGTCATGTAACTATGCATGGTTCTATTCAACAATATTTTGGTCTGCCATCGTCACAAGTGTAACAGTCCAGTTACTCTGAAAATATCAAGGTTGTATCCATCTTTCAGAAATAATAACTAACAACTAAATTAATAACAGTTGTCTGCTTGGTTGACATGTCCTTTAGTTCATTCAAGTCCCTAAAGTGATAACTGTGCTGTATCAATTTAAATGCAGTGTTGTTGGGTTGTGTATTGAATCAAGCGTAGTGTTCCTGAGTTGTTTGAAATATCTTCCTTAGTTTTATGTTAGTAAGAAAGTAAATCCCGAGTTGGTCTTAAACCAAGGTTATGTGAGTAGGTGCATGGTAAACTGGGTGTACTCACAGTTAATGTCCCTGCCACTCTCCGGTAAATCCATGTCATGTCACATATTTCACATGCCACTTCCACTGCCAGTAACTCACAGGTATATTTCCTTTAGCACTTTGCAAGTGTGTTTATTTACCTTTAATGTGAGTTATGGCTTGCAGGTGGGCCTTTTTATCACATATCACCACATGTATTACCCACTGCCAAACACAGAAGTGTTCACTTTCACAATCATTTCATGTGATTATAGCTGGCTTTCAAGGTGGGTCTAAAACACTATCATGCAGAACACACTCATATCCCACTGCCAAAAATTTTCATCTTAATGTAACATCTCCTTGATGTGTTAATTAATGGCTTTCAAGGTGGGTAGTAATGGACGTGGTCTTTTGACCTGGCTGAATTGCATACACACATCTGCTCGGTCAACATCTCCTTGATGGGATACTGAGCAAGACCTTCTTGAATAAACTGATGACTTGACATGCTTTTGATGACGTCGCAGGCCAGTATGGTTAGGGTTGTGTCGTATACTGCATATCTGAAGGTCGGCAGGTCATTTTAGTCTTCTGTGGGTGGTAGTTCCATCTATAATAACAAGACAAATTCAATTAGCCATGGCGTTAATACTAATACTAAAAATAATAATTATATATTTCATTCTATGGCTGTATACAATTCATCGAAAAGTATAAAAGTAAAGACATTCTTTAATAAAAATGATTCCCTTTACAGGTGTCAATATGAGCTGCGACGATTTATACCTGTTTACTGTGAGAGCACATGTTGAAATTACATATGCGCAAGAGATATGGGAGTTTATCTCAAAGGGACAAAAAGAAGGGGAACCTTTCCAGAGTTACAATAGTGAGTGTCATTATTGGTATTGTGCTATCAACAACATTATAAATACTCTGCAGAAGGAGGGAGTGTTTTACCAAGTAGCTATCCACAAAGACAGCACTTGCCTCCTGTCCGACATGGAGAAAGGTTGGGGTTGTATCCACATAATATTTCAAGATCGTTTCTGTCCATTGTTCCATAAGTGGACACTAATGGACAACTGCGGTCTGAGTTATCTCAGCTCGCTGTCAAGGGAGACTGCTTACATGTTTGAGCCCATGCAAGACAACGGAGAATTTTATGTCATGGAGACAGGCAGCACAGTCGCGATGGGGAACTTTTAAGTCAACTGGGTAGGTACGTTGTATTGTTGTTCGTCTGTTCTGGTGGGTAACACCTAACATGGTCTACTGTCTTCTTTTCTCAAAACCCACAGTCACAGTCAGGACATGTTTCCCAAATTGAGAGACCTTGCTGCTGCAGCTCTTCCTGTATGTCAGCAGGATCACTGGCTTACTAAGCGTCTGTACGCCGATGTTTTCGCCGATGAATTGCAGGTTGTGGAGATTGAGCGACCGTCTACAGAGCTTCATGTTAATGGTCCACTTACTATTAGTCCTCTTGCCTATGGGGTCGGGTGTTTTGTCTCTCTGAACGAGGATGTGACCTATCTTTTCCCGCATTGTGAATATCATTTTCATTCTAAAACAATTTCAAACATGTGCCAGGACGACGTTACAATGTTCATTCAGGTGTACATACGGTCGCGTGTTGTTTCGGGAGATGACTTTCTCAAGTCCACTGACCTTCACTTATTCCCCATGACTGAAGCTGTCACCCTTCGTCTTCAGCAAGCTACAGTGCTGAGGTGTGCAGAGTATAGTTCTGTGGTCAAGCGCACCATACGAATAATACCCCTGAACGATATCTCTGTTACCTGTGTCGAAACATCCATATCCGAAGACCTGTGGTTTTCAAAGAGTGCGGACGAAGAATGAACATATGTCTATTCTTCCCTCTTCCATTTTTCAGATAAAAGTCATGCCTGTTTTCCCCACACTGAAACTGTTGGCAATAAATGCTGTGGTGGATAACGGATTGGAAATGTCTCCTCTGCTTGTGGCTTCCAATCCCTTTCATACCAAAACAATTTTGGCAGTGGTCAAGCAGCCCATCTTTGCACCTGTAAAAATTGCCCTACCTCGACACGTTCAGGTCAAGTCTACAGCATTTGAATTGGGGGTATATTTTTGTTTGTCTCCTGGCATTGATGTTGTCTGTCAACTGGCTGAGTACAACAAGGAAGACAATATAATATCTTACGGCCACACGGACAAGTCTGTACAGACTGAGGCCTGTGGATACATGGTGGAGGTGTACTATGATTCCAGCCTTTTGCGACCGCGAGAAATTGTTGCTGAAATGTTCACCCTTGGATTTAACACGTCCATCCCCCAGTATGCTGTGTCAGAGTACATCTCTGTTCAATATGGCTACTTCACCAATGATGACACAAGGCAGACCGAGGGGGAGTGTTCAGAGGGTGATCTGAGTTCAATTCAGTCGGCGGACTATTGCGTGGACATGTTCCCCACTCCCGAATCTCCAGGTAGTCTGCCACCGAACATGGTAGTGGAGTTTGAGGACAGAGAATTGGAGCAGTATCTGAACCAAATTGTCGACATGGATGAGTCTGTCTGGCAGGCCTGTGATTGGGGTTCATTACCTGCGGAGGCATTTCAAATTGGCAACTCAGCTATGTACCCTGAAAGCGAAGGATGGGGTGAAGTAGAGGAAAACCTAGAAGAGCAGTTGGAAGTCTCCACACGGACTACTATACTCCACAAAATGACCTTTCTTTCCACGGGGGAAGTATTATTTTCCCCGTCTTCTAGAGGGTTATCTCAACAGTGTTGTGAACTGTTGTATGGTGTGTACAACAGCGACAATATAAATTAAAATAATTTCTCTGCTCCCTCTTTCTTGCAGCCTTCTCTGCGTTGTGCAAGGCAACATAATTAGCCATACAATACCAGTACTACAGTTGCTATGGAGTCTGGAGTGTTCCATGAGCAATCTTCTCAGGAAAATGGTGAAAAGTGGACTGCCGATATGTGTGGAGTCCTCCGTAATGTCTATGCGGACGTGGTAGAACGCAGAAATTTAGCGCTCAGTCCAGCCGAGTTATCAGCCATGATGGAAGATCAATGGAACGTAATGTATCCTGATAGTCCCGTGAGTGGCCTCTCCTTAATTCGTATTTACCACCTGTTAGAGGAGAAAACCCCTGCTTACTTTAATATCAGACCACCTGCCTATTCAGAATGTGTCAAGAAAGAGCCGCCAGAGAAGAAAAAGACAGTCTACACAAAGTGGACCGAGGCCATGACTGAAAACCTGGAAATGTGTGGTGCGGCAGCGTTGAAAATCGAAGCAGAGTTTAGGTTTACGGAGGAATGTAGTCTAAAATTTGGTAAATTGATATTGGTTCAATGGAAGAAAATTTACCCAGACGCCAAGCAGTCGTCCCAGGCACTCGTAAAGCGTTACCAAAAGCTCAGGGAGAATGCAGAGCTCAGGGGATCGGTACAGTTCCCACGCGACGCTGAGTGGTTCGCAAAAAGAGACGCAGCCATTCGGTCTCATGGTCCAGGTGGAGATGCGGGGTCAGAAGAGCAGTCAGACGTTCCTCTGTTGCCCAAAGGACCAGGTGGAGACGGGTGTACAGATGGCGTGGATTATTTCAACAAAGACAAGAAGCGCAATAGAAGGGGAAAACCTACAGTATGTTATTATGAATCTTCCCAATCTGAGGACCAATCTCAGGAACAGGCTAAGCGTAGAGCATGTGACATGGATGTTGACTTTGTTTTGGACGAGCCCTTTCTGCAACAAAATTCACATGTGGTTGGTGTAGACGTTTCTGCAGAAGAGGAGGTCGATCCCCCGGTCAAATACAAGCGAAAGACAAAAGGTCCAGTTGTTTTTGATGAGGACGAAGATGTTGAAGACGACCATGAGCAGGAAGACGTCAACGCTCCGGTGGCTGATGGAACGACCATAGTTAAGGTAGTGAAGGCCCGAGTCAAGTGGACTCCTCATTTGGTGGAAATGCTGAAGCTTGCTATGCAGCGTACAGAAGAGCAAATTTGCATGCCCAACATCAATAGCTTCCATGGAATGAGGTCACATCTACTTGCTGCACATTTCAATAATCTTGTGCCAGAGTGTAATGTACACCAATCAAAAATAGTCAGTAAGGCCAGTAAGCTTAAGAAGGAAAGAAAGAAAGCCAAATGGTCTGATTTACCAGGTGAAGGAAAAGAGGCTGAGACGGGACATAACGCCGGCCAGGCTGACATGCCTAATGACATGTGTTTCAATTTAAGCATTCTTAGTACTATTGTGTATAACCGTCTAATCAAGACGCAGGTAGAGCGTAGCCGAGATCGGCTGTTTCAGGCAGTTTGCTTTAATTGTGGCATGTTGCTTTATGGCAATGTAAAGTATGCTCATTTGTTCCACCGCAAGAAAGGACCGAATGAACCCCCTGCGCGTATAACATATTCGATGAGTGACTACGAGTTTGAGCTTCCCTACGAGTTCACCGATTTGGATGGAAACACGGTGGTACATAAGTTCTATGCCTGTTATCAGTGTAGACGTCGTCCTATGAATTACTACCCATGCACTGCCAACATCAATCCGGATCCATCTCATCCTGCCATCTTTCGGTTGCCTGAGGTTGTCAGTGCACTGTGCAACGATCACGAGAAGGGCAATGCCTCTCTTGCCAACATATTTTCTACTACCCAGAAGGCTAACAACAAGGCACGACGTATTTGGGTCCACAAAGTTGGAGAAGTCAATGTTTTGCCGAGAGTTGCACATAACTACGCAGGCCTGTACGGTTACATGGTCAGACGTCCGGACGAGGAGGCGCAGAATGTCTCTGATGAGAGAATAGTTGCAGCTGTGAAATTCTTTGGTCGAAACAATTTTCTGTTCAAAGATTTCAAATCAAACTATGAGACACTGTACCGGCATGCCGACATAGATCTACTTCCCACTGAGACAGACTGTCCAGATGCTCGAGGCCACCCTATATGTGAACACCTCAACGATGAATCAGTAGCATGGGCTGTCCCTCTGGACCCTGAAAGGGGTTTGCCACGTCTTAATCCACATGAGGACATCATCGGTGTCCAACATTCACGCGAATTTGCTGTGGACCTCAATAAGGGCATCTCATACAGGGATAAGCACTTGGAGGCAAAGGCATGGACATGGCTATTTCCATATGGTCATGGGAGTTGGTTTGAGCGTTCCGATCTCAAACCAATGCAGTACATCAAGCTCCGGGTTCTCTGCTATGATTCCCGGTGGAGATCCGACATCAACTATTCGTTCTTTTGGGTGGACCGCTTGATTAAAGATCGCTTATTCTATGTGGCGAAAACCAGAGTCATTACTACAGAGCCGGGTACCGAGGTTCCCAATGTGGGTCAGCTACGAGAGAGTAATTCCAGCACCGAAGGAAAGTTCTCGCAGTTTGGAAGTACACTGCCAAACACTGTGGTCGGCAGTAAGTCATATTGGAAGGCGAGGCTGCTTGAGCTGGTGGCCGTCAGTACGGAATTGGGACAGCCAGACTTCTTCATCACACTCACACAGAACGACGGATGGCCCGAACTGCAAACGGTGGTGAAGCATGGCTATGGGGCCTATCCAACAGTACCTGATGGTCGAATCTGTACAGATTCAAACACGTCGTCGACGGTTCTCTTCTCGGTGGAGACAACTGTCGCATTCTTCAAACGTTTCGCACAGTTCAAGTCTTATGTGCTGCAGAACGAAAACGGCCCCATTGGTAAGGTCCGTGATTCGTGGTACAGAGTAGAATTTCAAGGGCGCGGAGCTATTCATATTCACATGGTGGTGTGGTGTGAGCCCGGCACTATTCCAGCGGATGCGGTGAGAGCTGAATTTCCCCGGCCGGAGAGCCGTGAACAGCACAAGGACTCTGTAAAGGAAATGCGGAATGTGGTGGGCCAGTTCCAAATCCACGAGTGTCGTCCAGCCAGATGTTTCCCTCGAGTGGCAGGCAAAATCATCAGAAAGTGTAAGTACGGATTCCCATTTGAACTGACAGACGAGGATGGGACTGCCGAGGGTGGCATCCGCTACAACTACAAGAGACGTCATGAGGAAGACGTCAGGGTATCGTCGTACAACCTGTCTATTCTTTTGACTTGGCAGGCACATATGAACATTCAGCGAGTGACCCATTCTGGTTGGGAGAAGTACTTAGCCAAGTACATCAGTAAAGCCGAGCCGTCCTTTGACATGCTCTTGCCCGAGGAGACAAGCGAGGTGGAGAGGTTCCTGCGCACACGTCTCATCGGCAGATTGGAAGCTGACTGCATACTTCTGGGGTACAACATGTGTCGCTGCACCCGTGAGGTTGTCTTCTGTCCGACCTCCATCAATCCGAACATGCGGTGCATGAAGAGAAATATTCACCTTAAAGGAGATCCCGACTCAACCGACATCTACTACGACAATGGATTGATGAAGTATCTGGATCGTCCTTCCCAGTTGAAGGACATGCTGTATGCCGAATATGTCAAGTGTTACAGATTAGTAGCGAGTGTAACGTCCGATCTACATGAGGAACAGGAAGAGTATCATCCAGAGTTTGAAGATGACGCTCCTCCACTGAAAGATGCCAAGGGACGTTTACTCAAGAGACGCAAGCAAAGCAAAGAAGCCGTCCCGCGCTGGCGGTTCTGTCTGCCTTATGGTGAATCTCAGGAGGCGTATTATGAGCAAATTCTCGTCCAAAGGTTCCCTTGGACTACAGACACAATCGGCAGCATCATTTCACCCTATAATGTGTCAAAGACTTATCAGGAGGAGTGTGCCATCCGTGACCTCATTGACAAGCAGTCAGACGCTGAGACTATGTTGCGTGAGGCTGCCGTCCGTGGATTTGATATGCGATTCATTAAGACCATAGCTCAGCATATGGTGGACAAGGAGTGGATGACCACTGAGGAGACTGACGCGTTGCTTGGGGAAATTGAGGAAAACCGTCCTCCAGTGGTCGAAAGACGTAAGCAGGTTGAGGTGGACGACGAGGATGAATTTGATATGGGAGACATGGGAGTGAGAGCGCCACCTATGGAGGACATAGATGCTTTGAAAGCTCAGTTGAATGCCGACCAAAGGCGAGCTCTGGACTACATGAATGGTGAAATAGCTGCAGAAAGACAGTTACTCGTCAACGTAGTTGGTGCTGCCGGCACTGGGAAGTCCTTCTTGCTGAAAACATTTATTGCATGCTGCCGACAACAACACCATCTCACTGTCTGATAGGAGGCTGTACTGTTCACAGTGCTTTTAAAATGGATATAAAAGCCCAATCCTTTCTGTACAAGGGCAGAGTTATTGCCAAAATGATGAGGGAAACTGATGTCTTTATCATTGACGAGTTCTCGCTGTTGGAGGCGAAAGTCATGATGGAAATAGATAACGTCATGAAGGGCATGTCCTGTGGCAAGTATAACCATACACCATTCGGTCACAGACATGTGGTATTGTTGGGGGATCCGGCTCAGCTGCCAGCCATTGATTTGGATATTTATGGCATTTGGACGTGGAACGGTTTCTTCAAATCTATTATACTGAATGAGGTCATGCGTCAAGACGACCCAGAGTTCCTGGCCATGTTACAGGACGTCAGGCGTGGTAACCTCAATCAAACATCTTTGGCCACACTGCGAAAACGTGTAGTCCCTCCTTCTTCCTACCCGAAACATGCAGCAGATTATGGCGTAAACGATGCGGTCATCGTGTCTCATCGTGTCGACAGGGATTCAATAAACAACGCCATACTTGAGAACATGGAGGGAGAGGAAACAGTTTTTACGGCCATCGACCTCAACAAGCAAGGCAATCCTGCCACGGCTGAGGAGTCAAAAAACATTGACATTTTCCAGAAAAGTTCTTTCCCGCGAGAGATACCTCTCAAGGTTGGAGCTCGGGTCATTCTCCTGAGAAACATGGAAATAGAGGCCGGATGGGTCAATGGCACTAGGGCTGAGGTTGTGCGAATCGTCAGCCAGAACTGTATTATCATACGTCATCTGGTCGACGGTATGGAGTTGTTGTTGGGACGTGTTGAACAAGATGTCGCATACGAGTATGCAACTGGCTCGCTAATGAGGAACTAGCTGCCTATTACACTGGGATGGTGTCTTACAACTCACAAGGTCCAAGGTATGACACTGGATCGGGCGTATGTTAAAATGGACGGTAAATTCTTTGCCAGTGGTCAGGCGTACACCGCACTGAGCAGAGTGCGACGGTGTTCTGATCTCACTCTGTTTGCCTTCGAACCAGTGGCAGTACGTCTCAGCCCGAGACATGCCTTAGTGCTGCAATATGGAGTCTACTAATGTCCTTTCTCCTGACGCCAAAGACATCAAGAGTAAAGAGATGAGGGCTCTGGTGAATCTCATAAAAAGTACACCGTATGACCCAGAAAAAGAGCTGAAAAGGCAGGCCCGAAGTAAGAAATTCAAAAAGTTTATCAATGACTCTGTCAAGAGGGCCAATGGAATTCCAGTTTCAAATCCTAGGAATAAATCCAAAACGTCGAAAAGGCCAGCTCCAAGTTCAAGTTCTAGCAAGAAATCAAAGAAGTCGAAAAGGCCAGCTCCAAGTTCAAGTCCAAGCAAGCCAAATAAGCGAAAGAGGGCGTCGGATCCTCCTCCTACTAAGGTTGCCGACGAGGCTGGTCATGATAATGCCGCAGAGCAGCCGATACCTGGATCTGGTCAAGCTGGGGAATCCTGCCACTCTCCGCCTGTTTCCAAAGGTGTTTGTCGAACTATTCCCAAGGTGCGACAAGGAGGCATAGTGCGTTACCAAGCCAGGGCCGGTCCCCTTTCTGACGCCCCAGAAGTGTTCATGTGGAAGAAGTCTCTGGCTAACCACATGCTGAACGAGGACTGTCATCGTACTCCGCTCATACCAGTCGACCGGTTTCCTTCTATGGTGCCCCAAAGTCATGTCACATCTCTCAATGATGCTGGCATGGGACTTGACATCATAAAAGGTGATGGAAACTGCTTCTACAGAGCGATATCAAAGGAGTTGTTTGGCACACAGGAATACTACCACGTTATAAGGTTGCATGCCATTCACTTTCTGCAGCTCCATCTGGACGTCCATATGCCTGTTATTACTGATGACATGGCCATCCAACGTCTTCTGCGTAATCCTGATGTGTTGATAAGTCGACAGGATGCTGCTGACTATGTAGCTAGGCATTACGAAGACAGGACATGGGCGTATAGCGCAAACTGCTATGCTGTGGCGGGCATGCTGGGTTGTGACATCCGAGTACTTAAACTCAATCCAAAAGGTGACTCGGTTTGGCACGTGGTCTCTCCGTTGGTGGCACTGGACGACAGGATTGTCCCCGCTCCGCCACAGCATTACACTCCTGTTATCTATAATGAACAGGTTGAAGGTCAGGGCACACATTTCACTCGTTGTTACAAAATGGCACCGCTGCCTGATGTAGAGTAGCACGTCTGGAACAGTCATTGTGTATATGTAGTCAGCCACTCAAAAATATTTTTAAACCAATTAAAAACTGCAGTCCTCACCTATGTCAAACGGTGTGTTTGTGCATCATCAATGCAGTCGTGGCCGAAAACACAGTTCAATTTGTGTGGCCAGTTTGTGCATCTGCAGTCCTGGTGTGGCATACGGCTAATGTCAACCAGATTGTGCATACAGTATAAACCATAACAAAAATCAAAGCATCGCTACAGACATCTTTCATCTAGGTGGGTAAAAAATCAAATAAGTGTTACCGTTTATTTATTTATTTACTATTCATAATAAACCCTCATTTGAAATACGCACAAATGTTATTAAAGAAAAGAAATATTTCATTTGCTGATATCTTAGCTGTATTTATCTGTCAATTGTGTAAGAATGTTTTATCTTGATAGTCATTGTACTAATACTACTACTACAGCTACTAATAAGTTATCGGTAGCTGTAATTGTCTTACCATATTCTTAAAGTCTGCTTGTGTTGAATGGCAGATGAGTGACGTCTGTACGGCTGCAGACCTTGGACATGTGCGAGGGGTGGTGGTGGGCGACTCCCTGCTGAGGTGGGCCGAGCTCCCGGGCTTTGTATACATACCAGTGGCAACGAGCGCACAGTTAAGATGCAATCTGCAGAAAGTTCGTAAGGAGATTGGAAACTGCCTCGTGGTATGTTGCGGGTCCAACGACCTGGCGGACGGATCAAGTTACCAGGATGTGGTATCACATTTAATCGAGTTCAAAAATGAGGTAACTATCTAGTCTTCACAGTATTATACGTTAAAGTACTATAATCTAATAATAATACTACTATCCTATAATATAATAATATAAGTCATAGGTAATGTATTGTACAAAGTAGTAGCGGCCTGATAATTTACGAAAAACTACATTTTTTATGAGAAAGGGTTAAAAAATATGGAATATTCAGCAGACACGGTTTGTTATCTTCCACATATCTCTGTTTGTGACCGTGAAATTTTGGTGTAGGGCAGGGGCAAGCCTAAGCGGGAAAATTTTCACTTTGAATATTTTGTGTCGTGGCTATGCGGACTACGACAATCGTGTACCAAATATCATAATTTACAAAAAACTTTATTGGGTGAGAAATGTTTGGGGGGGGGGGAGAAATGCAATCTTTACCATAATCAGTGTGTGAATAATATTATTGTCAATATTTTTAGGCCAGCAGGCTTTTCGATGAAGTTTTAATATGTACTGTGCCACGGCGCCGACAGCTCAAACCCTTCGTGCGGAAGACTCTGAACAAGTGAGTGCAATGTTTTTCAAGTCGGTCAAATATAAAACATGGAATACAGTTTACTTTAGGAATGCGTACATGTCTGTGTTGCCAGTAGTTTAATTTTTTTTTTTAAAGAAAAATGCAATTGGTCAAGAAATTAAATTATCTTTAAGAAAGTTGGTGTTCACTTTCAACCCATCAACATTTCATTGCCTTGAAATTTGGTGTAGTAAATGAAACGCTAAGTTTTAATAAGTGACTCACCTTAACAATATCTGAATTTTCAGACGCATCCGTTCCCACTTCGAGGGCAGGGTGATTGACTTGGATCGTGCCCTGCCCGAGTTTCGGCTGTTCCGCAACGACCGCATCCATCCATTGCGGGCGGGTCTAGTCAGAATCGAGAAAGCAGTGAGTGATGTGGTTAAGGTAAGTCTTAAGCACTATAACATTGAATCATTTAAAGAACAAATGCCAAATTTTGCACCATAGTGAAAACTGTTATTTTCATTTTATAAAAATAATAAAAAATAAGCAGACATAATAATAAAAGTAGCATTGATCTATATGAATAGTATAAATTTCATTCTGCCATCTATTTCTGCCATGTATTATTAAGTCTACACATTTTCTGCCACCAGCCTCTTAGCATGGCTGACAAGCCGGAGGCAGCCAAAGAGGAGGCTGAGGTGCCCATGGAAGCCGACAATGGGGTGGCAGTAGGGGTAGACGATGGGTCGTTCGACCAGGTTCAAGAGGTAACTATAAATCTATGTTTTTAATGCTTCATACAGTAACACTGAATTAACTAAATGGTCAAACAGCACTACAAGGCACATGTTTCTTATCTCATCATAGTTGAAATGCTGCGTGCTCATTTTTCACCGGTAAAAAGGTCATCTATTTTTTCCTGTGCTGTTCTTTTCAGACAGTTGTTTGTATATTTGTTGCTATTTGTTATCAATTCAGATCAGTCAGACAGGTGGAGACGGAGCAGCACGGGTTGGTCAGATGCTAAGAGGGGGGGGACGGGGTATCATCAGGAGCCGACTCGGCCACAAATCAGTAAGTATCTCACATATAGAACTTCTTTGGTTTACTTTGTCTGTTATTTGTTAACGTGTATAACATGCATTACAGTTCTTTACTTCTGTATGCAGTTGCTCTTTGTCATACAGGGTCAGTTTACACGTACAGTGCTTTTGGACTTACTTTGGTTTTCTTTACAGAGGGGTGGCGTACATAAACGCCAGAACCACAAGAGGCGACATGCTCGTGGTGCTCGTGGTGGTCGGGTCCCGCCAACTCGTGGTGGTCATGCTGGATATGGTGGCGCCAACCACAAGCGGGTCCTGGGAAGTCGTGGTGCAGGGCCAGTTCACTCCGTTGCGCATCCAGGGCCAGTTCACTCCGTTGCGCGTCCAGTGGCAGTTCCAGTTCCTGCGCTGCTGCCGCGTTCAGCCAAACCAACAATTGTGATCGAAAATGTAAGTGCTTTTACAAACTTATTGAGTAAGCGCAAGTGGTGTATTTCTTTTTTTAAATTCATTTTGAAGTATTATGGTATGGAAGGGTGTTTAATGTGACAAATAGAATCGTCCATTCAATATTAATCATTTAATACATTAAATCATTTCATACATTCTCACTATGCACCGCTATGTGGTATATCCTGCCATTGTTTAATGTGAAACATCACAATGTTAAACTTACCTGTGGTTCACTTTCTCTTTATTGTAGGCCACGTTCTACTGGGGTACAGAGATGTGAATAAGTCACTGTAACGGGTTGACTATAAAGTCTAACTGTTATTGTTGTATATCTATTGTATGTTGTATGATGTAAGACAACACGGTTCTATTGTGTTTAATAACTGTTTTATTCATCTAACTAGTGTCGTCGGTTCGTTACATACACCGACTCCTCTAGTTCGGTTATCTATACGGTAGTGTACCGGTACCACCTTCGGTTACCGTCGGTAGTTGTTACATAAGCATTTTACATAACTAAACCTAACAGGTGGCGCTGCTAGTACGGTCACGTGGCTATGCAGCGCTGTATATAAGACGGCTACTTCTCCATTGGAAGTCAGTCAGGTTTGGGACTGTCGTGACATGACCACCCTGTGCTCACGGGCTTAACTCTATGCTATAGGGTTGCCCCACTGTATTATATATCTGTTCTGATCTTGTATATCCGCTGGTTATACTTGTACTATAATACCCAAGAGTTACCTTTACAATAAAGTCGCCGTATATTAAAGTCTAATTTACCTTGTCTGGTTTTTGTACTCAAGTGTTACATACGTAGTAAGAGACCAACTACATTTGTGCCGTGACCACTTGATCGAACCGACCATTGATAGGGTATTAAATAGACTTACAGTATATGGATTACCTATACGATTTTGTCAGCTCGTTCAGCGGCAGGACTAAAACCCCTGCTGAGGAACGTGAAGAAGCCGTACAGAATGTACGCTTCTTCACAGGCAAATCCAATAGGCGGGAGAGCCGGGCAGCCTTGGAGGTGCCCGGTGACGACCTCTCCCAAGAAGCAATAGGTGATCCTATTGTGGAAGCCTTTACCAAAGGAGAGGATGGGGAGCAATCTCCAATCCCGGGACCCTTTGATATAAGCTCCAGGAGATCGTTGGACTCCCTTTCCACGAATCTTTTCTGTCCTGAGGGTCAGAAAATACCGGGTAGAGAGCCTAAAACTCTCGGCCCAGCTGCCTTCGGTTCTACACCGACGGTAGCAGATCCTTCATTGGATCCAGACACGTCGGTTTTCACTGATGGTGCCACTCCTACACCGAACGGTATGGGGGGTGGCGGGCTATCAAAGAAGACTAATGTGGCAACAGAAGCTCCTGGTAAGGGGTACCCGCCAGCAGTAGATGAGCCATCCAGTTTACCACTGGATGGGGACCTACTAGCTGCCATGGGTATCCCCACCAGGAAAACTGAGTTGCATGAGCTCGCGGAAGCCCGGAGGGAACTTGCTTCCATCAATCAAACTAGGAAGTTATTCCTAAGGGAGGTTGATGAGAAGAAAAAGTTCCTACTGGAACTCCAGAACGAGATGGCTTCCCACAAGGTGGAGGTTGACAAACTTTTGCACCAGAGGGTGTCTGGCGAATGTGAGGTTGCAAGCTTAACTTCCTTGGGAAAGGATTTGAGCACGCAGCTCCACTTAGCCAGACAAGACCTCGCAAGCTTAAGGCAAGTCAATCAGGACCTGAAGACGAAGTCGGAGCAAGTACCACCACCTACCACGGTGGTACCTCCAGTCATACCCGCACCCAGTGTGTACACGACAGTGACACCTTCAAGTGTCCCGCCGCTAGTACACACCACGGTAACAGGTATGACACCTCAGATGGGGGCTAGCTATCTACAGACTCCGGTCTGTGGTGGCGCCTTTGGAGGCACGGCAACACCTCCAGGGTACACCCACCCATCTACTGGTTCAACGATGTTGAATCAGCAGCAGACCATGGTCTCAGTTCCGGTACCAAAACCCAGAGCTAGACAGGGCTTAACTCCTGTCCAGCGGGCTAAGTATGACCGGAACCCGGCTATTGAGAAGCTGGGGACAGACATCGTCCCGAGGGACATCGATGAACTGGATGAACGGTATGCTCCTTTCAACTTTGGGGAGATCAAACATCCTGATGCAGCCCGTCAAAAGGCCATCGATATTCCGCCTTTCACAGGGTCACCACCCTGGAGAAAGTACAAAGTTCGGTTCAAGGCTATTGTGGAGAGCAATCGCTGGAACAATCAGCAAGCGCTGGTTGCTCTGAAGCAGGCACTCTGCAACGGGCCAGGTGAACCAGCCCTTTTGGCGTTCGAGAGAGTGAAGATCAAGACATTGAGCTCACTTGAAGAAACAGCTGAATGGGCGATTGGGAAGATTGGTGAGCATGACCCAAGGACTCAGCTACTCAAACGTGTCCAACGCAAGGACGAGCATCTGAGATCCTACGGATTTGCTCTACAGGAACTGATATCCGAGTGTTATCAGGGATGTAGACCTGACACCCCCACTGTCATCCAGGAGTTAACCTCCAGGTTTGTCAATGGAGTCAGGGACACCAATCTCCAGGCATATCTGCGGGAGAAATGGCAGCCGGACTTATCTCTAGCTGACCTTTTTGACCATGCAGATGTGTATGACACCAAACAGGCTGTTTTTCCTAGTGGAGGAGTGTCGGCAGCTCCATCTGTGGCCCCGAAAGGAGCTCAGGTGGTAGAGGCCGCCACAAAACCACCTAAGAAGAAACAGCCCGCCTCCGAGGAGGTGGCGGCAGTAATGCCTGACAGGGACATGGAAAAGATGATTGAGGGTTTGTTGCGGAAGCACTTAGAAAAGAGCTCTGCGTCCACTTCTGATTCTGGATCTGGAAAGAGAAGGAAAAAGAAGAAAAAGGACACGAAACCTCAGCCATGTAGACGCTGTCAAAAGATGGGTCATTGGGCTAGCGAATGCAAAGCCCCTGCACCCGTCGCTGCTAAAACCGAAAAGGAGACGGAAAACTGAATGGGGCCCATCCTCTTGGCAAGGATGGCGCCCCCACAGTTAGCCATGCCTGTAAGGGATTGGTAGACGGTGTTAACTCTTCCATGAACCAAGGCGGCGCAGAGGCAGAAGGGTCTGTACAACCTGTAAGCGTCTGGCAAGGCGGGGCTGGCAAGGACGAACGGAATCCGGAGGATTCTGTAGTCGCTGGCTTAGAGGAGTCTTGGTTAGAATCGATTGCACAGAGCAGTGTGATTCAAGACTCCCCGAGCGACCCGTGTTGGGATTATCTCCTGACAAAAGGGGTTGCTATGGATGGAGGGGGAAGCCCGATGCTGACCTCTGAGTGTGTCCCTTTACGGGGACAGCGTTGGTACCTGAGTCTGGTTATTTCCGGGACGCGTGGTGAATTTTTGGTCGACACGGGTGCATCCCACACCTTGGTCGATCGTAAATTCATGGCCCGTCTTTGCAACCAGCCCGAAGCTCCGCTACTAGGAGTAAAGGCTCGGACTGCTACGGGAGATAGTATGCAGACTTATGGCAGAACTGTAAAACCTATGTTGGTTGATGGCAAGACATACTGGATATGTCCAACCATCACCGACATCACTGATGATGGCATACTGGGGATGGACTTTGCTGCTCTTTACGGGGTAACAATGAACACCGCAACGGGCCGACTTCAGATTAAACATCCTTATAAGCAATCTGTACAGTGCGTTTTAAGGAATGGTTCTTCTGTGGCGTCAGTGGCACAAGACACAAAGTTGGCAGCAGGACATGTATCCGATGTCCTAGTCAGCTGCGTGGGGGTGCAGGCCAAACGGCCGGGAATGTTTGAACCAGAAGATCAAAAGCTCTCTGAGTTAGGTCTTGCTGGCTATCATACTTACCTGGCCAACGCTCGTTGGGGGGTGATACCGATTTGTAACTCGAGTAGTAGAGAAATCACTCTACGAAAAGGGACGCCTATTGGTAACACCACACGAGCATATGGGGTAGACTCACTAACTACGGACTTTGTGGAAGTAGGTGTGGTGGCGGGAGACTCTTTCCACGAAGAGGCTCTAGCTAAATCCAACCTACCGAAACATTTAAGGTCCCTGTTGTGTGAGTCACACCTCACAACCCTAGAGAGCGAAATGGTGGCAAATGAGCTGTCGGAGTTATCTGACGCCTTTGCGCAACCAGGAGATCCTCTAGGGCGTACCAATACGGTACAACACCGGGTTGACACTGGGGACGCGCTTCCCAGTAGAATCCCCTACCGTCGGTTACCCATGGCTAAAAAAAGTGCTATGGAGGCTGAGGTAGAAAAGATGTTGGATGAAGATGTGATTCAACCTAGTGAGAGTCCATGGTCAAGTCCTGTGGTGATGGTCACCAAGAAGGATGGTTCCTGTCGATTTTGCATCGACTATAGGAAGTTGAACGGACTCACTAGGAAGAATGCATATCCTCTACCTCGGATAGATGAATGTGTGGAATCTCTGGGTGGGGCGAAATGGTTCTGTACACTAGATTTACAATCTGGTTATTGGCAGATCGGCATGGACCCCCGGGACCGAGAAAAAACCGCATTTTCTACCCATATGGGACTATTTGAGTTCAACGTCATGCCATTTGGGCTATGCAATGCCCCGGCAACCTTCGAGGCAATGATGGAAACCATGTTACGGGGTTTACTTTGGAAAAAGTGCCTAGTATACTTGGACGACATCATCGTCTTCGGTGGTTCTGTGGAGGAAACTCTACAGAACCTCCAAGCTGTGCTGAAACGCATCTTATCATATGGTCTGAAATTGAAACCTTCAAAGTGCAAGCTTTTTAGGAAGTCAGTTGAATACCTAGGTAGAATTGTTTCTGAACATGGCATCATGGCTGATCCTCATAAGATCGAAGTGGTACAGAACTGGCCTCGTCCGATGGACACGAAGGAGATACGCTCTTTCATCGGGTTTTGTTCATACTACAGAGATTTTATACCTGGATTCTCGAGAGTCGCAGCTCCCTTACAAGAGCTGATGATTGGAGAGAAGAAGGCTAAGGCTAAAATAGTCTGGTCTCCAGCCGCAGAACAGTCTTTCAGTGAGTTAAAGAGACTCTTCTTAGAAACACCTGTTTTGCACTACCCTGCACCTGTTGGTAAGTTCATCTTGGACACTGATGCTTCTAATACAAGTATTGGTGCTGCCTTGTCGCAGATCCAGGATGGGCGAGAAGTGCCGCTGGCATTTTCGTCCAACAGTCTAAGCAAAACACAACGTA
Organism: Harmothoe impar; assembly: GCA_947462335.1. NCBI lineage: Eukaryota > Metazoa > Annelida > Polychaeta > Phyllodocida > Polynoidae > Harmothoe > Harmothoe impar. The sequence goes on along the minus strand of OX381709.1, from coordinate 77,929,955 downwards.
ACTACTGCACAACCAAGCGTGAACTCTTGGCAGTGGTGGTTTACACAAAAAAGTACAGACATTTCCTATATGGTGGGAATTATCTCGTACGGACGGATCATTCATCTCTGCAGTGGCTCCTTAACTTCAAGGACGCTGAGGGGATGATGGGTAGATGGTTGAACCACCTCTCTGAGTTTGGCATGACGAATGAGCATATCATACACAGGAGTGGAGTAGATCATGTGAATGCGGACAGCTTGTCCCGCTATCCTATCCGGAACTGTCACCGTGTAGACTGCCGAGACTGTGGGTCTCACAATGCAGTGATTGCGTCTGTGGGTGCGAAAGTTCCTAACTGGACGTTAAATCACTTGAAGGATGAGCAGCTTGCAGATCCAGCTATTTTGAGGGTGTACTCCTTGAAGTTGTTGGGCCTGTCCAAGCCTGTTCGCCCCGCACTTTCGCTGGAATGTAAAGAAGTTAGACAACTGTTAGCTCAGTGGGATAATCTTTTTATACGGAACAGTGTATTGTGCCGCTGGAGGGTGCAACCTGGCAGGAAGAGAACAGCTCAGTCTGTAGTGCCTTTGTCACTCAGACTACAGTTGCTCAATTACTGTCATGGCCACCGAACTTCAGCACACTTTGGCAGACAACGGACTGAGGCAAAGATTAAGAGTAGATATTACTGGCCTGGTATGACTTTGGACATACGGCGTTGGGTGAAACAATGTCCCCAATGCTGTTTATCAAAGCCTGGACCTGGTATTGGTAAACTACCTCTAAGTCAAGAGCTATTCGGTGTTCGATTTGCCCGGATCGCTGTTGATATCATTAGTGGTTTCAACACGACCCCCCGTGGGAATACCTGTATGATGGTGGTACAGGACTACTATACCAAGTATGTCCAAGTATATCCGTTGGTAAATCATACAGCTGTTACCTGCGCAGAAGCACTTTTCGAGAATTGGATCCTCACGTGGGGAGGTCCTTTAATGCTTCACTCCGACCAGGGTCGTGAGTTTGAATCTCGACTGTGGGCAGAACTGTGTAGTAAAATACACATCTGCAAGACGCATACGAACCCCTACCGACCTCAATCGGATGGTATGGTGGAACGTTTCAATCGGACGTTGATCCAATGTCTCACGACAATGGTTAATGAGCAACGGGATGATTGGGATGAGCACGCTCGCTATATCTCCCATGCTTACAATGCTACCGAACATGCGTCGACGGGCTGTACGCCTAATATGCTCGTAATGGGTGAAGACATAGTCATGCCTAGTGACATGGTCTATGGAGTGCAGGGACACCAGCTCGAGCAACCCTGCACAGTGATGTTTGTTGAGTCACTTCGACAATCATTACGCGAGTCCTATGGAGTAGTAAGGGACAACTTGGAAAAATCTGCTAGTTTGCAGAAGGTGGGCTATGACACGGGCCTTAAACTCCGCCAATTCAAGGTGGGGGATAAGGTCGCGAGATTTAGCACACCAAATTCCAAAGTCAAGACCCTGTACTCCTGGGATGGTCCGCATACGGTTACTATGGTGGTTAGTGAAACTACTGTAGTAATACGGTTGCAAAAAGGGACTCTCACTAAATCACATGTGGCTAGACTCCGACCTTGGTATGGAGTTCCATATATAGATGACGGTGAAGATTCCCTCGGTGCTGGTCGAGTACCAGCACCAACCGACCCTGCGCTACCGAAGATACCGAAGGCAGGACCAACGGTCATACCGTCGGTACCGACGGTAGCGCGCCGAAGGGGTCGTCCTAGGAAATTACCGATTGAACCACAGTCGTGTGTTACCAAGCCCAAGCGCGGTAGGCCTCGTAAAAAAGGGTCAGCTGTGCGTAAAGGACTAACCGTAGGCACCGGTAAACAAAGCAATGTGATACCTCCGGTGTCATCATTGCTGGACATACCGGTACAAGGTCTACGGAGGAGCACACGTGTCAGAGAGCGAGATAAAATTGTGTAAACATTTTTTTCTTACCTTGTTGACGACATTTAGCTGCTGGCTTGATTAAATTTCCATGGACAGTTCCGTACTGGGCCGGTGGTCATTGGCCCGGTACTCGATCACCAAAACACAACGAGAAGAGACGGGTTATCCGGTGTGGTTATCCGTTGGAGGTAGAAAAGCACGTGTCCAGGGCGGGTGGCTGGCTTTGCCGATTAATTCTAAGTATGGGATTAGTTTTGACCACATATTGCTTAGTGACACGCTGCTGTGTATATCCTCTAACGCCGGTATATCATTCCCGGGTTTTCCGGTGGCTACGCCACGAAAATGGTAAACAACAGTGAGAGTTCCCACCGTCGGATATGCCAGGCGTGGGAAGGGCGCTGCCCGCGTCACCTGATCGATTTCTCCCGCCAAATGAGCCGTGAGAAATTGGGTCACCTCGTCGCGTCTTGGAGACGTGACCCCTGATTGGCTGAGAAGCCGGTCAAGGGGCGGGGTCATGGGGGACGGGTGGGGTATATAAGCCCCACAGGCAGCCAGGCTTCTTCAGATCAGCACGTTTGCCCGTAGGGTAACGTGTTGATCAGTGGTGCCTAGGTCTGCCCGGCAGTACCTACACTGTTGTTTACTTGCTGTGCTACTAAAGGCTCGGGTGAGTGAACCGTGAGGTTCACCTACGCCTGAGCTAACAGTATGGCAGCCCGTGTAGATGGCACATGCACGGCCCCGGAGAAGGCTGAGGCCTCCGACGGGGATGACCGAGTTCTCGAGTCTGACACGGAAATGGACACTACCGGTGCTCCAACCGTCGGTCAAGGCTCGGCTTCGGTACCAGCTGAACCTAACCCTGAGGGGTCGGGTGATGTTGTTCCGAAAACAGAACCTGGTCTGGGTGGTAGTAATACCAACCAGGAGGAGAACCCTGCAGGGGGATCTTCTCCGAAACCCGCCGGTGTATTGGCACAAGAACCGACGGTCCCTGATGGTGATTCATCAGACGGGTCCACGGTTCGTGCTAAGACCAAACGGAAGCGGAAGCGTAAGAGGAGGATTGCATCTTCCCCTGAAACTCCTGCTACCGAAGAGGTCGCACCGACTGAGGCAGATAGGCTCAAAGCTGTTGCTGATAGACTGTCCAAGGCGGAAGCCGAGGGATGGTCTGTCGCAGAGAGCAGAGCCAATCGCCGCCTCCGCGCCAAGGCAGCGCATGTTCGTCTAAACCTGTGTCTCCGTGATGATGACCGGAAGAACCTGAGCCTTTCTGACTTAGTTCAGGAAAATGGCAAAATGGCTCTTCCTGCACCTCACACGACCGAGGGTTCAGACGACGAAGACTGGTTGACAGGTGATTCCCACCCCATTGACTGGTACCTCGTGTACCTCAGGGCGGTGTTGGAAGGGAATAAACCTAACATCCACAGGTCATGCCGTCCCAAGCTGAAATATGCTTGGAAGAACTACGTGCCAGGGGATCCCTGCCCGTATGTTCGCTGTCAGCGCCTGAAGGGGGCTTCGACAGCTGCAAAACGGTGGCCGAACCTGTTCAAGTTCGCCCGTCATTTAGTAGAGAAGCACATGAATGTGCGTCCCTACTTGTACTGTGTGAGTGGGAGTACTAGTACTTCCTGCCCTGAGTACAGTGACGGGGAGCTATTCCGTTGCCAACGGAGGGCTGGTTTGGTAAGGCATCTTTGCGACAATAAGGGCGTTCACAAGCGCACTATTAGTCGTGGAGTTGAGGCTGCACTGAAGGTTTGGGGGTGCCACAAACGTGTAGGGAATCTACAGTATAAGTGGCGAACCAACAAACTTAAACAGTGGAATTACCTCACGGAGGCTGACTGGGAGAGATTGTGTAAGGGCGCCAAGTGCGAACAAACCGATCTCGGGCCAGATACAGAAACTCCCATGCCCACTGTCAGAAAGGATACCCCTCCTAAGAAGAAAGATCTGAAAAGGGGCCGCCAGTCATCCAAAGATGATACCAAAGGTGGACGTGACCGTTCCCGCAGTGAACCTGCGAAGAAACGTGTCGCCACCGCCACGGTAACATCTGAGGTCGACCGTAGCCAAACCGTCGGTACCGTCACGGTATCTTCGGTTGCATTGCCCCCGGTTGCTGATCAACTGCCCAGGCAGGAGAGACAGAAACTGGGTGATGCACTGGCTATTGTTCAGAATTCTTTGGGTGACGAGCAGGCGGGTCAGGTTGCTGCTGACTATGTCAAGCAGTACAAGTGGAGCCAGAAGCAAAAGAAAGCTTCAGCTCCACAGGAGAGTATCTCACCTATCAGTGACGCTGAACAGGTAGAGGTACAACAGCCGGATGGGGCGTCAGCCCAGCCGACTGCTCCACCCCAGCACGGAGCAACCTCTGACCCCGCAAGGGATGACGAGGTGACTCCAGTACCTGAGCACAGGGCTGTTGACGAAGGGCTAGCAGGGTTACCTGTGTTGCCTGGAGACGGTCCTGCTTATGACACTGGATTCTCTGACACTCTAGTCCCCGGATTTGAGTGCTACAGAGCTAAGATGGCTGAAAACGCAAGTAAGCTACTCCAGTTTCAGGTTTCTTTCTTGGAGAAGTCCTACTTTGAGCAGTACAAGTTGCTCAGAGAACAGGCTATCCGGGAAGGGAAAGCTTGGGTTGCTGAACGCACCAGAGTCCTTGCCGAGCGTGAGGCGAGTCTGGAGCAAGATCATGCCCTCTGGAGGGCTACGATCGAACAGCTTGAATCAAGGTTGACAACTTGTGACGCCAAGTTCTTCCGGCAGTTCGGGCTAAAGCTGACAGAGTGGGAGAGAACTGGTTTTCCAGATCTCCAGTCCAGGTTGGGGCTTGCCGCAAGGCCTGCTCCTCCTGTGACCCCGGTACTGTCAGTACACCCACCTAGGTATGAGATGCCATTCTCTTTCATGGCACACTCTACCCGGGTGGTCAGTGGCGGGGAGCCTACTGCGGCGCCGAGTACCCTCTCGGTAGCCCCAGGTGGAGCCCTTCCTCTCCAGGTGGAGGCTGCTGTGGTTTACACCACGGAGGCCCCTCCTGGAGGAAGTCCTGATGGGGAAGGAAAGCCATCCGGCGGTGTCCCTATGGACACCTAAGGATGGTCCCCTGTCAGGCCCTCTGGGGTGCACTGTTCCGCCCCTCGGAGGTAAAACTAAACCATCGACGCAGCTACACGCCCCTGGACAACCGAAGCAGACCGACGGTGCTGTCGTGACTTAACCTAGTCACTACTGCCACCACACTGGAAGCAGCCTGATGTCTTCAAACCGTGGTTTACTACTAAGCCACAACCGTCGGTTCTCTACTACTGTCCAGGGCTCCTGATCCTGTGGTCGCATTCTACTATTGTGACCTATGAACTATTATGGATCATCCTCCTGTGATAATTATTTATAAGGAGGCACGGACCTACCTTTTTATATTTATATTTCACAAGAGATGGAAGTACTATACCGGTACTGGACTCTATCCATCTCTACCACCATAAACTGCTAGGTACTGGAGTACCGCCCCTAATAAGGATGACGATCTATCCCACCTTATTTAGGATACGCTACTATGGATTTTTATATATAAACTTTTCTACGCCAAAGGAAGTGAGAGCTATTATAGTTCTATTATTTATATATAAGGACACTAACTCCACACGGATTCGCACCATTGCTGAATGTAGTAGGTGATGTGTTGAGTTTCCAAGGTGGTTATTTGGTGCCTTTTACTTTTAACTGATACTAGTCTAGGACTATCAGTTGGACAGTTTTTATATCATGTGCCTACGGGACTATGGTTTGATACCAAAGACTATATTGTTGATATAAACTTTATATACATGTTAACCTGGTTGTTCATGTATGTATGCCTGTTGTTACTATGAGTAGAAATGTTACTTGTTGATAAATAGATATACGTGGTATATAATGTATCCAAGAGGTATTATTATTATAAAACCAACCCTTCCTACATTCTTAAGGGGGGTAGTGTAACGGGTTGACTATAAAGTCTAACTGTTATTGTTGTATATCTATTGTATGTTGTATGATGTAAGACAACACGGTTCTATTGTGTTTAATAACTGTTTTATTCATCTAACTAGTGTCGTCGGTTCGTTACATACACCGACTCCTCTAGTTCGGTTATCTATACGGTAGTGTACCGGTACCACCTTCGGTTACCGTCGGTAGTTGTTACATAAGCATTTTACATAACTAAACCTAACAGGTGGCGCTGCTAGTACGGTCACGTGGCTATGCAGCGCTGTATATAAGACGGCTACTTCTCCATTGGAAGTCAGTCAGGTTTGGGACTGTCGTGACATGACCACCCTGTGCTCACGGGCTTAACTCTATGCTATAGGGTTGCCCCACTGTATTATATATCTGTTCTGATCTTGTATATCCGCTGGTTATACTTGTACTATAATACCCAAGAGTTACCTTTACAATAAAGTCGCCGTATATTAAAGTCTAATTTACCTTGTCTGGTTTTTGTACTCAAGTGTTACATACGTAGTAAGAGACCAACTACATCACCATGAGCCATTGAGCTGCAATCAAAACCGTCATGTATATAATATATTATAAGTTATCTTCTCCACACCTATGTATATATATCACTACCATACATCTTATATTTTTTCATCTATTTATATATTGTATTTAATCTATGTATATATATCAGCTAATGTCAGCCAGAAAAATTATCAGAATAATGGAAATAAAATTAATTCTTAAATTATATTGAACTCAACAACTTTGTTGCCTTCTTTGCCACACATTGAATATAGATCAGAAAAAGGAAAATAAATAAAAATTCCAAAAAAAATCCTAGGTTTAGAAAAATTTTAAAAGAAAAAAGGTCAAAGGTAAAACACATGGCTCATTCGGGCTAACTCCCGGGGGGGGGGGGAGCACTCTCACATTTATGTATACCATGTGTGTACATCACCCTTAATTTAGACCCCTTTTACCGGGACAAAATCCACAAGCAACACTACTGTTTTGGCGGCATAACTCCCAGAAATGTGCAAAAATCAGGACCTTTTTCATGGGACATCACCCCAAATTTGCCAAAATCAACCCCTTATTTAACAGAAACTGTGGGACATTTTGGGTGGATATTCCAGGCCTAAAAACATATCCCTTTTCACTCAAAATTGGCTGAAAAAGGACGCACAATGGCGGGTCGGCCCGTACCCGCCTGTGAGGCTAAAAAAGCACCCCTTTCCCGGTATTTTGTGTACGCATATAGTTACTATAGATGACATAGGGAGTGCCCCCCCCCACCCGGGGGGCTCACTGGAAATTGAGAAATTTAGTATTCCCGCTCATATTAGATCCAGGCTGTGGGCGGGGATATTGGAGCGCCAAATTGGTTCATCATATAGAGTAATAAACTGCACTTACTAAGTAAGTCCTGTCTCTGTTGTTCAATCATGCTGTAACGGCAATCTTGCACTCATACTAATTCAAATATACTTAGTGAATAACTGTTCAACATGGATATAGCCTAATCGTGTTGTTTACTTGAAGCCGTTAGAAACCGGAAGTGACAGTCGCGCTGGTACCCAGGTTGAAATAACAGCGGGCCCAGCGTCCCAACTCAACTTTTCCCGCCTCCTTTTTTTCATGTTTTGGAGTAGTCGTCTAGCATGAATACTTAACCAAATAAACTAAAATAATGCAACAAAACAGTATGAATAACGTAGAAATCTAATAACGTGCTGGCCCACGCTAGTCGCTACCTAGAAGAAACACATGTATTGTATTTGACGGCTTTCTGTCTGCTATGGAAAAACGCTGTTATCCGGTCAGCTTTGTGACGTCATGAAAGGCATGTCAAGTCAGGATCCAACATCCAACAAGGCAACATGTCGGCACACACTTGCCAACTTTTCCTGATGGGGAATCTGGCGATTTATCGCCCCGTGGTCGAGCCCTGGCCTGGATCTCCGGGAGGGATTTTCAGAATTCTCCATCGATATCAAGACATAAGCACTGGGACGTAAGTATCATATAACAACTAGACAATCAGTATTTTATGGGCGCCGTCGACAAATTTGCGCTATGGCTATCTGATAAAAAGTCGGCCATTTTTAAATACCGGCACCCACCCAGTAATCCCTGCTATATTTCTAACAGTGTTAGAAAGGTGCCTGCAGAGGGGTAAAAAATAACCCTTACGTACGTTTCCAGTTTTTGAGGAACGCTTGAATTGTGGTATTCACCTTTTTTCTTTGGAAATGTGCATGTGTCACTATGCTTCAATGGGTCCTTCCATTATAAGGCCCCCAGACGGGGGGGGGGGGGGTGGCTGTGTCAATTGTTGAATTCAAGAAATGCCAATGTCCCTTGTCGATTATAAGAAATAGGTCTTGTCCCTTGTCACTAGACCCATGTCGATTTGTCGATTTTACCTGTCTGGAGCCCTATTATATACCTTTAAGGGAGTGATCATTTTTTAACAACAAGGGGGGGGGGGTGGTGTTCTTCCGCGGGATTCCCCCCCCCCGGTAAAGGGGTTCAAATCGCCCCCCACCTAAAGGGGTGTAAAAAAACGGAAAGCCAACCCCATTTAGGGGGGGGGGGTGCTGTTTGGAAAAAGAAAAATACGTCTCTTTATTCTTTTTCTTTTATTCAATTGTAATGCATGTACTAAATCACCTATTTTTCTCTCCACTTTCCACAGAGTTTTCTACTCGTACGAGGTGCTAGTTACGCCGGCCTGTCCCTGGGCCCCGCCCGGATGGCACCTCCCGTCGAACCCTCCGCAGGCACAGGCCTTGGGCCCATGGGGCCCTTTTGGGTTGGCACCGTTCGTGTGGGGGCCAACCCCCAAACTCCTAAATGGAAATTGAGGTAGGTTTTTTTGAATAGAATAATTCATTATGAACTCCACACTACTGCTTTATCCTGTAAGGTAGTGTTCATTTATTATTTACAGGGGGGGGGGGGTGGTGGGTATGTGGGGGGGGGGCGTAAACATTTCCCACCCCTTCTCAGGGGGGTGGGTAAACAATTCTTAATCCTCTTGAGGGGGGGGGGGCGTAAAAATTTAATTCCCTTTTTACCCAAGAAGCCCGCCCGTTACTATAGTTCAAATGGGGGGGGGGTTCGGCTAGGGAGGCGCGAAACATTACACGTGCTCTAGAAGGGGGGGGGGGGCGTGATTATTTTTTCCCCCTTCCGCATGAAATCTCACCACTCTTCCCCCCCTGTAACTGTAATGTGGAATTCAATGCTGGACAGAAATACCAAATTTCTCTCCCCCCCCACTCCCTGAGTTAGAAAATTAAGCAAATGAGCTAGGAATATTTTCAAACATTAATTGAGGGTCTATATTTACGTCTGTGTAAGTGGCAGTTTTTAGAATTTGGGCTAACTCCCTCAAAAAGTAAGATTACTTTTGGTCAAATTGCAGTCTAAGGCAGTACTTAGGAGTTCAATTCTGCACAGAGATACCACATTTCTCTACCCATATCCCCTGAGTCAAAAAATTAACCAAATGAGCTAGGAATACTTTTAAACCTAAATTTAGGGTCTATATTTACATGTGTGTGAGTGGCAGTTTTTAGAATTTGGGCTAACCTCCTAAGAAAAAAAGATTACTTTTGATCACATTGGACGCTCAGGCAGTACTGTGGAGTTTACGGTCAGACGAAAATACCAAATTTCTCTCCCCCCAGCCCCCGAGTCAAAAATCAAGCAATTCTGTCTCATCTTTTTCTGGTTATGCCATGGTTACAATGTAATAAACTATTTCATTTTACCTATTTCAGCTTTTCCCATACCAGCACATACTGCCCACGTAAGGACATACTGCCCACGTAAGGAGAAGGAGTTGAAGATCTACACGGACGACCCTCCGTCCCCGCCTCCCACCTCGTCCTCACACCTGGATGTGGATTAACTAGCACACACTTAGAGACATTCATCCCATTGTACATGTCATCACATCCCGCAACCAGGCGACCTGCTGCACAACAGATACCTACATGAAGACGACGATGAATGTGTCGGCGTGTCTAAATCTAGATTAAGTATCATCCCCTCACGGTTGCCCGTTTGGGAGAGGATTGGACGAGTTGATGGCAACTAGGCCTACAAGGTTCAAGATGTCTAGGTTAATGCAGGGCCTATTATTTCATTGTTTATCGAGTAAGTGCTGCGCGTGTGACGTCATAACGTCGCAAGGTGACGCCTGTTACTAGGCGATGCTCATGTTGCAACTGGTGCACAAAACAGGACGCTGTTGCTGGCCACCTGACCTCTTTCCCGCCGCGAGATATTTAGAAACATCTCAGCAGCAGGGGACGGGGGTGGGGGGGGGGGGGGGGGCGGGGTCTTAACTACTCCAGGGGCATAGATGTTTTATCTATCACAACTTTTTGGTAAAGGGGAGGGGAGGGGGTCTAAATGTGGCAAGATAAATGTCAAAGTAGGCCTAGACCTACCGGAAGATGTAGACTTTTATTTAGCTAGGCCTAGGTCTAGATCTTCGACTTTAAACATTGTATAAGTTTGTTATGCACGTTGTTATAGCTGTTGGCATTTCCATTACTAGGCCTAGGCCTATATATTATGCGGGATATAATGCCCTACAGGATATGATACAGAGTCAATTATGGGGTGCAAATAGTAGATCTGTGTTTGAATATAGCCCATTAGCCTATAGGCCTACAGGTCTTATCATCTATTATTATGATGCCAGATATAAATTATGTCAGAACATGATGTTGCCACTTCGCTGATGCAAGAAAGATGTGGCTTTGACCACGGTTGGGGCAAATTTTAACTTATATATATTACTCAAGTCATGTATCAGATTTAAGGGTTTATAATTTTTAAGGTACACTAAAAATGCATAATGGCTCACACGGGAGAAAAATGACCTGTGTGTTCAGACTGCGGTAAAGGATTCAGTCAGAAAGGTAACCTAAAGACACACATGATGACCCACACAGGAGAGAAACCTCATGTGTGTTTAGACTGTGGTAAAGGATTCAGTCAGCTAGTTAACCTGTCTTCAATATGGTTACAATTGTATTTCATTAAATTATGTGTAATCATAATCATACATTCCACGTAATAGGTGCACAGGGCCTACCAAGCGCACACCCCCCCCCTTTTTTTGGCACATTCTAAAAATATAAATAACGCTAAAAAAAATATCAATTTTGGACCCCCTTTGAACTTTTAAGTAGTGAAATTTGTCAATAATCTTTTTTTTAAATGCCCTGTGCGCTTATTACGCCTAATACTCTATTCTATTCTATTATTTAACAGATTACTATTTTTATATCATATTGTTAATATTTAATATTGTTAATATTTAAATACCATAATCATTCTTAGCGAATACATAACCAATATTAGAACGTGAATGTGTCACTTGGTCACAGACGTAGGGGTACAGTAGACTGGTCAGACCCATGTCTCTCTAGTCTATATCACCCCCACGTCTGGGACCAAGTGACACATTCACCTTCTAATATTGTATTTAATATATTCAAATTAAACTAATCAAGAAATTTGTCATATTTGTATTTAAATAAAAATCATTAATAAATATTTTAACTTTGAAGAGAAAAGTTGTTTGATACAGTTCATTGTTCAATTGTTCTTTTGCTCATAGATTACATTTCAAAAAAGTAAAGCATCGGCAGGTTATTCATAAGCAGGAGCCACTGGGAGCAAGGTGTACTTATATATGCCGTTCCAACCAACAATGTTTTTTGCTTACTAGCATTGCCTATATAGAAAGTACTTTTATTTATTTTTTATCAAAATCCAATGTATATTAGCTAGGTAGCCACATAGGACCATCGTGCAATTCTGGCCAGTACTATAGTCTATATACAAAGTGGGTGTAGCGTGCTCTGTATAGTATAGGGGGCGCCACATCAACAATACATATCAGCCAGTAGCATTGCCTATGTAAAATCTCAAGATATAATTTTGTTATGGGTTAACCCTTTTGTGGAGGGTGGTGGGTCTGCACTGGGGGACAATATGGGAGGAGGAGGGTGGTGTAGCAAGACGAGAGGTTTTTTTTGAGTGTGGAGACTATAAGGGGTTTTCTCATGTGGATTTTTAAATACATAAAATAAAAAATTGCATATGTTAGATTGAGATAACTTAAACTTTTGGGAAAAATGGTTGGCCCTGAAAAGGGCCGTTAGTAGAGTGGGTGAGGTGGGAGAGCTCACGTCGAGTACTCCTCAAGCATCTGTATCACTTCAGCGGGTATCTCTTGCTCCATACAGACGTCGAGCTTGGTCCTCTCGACGGTCTCTCTGATGAGTTGATCCGTCAGCTCACGGATCAGCTCATCCACCACCTCCTCCTGCACCTTTGCCACCTCCTGCTCTCGCTGGTGATCTGCTGAAAACAGCTTCTCAACCATCTCATCTATGACTGCTCGCGGAACGGCAACGTATCCTATCCCCGCCATTTTTACAAGTTGTCTGACTCCCCAGTTGAGATCAGCTGACATCACACAATTTTAAATTTCAATGACGTTGTGACGTCATCAGTGTAGGTTATTATCCGGGTTAGTATTAGTATAAGAGAACATTATTTTTCTTACATCTAGGTCTATCTGAGGGTTCGTAACTAGACCACACTGGACCTCATCCTACCAAAACCCTGCTTTACACACCTTTTATGTGGGTTCTGTCACATAGTCGCGTAGTGTGCCCTGTATAGTATAGGGGGCGCCACGTCAAGAATACATATCAGGCAGTAGCATTGCCTATGTAAAATCTCAAGATATAATTTTACAGGCTATTTCAGTCACACACAGGGCGTATTTGTATGGTACAGGGGGCGCCACCCCAACAACACCTATCAGCCAGTACTATTGCCTATTTAAAAACTCATAATATAATTTCATAGGCTGTGTGAGTTACACACGGCACTTATTTGTTTTGTCTCCGCTCAAGTACCCAGGCTGTTTTCTTTTATTGAAATTTGTGGCTGAAATCTGACCAGCAGAATTCAGCTTGCAAAAATTGTCTCCGCATCAAGTCGACTTGGCTCACCATTGGTGGGCCAATATCGCCAAGAGTGCGAGGAACAGGCGCAGAATAAGCATGCTCCACCTACACAACATGCAATGTGAGGTGGAGCCCAACACACAACATGCAATGTGAGTTGGAGCTTGCCGAGTGTTGGTGGTGTCCGGTCCTATATGTTCTGGCAACATCCAGACATGGGGTGTTTTACATCAGGCACGCCCTAAAGCTAGTATTTACAGTGTATTTTTAGTTCCTGTTTCAACAACAGTCCAACAGAATAAAAGAGCAGTACATGGTGTCCTTTTTGATGAAATACATCAGGTCTTGTGAACTTTATTTCCTCAAATACCAGATGTTTTCTGACATAGAAGCAACTTGCCAGTCATATTTCCCGCGTGGAGCTCAAAATATACCTGTCGCCACCATGTGGCAAAAATTGGTATCAACCCCAGTTTCCACACCAGGTGGCGCATCTGGTGCGTTTTGGTTTACTTTGTGTTTGCGTCTGCACGTCTTCTGCTAAAACAGCATCACAATACCTAACAATTCACATGTTGGCCGTACATTTAGTATCAAAATACATCATTTTCTCTACTGCACTGCTATGATAGACAAGAACACTTGGTTAGTGTCAGAGTTAACTGAAAATCAGTCATTCAGTTGACGCACTGCTTTTTACACCTCTCCTGTGGGTTTTTGTTATCAATAAGAAAGGCAAGCAGTGTCAGTTTAGGTACTTACTTGGTGGGCCTCACCGCCCACCGCCTTCATCACATTTGTGGTGATTTCTTGTCGACTTACCAGGATGGCTTTGTCAAGCCATCCACCTACGGCTGCTTCCCCATCAAGATAGTTGATGTCTTGCGGGACAGAGAGCTAATTTTTTTTAAGGCCTAGACTGTTGAGTTTAGGCCGACCAGAAAAATAAAAATAACTCTCCTATTACAATCCTTACTCAAGTCAATAAATTTGTTTATTCATTAGTTACAGGGGAGTGTGTGTTGGGGGGGGGGCAAAGATTATTCACCCTTCCCTGGGGGGGGGGGGGTTAAAATTGAATCCCCTTTCTAACAAAAAGGTCTGCGCGTCAGTATGGTTCAACCCGGGACACAAGAGCTCAAAATATACAAGTCTCGCCACCATGTGGCAAATATTGGTATCAACACCAGTTTCCACACCAGGTGGCACTTCTGGTGTGTTTTGTTTACTTTGTGTTTGCGTTTACACGTCTTCTGCTAAAACAGCATCACAATACCTAACAATTCACATGTTGGCCCTACATTTAGTATCAAAATCCACCATTTTCTCTACTGCACTGCTACGATAGACAAGAACAGTTGGTTAGTGTCAGAGTTAACTGAAAATCAGTCATTCAGTTGACGCACTGCTTTTTACACCTCTCCTGTGGGTTTTTGTTATCAATAAGAAAGGCAAGCAGTGTCAGTTTGGTTACTTACCTGGTGCCTCACCGCCCACTGCATAATAATGACATACCCATCCTCATATTTGTGGTCATTCATTTAACCACTTATCAGGATGGCTTTGTAGCAGATAGGTAATTTTTTTTTTTTTAAGGCCTAGACTATTGAGTTTAGGCCGACCAAAAAAATAAAAATCACTCTCCTATAACAATCCTTACTCAAGTCAATAAATTTGTTATGTTATCAAGTCAAGAAATCCCCTGTCCAAAAATGTTTCCAACCACAACCCTGCATAAATATTAAATCCAGTATCTTCTCAAACAAGTGAGGGCTAGCAAACAGATGTAATCTGTTTGCGCCCTCACTTGTATAATATAAAGTATTATCCCCAAAAAATAATTATCCCAACCCAGGGCTATTTGGCAAGAATGGCTCAAACTGAGATTAATGTTGGCTTACATCACTGCTCGGTCAGCATAATGTACGGAAGCAACTATTAAACCCTCCCTATCAAAGTGAAGTAGGCCTATGCACCAACGCCATGTAAATATAAGCGGCTGGAGTAGGAGTAGATCTCTGTAAAAAACCTCAACTAAAAGGTATGATATCTAGGACTTTAAACTAATGCCTTTCTATTTTTATATCACCCATGTTTGTGTGACATAATGCCTGATCAAAGATGGAATTATCCACCCAAAGGACTTTGGCTTTTACTCATCAATCAGGGCTTAATATCTGCCTCCAGACTGAGCTATTCATCAAAGGGAGCAGCTCCTGAGCAGCTCCTCCATCATAGGAGGGAGGCAGAGGGAGACAGCGGCCATTAATTATACTTATATATAGTTATCTGATCCACCAACAGCCTTCTTTATTTTGGTACACTGTAATATACCGTTTCCTTGTAATTGTACTTTAATCAGAATGTTATATGGTATTATGGCTGTTTAGAATGCTCATCAATTGTATATGTATTTGAATATGACTAGGTAACTAGCCCAATGTTTAGTGCTAACGTCCCTAGAACCACCTCCAGTACATCCACACTTCGGCATCATCCCTCATGGCCCACACCCCACTCTACATACAACCCTGTCTTCTTTTTTCCTGTATGGATACTTTATTAACCTTCAGCCTCTAGTTATAGAGTCCAGCAGTTCTCATAAACCTATCTTTAGTTACGGCAGTTAAGCTCTCAGTCGGGGCTCCAGAGAGTTTCTAGGCGTTGTAGATTTCAGCACCGGTCACTGCTGATTGAAGCGCTGATTCTCTCCAGTTATGAAATATCAGCGTATATATAGAAGCACTGACTTTGTCTTCAGTTTTACCTCCCTATTCTAGGCATTCTATGTATTACAAACAGGCAATTTATATAACAATAGAATACCATATTAGAATTATAAAAGGATACAAGGGTGGGAAATAGTTATAAGATACTCCCTGTGATTCCTCAGCACAAAGCCCCTCATATCACGTCCAGGGAAAGGCTGCACTTTATGTCTTCTTCCCCCCGAAACAGAAAAAATGTAGGCATTTCAGATCATCATTCGACTTATCCCTTTACACTTTCAATATTCTAGGGGAACCCATTATCAAGGATACTACAGAGCTTACCATAATGATAATGCCTATGTGGCTTATATGATTTGTCACAATTAGGGGTGCAGCCTAAGATTTAGGCTTACACGCAAGACGCTTATACTCTTTATATGCATGTAGTTGTGGATGCAATTCTCCACCTCATGCAATTCCAACCCCAATACTTCTCGCCATCCATGTCTCGATCAATAGTCCTATATGGAGCTAAATTAATTGATATACTGGTAATTCAGTTATGTCACATAGGTAGGGTTTTAATTGAATTAATCCTCCCTTCAACCGGCATATACTTTAACCTCTGACACCAATTACCACCAGCATATTACATACTGTCCTACAATACTTAGGATATTGGTCAATTTGGATAGTCATACAATATGTATGTACACATCGCATTCAGCATCGCCAATATATGTCAAATTGACATTTCAGCTATTAGTTTGTGGTACTCAAACTTAGATCTATGGGACTATGTAGACTCTATTGTATTCTATATTAATTTATCTATACTGAATCGTACAGGACAAAGGCCTGCAATTATGATAAGTCCAGTTGAAGATCTAAAGTTATATGTACAACATTTTAGTACCTTTTATTACCTATGCCTACATGATTGTTCTAAGTTTGATGTTCTTTTGTAATTCAAGCATTAGGTTCCTTCTAATGCAACTGCTAATTCCTATTTTCCTTTTTTCCTTTTAGTATCTGAGATGAAGGGGTATTTTCCTCAATGAATGATGTGCTTGTGACACTTAGTATCTTATTAATTGCGACCTTCTTTACACACATATATTGAGCAGTGTCTACCAATTATTGTTTCGTGAGACTGCCAACTATTGATGTGTACATTTACAAAGGTACTCCTACTGTTACTTCACATTTACAATGGACACATGCTTTTACACAGCAATGGCACAATTGTGTCCATTAATCTGGAAAGAATGCAAATTAACATTCTACAGTGTTTTATAATTACCCTAAATAGAGAGTGTGAATGACATGTTTTGCACATCTTATATTGTGACCAAGGTTCTTCATCCAATGTTTCAATTGTTCCTAGATGTAATAAGATAGGATTGATTTATTGCTATCTCTGAAGAAATTAGGCAAAAATATTCAAAGGAACTGATTTTATTTGATACAAAATTCCAAAGATTTAATCTAGACTGTCTGAAACTGTTTTTGTATTAAAGTAGTAAATGGTACCAGTTGCTGGTCTGATGTAGCCCAAGTTCAATAATACTTCATCAAAGTCACCCAGTTGAATGTCAGCTTGAATATTTGATGACTCTCAGAGGTAAAGAGCAACAATGCCGAACACTTGAATTGAATCATTTCCATCATAAGGTGAAATGTATTAACAAGAGCCATAATTGCAATAATCTAGAAGATATCATATCAATCAATAAAAGGTTTATAGTTGTGAAACATAGCATGAGAACATAACATGAACTCAAATACATGACATGCAGTGCTAGATATTAAGGAACAACTTAATAACAACCATCATTAATGAGTTCCCAGCACTAAAGACCTATTGATTTTCACATTCCTCTATTGATTCCAGAAGCTCTAAATCAAGATCTCCTGAACATTTTAAAAGCTTTGTCGCCCAACTGATTAGCCTCTTGGATGCATAACCAATTATATTTTGATTCTTTGAAGCTGCAAGCATTCCTCGCGTGAACAGTTTATTTAGAAGGCACTAAAAGGGTTTCTTTGCACCATGACTAAAATTGGAAAACGAGACTACCCTGAGGCAACTTCCTGAGATGTTAGATGCAGAGCACAAAGAAACCAGTCTGTTGCAGATGCTGTGGTGTGTCTTTGTCATTGATGTTTAATATGGTTGAGGATCAATACATTGATAATACAATAGAGGAGCCCTGTACATTTTAATCTTCATTGGAGATAATATTATTCAACGGCATTACACATATCAGATTTATAGGATTTAAGATGAGATATTAAGGCTGCAGCTCTTATTTTCTTCACTGATGGGATAAAGCATTTTGCAGCTAGAGTTATTATTGTCACAGTATGTTTTTCACCAACCTCGACACATTGTTGTCTGTACAAGTTATGTAAGTGCTTATCTAGGCACAGTTACACTTTAGCCCTACGGAGAGTCTGAATGTTGGTCATATGGTTCTGACTCTCTGATTGCTATATATGTAAAGATGATATGAGTGTCAGGGCAAGATGTAACAAATATTTTACCTTTAGCACACCTATACTAAAGTAAATGTCAAGTATAATGTGTTTCTTGAGGTATTTAACATTCTTCGAGGTTGTATGAGAGAAGTAATGAAAAGCCGGCAGTGGTGATACATCATACCTCTTGTGCCAAACTTCCTGTTTCCCCTGGATGAGGCCCTGAGTAAATTTCTCTTGACGATATATATATCAGCCTCAGTTTCTTCTCCTCGGCGTGAGATGCTGTAGCGTGAAAGTGGTTGCGATGGCAGCAGCAAGTGAAGGTCACGAGAACCCATTATTTTTTCAGCAGGGTGGATGGTGCAGGTGGCCTTCTGTGCCTCAGGTGAGACAGACAGGACAGGTGTGATGGCTGACTGTGCAGGAGGTGAAAGGTGGGAAAGGTGTGTTGGCTGACCAGCGAGGAGGAGGTGACAGGTGAAAGGTGGGGCAGGTGGCAGGGGAAGGGTATGTTCTTTCCCTTATATAGAGCTATAGATGTAAATACCGTATTTCCTCGTGTATAAGCCCAGGCTTATACAAGTACTAAGTGATAAACTGACCAGGCTTATACACGGGGCAGGCTTATACACGGGGCAGGCTTATATTCCTATACCTGAAGAAACAGTCTATACATTTTCATAATTTCTTGAATTATCTACCATTCCGATTTATTTTTTTCAACATTTTCAACTATTCATTACCAACTTGAGCTTTATTTCTCTTTGAAATGGTTGTAGACATTAGTGAGATAAATAGGGGTTATAAAGCTGAAAGAATTATGTCAATACCCCTAGTAGAAATGGAGTTATGGCCTAAAAGATGAATTTTATTAAATAGACAAGGCAACCCCTGGGCTTATACTCGGGACCCGGCTTATACACGAGGAAATACGGTAGTTCCATAGTTATGTACATCTTGACAAACCCATAAGTGGCCAACCCACCTATAGGTGATGGTCTGCTCTGCTGGTACATAACATCTCTGACAGCTACTAGCCAACCACATTTGCGTCGGCCATGGCTCGGACTACACACTTCACCTCCTCCTCTACACAACCTCACCTATGATATATTATCATTTCATTTCCTATATTACTTTCTAATATTATAAGTCACTTACAAGTGTTGTGACTGCTTAGTACACGCCAATCGCTTGTTATTTGGATACGTAAAGAGGCCCTCTGGAGCCAGGAGTATATAGGTCCCAAGGATATGTATAGCCTGATTCCTCCAGAATAAATATTACAAACAAAAAAAAAAGTACTTTTCAGAATTGTATTTCGTTTGTAGTCGTTGTTATGCTTATTGTAGGCTGTTGATTGCTGATCATTGATTGTCTGCTACTATGTTCTTTACCCTTCCTCTATGTAAGACACAATATTTTTCTGCATCCTAGATATATGTAACATGCATTGGGTACCTACTCTATTTACCAGTTGTCCTCTTTCATGCACAGACGTCAAAACTATCAAATAAAGCACATTTCACTTCATTATAGCCTAACACCAAGGCACTCTCTTGTGTACTCTCTTTGACTTTAATGAAAAGCGCTCCACGTTGTGATTTTTATGGTCAAATAAAATAATTAAACTACAACTACAATTAAACTGTGGTATATTATTTGAATGTAAATAGTGCCCAATAGTGCAACAGCTCTGCTTTAAAAGATGAAAGATGACATCAATTGGAATCTAGAGAATTGTAACCATTGTGAGAAATCAATGCTGTTCTAATAAAGGGCCTTTTATTTTTTCTAAATGAATGGTTTTATGCATGCATGCAGAACAATTATCAAATGGCCAATCCCCCAATACTAACCTAGATATCCAGTTAGAGACTTTGTTCCATTCATATTGTGGGTCTTCATGTTGATATCCCCAGGCAATCGTTATTTAATTGTTATCATCTTAATATTGTCATTAAAAATGTAAAGCCTTTTCCGAAACTCATTATCAATTTGGTCAAGCAATCTATTAGCTTTGACACTGTGAGCATTCCTTTTTTTAGTGAGAATTGAAATGATGACTTTGAGCAGAGACAGAATCCAGATCGAGTTATGGATTATTCTGAGGCATTAGCCTTGGAGCATCAGGCGCAAAATACAAAGGAACCGTCCCCTTGTTAAATGTGGGTGTGCCTTTGTTATTAATGTTATTTGATGTAGCTGTGTAGTAGCTACAGTGCATGTAGAAACCATGAAAGACCTTTTTTCAGAATATAATTGATTTTCCATAGTCATAACAGTTCTCTAGGCCTCACTCAATGTTGCTATCAAAATTTTAGAGCAGAGCAGATGCACTATTAGTAGGAGATTTACAGTTTAAAGGAAAAATAAATCAATGTTAAACACAAATCTACTGCAGTTCCATGATCTCCATCTGGTTATTGCTTTCAAAAAAAAGACTGGCTTAGATTCGACCCAGTCTGAATCAAAACAAAAATTAATTCATAAAAAGGCATGTGATGTTGCTGAGATGAGTGTTAAATGTTAACCAGTGGTTGAATCAATAAGAGAGCTGGCAAACTGAAAGGGATTTGATATAAGGAGTAAATTCTCAGGATAAGTAATGGAGTGTTTAAAATCTATAGTACTGATGGACTAAACCTAGTAGTTGGCACAGTATAAAACATTTACTTTCTGACTGTATAAGCTGTATGTATGTGACAGTATGTGTGGGAGTGGGGATGAGGCAGAGGTGTTTGGGAAGGTGTGGACCACTGGACATTTTAATCAGGTATCGGGTGGGAGGCAGTGCCAGCGAGTTGTAAGTCGCTGGGGTCTTGAGACAGGCAACTCAATCACAGACAGTCCAGTCCAAAAGTCCATCTCTACAGGGAGTGGCCTTATAACCTAAGTGGTATCCTAAGTGCAGGGAATGTAAACAAACTGTAGTCACGTCCCGTTTGGTGTGACCCTCCTTTATAACACATACGTGACTATGTAGACTGAGGGACGCAAGGAAATTGTGAGCCTTCTTCTACTTAGTAATCACATTAATTTCACTGACATTGGTGGTGGAGAGACAGACAGAGAGACAGACAGAGAGAAGGAGAGAAAGAGACAGATAGGCAGAGGCAGCAAGGGGAGCAGAGAGCATAGCAGACAGCCCCATGAAAGAGACCCATAAATACAAAGAGAGAAAGACCTTTAGATGACCACGGACATGCAAAGAAGGTGAGAAGAAATGTGTCCACCGTTCTCTCATCCAACGGCCTGTATTGCTCTGTTGGCTTTCATGGTTATCAAAGGTATAGGGTCCCTTTAATTACTAACAAGTTGCTGTTCAAATGGTAATGGACATACTAGTCTTACATTAAGTAAGTTACATGTTTAAATAACATATTAACCATTCTGAATAGATATATAAGTGTCAAAAGCATTGGACATTCTAAATTCAAAAAAAATGTAAATGCATGTTAAAGACACATGAACTGAATTTCACCATTAATCTTCTCTGTTGAATTTCTCCAAGTATCGTTGTTTCCAGTCTTTGCTAGTCAAACCCTGCTCATACAGTTCTGCTGGATTATAGAATAGGTTAAATCATAAGCACCAGATTCAATAATTCAGAGAACAAATATCCTTTATGCTCCTCTCCCTAGACATCTTTACAAATTATCGCAACTGAGTTTGAATACAAAGTTTCTAGATGCCCTGGTTCTAGTTTTAAGCCGTGATGGAAATCAAAAATCATCGCAGCACACTTAATCCGCCTGAAAGTCAACAGTGTTAAATTGTTCATCAGCCAATAAGCCCCTGGAGATCTTGGTGGGATGAATTTAGAAACATTTCTACTTCAACACATAACTCTTTTCTGTATTTCTCTGTTTCCACCAACATTTTGTCTATCCCACACATAGTCCACAAAGCGTGGGAGTATCATGGTTTTATAAATATCATGTCTCTGTCTCTGACTGGCAAAGTGTATTGATACCGAATTTGTCTGTAGCTTCCATGCAAAAGAAGAGATTGGATTGAACAAGAAAAATGATATCATAAAGTTTTGAAAGAGTACAGTGATGATGTGCAGTTATAAATATGTGTATAGTGGGATATGTATGAGGGTGTGAGGGTGTGAGGGTTGTTCCAGCTCTAGTTGAGACTTGCGCTAAAACAGGGGCGTGGCTAAGGGTTGATTCAGTGACAATATATAAGTATAATTAATGGCCGCTGTCTCCCCCCGCCCCCTCCCATGATGGAGGAGCTATTCAGGAGCTGCTCCCTTTGATAAATAGCTCAGTCTGGGGGCAGATATTAAGCCCTGATTGATGCATGGAATGAGAGGTATTTTCTGGGAATAATTCCATCTTTGATCATGCATTAAGCCCTTGAGCCCTCCCGATGAAGAAAGGTAAGAGGACCCTCATGAATCAGCTGAAAGCCTTGGATGCAATTTATGCTGGTTTCATCATGCGAGTTAATCTAGTGAATCATGTTGATATGTCTTTGGCCTTTGAGGGATGATAAGAATTCTGTTATGTAATTTGGTTATCATAGTATATAGAGCTGGATTTAATGCTGTTATGGTGTTTAGTCCTTTTAGGCTAAGCACCAATGTAATGTAATTGTTCTCAATTATTTTTATTGAACGGAAGTGGAACTATGATGGATCAGTTATTCTTAAAAGATCTGGGCCTTATCAGTATTAATCATTTATTATTATTATTTACCTACAGTCTATAAACCTTTCCCTATGTATATTTCGTGCACAAATAGCTCAAGCTTTCCCTAGAAGTACTCAATATACTAACCAGTGTTATTATTGAGATCTGTTGGAGAAATAGTTTAGCTCCCCCCCTCCCCAAATCTATTTTTTTATAGTATGAGTCTAGTGTGAAATCCAATAAACATAGCTAAGTCCCAGCATTTCTATATGAATTTAGAATTAAGCTGGGAAATAGTTTCTTTTCACACTTAGCTACGAAAGCTGGATGAAATGTTGTCAGATTTATTTCCTAGATGTAATGCCCTGCTTTGGCACCTTCCTGTCTGTATTGATGTGGATGTAATCGGCTAATCCATCACATCTTAGCAGTATCAGCCCATCCCAGTTTTAAAAGCATGGCAGGGCTTACTGTCAACAGCAGATGTCAGACTTACAGAGCTGTTTTGTCATTAGGATGAAAACTTAAGCTGCTTAGAAAGTGTCAGTTGAAGATGTGCATTAGAAAGTCTTTAACCATGTAAGCTGTCAAAATGTTGACGGATTGGACTGTGGATCACTGCCTTTGGGCACTTCACAAAAAGTAATCTTTCTTCAAAATTAATCTTCCTTTCTGTGAGCCATAATGCTTTGTTACTTAATATATTTACATAAGCAATATTTGATACATTTATACAACATTATATGTAATAAACATACACAACATCATAATAGATATTTGTCCAGAGCATCATCATATGAGACTACATGAGGGGCACACCTGATTTATTCCAGCCTGAACGATAATGATTAATGATTTATACAGCAATCTAATTGGTAAATGTTTATAATTGGCAGATATATGATTAATACAGCAATCTAATTGGCATAATTGGAGTTCGATTTGCCTAAACAATAGAACGAGCACATGCAAGCGTGCACGCTGTGCACATTGTTACCATTTTTAGGGACAGTGCTGGTTGATCACAATGTGGTCAAATTTGTAAGAGAACAGTCTATTTTCATTAGGAATTTGCATATTCATGATGTTTCAATACAAGATGTTTCAATACAAACTTGAACATGCTCTGCTCACGCATGTGCAAATGTTTAGGCAAATTTAACTCGAGTTATGTTAACAGCAGTTGGAATAGAGATGGATGAAATCTTTTTATGGCTTTGTGAATCCAGATTACACCATTTAAGGAGTAGTAGCAGAATATGTGTATACAACCAATACAAAGTCTAAATTCAGCTTAATAAGGAATTAGATTCAACTTGAATTGTACCTTTTACATGTTTCATGATATTCTTAATGACCAGGCTCTTGTAATGATCGGGAACAATTAATTGAAACAATAATTGGTGACTTTTTAAATGAATAATTGTCACAAGTCATGTTCGTTGCTAATGAACCAAACTTCTGGAAATGGCATTGTCACCGTCATGCATGTCACCAGGAAGTCATTAAAGAACCAAGAGTTGTCAATGTCAGCAACTAATGCATAACACTCTAAAATGTTGTTATTAACCAATAATATTTTCCTCTCACAGAGTTTCATGAATAGATTATTTAGAATCAGTAAAACATTTGATCATGAGTGACATTCTCTTACTAGCTCCATGTGCAATTAGTCGCCTCTTGAGGGCAAATAGATGTTCTCATTGAATTTTCATATAATTACAGCCAAAGCTTTTTCCACTTTTTGAATTCAAGTTATTAGACAGCAAGGGACTTGGTGTATTTGACTTGTTCAATCAGTATTTTAAGGACTCCCCTTTTAGTCAAAACATATTTGACTTGTTTTATTTTACTTAAGATAACTTGCCTTGAAGATCTTTGCAAGATTTAGCATTTCTGCTATAACCACATTGCTGTTACCTTTAGAAATATTTAAATCTGAGTAGCTCTTAATTAACCAATAATGTATGGATAACAGGCACACAAGGGGATGTATCGCTATATAACACCCGAGGCACGTAGCCCCGAGTACATTATTAGGTTTATTATAGGATTTTTCGATTCATATGTCCTTATTAACCTTTAAAATGTCCTAATTTCGCCATTTTGAACGATATCTAAGTCTTCTTGTACAGAGGGTGCAGTCGCCATGTTGTGGAAATCTTCAGTAGGGGAGGTGAGGAAGAAGGAGCCAGGTGCGGGGAGCGGTCATTATTTCAAATCCAACATACCCTCAGTGTTAATCTATATGAGTGTACTTGCGCCGCGCGACCTGCTGGTTTAAAAACTAAGCGCACCCTGATAGACTGGAATATAGCCAGCATTTCCCTCCCTATGTATCGTAGCCAGAAGGGTATGGGCGCTAGCGTGTTGGCCTCATACACCAGAGGTCCCCGGATCGAATCTGGGTGGAAATGTACAATTTTTAAAGTGCCTATATATGTATGTGAAAAAAAATCCCTAGAATTATTTTAACGAATAGGTAAGTGAAGTCCAACTACTAACTTTATAGTAAAAAAAAGATTATAAGAAAATTTTGATTTTAGGAGAAGTTATAACAAAAAAGTGAAAAAGCTGTATCTCTGTTAATATAAGAGCTAGAGGGCTGGGAATGTGTCTATAGACTTCTTGTTTTATCCCCTTCTTCTGTATGGCCAGCACGGTCTAGTGGATAGGGCGTCGAACCCGTAGTCTGGCAGCCCCAGGTTCGATCCTTCGACGAAACGCACAATTTTAACTAAGTTGAAATTTGGAACTAGGAGTGTGTGTTATCACCTGATAACAGAACTGTGTTATCCAAAAAAAGCACAATCTGAGCCCCAATCGTATAATAATGATTGATAACCCCATGCCTGTTAGACCGCAATGCGCTACCTCAAAAGAGGCCTAGAAACCAGGTAGTACTGGACATGTTTTTAGACCACGATATTATGTAATTTTCTTATAGTATATGACTTCCTCAGTTCCCAAAAAAAAGTTCCTGACAGGGTACGGCCTCGTTTGCCCGTAATGGCCGTTTCCATGGCAACCACCTCAAAATAGTGGATACGGCTGTAAAAAGTGCACATTGGCTGTCCATAGGGCTATTTGAGTTTTACCTACCCCCCCTAAATCAATGTTGAGCTTTTATCTGGTCTCATCATGCGGTTGCTAGGGTAAGCGGTTGCCTAACAACAGACATTCTATGTGAGAATTCCCTAGAAACGAGAGGAAATATCAATGAGATAGCTAATCTATCCATATCTAATTCATCAAAACTGACCCCCAAGAATCAATGGTGATATATCCTTGTTGACATGGTCCATAGTTCCCTAGCAACAGCAGATATGTACCTAGCAACCAGCGTTAACTACCAATATGGCTAAAAAAATCACATTTTGGCTCTCCACAGGACCATACTAAGTTGACCCACCCCCACTAAATCAACTTCAAGGTTTCTGATGGCATTAATGCCTTGTTGCTAGGGTGAATGGTTGCCTAGCAACAGCCATTCTTTGTTATAATTCCCTAGTTACCATGGAAAATATCCATCGGTGAGATGATATGCCAATACCCACTCCATTTAAATTGACCCCCATGGGAAAATGGTAATAAATCTATGTTGGTATAGTCCATGGTTGCCTAGCAACAGTAGATATCTACCTAGCAACCATTTTGAAATGCATTATTTTACCAGACTTGATCATAGTTATCCTGAATACTGGTATATGGCAGTATTTAGGGTGGTATCTAAAGTTTTTCTGACATTATCTAGGAAGTATGTGAGGCTTTATGACGGTATCTAGGAGGCACCTGAGGATGCCTGACAATGTCAAAGAGGTATAAAAGAATATTTAACTGTATCTAAGGGTTATCTCATGTGCTCTATTGTGTATCTTGGGGGTATGAGAGATGTCTAACTGTGTCTAGGGTGAATATTAATAAGCCAGAAACCAGAGCCATTATCATTAATAGAGGTGATGTACTCATACCTACACCCAAATGGGTGGACAGGATGATGCCATGTTCTTGTTGTTATGGTCCATTGTTGCATAGCAACAGTAGATACCTACCTAACAACCAATGTTAAATGTGTATTATACTAGCTTTTGCCATAGTGGCTTTGCTTACTACTGCCTTACAGTATCTGTATTAGGTGCTGAGGCTGCCTGACAGTATCTAGGGTGTTATGTCAGCCTCCCAGGCATTATCTAAGAGATACCTGCATTTGCCTCGCACTATCATATTGGAGGCTGCTTAATACTATATAATAGTATCCATAAGCCACCTATCATTACCTTGCAGTATATGGCAGGTTGTTGGACAAATGTGATTTTGCCAGACATATAAGTCAACTTAGGTAGCCTGGTGATATCTAGGAAGAATGTCACCAGTGCATGAGAGTATCTGTTAAGTAGCAAGGTGCTTGATGGGATCATGGGAGTATCTGACCTTGAAAAACATGATTCTGGCTTATTCACTGGCCCCATGAAATTTTAATGTGCCCCTGCTGCCCCAGGATGGTAGTTAAGGAGTTTAACATACAAATTGCAGATGGAATTTGACATTTTGCTGACAAGGCAACATAAGTGACATGTATTTTTTCGGAATTATATATACTGTTTGTTTCCAAGGGGTTTAGCCATTTGATAGTATTGCTGCCCTAGACTGTCTGAGATATTTCTCTTAAATACTGCATCACTCACCCTTCAGGTAATGTCAGCCAGCCTTATATATACAAAAAAACAGTCAGACAGCTTGAGATATGCTCGTAGATACTGCCCAACAGGCTGACTATTTTGTATATCATTTTACAACATCAGGCTAAAGCTAGATACAGTTAGACAGTCATTTTCTCTC
This sequence comes from Harmothoe impar, assembly GCA_947462335.1. Taxonomy (NCBI): domain Eukaryota; kingdom Metazoa; phylum Annelida; class Polychaeta; order Phyllodocida; family Polynoidae; genus Harmothoe; species Harmothoe impar. The sequence goes on along the minus strand of OX381709.1, from coordinate 77,902,311 downwards.
ATTGGCAGTTTCTTTCTTTTTTTGGAACTATTAATTGAAAAATATAGTTTCTCATATTGACAGTCCAAACTGTGAATAAGAGGATTTTGATCTGGTATTGCTAGTTCAAACTGTCAATAAGAGCATTTTATGCTGTAATTGACAGTTGGAGCTGTCTTTAGTCATGCATATATGTTGATAAGCATGCCCTAGGCTTATTTGTAACATTCCAGGAAGAATAAAGGAACTTTCAACCTCAACTTCATAGCTTCTAGCTACTGTCAGGCGCATCAGATACTTCTTTGACACAGTAATCAAGCCTTTGATACCATCTATATATTCTTTGTCAACCTCAGGGACCTCCTACAACCTAGACACAACTTCAGGTACCCCCGTTACATTGACAGACAGTAGTAATCAAGTCTGCTAAAATATAACATTGCCCTTGGTTGCTAGGTAGATATCTTTTATTTACCAGCACAAAAACAACACCATTATACTGCCAGTGAACCACAGGTATGCTCTAGTTATCTGATAACTTAACATTCACCCTAGAAACAGTGGCTTTCTTGTAACTCAATGCAATTTCGTGCAATATATTGGCTTACTGCATGGAAGGGGTTAAGGAGGTATGTCATATACCCCCCAGATACACAATAGATCACATAACATAGCCCTTAGATACATTCAAATAGCCTTTTATATCTCTTTGATATTGTCAGGCAAGCTCAGGTGCCTCCTTGATGCTGTCATAAAGCCTCACATACTTCCTAGATAATGTCAGAAGCCTTTAGATACCACCCTAAATACTGCAATATACCAGTATTCAGGATAATTATGATCAAGTCTGGTGAAATAATGCATTTCAAAATGGTTGCTAGGTAGATATATACTGTTGCTAGGCAACCATGGACTATACCAACATAGATTTATTACCATTTTCCCATGGGGGTCAATTTAAATGGAGTGGGTATTGGCATATCATCTCACGGATGGATATTTTCCATGGTAACTAGGGAATTATAACAAAGAATGGCTGTTGCTAGGCAACCACTCACCCTAGCAACAAGGCATTAATGCCATCAGAAACCTTGAAGTTGATTTAGTGGGGGTGGGTCAACTTAGTATGGTCCTGTGGAGAGCCAAAATGTGATTTTTTTAGCCATATTGGTAGTTAACGCTGGTTGCTAGGTACATATCTGCTGTTGCTAGGGTACTATGGACCATGTCAACAAGGATATATCACCATTGATTCTTGGGGGTCAGTTTTGATGAATTAGATATGGATAGATTAGCTATCTCATTGATATTTCCTCTCGTTTCTAGGGAATTCTCACATAGAATGTCTGTTGCTAGGCAACCGCTTACCCTAGCAACCGCATGATGAGACCAGATAAAAGCTCAACATTGATTTAGGGGGGGTAGGTAAACCTCAAATAGCCCTATGGACAGCCAATGTGCACTTTTTACAGCCATATCCACTATTTTCAGGTGGTTGCCATGGAAACGGCCATTACGGGCAAACGAGGCCGTACCCCGTCAGGAACTTTTTTTTGGGAACTGAGGAAGTCATATACTATAAGAAAATTACATAATATCGTGGTCTAAAAACATGTCCAGTTCAACTTCATATTTTGGGGCAGCGCATTGTGGTCTATGTTATATCCACAGCAAAATTTTTAAATGTGGGGAAGACTTCTCCCAGAACTAACAACAGCAGCAGGCTTGGTGAACTCTCTTGACTCATTTTGAGCCTAGACAGCCCCCTCAAATCAAATTTGTAATAGAACGGTGTATTTTGTTTCATTACGTATTTGCATATTCATGATGGGAAATACAAGATGTTTCAATACAAACTTGAACATGCTCTGCTCACGCGTGTGCAATTGTTTAGGCAAATTTAACTCGAGTTATGTTAACAGCAGTTGGAATAGAAAAGGATGAAATCTTTTTAAGGCTTTGTGAATCCAGATTACACCATGTCAAGAGTAATAGCAGAATATGTGTATACAACCAATACAAAGTCTAAACCCAGCTTAATGAGGAATTTGATTGAACTTGAATTGTACCTTTTACATGTTTTATGATACATTCAACTCTCACTTAACGACCACCCCTCTAATGCGACCACCTCACCCTGCGACCACTTAAATATCAGTACCAAATCACATTTTCTTCCTCTAATGCGACCACTAAACCCAAAACAAAAAAGAATTACTGAATTTATAGGGGCGGGGGAGGGGAGGGGGAGGGGAGGGGGAGGGCTCTGTGATGTGGCAGATTCAGGGGTACAGGTACGGACTTCTAAGGGGGGGTAGGGGGAGAGGGCTTCCTTCTGTGATGTGGCGGGCTCAGGAGTGTAGGTACAGATTTCTACAGACGGGGGAGGGGAGGGGGAGGGTCGCAGGGGATATGTGGTAGGGGGTACGGCGGTATACAGGTGGATTGTTGGTTACCTTGGGGGAGGGCCACATTTATTTGAGTTTATCACTGTTTATCCTTATACAAATGTATAACCATGTATATTTGGGCCAATTGCTGCGATAATTACCTCGTTATACAATATGTATTCAAGTTTAGTGCAAGACTACTGGTAGGTCATTCTATTAAACAAAGTTTCTTTACTATAGAAATGTTCTCTTAATGTGGGATACCATTAACTCCACATCAATATGTGTAATATGGAAATAACCTATGTAAATTATCGTTATTTGTGTTTTCATTCCTCTTCACTTCCTATGACAATGCTTAACATAGCTTTTGTATACATTGAATACCACATTGGAAACGGCTGCTATCAACAATAATATTACAAAGGTTCTATCAAGAATTTCCCAGAGCTCAAGAGTAACTTCCTCCACCCCGCCATTGCGACCACTTTTGGATAGTCCCAAGGGTAGTCGTAATAGAGGGAGTTGACTGTATTCCTAATGAGCAGGCTCATGTAATGATCAGGAACATTAATTGAAACAATAATTGGTGACTTTTTTAATGAATAATTGTCACATGTTCGCTGCTAATGAACCAAACTTTTGGAAATAGCATTGTCACCGTCATGCATGTCACCAGGAAGTCATTAAAAAACCAAGAGTTGTCAATGTCAGCAATTAATGTATAACACTCTGTAAAATGTTGTTGTCAACCAATAATATTTTCCTCTCACAGAGTTTCATGAATAGATTATTTAGAATCAGTAAAACCTTTGATCATGAGTGTGATTCTCTTACTAGCTCTATGTGCAATTAGTCGCCTCAAGAGGGCAAATAAATGTTCTCATTAAATTTTCATATAATTACAGCCAAAGCGTTTTCCACTTTTTGAATTCAAGTCATTAGACAGCAAGGGACTTGGTGTATTTGTCTTGTTCTATCAGTATTTTAGGGACTCCCCTTTAAGTCAAAACATATTTGACTTGTTTTATTTTACTTAAGATAACTTGAGTAGTATTGTATGTATCGGAACGGGACTATAGTTAAGTACTGTTTATTACTCAATCGACCTGCAGCCAATCAGAGGCCTCCCTTTTGGCGGGAAATTCAAAAGCAGCCAATGAGAGGCCTCCCTTTTGGCGGGAAATTCAAATAGGTCACGTGACCGGAAGTGACCTACTTCCGGTCACGTGACCTTTGGGCGGGAAATTCAAATAGGTCACGTGACCGGAAGTGACCTACTTAAGAGGGTCACGTGACCACCATGTTGGCGGGAAATTCAAATAGGTCACGTGACGGGAAGTGACCTACTTAAGGGGGTCACGTGACTACTAGGTTGGCTTTCAAAATAAGTCACTTGAGATTTTGATGGATAAATAAATTTAAAAAAAGAAAAAAAAAGCAAGCTGAAAAAGCTTGCTAAAAAATAATTTAAAAATACGGCTCTTTTTTTCTAGGAGGGGGGGAGAGGGGCACTCTGGGGGGCACTCTTTAAGATGCATGGGGGGGGAGGGGGGGAGGGGGGGAGGGGCAGGGTTTTTTAAGAGTGAGACTCGCTTCTCTGCCCTCTCTAAAAGAGAGGGCAGAGAGGCGAGTCTACTTACAATGAAAGGTATCATGATCGCGTTTATGATGATGTGCATCTCTTGCTGGCTAGACTTTCAAGCAAATTTGCTAAAGTCCAGCCCGTTATTGAATGTCCGGCCTAGCCTGACCCTCAGTAGAACAGTCCTTGACCCATCTATTATAGTCTAGCAGCGCCTGACCCTTGTATGAGAGTAGTATTGGCGACATTGGCTGACTCTGATATTTACCTGTGTGTACGGAGAGAGGAGAGGGTTCACAGCCACAGCTCTCTTAAGGCAAAGCTTGCGCTTATAGAGCACTACTAGTGGAGGTCTGGATAAGGAAGCTATGGCGGTTGTCTTCAAAAAAAATAAAAAATAGCCATGGCACATGTCGATGTCGCTTAATTATGCTCATATCTCGTGTCGATTTTAAGAATTGCTCATGTCACCTGTCACTATGTTTTTCAAGCTTCATGTCAAATGTCACTAGACCTCATGTCGAATGTCGATTCTAAGAAACAGATATGTCACCATCTCGAATTTAGTGGTCCACATTGCCGCTGCTGCTGCTGCTGCTGATTTGCTGTTGCTGCTGCTGTCGGTGCTGCTGCTTGTGCTGCTCGTGCAGCTGCTGCAGCTGCTGACAGCTGCTGCTGCTTGTACTGCTCGTGCAGCTGCTGCAGTTGCTGACGATGTCACGGATGCTGTTGACAGATGCTGCTGCTTGTGCTACTCGTGCAGCAGCTGCTGCTGCTGCTGCTGCTGACGATGTCACTGATGCTGCTGACAGATGCTGCTGCTTGTGCTGCTTGTGCAGCAGCTGCTGCTTGTGCTGATCGTGCTGCTGCTGCTGACGATGTCACGGATGCTGCACGAGACCGAGTAGCCGCTATTACTAATGCTACTAATACTAGTATGAGAAAATACATTTAGTCAGTCGACTAAATCAAGGAGGTTTTCTGACTTCAGTGGATCGTTTAGCCATCGGCCACAGGCAAAACTTGAAACCATTTTATACATGGGACAATTGGCAGAGTCGAAACATGTTGGTACGATGGGGTCGATCATGTTCATCATCAGTTCAGGCAAAGGAAGTGTGTCGACAGCACGCGAAAACTTCATGTCCGGATGTTTCAACACAACACTTTTTATCACACTCACACAGCTGCTTTGAAGAGTGAATCCTTGACCAAACTTGAGCTTTTCCAACACAGCTTTGGCCTCCTTCTGTGCAGTAAGGGATCTCTCTTTCGGGGTCATCGCAGTGCTGGCTAGCATGTCCTCAAAGTCTTTAACATAATGTTCCAACGGGCTACAAATGATGTACTCCAGATCATCGTCCGCATATGTCGTCTCCTCGCACCATACTTCTTTTGTTTCGAATTCCGTCATTTTCTGAACAATCTCCTCGTGAGTGCGTTGCATATATCGAAGCTTCTTCAAAGACCAGATAACTTGTATGCCGAACGCTGAAAAACCTGAAGGAATTTCACCACTACAGTCACGCCAACTATACGGAGCTAAGAAAAATAGCTCCAACAAAATTTTCTCCCTCTGTCCAAATGAAACTACTTCCGTTCCGATGAAGTTGAAGCATGCTTCTATCCATTGCTCCTTGGTGACGTCCTTCCAATGTTTCTTTACCTCACATGCATCATAGGGCACCGTTTCTCTTCTTGCTTCTAGTGGGAGTTGCTTTTTCTTTCTTGGACTCATTTGGAGAGTTTCGATGCTCTGTAGCGTCGACACTTCGATAAGAAAAGAAGCTGTAAAGGTAGAAATAACCCTCATAACATGCTGAGCGAGCGTGGAGTGGACGATGCTACGATGATGAAGGGCGAGTCGAGAAAGTGTGATGAGTGAGAGCAGCGTTTCACTCTTTATGTACCCTGTCCTAGATAATCCTCTTAAACAGCTGAAAAGACTCTCTCAGTACAGAGTCTCTACTCAATTAAGTGATCTGTTAAGTAAGTTTTCACATGCTACTTGACTACTGCAGGGGGGTTTAGACTTAAGCAGCTTAGTGCACACACGTGTCTGTTAGAAAGCTACCTGCACACCTGCCTTCCTTTTTCACTAGTATTTACCCCTTGCCGACTAATAAGGCACCTATACACGTGTCAGCCTCCTTATATACGTCATTCTTCCTCTCGAGAGGAAGAAGCGTGTCTCTGGAAGCGACTTGATGAAGCAAGTGACTAGAAGCGACGACGTCACATGCTTTTAATGAGGTGATCAGCTGTGACTGGCGGCGGCGGCGGCGGTGGCAGCGGCGGTGGTGCTGGTGGTGGTGGTAGTAGACGTTACTGTGGTCAAAGGTGATATGGTTTTTTTCCAACAGAAATCAGAGCTTTTATACAGAGAGAGTTTAATCCTATTTCCAACAGCACCCCAGCTGTCCAGCAGCCGCTCCGCTCCGTAAGAGCTTCTTAAGAGCTTAGATGACGAGGGGTGTGTCATCATCATCTTTGGTGGCCAGCTGAAAATGGTGTTTTTTCTTTATCCATTAGCCTTACCTCCTACTCCCTACCTGAGGACGACTCTCTCCCCCTTTAGCATTCATTGTAACAAACGTCAGAGGTCAGGTGAAAATCGGATTTTCATGCACAGCCTTAGTCAGCTGTCACTCCTATTGAACTAGCTAGCCGCCGCCGGCCGGTCTACTCACCCCAGCTGTCCAGCAGCCGCTCCGCTCCGTAAGAGCTTCTTAAGAGCTTAGATGCCGAGGGGTATGTCATCGCCATCTGTGGTGGCCAGCTGAAAATGGTGTTTTTTTTCCTTATCCATTAGCCTTACCTCCTACCCCCTACCTGAGGACAACTCTCTCCCCCTTTGGCATTCATTGTAACAAACGTCAGAGGTCAGGTGAAAATCGGATTTTCATGCACAGCCTTAGTCAGCTGTCACCCCTATTGAACTAGCCGGCCGCCGCCGGCCAGTCTACTCACCACGGCAGGAGGCGGTGATTTTTTTTTGTTTTACACTTAAGTCGCTCACCACATGCACACGACTCTACTCACAGACAGACACTCCCGTCTTAGGGGGTCCTGCTTCACACTACATGCCTCCTGTAGTTTTTTTGTATACACACTCTAAGCTCATGTCTGCTTAATCCTTTATACAGCTAATGCGCGTTGAATTAGTACAGTCGGTACACCGCCCGCTCATGGCAGTCCATCTCTCAAAAAAAAAGAGGGAGGGGGGAAAGAGATCCAGCTGAAAACGTCATGACTTATGTCTTTTGTTTCTCTTTGGGAATGTCCGCCGGTCAGCTGGCGGCAGCAACTGCTTAATCCTTTATACAGCTAACGCACGTTGAATTGCTGAACAAGGCAGTAAGTAGCTTAGCTCGTGTCAGTCGATCTCTCAAAGGGGCGGGGGAAAGGGATCCAGCTGAAAACGTCATACCTTATGACTTTTTGTTTCTCTTTGTGAATGGTCACCGGTCAGCCGGCGGCAGCTGAAGAGAGCTGTAAGTAGCTTAGCTCTAGAAGCGAGAAGGCGTATATAAGAGGCCTGGAAACACCCGTTCACTCACTCAGTCTTTTGCTACTCTCTACAGGCACCACCATGAGCAAAACACAACAACTACTGTCGTCCAAGGATCTAATCGAGTTCAACAACAAGAAGAATACGCAGAACGGTGATCGTTTACTGTCAGCGTCTCCTCTTGCTACTGAAATTGAGACTACCGCCGCAACCGCTTGGTCTTATCACCCTCCCGCTGTAGCGAGCGCACACAGCAGTAGTAGCGACGTTGTTACACTCGCGACGGTTGTTGCTGCTGAGCACGCTGCTGCTGCTACTGCTGCGCCTGCTGCGGCTGCTAGTGATCCTCGTGCTGCTAGTGCTGCTGCTACTGCTGCTGCTGCTGCTGTTGCTGCTGCCGCGCCTGTTACTGCTGTGCCTGCTGCTGCTGCTGCTGCTGCTGCTGCTGCGCCTGTTACTGCTGCGCTTGCTGAGGCGGCTGTGCCTGCTGCTGCTGTGCCTGCTACTGCTGCGCCTGCTACTGCTGCACTTGCTAGCGCTGCGCTTGCTCCTGCTGCTGCTGCTGCTGCTGCTCCTGCTGCTGCTGCTACTGCTGCTGCTGCTACACCTCTTGCTGCGACTACCGCTACTAGTACTGACACGCAGTACGTTGCACAGAACCTCTCCACCGCTTCATCAACCGACGCCATCAACGCTGCTCGCGCTGAGACTTACAGCTATTCGGACACTCAGCCCCAGCAGCGCGTAGTAGACATACATGTCCTAAAGCAACAGGGTGAAACAGAGAACGACGCTGACGACGAGGCGTACGAGGAACCCGAAGGGTCACGGGCGCACAGTCCGTTTTTCGACCTCATTTCCACTGGTAGTGCGTCCGGTCCGTGGCGACTGCCCTCACCAATACCTTACGAAGTCATGTGGTTGCCCTGTTCCGACAACGAGTCGTCTGATACCAGCGCAGACGCTGCTCCTGTTATTGGTTCTGCTGCAGTAGTACCTGTATCATCATACTTCAAAGCAGAGCCGTTAGGATACTTGTCAGACGCTATGCTACTGAAAATAAGCGGTAAGTTGCCGACATCAGATTACATACGGTTAGGTTCATTCCTTGAAGTGAACTTGAAGGATATGGGATATCTCAGTTGTGAGACAAGTGTCATAACTCAAGCTAGAGAAATGTTCACTACTTGGTACCAGAAAAGTTGTACTAGTAGGTGGAAGGACCTAATAGCATCGTGTGGTAAGAGGCGTCTAGTATTCGAAGTGATAAACAACGTTTATTTTTTTAATATTTGGTAAATAAGTGAAAAAAACAAAAAAAAGAAAAACATGCCGCAGGACGTTTGCGAAAAGTGTTTCAAAATTTTTAAAAGACCGTACAATCACGAGCGACCCGTAGAAAAATGAAGAACGATACCTAAGTTTTGCTCTCTATGCAGCGATGTCGGCTAGCGTCGCATACGACTTTCCGGGGTAGGAGGGGCAGCGTACGTCAGAGAATCCGACGCAGATTCCGACCCCTTGTTAGACCGAGTTTAAAATCACATAAACGAGAACGCCAAAGTCATCGAGAAAGCTGTGCTAGAAGTTTACCGACCAACCTTAGCGAAGTTACATGTAGCGATAGGTGAAGCTCTCCTGCTAGAGGAAGCGACATTCACCCCTTCTCCAGGCGGCTTCGCTGCAGCTCACACCAGACAACCGTTAGTTCAACTGAAGAAGCGGCTTCTGAGATACATCCGTCAAGCTCCAGTCGTACGCTTCAACTCGGAGAGTTACGACTTGAACCTGATCAAAAAATACGCCTTCGCTCGTTATTTGCCTCCGGAGACCGAAGAAACCAACAATTCAGCGTCATAAAGAAAAGCAATCAATAGTTGACGTAGTAGTCAACTTTTTTAGCACTTGGTTACAGCTACGCGAATTATTTGCGAGCTTTCACTACAAACAAAGAGAAAGGTTGCTTTACTTACGAATGGATGACGTATACCAAGAAACTAGTAAACAAAAAACCCCTGCCACCGAGATCGACTTTTGACAGCGAACTGACGGGCGTCAAAATGGCCGAAATCCGACTACGCCACATGTCAGAAAGTTTAGTATGACAAGAAGAAGCAAACTATGACAGATTACTTGATCCACTACAACAACGAAGACGTCAAATCTTTCATAGAAGCTTTTTGAAAAAATCACGCTATTTTTTTCCAACATAGCAGCATTGTCATGTTGAAAGACGCCATCTCTCTCGCCAGTTTGACTTTACAAGACCTCTTCCAAAAACCCTATAAGCTGTGTTCACAACGTTCCCTCCGTTCGACGCCGTCCTCCACGCTCTGATCAAAGAAAATGTAGTCAGTGGTCCTTCCATCATCTTCCATAGATTTCACGAGAAAGAGTGTATAGGTGTCTTATAAGTCGGCAGAGGGTGAATACTAGTGAAAAAAGGAAGGCGCGTGTGCAAGTAGCTTTTTCTAACAGACATGTGTGTGAACTAAGCTGCTTAAGTCTAAACCCACCTGCGGTAGAAGCTCTGTACTTAGAGAGTCTTTTCAGCCGTTTAAGAGGCTTATCTAGGACAGGGTACATAAGGAGTGAAACGCCGCTGTCACCAGTCACACTTTCTCCACCCGCCCTTCATCTTCGTAGCATCGTCCACTCTACGCTCGCTCAGCACGTTACGATGGTTAGTTCTGCTATTTTCTTTGTTTATGAAAGTGTTGACGCTACAGAGCATCTAAACCCTCTCGAAATGAGTCCAAGAAAGAAAAAGCAACTCCCACTTGAAGCAAGAAGAGAAACGGTGCCCTATGATGCATGTGAGGTAAAGAAACATTGGAAGGACGTCACCAAGGAGCAATGGATAGAAGCATGCTTCAACTTCATCGGAACAGTAGTTTCATTTGGACAGAGGGAGAAGATTTTGTTAGAGCTATTTTTCTTAGCTCCGTATACTTGGCCTGACTGTGGTGAAATTCCTTCAAGTTTGTCAGTCTTCGCCATACAAGTTATCAACTCCTTGAAGGAGCTTCGATATATGCAAGGCACTCAGGAGGAGATTGTCAGGAAAATGACGGAATTCGAAACAGGCGAAGACACAATATGGTGCGAGGAGACGACATATGCAGACGATGATCTGGAGTCCATCATTTGTAGTCCGTTGGAACATTATGTTAAAGACTTTGAGGACATGCTAGACAGCACTGAGATGAACCCGAAAGAGAGATCCCTTACTGCACAGAAAGAGGCCAAAGCTGTGTTGGAAAAGCACAAGTTTGGTCAAGGATTCACTCTTCAAAGCAGCTGTGTGAGTGTGATAAAAAGTCTTGTGTTGAAACATTCAGACATGAAGTTTTCGCGTGCTGTCGACACACTTCCTTTGCCTGAACTGATGATGAACATGATCGACCCTATGGTACCAACACGTTTCGACTCTGCCAATTGTCCCATGTATAAAATGGTTTCAAGTTTTGCCCGTGGCCGATGGCTAAACGATCCACTGAAGTCAGAAAACCTCCTTGATTTAATCAATTGACTAAATGTATTTTCTCATACTAGTATTAGTAGCATTAGTAATAGCGGCATCCGTGACATCGTCAGCAGCAGCAGCAGCAGCTGCACAAGCAAAAGACAAACGCCGTAGTCTCCTCATCCAGACCTCCGCTAGTAGCGCTCTATAAGCGCAAGCAGTGGCTGTGAACCCCCTCCTCCCGCCGTACACACGGGTAAATATCAGAGTCGGCCAATGTCGCCAATACTACTCTCATACAAGGGTCAGGCGCTGCTGACCTATAATAGATGAGTCAAGGACTATTCTACTGAGGGTCAGGCTACGCCGGAAATTCAATAACAAGCTGGACTTTGGCAAATTTGCTTGAAAGTCTGGCCAGCAAGAGTCCGGCATACTCTCCCAAGAGTTCAGCATTGTCAGACTATGGCATGAGGATCCCGCATGGTCAGACTTTCAAAAGCAAGTTTGCCAAACTCCAGCTTTTTATTGAATGTCCGGCGCAGCCTGACCCTCACTAGAATAGCCCTTGACCCATCTATTATAGGCCAGCCGTGCCTGACCTTTGTCTGAAGGTAGAATTAGCGCTATTGGGTGCCTCTGATGTTTGCCTGTGTGTAGTCAAACCTCGCCTGAGAGAGACATACTTCAGAAAGAAAAGAAAGCGGCGTGAGAAGGTGACGGGATCCCAAGTGTCAACCCTAAGACTTACATTTGCTACGATCAAATCAGCGGCACCAGTGAAAGAAAATCTCAAAAAAAGTGTACAGAAGTAGTCGTCTTCTTAAATGTTTTCGAAAACGAAAAACTCTCCTTGCGGTAAATATAAATTTCAAAAGTGGTACGAACCAAAAATGGCCACTTACACCATAGAGAAAGATGACGTGCGGTACTTGTATTATAAGCGTCGCGTGCATTCTAACGGTGTGACAACGAGTCCTTTAAAATATGAAAAAGTGTGTTATTGATTGATTGAGCGCATCTTTTCAAAAATAGAGTGTTATTAGAATTGAAAAAAAAGAAAATAAAAAAATAAAATAAAATTATTGTTGTGTTTATTTTCATACGTCTTCTTTTATTAGTAAGTAAAACAATTATAACAATTAACTAGCGTGTCCTCTTAAAGTGACACTTCCTCCGGTCGCTGCTGAATCGTCTAATTAAGGTATGTGTCGTCGTCACTTCTAGTCACGTGACTCATCAGGTCACTTCCGGTCGCGTGATCCTAAAATCGATCACTTCCTAAACAAAATTAAATTAAGAGACACATTTCTTCATGACCCAACCAATCAGAGGTCTCCATTTGACCAGAAGTAGGCCCCTCATTTGCATAAATGGGTCACTTCCGGTGTACCAGCCAATCAGAAGCCTCTAACTAAGTCAAAGTCACTTGACGTCACTTCCGGTATGCCCTTATATGTACATGTGAAGGTCACATGACGTCACTTCCGGTATGCCCTTATATGGGCGTGTGACGTCACATGACGTCACTTCCGGTATGCCCTTATATGGGCGTGTGACGTCACTTCCGGTCAAATGGAAGCCTCTGATTGGCTGAGTCATGACCTTGACCTCTAACTAGGTCAAGGTCACGTGACGTCACTTCCGGTATGCCCATATATGGGCATGTGACGTCACTTCCGGTCAAATGGAGGCCTCTGATTGGCTGCATGTCGATTGAGTAATAAACAGTACTTAACTATAGTCCCGTTCCGATACATACTATACTACTAACTTGCCTTAAAGATCTTGGCAAGATTTAGCATTTCTGCTTTAACCACATTGCTGTTACCTTTAGAAATATTTAAATCTGAGTAGCTCTTAATGATTGATAACCCTATGCCTGTTATATCCACAGCAACATTTTTAAACATTGGGAAGACTTCTCCCAGAACGAACCACAGCAGCAGGCTTGGTGAACTCCGTAGATTCACTTCGAGCCTAGACAGCCCCCTCAACTGTTTATTAGAACTTGTCAAACAGAAGTCAGGAAAGCAGACACATGGGTGTAAGGTGAAATAAGACCATACTTTACCCATTAGCAGATTTTTACTCCCGGGGCTAACGCGGTTATGATGAATACCGGAGGAGTCGGCCCCAAGGAAAAGATGGTCCCAGAGAGGAAACAACCCCAGAGCCATCTGTCAGTGTCTCCTTCCCATGAACTTCTAAGCCCTTATTAATGAAACTCTTTGAACAGTACGGGGGCCAAACTAACCTGTTGATCGGTTACAGTATAGGAGTGTCTATAAAGATATAGGAGCTAGCCTGCCCTGACTCCTGGGTATAAACATACACAAACAGGAAGGTGGGAGATTTAGTGTTAGGTCTTTTATACTTAGGATGTAGACAGATAAGTGGGATATACCTAAAAAGCTGAATGGAGCACTGATTAATTCTATAAGCTGCACAATCTAAAAGAATATGGTGGTGCTTTTTTGTAAGGTATAGTTGTTGTTATGTATATAGTTGTTTCAGTCTTAACAATTAAAAATCAATATTCTTGGCATCCCATTTTTTCTAGACATTTAGACAAACCAGGGTACGTAATGATTTATAATGGTGATACTAATAATAATGATTTATAATGGTGCTACCACTCTATACGAAATCCTGCCGGACACCAGCTATAGCCGGCAAAAAGCCTGCCAGGCTGGCAGAAACGTGGCTAGTGCCGGCCCGAATAACTGGCTGACATCTGTAGGTCTTTGCCTACATGCCAGTTTTTACAGCCTGTGAATCAGACCAGTATGAAGGTTTCTACAGCATGAAATAGAAAGCATGAATATTTTTCTTTAATTTTCTTCACTAATTTACATATTCATTTGATATTTTTGTTACATACAGGGTAACAATATTCATTATCACTATTGCCTTTCATTTGATTTTTAAATAATAAGATTGTACTCCGATATCCGGGCCTGCAAAATTAAATATCTGCAGGACCAAATGTCCTGCGTGGTGCAAATGTTTTCGTATAGACTGTGATACTAAAAATGGTTTCAGTATACTGGTACATGCTACAAAAAATATAATGACACAAGGAAGGAAGGAGATTGAAGGAGAAAAACAATGTATCACAAAAATGGTTACAAATGTAAAATGAAGAGTATGACAGGAGAAAAACTCATGTGAGATGACTAATGTGTCCAATACTGAATTTTGTCTTTTTCAACCTGGGCTCTAGAAAAAATGTTATCAGGGCCCTTGCACTAATCACCAAAAACTGTGATGTTGTCATGCCAAAGTTGGCCAGTAAAAAAAAACATATTGGGCTCATCAAGCAATGCTGGTTAGGAAGTGCTAAACATGCACCAGTTCTCAGCTATCTCAGTGCCATTTGCAGGTGCCGATATAACACTGTTGGTGTAAAAGATTAGCTCTGTGTGAGAAGTGATGGGATACAAGTTATTACGGTGGTGGAGGTATCCATCTAATCCGGTAGCACCTGCGTTAATTACTCTGGGAGATTGAAGCGGCTGCACACCACGCCGTGTCTCTGGGGTGTTTATCTCTATGTTACTGTATACACAATCCATCAGCCGTGTGACATGTGCATTATGTATATGTCATCACACTGATATAAAGCCCCCTGTGTCTGTTAGATTAGACACGCGTCTGGCGTGTACAGAAGATACAGCTGCCAGTCACAGTTTTCATAGCAGCAGGTCTCATGTTGAGGTGAACACATCTAGAACTCCAGATCATCGTGCTCCACACTTGATAGGAAGTCATTAGGAAAGCTGATTGTTTTTATTCATAATGATTGTACTCAGGAGGGGGAGGATAACAAGGTCATCACTAGGGTCATCATGCGTTTTATTATATAAGTCATTACACTGAGCCCCCTGTGTATATTAGATTAGGCCAAAAAAAAAGAAGGTATTTTTCAGATAACATGGGCAGAAAATGTAGGGTTAGTTGGTCGGATTTGTTCTTTTTTAACTTTTTTTTTTAACATAAAAGTACTAGCCAGCCTCTCCAAAGAACCTAAAATCGACCAAAAAAGGGTAAAAGTACAGATTGCATAAAAAAAATAGGGTCAGCCCTGTTTTGATAGGGTTGGTCAGGTGACCTCAACCAAATTTTTTCATGTGTCTCGCGTGTACAGAAGATACAGCTGCCTCTCACAGTATTCATAACAGGAAGTCTCATGTTGTGGTGAACACAAACCTCTAGAACATCAACTCCCAATCCTTGTGCTCCACACTTAATAGGAAGTCACTAGGAGAACTGAATTATTTTTATTCACATTTAATGTACTGGGGAGGGGGGGGTGGAACGAAAGGTCATCACTAGTGTCATCAAGCGGGATGACCCTAGACTTTAATTAAATCAATCTAAGAAAACCAGCCAGCCAGGATTACCAAAAGTACAGAGCAATGATTACGGTCTGAGTTTTCAGTGTGGAAACTTGCTTGTTCTATCCAACGGTAGACACAACATATTCTTTCCAATGTTTGGGATTATTTGGGTGAGTCTGGGTCCCCCCCGATCACAAAAGAGGGGGACTCGAATATGTGTGTTGTTGTTGTTGGAAAATTTATTTGCCAAATTATGTAACATACAGGTACTTTTTCATTACATAGCCAGAAGGGACTCTTTTTAAGAACAGAGCAGATAGAATATTATTAGTATAATTGACTCTCTTTATGACAAGAGTGGTTATGATTGATTAGGGACTCAAGTCAGTTCTCTCTATGCAAAGATGGTACAGTCTCTGGACTATTCATTCTAATTATTGTCACTTTTGAGCAATTTCAAATGCCTCATGTGGTAGGCACTGCACTTCAGCAGCAAATTTGCTCCACAGGGGAGCCCCTCAATACAGTGGACTTGGTCATGGTCTTGGAGCGGGGGACTTTGAGCCCCCCCAAGAATTTGTCAAGGCCCTGTAAAATAATAATATTATTTCCGACGTCTACCTCTCCTGCAAAGGAAAAAGTGGGGGCAGAGGAAGACTGGGCCTCAATCAAAATCAATCAGGTCTCAAATAGATTTTTTACTTTTCTATGCAATTCCGATATAAGCCTGTATATGCTACATCATAAAAAAAACAAATGTTTAAAGTTAGTTGTAAAGGATCCCCCTCGGGCCCCCCAACGAAGATGTGCTTCCTACACCTCTGTCGGTGACTCACCTGTGGCTATGTCTCTCGAGATCGGGCTAATTGAAACGTCTTTGACCAGGTGCCAGCTTTGACCGGGTGCCATCTTTGACCTGGTGCCATGAAAAAAGATATTTGAAAAAAATGAATTTCTTCTTTGATATGTAAGGGATAAAAAAAAGAAAATGGTGGTGGTTGTATCTTGACATATGGCTTTGCCTGCCCTAAATTATCCGTTTTATGTCAGCTGGTCAAAGCTGGCACCCAATCAAAGACTTTTAAATTGGCCCAATCTCATGAGACGCAGCCCTGTGCTACATTTCAATATGATGATGACCTAAAGATTGTGCAAATAAAATATTACTTATTGCTACATGTGTAATAAATTACTACACTAGCTTTAAGGCCTATTTGTAGTGTCATACGGGTCTATTTTTACCCTTTATTCAATACCTAGTATGTGTCAGGCTGTGAATCTTTAATATAATTGCTTATAATGTATTTCATTTTAAGGCGTATATCATTGAACTAAAGCCAGTGTGCCTATCTTTAATGAATTATATATAATGGTTTAATACAGTATCTTGATTAGAAGATATGCCTCTTGCATTGTTTCAGGGCGCTTGACATAAAAATCTGCATTGTAAGGTAAATTATAAGTGAGTATTCAAAAGATATAATATTATAGTAAATGGCAGGGCAACTTATCGAGAATGGTTCAACGTGGATAAATCGCGGTGCCAGCACCCTCTCTAGAGAAAAACCCGCTCTATCTGATTACCTGATAAGATAACAAATTTTAGCAGACCGATTTGATGTAATTCCCTATAACCACCGGAAGCTAAAAAGCATCCAAAGCTTTGAATCAATAACTGTAGGTCATCTTTGCACTCTTTTTCTGCAGCCTCCATTATAATTTTCCAAAAATTTGAACTTATTCCAACGGCTAACTACCACAGACTGACCGAGCGGTGGGCGGATATGAACAGGTGGGGCCAGCTTGGGCGCCCCCTGGTATGTACCTTAGGAACCACCATTTGCCGCTGCTCCCAAATATAATAATGTTATCCGGTCAGACTGATATCATACAAGATGCAACTGCTATTGTAAGGCATCCTACAACATGCCTTTTTGATTATTGCCTAAATCACTAACCCTCCTCTGGATCTGTATCTCTCTCTCTAACCATTGCTCTTCTATTTCCCCAGCATGTTCATCTCCTTCAGGCTTCCTGTAGCTTAACCTGTACAGCATGCCTTTATTACTATGGTCAAGGCTCAGATTCAATTTCACTTTGCCTTTTGATGGATGTGTAGACAAGACCCCCTTTCCCACTCCTTCCTCTTCAGCAGTTCCATCAAAGGTTCGAGTAGTGCCTCTATATAAAAATAATGGATATGAAAATATCGATCTGTCTTCCTTACAGGAGTATATGGGTCTGCATTTCTCATGACACAACAGATATGAGGAGTTGTTGACAATGTGTGCTTGTGCTTGTGAGCAGAAAGCTGCAAAAAATAGTCCATATGGCATGGAATCCATATCCTGAGTTCTCAATTACTTCATTAGGTTATCCGATCTTGTTATATTGATATTTGTCACCTTTAGTAGACAGATATTTCAAAACATGTTCTAAAAAGCAGGTTTTCTGTACGACATTGTACAGCAGAGGATGATATCAGATATTCAATTGACTGTGTTCACCTTATTCATATTCCAGTGTGAGCTGACACATATTGTGATGAAATTCTTAATTCAAAATACACTATAAATGCATAAACATTGAATCAATCTCGGGTATTTAAAAAATGTGCTTGGAATGGTTCAGCCAAACCTGTTCAATCTCCTTTCTAAGAGATATTACTCAGAATTGTATGGCATTATATATATGTGCGTCAATAATCTCTAGCTAAATTGAATGATATAATTCAGTAAGGTAAAAAGAAGTAGGTTTAAAATTAAGATTTTGACAGTAATACATTACGTATGTATTCATCACATTCAGCATTGACAAGTGCCAATATAATATCATATTGGCATATCAATGTGCAGTACCCAAACTTCTATGGTACTTCCCAGTAAACAAAAAACGTATATACACGATTTTATAACGTTATATAACGTCATATAACATTTCTCTAAGGCTCCTTACTATGGCATAACGTAATACAGAGTATCAAAACGTTATTTTGACGTAAAATAACGTGTTTTTTTGTTATCTGGGTTGTATCCTGTATTGCATTGTATTTTCATTTATTTATACTGAAATTGTAAAGGCCAAAGCCTGCAATTATAAATTGTGGGTGTCCCAATTGATTGCCCAAAACTACATGTCAAACATTTAGTCCCCATTCCTTTAATGTGGGTTTAACTCTAAGCTTCATGTTCCTGCTGTAATTTAGGCTTTAGATTCTGCTTCTATGAATTTAGCAAACTGTTCATTTCTCCTTTTGTCTCACATGGTATGTATTCTGAATTTGATAATATTCATGGATACAACTACCAGTGCCCTATATCCTCACTTGTTTTCCTTTTACTATCTGAGATGAAAGAGGTATTGTGGCCAATGAATAATGTGCTTGTGACACCAATTATTATATTATTTGTGACCATCTTAACAAATATATATATTGAGCCATGCAGAGTTAATTAGAAATAAACAACTCCAAAAATATATATAGGGGCCAAATGGGGAGGGCTCAATGTACAACCGATCATGTACGTTACATGACGTTCATGATCGGTTTGGAATGTCATGTAAAATTTTCTCATTACCCTCTGCTTTACATGTCTAAAATCTTGCAGGTTAAGACACACATCATATGTACATCTTGCTATGATCGATTTATGTTTTAAACATGGTCAGAAAGGGAACTTAAGGCACCGATCATGTACGTCATGTGACGTACATGATCGGTATTGAAATGTTATGTAAATTTCTCTTTAATAGTTGCATTTACACATGCCTAAAATCTTACATGTGAAGACAAACATCATATGTACATATTGGTAAGGTTTATTTGTGTTTCATCATGATCAGAAAGGGTAAGACAATCAATAAATCACTGATCATGTACGTCACTGATCATGTACGTCACATGACGTACATGATCGGTATTGAAATGTCATGTAAAATTATCTTAATAGTCGCATCTACACATTTCTAACATATTACATGTCAAGACACATCATGTGTACACCTTGGTAAGATTTATTTATGTTTTAACATGGTCAGAAAGGGTAGGGAAGTCAAGAGATCACCGATCATGTACGGCTGCCGATCATGTACGGCCAAATAAAAATTGCATCGTTCTGGTGAAAGTAAGCCATATATGTCTGCTGTGTTTATTCAGAAGGAAATATATGGAGAAAAGAAAGGAACCCAAAAGCTGTTTTGCTCTGTTCCATTCTAAAAATAGTTTGCTTTCAGTTGTAGTTTGATTGCAGTTTGATGTCTATGTGGCAAGATTCTCACATTACACGCCACGCTTTCAGCAATTGTTGGTGTCCTGTAGTGCTTTCCTTGGAACAGTTGTTAATAGCACTCACACTAGGCAGAGTTGAGCTAGGATTTCTAGTTTGGAGACATGTCTACACTAGTTGGCTATAAATTATAATATGAAAGGTGTTCAAGCACTCTAATGCTACTATTATTGCTTATTCACAAAAGATACATGCTTTTACGCTGCAAAGGCACAATTGTTTCCATTCATCTGGGAACAACACAGATCTACCAACCCCAGTGTTTCATAATTGCCCCATAGAGAGTGTGGCTGACATACTTTGCACATATCATATCGTGATGTGATCAAGTATCCCCATTCAATAGTGCAATTTCTTCTAGATGTAATAAGATATATATTGATTTCTTGTTACTTGTGAAACAATTAGGCAAAGATATTCAAGAGAACTGATTACAATTCATATAATATGTTTGATTAAAGCAGCAAAGTGTATTGTCTCCTAGGCGTTGCTGCTCTGATGTAGCCCACGTTTTGTATAAGATAATAAATGTGCTGGCAAGGTCCTTTAACTGTCTCACAATCAATAATAGTTCATTAAAATTACTCAGTCAAATGTCAGCTTAAATATTTGATGACATGGGGAAGTGAAGACCAAAGTTATTGAGCACTTGAATTGAATAACTTGTATCAATACGGTGAATCATATCAAAAAGAGCCATGATTTGGATGGTCTAAAAGATAACATATCAATTTCAAGTTTATAGCTTTGAAACATAAGAACATAACATAAACGCAAATAGGATGCATCTATAGATTCCAGAAGCTTTAACACAAGAATCAATATCTAATGAACATTTTGAAAGCTTGGACCGATTAGCTGCTCCGATGTGTAACCTGTTATCTTTTCATACTTTGAAGCTCAAAAGCATTCCTTGAGAGAACAGTTTATTTAGGATACACTAAAAGGATTTCTTTAGGCCAAGACTAAAAGCACAGAACCAAACTACCCTGAGGCAACTTCCTTGGATAATGGGTGCAGAGCACAAATAAACCAGCCTGTTTTGGATGCTGCAGAGCGTCTTTGTCATTAATGAATGGTAAGGATCGATGAATTGATGATACAACAGAGGAGCCCTGCACATTAAAATCTTCACTGGAAATGAAGATTTAATCAGATTACACACTGGATTTATTGGATTTAGAATTAGACATTCTAGCTGCAGATCTTTCCCCCCCCAGATATCTACATATTGCTGTTTCTACTTTATGTGAATGCTTATCTTGTTTAGCATTTCAGAAGGTAGGGCTACACTTTGACCCTACAGAGTTTCTGAATTTTGATAATGTGGTTCTAATACTGATAATTGATAGAACAAGTCTATAGATTGGAACCAGACATAGGCGCCAGGGATGGTACATCATACATTCCCCCCCCCCCCTGGATGAGGCCCTGAGTAAAACTTCCATTGATCTTCAAATTAGTAGCCCTAGTGTATGCAGATATAAAGCATTGAAGTAAGAAGCAAGCAAAAAACAACAACTACCTGTTCAAGCCTTGGACAGAGTCGCAGCGTGAGGTTCCTCACACTGAGGTTCCACAGTGTGAAAATGGTGGTGATGGCAGCAGCAAGTGAAAGTGACGAGAGTCCATTACTCCTTCAGGAACCTGGAGGGTGCAGGTGGTTGCTGTGCCTCAGGTGAGACAGACGTGACAGGTGAGACAGGTGTGATGGCTGACCGTGTAGGAGGTGGAAGGTAGGGTAGGTGTCATAGCTGACCAGCGAGGAGGCCGTGACAGGTGAAAGCAGGTGGCTTGGAGAAGAGTATGTTCTTTCCCTTCTATGGATGTAATTAGTTCCATACTTATCTTGAAAAACGCAGCTACTCTGATATTCCTAGGCTCCCTATAACGCCAATCTGTCAGTGACTAGTATCCAACAGAGTTAGTCTGTTTTTGGCTGCCTATATGACAAACCTAGATAAGTTATTATCGTCAGGTTGGTCAGTACTGACCAACCCACCTTAGTCTTTTATTTTCTAGGGGGAGTGTGTACTGACTAACCCTGGATTTTCAGTGTATTGGGGCATGGCTCCTCTGCTGGTATATATAACAAACCCTGACATTACAGTTCTCTAGGCCTCACTCAATGTTGCTATTTATATTTTAAGGCAGAGCAGATGCACTATTAGTAGGATGTTTACAGTTTAAAGGAAAAAGCAATCAATGTTAAACTCAAATCTACTGCAGTTCCATGATCTACATCTCGTTCTTGCTTTCAAAAAAGACTTTGGCTTAGATTTGACCCAGTCTGAATCAGAACAAAAATTAATTTATAGAAAGGCATGTGATGTTGCTGAGATGAGTGTTAAATGTTAACCAGTGGTTGATTCAATAGGACAGCTGGCAACCTAAAAGGGATTTGATATAAGGAGTAAATTCTCAGGTTAAGTAATGAAGTGTTTATAGTCTATAATACTGATGGATTAAACCTAGTAGTTGGCACAGTATATAACATCTACTTTCTGACTGCATAAGTTTTATGTATGTTACAGTATGTGGCGGAGTGGGGATGAGGCAAAGGTGTTTGAGAAGGTGTGGACCACTGGACATTTTAATCAGGTATCGGGTGGGAGGCAGTGCCAATGAGTTGTCAGTCGCTTGGTCATGAGACAGGCCAATAGATCACAGACAGTCCAGTTCCAAAGGTCATCTCTTCAGGGAGTGGTCTTATAACCCGAGTGGTATCCTAAGTGCAGGGAATGTAAACAAACTGTAGTCACATCCTGTTTGGTGTGACCCTCCTTTATAACACAAACATGACTACGTAGACCGAGGGACGTGGGAAAATTGTGATTCTTCTTCTACTTAGAAACCACATTACTTTTACTCATATTCGTGGTGGACAGACAGACAAACAGAGAATCAGAGAAAGAGAAAGAGAGACAGACAGACAGACAGTCGGAGGCAGCAAGGGGGGCAGGGAGAATAACAGACAGCCCTATGAAAGAGACCCATAAATACAGAGAGACAGAGAGAGAAAGATCTTTAGATACAAGGAGATGCAAAGAAGGCGAGAGAAAATGTGTTCACCTTTCTCACATCCAACAGCCTGTATTGCTCTGTTGGCTTTCGTGGTTGCAAAGAGGTTTATAGTAACGGTTGTCTGTTAAAATGCTTGGGGAGCAGGGAGATCAATGCTCATGAGTGTTTGGGAAATCCTTGACATACATACTAGTCTTACGCAAAGTAAATTACATTTTTAAATAATATATTGACCATTCTGAATATATATAAGTGTCAACAGTATTGACAATACCAAATTCACAAAATGTAAATGCATGTTCAAGACACATAAAGTAAATTTCACCATTAATCTTTTCTGTTGGATTTCTCCCAGTATCTGTGTTTCTAGTCTTTTCATGATAACTGACCTAGAATGCCTAATGGTGAAGCTGCTCTCCAACCTAAGCTGCTCAGATCAGCAGCGCAGAACCTTCACTTTGGGTTTGAAGACAAAGTTTCTACATGCTCTGGTTCTAGTTTAAAGCCCAATGGAAATCAATAATTATTGCGGCACGCTTGATCAACCTGAATGTTAACAGTGTTAAATTGTTCATCAGCCCATAAGCTCCTGGAGACCTTGGAGGGAGGGATTTAGAAACTTTTCTACTTTAGCAGACAACTCTTGACTGTATTGCAAGTCTCTGTTTCCACCAACATTTTGTCTATCCCACACATAGTCCACAAAGCTCGGGAGTATCATGAGTAGTATAGTATGTATCGGAACGGGACTATATAGACGGGAATGAATATATAAAAATATGGTTCTAAACCTGTCAAGGGGCATTTTTTAGTACAAATGTTCTGAGATGTTTATTAGGGTAATTTGGGCATGGTGAATCCGAATTTTTTTGACCCCAAGAGAAAAAAACATTCTTTCTGTGTCAAACAGCCAAAACAAAATGGCCGCCATTCCATTAAGAGAAAATCTAAAATCATGCTTTATAATAGCAGTATTGAACATTATTAGGTCCTTTATACCCCAAAATGGTAAATCTGTGGTGGACAAGTTGTTTTTGAAAATTTCCCTTCCATCCAGGCTCCTAGAACTGTTGCCTAGCAACCGACACAGGATTTGTTGATTTGCTTGACAACGACCCTATATAGACCTTTAATTGTAATTTTTAGGTAGCCTACCCCCCCTAAATCAGGTCCAATAGTTTCAACGGTATGATCCATTTGTTATTAATGTAAATGGTTGCCTAGCAACAGCCATTCTAAATGTTAATTTGCCTAGCAACACATGTTTCTAGGGGTCATAGGTCATTTTAATGACGTCTACCCCCCCTAAATTGGTCACAGGGATGTTAATGGTGGTGTCCATTTGTTGCTAATGTAAATAGTTGCCTAGCAACAGCCATACTTATTGTTTATTTGCCTAGCAACACATGTTTCTAGGGGTAATAGGTCATTTTTAATGGTGCCTACCCCCACTGAATTGGTCACAAGGATTTTAATGTTGTTATCCATTCGTTGCTTATGTAAATACCTAGCAAATTGCCTAGCAACAGCTATTCTGATTGTATTTTTTGCCTAGCAACACATATTTCTAGGGAACATTAGTCATTTCTAATGGTTCCTACCCCAACTGAATTGGTCACATAGATTATAATGGTGTTATGCATCTCTTTGCCAATTACAGGGATGCCTAGAACAGCCATTTTAGTTATCCATTTGCTTAGCAACAAGGGTGCACAGCCAAGTTCCTCTTAATGGTCACCCTACTAATACGGTCATCCCACCTTTAAAGGGATACAATAATCCACAGAAAGAATTGTCAGGGTCTAGGGACTTTCAAGGGGGGAGGAGATGGGGATGCATGTTACATAATACCACATGTCTATCGACTCCCCCGGTCTGAGGCCCTGGAGGTCTTCAAAAAAAAACTAGAGTTCTTGATGAGCCTCAAGTATCAAGCACCATCCAAACTATCTTCCATGTATTTGTTTCAGGATCTCTTTAACATTCTCTACCTCATTGTCCACCTATCCATCCCTTTAACTGCCTTTTCCTCTCCATACTTCTCACTAGCACTTCCCCTCCATACTTGTCGCTCTCCCTTCTCCATTCTTCTCCCTCTCCCTGTCTATTTCACACCCTGTGCATCCCTCTCTCAGCCTCTTCCTACCTCTTCCTCTCTGTACTTATCTCTATCTTTACCTCAGCTAGCCTCTGTCTACATATCCCTCTTTTCAACTATACCTCTTCCTGTTTTCCTACCTCTCCATGCCTCATACTCTGCTTGCTATAATTCTCCTATCTAGCTCTTCCTATCATTGTCTCTACATATCCCTGTCCATACATATCACTGTCTCTACCCCTCCTCTCTATTTATCCATCTCCCTGCCTATCCGTCTTCCTGCCAATTCTCTAACTCTCTGGCTCTCTCTCTCCTTGCCTCACCCTGTCCCTCTCCCTGTATATCTCTACCCTTGCATATCCAATACCTGCCCCCCCCCCCCCCCCCCTGCATATCCCTCTGTCTAGCTATTGGTGTACACGTTTAACCACGGCGTAGCAAGAGGAGCCTTTAGACCAAGTCACAATGTTGAAGGAAGCTGCCCAGTCTCAGCGAAGCTGCTATGGGGCATATGGGGCAGCTTACTGAGACAGAGTGACTTGGTCTAAGGCTCCTCACAGGTGCCATGTGGTTAAATGCGATTCTGACAATGAACAAGCAGGGAGATAAATGAAGAAAAGTGAAGAAAACAGACCGATTTCGTCTGCAATTCATCCCAGAGTATCTATTGTGGACAATGACGTCACAGCATGTAAGCTGCACTCTGATTGGCGTTGCTTTGAAGTCGCTAAGATGTGCACCATGAAATGAGCGCTGTGTGCTTGGTCCCCTGACCAATACACGCTGTTTGGTCTATAGCGTCTTATGGGAGAGTCACTGCCGTGAGTGTTTGAACTCATGTCAAGCTCCTTACTTTTCCTTGCCTCCTGCCTCTCCTCTTTTGCCTACCCTTTACCTATCCATCTCCCTTCCTTTTCCTATCCACTTATCCACCCCTTAACTTGCAGACCCCTGTTGTTTCCATTTATACATGATAACTATCCTCGCCTCTTCCTACACCATCCACAGACATTACACTCATATCCAGTCTCTACCCCTAAGCCCTTCTCAGCGATTCCAATGCTCCTCCTTTACATCCATCCCTCCTCCCAGGGCTTGGACATATAGAGGGGAAGTCAATGGGAGTTAGTTGGGAAAGGGTGTGGTAAAGGGAAAGGAGGGAAAGTTTTGGGAGGAGGTAGGAAAATGGGAAAGGAGAGGAATAGAGCAGTGGGAGGGCAAGAGCAGCATAAGAACATTGTACAGAGAAGCCATGGGATACAAGGCAGGGGCTTAGGGAAGGGAAGAGGAAATGCAGTGGGAAAATATGAGGGCTGGAAGCCCAAAAAGGTTGGGTGGAAGCCCCAGAAGATGAGAGGCCCAGGTAGAGGGCCGGGAGCCCTGGTAGGAGCGTTTAGGGCCAAGGCAGGAGCGATTGAAAACCTAAAGAAGTATCAGGAGCCCAGGGACGAGGGAGCCTTTGGAAGAGGAGTGCAGGCACAGTGTGAGGGGTTAAAACCCTGGAATAAGAACAGGGGTAGGGCAAGGCAAGGATGGATGATCTGGATGGAGGATGAGAAACCCTCCAAGAGAAGTTAGTGTTGCTGGAGGAGGTCTCCTTTGAAATGGAGGTCCCTAAGACCCAATATCAGGTCCCCAGGACTAGAGTTCAGATCCCCTAAACTTCCTCAAGATAACATGCATAGATATCTATCTGGCTCCTAGGACTTGGAATTGAATCCTGAGAACATGCCATTGCGTCCAGATGTTCTAGGGACTTGATTCCAAGGAGGGCACCCAATCATAGGGGTGTGAAATCTCCACGGAAACTCAGAAATCCGAGGTTTTAATCTTCACCTGGACAGTTCCTGAGATTCATCCAGATCTAATGAAAAAATTATTTCCCTTTATGTAGGCGGGGGGGACTTAGAAATATCATCAGACCAGAACCCCAAAATACATGAAACTGTACCATTTGGCTTCTAGATTTTCAAAGTTTTCTTGGGGGGAATGCCCCCCACTCCCTCTAATATTGTTAAAGCATGAAGTTTGGAGAAGATGGGCAAGGGTTTGGAGAAGATGGGCCAGACGTGCATGTGCCATTGTCACTTCATGTGCCATCTTCAGAGGAAATCAGTTTTTCCATTTCACACCCCTGAGTCAGAAAGGAAGTTTTTGAGAGAGGATAGTCACTACTTATTCCTAAATAGTCATACTTGTGTAGTCCCATGGACCTTTTGGGCTATATGCACAGTTGGGCCACAGCAGAAAAAACTACTGCCTACCCTTGTACATAGTATTTAGTGGCATCATGATGGGACATGTCCCTTAACTGGACAAAAACATCATCTGTTTACAGTGAAAATGACTGCATAACTACTGTAAAACCCCTGCTATAGCAGGACCCCACTTATAAGCCAAACCCCCAACTTGAGAAAAAAAATCGGCCTATAAACAGGTGACAGCTAACCAGGACTCCCTCGCCGTGGCTGTATCCAGAACCGTAGTGCTATTTAGTATACACTCACAGACATGTCATCACCCCGTAGTGTTATACTGTGATGCATGAGTCAATGTATATACATCTTAAATTAGTACAAATTTGTGATCTTTCTTTCAAATTAGTGGAATAAACTGATGCCATAAGGTAATAGATGGATATCCCCTCTAAAGGCCTGTGGATGCACCAGATTGATGCTGTGTTGCGTTAAGGAGAAAAAAGGGGATTAACTTGTACAATGTATGTAACCCCCCCCTCCCTCTGGCTTTCCCTTGTAAGTACATGTACTTGATGTCACAAGGTGTGTGTGTTAGTATCCACCCCCCCCCCCCTTCCAGCTTTCACACTCTGCAGCAGTATACATTGAGCAGCGTGGGGGGGGGGGGGGAGGGGTGTCAGAGCGTCATGGTATACCGCTACGGTATATGTTAAGACTGTGTACGTCCTAATGCTGCAGTGGACCATACCTGATAAAATAAAAGGGTTGAGAAATTGTTATCTCTTTAATTGAATGTAATAAAACCCCACCTATAAGTGAAACCCTATTTGAAAAAGAAGTTGGCTTATAGCAATAGAAAAATGCCTAAATAAATTAGTCTTATTGGTGGGGTTTTATGGTATACATGAAAGGGTGTGCGAACAATTATTGACTCATTGTTGGAAGGTGGGTGGGGTGGCGGCCAACAGATTTCCCCTTTTTTAGGCTTTAATAAAAAAAAACGCCCTTCCTCCTTGAAAATGGACTGAAATGAACTGTGTTCAAAAACTACTAGTGGCCTTTTTTTTGGGAGGGGTTTCATGTTGCAAAAACTCTGTTTATCTTGGAAATGGCCTATAGTGGACTGTGTTTGCAAATCCCTTTCATTTGAGGTACAACATGACCAGGAGTGATGAATAATGTATTTTTGGGGGTTCTCAAAAAACGGTGGCAGCCATTATGAATTTTGGGCTTTGAGACTCTTGGAAAATGATGTTCCAGCTTGGCAGGTGTCTCAGACAGTCTGGCCTCTAAAATCCCTTCATTTTGATGTATTACATGACCAGGAATGATGAATAACATAGGTTTCATAGGTTTTCTCAAGTTCAATGGCGGCCATTTTGTTTTTGTAGTTTTCACATGGAAGGAGCCATTTTTGAGCTTGGCAAGTGTGATTTTCAGATTCAGCACAGCCAAAATACCCCAAAAAGTGATCTTGTCTGTTTGTACTTTAAAATGCCCCTTGGTGGGAGAATTTCCCATTTTGTCACCAGTCTACCCTGCATCTCTTCTCATGCCTATTCCATACTTACATGTTACCAAGACCTTTCCCTAGCTACTCCCTTAGCAATCCCTTCACCTGCCAATACCCCTTACCTATCTCTTTCCCTGCTTCTCCATTCTACTGCCCTTTCTATCCCTATCCATTCCCCTACCTCTCCCTGTCCTATCTAGTCCCCTACATATACCCCTGTTCATACCTGCCTACCTATCCATCCCTCTGCAAATGTCTCTCCCTGTCTCTTCCTTTCCATCTCCTTACCTACCCCTCTCACTCTCTACGTATGCGATTCTTATCTCAGTCCCTGCTTTTACCTTCCTCTACCTACATTAGAGGCAATCATTGATCCCCATCCTCAGAAGCTCGTATTTGTCAAAATCATACAGGCTCCTCAGGTTGGACTACCACCTATCCCTGACTCTCTATTCCACTTCATACTCCCTATTCATCCCTCCCCTGTGAATGCTCTCCCAAATTAAGGGATAGGCAAGGGCATGGAGAGACATGGATAGGTATATGCAAATAGTGGGATTGGTAGGGGAAAGTAGGGCTAGGGAGACAGATGAAAGATGGAGGGATAGGTAATGGAGAAGCAGGGCAGGGGCGTGGCAACTGGGGGGGGGGGGGTGGTGGGGGGACATATCCCCCCACTTTTGACCAACCCCCAAAAAGATCAAACCGAAAAGGTCAAGTAAAAAGGGGTCAAAAAGGGTCAAAATATTCCACAGCCCCCCCCCCTACTTTTGAAAGGGGAGGAGGATGGGCAGAGATGCCTAGGTATGGGAATAGACAGGAAGAGGCATTGGGAGGTATTGGCAGAGAGAGGAATAAACTAGGAAGAGAGATGGGGAATAGAAGGGAGATGGGGAATAGTAAGGTGATAACTAGGGGATGAGAATGATAGCTACAAGAAAATTTTGTAGAGGGAGCGATATGCAGGGGGGAAAAAGGCGGGGAGAAAGATAGGCAGACTGATGGATGGGTAGGGGAGAGGCTTATGTAAAGGGATAAGAGAAAGGGAGAGAAAGAAGTAGGGAGAGGGATAGGTAGGCAGGCTTGGAGAGGGATATGCAGATAGGGGATGGTAAAGCGATAGGCACGTGAAGCAAATTGCAATTAGAGAGATAGGCAGATGAGATATAGTATGGGAAAGGCAGAAGAGGGGAAAGGCAGTGAGAGGGGTAGGCGTAGGAACTGAAAGGCATTATCAGGATATGTCAGGAAGGGAGAAGTGGATGTGGGATAGTGAGAAGTTAAGCAGGGACATAAAAAGACACTGAGATGTATAGGTAGCGCTAGACATGAAAAGGAGAGACATAACTGTATAGAGGGGTAGGCAGGGAAGGGAGCAGGATGTGCAAATTGGAGATACTGTAGTAAGAGGTTTTATAAAGGAGAGCCATAGGCATAGAGAGGAATAGGCCATCTTGGCATAGGGTTAAGCATATTAGGGATACCAAGGGGATAGGCAGGAAAGGCAGTTGGACTGATAGGCAGAGAGAGGGATAGGCATGGCAAGGGAGAGTCATTGATAGAGAGCAGGATAGGCAGATGGATAGGGGACTTGGGCATAATGGTTTCTTGCAAAGCATCCCCTGGGGATATAGGGCGGCACCTGTCTGTGCATAACACCATTATGATCCATGACCGATTCAGTGGGAGTAGGAACAAAATAAACAAACCAATGACCCATAGAAACATGTGTCGCTAGGCAAATAAACAATAAGTATGGCTGTTGCTAGGCAACTATTTACATTAGCAACAAATGGATACCACTATTAAAATCCCTGTGACCTATTTAGGGGGGTAGGCACCATTAAATATAACCTATAACCCCTAGAAACATGTGTTGCTAGGCAAATAAACATTTAGAATGGCTGTTGCTAGGCAACCATTTACATTAGTAACAAATGGATCATACAATTGAAACTATTGGACCTGATTTAGGGGGGGTAGGCTACCTAAAAACTACAATAAAAGGTCTATATAGGGTTGTTGTCAAGCAAATCAACAAATCCTGTGTCGGTTGCTAGGCAACAGTTCTAGGAGCCTGGATGGAAGGGAAATTTTCAAAAACAACTTGTCCACCACAGATTTACCATTTTGGGGTATAAAGGACCTAATAATGTTCAATACTGCTATTATAAAGCATGATTTTAGATTTTCTCTTAATGGAATGGCGGCCATTTTGTTTTGGCTGTTTGACACAGAAAGAATGTTTTTTTCTCTTGGGGTCAAAAAAATTCGGATTCAGCATGCCCAAATTACCCTAATAAACATCTCAGAACATTTGTACTAAAAAATGCCCCTTGGTTAAGGATTTTACTAAATCCATTCCAGTCTATATAGTTAACTACTGTTTATTACTCAATCAACATGCAGCCAATCAGAGGCCTCCATTTGGTCACGTGACCGGAAGTGACCTACTTAGGGGATTAGTGGTGCATTCTGGGTAACCCTGCAGCCAATCAGAGGCCACCATTTGGTCACGTGACCGGAAGTGACCTACTTAGGGGATTAGTGGTGCATTCTGGGTAACCTACTGACCTACTTAGGGGACCGGAAGTGACGTCATATGACCTAATTTAGGATCACGTGACCGGAAGTGACCTGATGAGTCACGTGAGCGGAAGTGACGTCACATGACCTAATGGCCGACCGGAAGTGAGTGACCTCATTGAGGATCACGTGACCGGAAGTGACTTGATTGATCACGTGAGCGGAAGAAGAAGTTTTTTGTTTAGGAAGTGAGGGTCTTTAGGATCACGTGACTGGAAGCGACGTCGTCACATGAGTGACGCTTTAAGAGACTGCGCGACTTACTAGTAAAAGAAGACGTATGAAAATAAAAACACAACAATATTTTATTTTATTTTTTTTATTTCTTTTTTTTTCAATCTTGATAAACACTCTATTTTTGAAAAGATGCACACGCTTATTTATTTTTTTTCATATCTCTAAAGGACTCGTTGTCACACCGTCAGAATGCACGCGACGCTTATAATACAAGTAGCGCACGCCGTCTTTCTCTATGGTGTAGGTGACCATTTTGTTTCGCACCACTTTGAAGTTTCTATTTACAGCAATGAGAGTTTTTCGTTGGCGAAGAACATCCAAGAAGTCGTCTGGTTCCTGAGGGTTTTGTTTCTTCTGTACGCCTTTTGCACTCCATTTTTTGGATTTTCTTTCACCGGTGTCGCTGACTCGATCGTAGCAAATGTAAGTCTTAGGGTTGAGACTTAGGATCCCGTCACCTTCCCACTCCGCTTTCATAAGCCCCGAAGTTCTCAGATCGTGAAGGTACCGTCTCTCACAACATCCGCCGGGCGGCGGACACCATTCTCGCACTCTTTCCGTTTTTGTCTTCACGAAAAGCTCTAAGTGATCGTCGCACACCGCTGTCGGAAGCCACTTTCGTTTCTCTCTGAAGTACGTCTCTCTCAGGCGAGGTTTGACTAGGTCATCCAACGTGTCACCGCTGAGAGCCATGTAAAGACTGTCGGTGTCCATTTGACAAAGGGCATAATCGCGCCGATCGACGAATCTATCCAAGAAGTCGTATGTGAACTCTAACATTTTCAACTTCGCGTACTGGTATACCATGAACCCTATTTGAATAGGGAGGTTGTTGTTGACTGTTTTTGGTTGTAGTTCGACTTCAAACAGATCGGAACTCAACTCGGACGCCTTTTTGAAGCGCCACGAATTGGCCAATAGTTCGAACTTCCGACTGTCAGTGTATCTCACCGCCGTGTGTTTTTCTTTGTTGCAGATTGTTTTACCGTACGTAGCGTTTCCCATTAACTTGTAACAGTCTGACAGAATTTTCTCGTTCTCGTTCACGTCGCCACGTCTTCGCGCCGCCGTTACTTCGTCCGCGAAACCGGCAAAGGAGCGTTTAGGTAGGTATTCTACCACCAGCTGCACTTTGGTGACTATCAAACCGTGCTCTAAATACCACTTGAGAAGCGGCGTTCCCAAGAGAATATTTTTTCCGTGGTAACTCCCTATCAGACATCTCTGAGGCGTGTTCAACAGCTTTTCTTCCTGCGCAAAGTCTGACATGTGAGGTCCTATGTCCGATTTTGAAACGGTCGCGTTCTTGAAAACGGGGGTCATTTCTTCGAAGTAGTCTCGTAGGTGAGGCGGGGTAGTGATGTCCACTTGAACTAAACCGAACATTTTCTCCTCTTTCACAGCGGAAAGGATGTCGCTCTTGCTCATCGCGTTTCGAGACACTTTCAAAGCGTCAACCTTCCAGCGTTGTTGGGAGGCCTTGACCCGCTCATCTCGACGCTTCATCTCTCGCCATTCGCACTCCCACACGACGACCAGCTTGTGACCTAGCGCTTTCAAGTAAGCGCTTACTCTGGTCGTTCTGTCGCGTCTCTCCTCTCTCAGTGAAGCGCACTGAGATCGGTGCGACGGTATGCACTCGTGAGCGTGGAACCAACACCCGTGAAACTGGAAAACCGTATTAGAGGCCGCGTGAAACCCGTCCACGCGAATTCTCCGACAGCCTACAACCATCCCGCCGCCGTTCAAAGCGTGGCGCAGTTTCACGTCGCGGTCGTGCTCTACGAAGCGTAACCACTCCAAAGCGCTGTGAGAGTTTCTTTGCCTAATTTCGGGCTTGAACTCGGTCTCGGGCCGTCTCACCGCGTAATAGCCCGTGCAGTGCGCTTCGCTCATGCAGCGCAAGTACAGAGAGTTAGCGTCTAGTCCTAGGATGTGTTGGCACGGTCTCGCTTCTTCGCCGTACTTGTGCTCCCTTATCCGCGTGGTGCCCTTCTCGTGAAATCTATGGAAGATGATGGAAGGACCGCCGACTAGATTTTCTTTGATCAGAGCGTGGAGGACGGCGTCGAACTGGGGGAACGTTGTGAACGCGTCTTCTAGGTTTTGGAAGAGGAACCGTAAAGTCAAACCGGCGAGAGAAACTCCGTCTTTCAACATGTCAATGCCGCGATCTTGGAAAAATTTAGCGTGATTTTTCAGAGCTTCTATGAAAGGTTTGACGTCTTTGTTGTTGTAGTGGATCAAGTAGTCTTCCATAGTTTGCATCTTCTCGTCGGACCAAACTTTCTGACATGCGGCGTAGTCGGATTCGGACATTTTGACGCCCGTCAGCTCGCTGTCGAAAGCCGATCTCGGTGGCAGCGTTCTGTTTGCCAGTTTCCTGGTAGACGTCATCCATTCGTAAGGAAAGTGACCTTTCTCTTCGTTCCTGGTGAAAGCTCGCAAATAGGTCGCGTAGTTGTAACCGGGTGCCAAATAGTTGACTACGTCCAAGAAAACCGTGTGCTGTGTGTAAACCGCCAAGTATTGATTGCTTCTCTTTATGACGCTGAATTCTTGGTTTCTTCGGTCTCCGGAGGCGAAGAACGAGTGAAGGCGTATTTTGATCAGGTTCAAGTCGTAACGCCCCGAGTTGAAGCCCACGACTGGAGCTTGACGGATGTATCTCAGAAGTCGCTTCTTCAGTTGAACTAACGGGTGTCTGGTCTGAGCCGCAGCGAAGCCGCCTGGAGAAGGGGTGAACGTCGCCTCCTCCAGCAGGAGAGCTTCACCTATCGCCGCATCTAACTTCGCTAAGGTCGGTCGGTAAAGTTCTAGCACAGCTTCCCCGATGACTTTGGCGTTCTCGTTTATGTGATTTAAAACTCGGTCCAACAAGGGGTCGGAATCTGCGTCGGATTCTCTGACGAAGCAGACGGGCCCCTCCCACCCCGGAAAGTCGGATGCGACGCTAGCCGACAAAGGGACGTGATCCCACAGCAGGGACACGTGTTCCGTCGACGGTTCTTTGCACGGTCTGAAGAAAGCCTCGAAATCGAAGGCGATCTTGTAAGGGTAGATTCCGGAATGTCCGTCGGGGGGAAAAATGGAGAAGTCTGCTAGCGCTTCGAAAATCGTTCTCGATTTTTGGTAGATGCCACCTACGTAGCGCAACTTGACTTGTCGGCAAGAGGAAAGCTGGTTCCTGTGTCTCTTCAGCAAGAACTCGGTGGTGAACGCCGCCTTACACTTGCAACATTCGTATATGCCCGCGTACGCGTTGAAGTCCGTGACGAGAGAGACGTGCAAACCGCCTTTCGCCGTCAGGTGTAGGTTGACTTTACCTCGGGCGGCCAGAGTTCTGGAAGGCGGTCTGATCAGAGTAACGCGTCTTCTCAACTTCTGCCCCGGCACTTGACGCGACGCGGTGTAAACCGCTATCTGTACGTCAAACAAGTTCTCTAACGCGGGTAAGTCGCGGATGTTCAGACCCGGAAAGGATTCAGGTGTGGCAGCGGGACAGAACTGACGTAACAAATCTGAAGCGCGCTTGCTGGTGTTGTATAAGTGAAAGGAAATGCAGCGGAAGATGCAGAGGTTGTCCTTGTTGGGAAAATCTAACACGCCGCTTCTCTTTCCAACTCGACCGGCCTGAGTGATCCTACCGCCTATGGGGAATTCCCCCTGTCCCATGTAAACGCAAATGTTCAAATTGGTAGGAAAAAGAACGTGCCACTTGGTGTCAGCGTCGCAAAGTTTCCGTACTTCCTCGCAAGCGACGGTGTTTTGGAGAGGAGCTCTTCCAAAGTTTCTGAATTAGTTATAGTAGGGAGCGGTTGTATGAGAGTTGCGTTGTTCTGGGAGGCGTGAAAGTAGCGCAGTTTGCTCTTGTCTTCTCTGTGTTGTAAGAGTAAGCCTACCGAGAAACCCACTTTGTATCTGAATCTTTGTGTCAAGTGAATGCGACGCATAGTATCTACAGCGTCACTCAACTCGCCGGTTGGTAGCCTGAAGTTTGTTACACTCACGCGAGTCCCGTGCATCCTGACGCCCGTTTGTATCGCAGGCCAATTCGCCGTGAACGTTTCCTCCCCGTTCGGTACAGCACATATGCGCGGAGGGACGGTCACCCCGTCCAGAGATTCGCGTCGACAGGCGATCTTTCGGCAATCGCCTTCGCCGCATAGAGGGCAAAACTTAGGTACTACTCTACAATTTTCTACGTGTCTCTCGTGGTTGTACGGTCTTTTAAACATTTTGAAACACTTTTCGCATACGTACTGTGTCATGTTTTTTTTTCACTCAGTTACCAACTACTTAGCCGTCTAACTATCTATCTATCTATCAATCTATCTGTCTATCTATCTATCTATTTATCTTTCTGTCTGCTGTCTGTGTATCCGTCTGTCTGTCTCATACAGCGTACGTCAAACGCTGTGTGTGTGTGTGTGTGTGTGCGCGCGTGAGCGTTGAGCGTCTCTCATTCCGAATCTATGCCGAGATATTTCAGAATGATCTCTGTTTTGTCATCCAACTCTTTGAGCGCTCTGGCGGACAGCGTCACTCCCTGCTGTGTGGGTTTTTTGTCAGGACCTTCGTACTTGCGCACGTGGACGAGGTTCTTACCGCTGTAGTAGCTCACAGCTGCGTACACTTCGCCCTCCTCATCCAGCACTGCAAACCAGGGGGTGTGATTAGGTTTTCCTTGCGCGGCCGCTGTGTCGCGTATGCGCACCACTGCGCGGATATCGGCGATGCGTGCTATTAGCTCGCGCAGCGCGTCGGCCGTGAAGTGCACTCGCTTGCTTCTGGTCAGAGACGCCTCTTTCACCTGGCCGTCTTTTGTGTAGCGCGGCCTCCTAGACAGTCTAGCCACGTCCTCCCAGATCTCCAGCGTCAAAGCTCCGTCTAAGCAGAACTCTAACCCGAGAAGACGGGAGAAGGTTTTCTCTGCTTCTTCTCGTCCATCTCGTTCTTTTTCTTGTATTTTTCTCTTCTTACTAGGCCTTGTTGTTCTGGAACTCACCTTAGAACGTTTCACACCCGCAGGATGAGTAACACCATCAGCGTGAGCTGAATCAGCAGCAGAACCGATAGCAGGAGCAGCGTCAGCGCTGGTGGTATCCGAGGCCTCGTTGTTGGAACAGAGCAGCCACACGCCGTCGGTGCTGAGTGTAGCGGTAGAAGATGAAGCGCCGCCGCCCTCGTAAGGTGGCGGTGAGGGCAGTCGCCACGGACCGGACGGGGCGCTACTAGTGGAAGTGAGGACGAAAGGTCGAAGAGGGGAGCCGAAAAACGTACCGCCCACCCCTTTCCCTTCGGGTTGTTCGTACGCCTCGTCGTCAGCGTCGTTCTCTGTCTCACCCTGTTGCTGCTGCTCCTCCTCCTCCTCCTCCTCCTCCTCTTCTTCTCGGTTTAGGGGCTGAGTGTCCGAATAGCTGTCACTCTCAGCGCGAGCGGCGTCGAGGGCGTCGGTCGATGTAGTGGTGGAGGAGAGGGGCTGTGCAACGTGCGGCAGGTCATCAAAGTCATCAACAGTAGTGGGGAGGTAAAAACCCGGTTGCCAGTACTGCGCTGTGCCAGGAGCGTTGTCGTCAGTAGTAGTAGCGGTAGCAGCAGGTGCAGCAGAAGCAGCAGCAGCAGCAGCAGCAGCAGACGCAACAGTAGCAGGCGCAGCAGCCTCAGCAGGCGCAGCGGTAGCAGGCGCAGCGGTAGCAGGTGCAGCAGCAGCAGCAGCCGCAGCAGCCGCAGCCCGAGGATCACCAGCAGGCGGGGCGGCAGTAGCAGCGGCAGCGCGCTTAGCAGCAACGTGTACCGTCGCGAGTGTAACAACGTCGCTAGCACGACGACTACTACCAGTAGTACTACTACCACTACTACTACTACTACTACTACTAGTACTACTACTGCTACTACTACTGCTACTACTACTACTACTGCCGCGAGCGCTCGCTACAGCGGGAGGGTGATAAGACCAAGCGGCTGCGGCGGTAGTCTCATTTTCAGTAGCAAGAGGAGGCACTGACGCTAAACGAGCGCTGTTCCACGTAGTCTTCTTGTTCTTGGACGGCGCTAGGTGTTGTCTTTTGCTCATGGTGGTGACTGTAGAGAGCAGCAAAAGAATGAGTGAGTGAATGGAGGTTTCCAGGCCCCTTATATACGCCTTCTCGCTTCTAGAGCTAAGCTACTTACTGACCCTGTTCAGCTGCCGCCGGCTGGCCGGCGGCCATTCACAAAGAGAAACAAAAGACATAAGGCATGACGTTTTCAGCTGGATCCCTTTCCCCCCTTTTGAGAGATCGACTGTCATGAGCTAAGCCGCTTACCACCCTGTTCAGCAATTCAACGCGCATTAGCTGTATAAAGGATTAAGCGGTTGCTGCCGTCGACTGACCGGCGGCCATTCACAAAGACATAAGGTATGACGTTTTCAGCTGGATCCCTTTCCCCTCTTTTTTTTTGAGGGATCCACTGTCATGAGCTAAGCCACTTACCACCCTGTTCAGCCATTCAGCGCGCGTTAGCTGTATAAAGGATTAACGGTGATGAGCTTAGAGTGTGTATACAAAAAAAAACTACAGGAGGCGTGTGGCGTGAAGCAGGACCCCCCTAAGACGAACGTGTCTGTCTGTGAGTAGAGGCGTGTGCATGTGGTGAGCGACTTAAGTGTAAGACAAAAAAAAAATCACCACCTCCTGCCGTGGTGAGTAGACCGGGCCGGCCAGGCGGCGGCCGGCTAGTTCAATAGGGAGGGGTGACAGCTGACTAAGGCTGTGCATGAAAAAATCCGATTTTCACCTGACCTCTGACGTTTGTTACAATGAATGTCAGAGGGAGGGAGACGTCCTCAGGTAGGGGGTAGGAGGTAAGGCTATGGATGAGGAAGAAACACCGTTTTCAGCTGGTCTCCACGGATAGCGATGACATACCCCTCGTCATCTAAGCTCTTAAGGAGCGGAGCGGCTGAAAAAGCGTCATGCGGACAGGTCGCTAGACAGCTGGAGTGCTGTTGGAAATGGGATTAAACTCCCTCTGTATAAAAGCTCTGATTTCTGTTGGAAAAAAACCATATCGCCTCTGACCACAGTAACGTCTACTACCACCACCGCCGCCACCACCGCCGCCGCCGCCGCCGCCACCGTCGCCGCCGCCGCCACCGTCGCCGCCGCCGCCACCGTCGCCGCCGCCGCCGCCGCCAAGACGAGACGAGATGGCTCAAGCTATTCCACTTTCAAGCTCGCCTTCACCGCCTTGTCCACCTGAAAAAAAGTTAATGCGGCTTGACGACGTGAGACGCGCGAGGCAGACCGATGGGGAGAACAGAGAGGTAGGACAGCGGCGGTTAGCCTATAGCGACGCCTTGCTTCGTCAACTAGGTAAAGAGTTGAGCGGCTGTTGGAGAGAGTTGGGCAGTAGCTTAAAAGTTACCGCCGCCCGTATGGATGCTCTAGTAGAGCGCAGTGTCAAGACACCGGAGGAGCTGTGTACGGCGATGTTCCGAGTCTGGTGGGGTGAAACCCCGCATCGTCATAGATGGGGAGAGCTCGGTCGCGTCTTCACCCGCATTAGGCGCGTGGAACTGTTGGCTCAGTGGATGTCCCTTCTCCACAGACAGGGGTTGGATTTCGAAAACCCCGACTCGCGCGCGATGCATAAGCACTTGGGCACCCTCGGCAGACGTCTAGGTAGCAGGTGGAAAGAGGTGGGGGACCATTTAAAATTGTCGCCTGAGAGGTTAGATAAGATCGCTGAAGAATGCGAATACGGAGGAAGTCCCGCTGAGTGGGCCTTCCGAGTGTTGAAAATGTGGCAAGATGAAGCTGACGGTGCCGGCGGTACACCTTTTGAACTCCTTAGAGTGTTGACTGAGGACATGGGAAAGTTTGACCTCGGCATCGCGATATTACTTGACTTTATCAAGCAAGAAACAACGAGAACGACGGACATGTGAATTGTTGTGTTTTATTTTCATACGTCTTCTTTATTAGTAAGTAAAAAAAAATATCATAACAATTAAGACGCGCGCCCTCTTAAAGTGTCACTTCCTCCAGTCGCAGCTGATCGCCTCATCGAGGCACGTGATAAACAAAAAAAAACGAAGAGACACGCTTCTTCCTCTCGAGAGGAAGAAGCGTGTCTCTCGATTGAAATCTTTTTCTTTTCTTTTTTTCTTAAAAGAGACAAACGCCCCTTAGAGTGCCCCCCCACCCCCCTAGAGTGCCCCCCTCCCCCCTCCCCCCCTCCCCCCCACCCGCCCCATGCATCCTAAAAGCGCCCCCCTCCCCATGCATCTTAAAAGAGCCCCCCTCCCCTTCCCTCCCCTCCCCTCCCCCCCCCTTATACACTCTAAAGAACGCTTCTACCTAGTTCAATAAGTCACTTCCAGTCGCTCGTAAAACAATAAAAAATGAAAAAAAATCAAAAACTTATATCGTAGTGTTTTTTATTAGTTTACCGAAAAAAATAAGAGACTCGCCTCCTCCTCCTCTCCTTCTCCTCCTCCTCCTCCTCCTCCT
Organism: Harmothoe impar; assembly: GCA_947462335.1. Lineage (NCBI taxonomy): Eukaryota > Metazoa > Annelida > Polychaeta > Phyllodocida > Polynoidae > Harmothoe > Harmothoe impar. The sequence goes on along the minus strand of OX381709.1, from coordinate 77,862,597 downwards.
CCTCCTCCAAAAAAAAAAGATATCACATTTTAAAGCGCGTGATCCCTTAAAGACGCTCATCTCTTCATTAAGTCGCGTGACGTCACTTCTTCTTCCGGTCACATGATCAATCAGGTCACTTCCGGTCACGTGATCCTCAATGAGGTCACTCACTTCCGGTGGGCCATTAGGTCATGTGACGTCACTTCCGGTCACGTGACTCATCAGGTCACTTCCGGTCACGTGATCCTAAAGTAGGTCATATGACCTCACTTCCGGTCCCCTAAGTAGGTCATATGACGTCACTTCCGGTCCATAAGTAGGTCATATGACGTCACTTCCGGTCACGTGACCAAATGGAGGCCTCTGATTGGCTGCAGGTCGATTGAGTAATAAACAGTACTTAACTATAGTCCCGTTCCGATACATACTATACTACTATCATGCTTTTATAAATTATTAGTGCAGTGTCCTCTGATGTCTGTCTCTGACTGGCAAAGTGTATTGATACCAAAATTGTTTGTAGCTTCCATGTAGATTGAAGAAGAGGTTGGATTGAACAAAAAAAGTATCATAAAGTTTTGAAAGATTATAGTGACAATGTGCAGTTATAAATATGTGTTTAGTGGGATATGTATGAGAGTGTGGGGTAGGAGGGCTGTCTGAACTCTAGTCAAGGCATGCACTAAAACAAGGGCGTGGCAATGGGTTGATTCAGTCACAATATATAAGTATAATTAATGGCCGCTGTCTCCCCCTGCTCCCCTCCCATGATGGAGGAGCTGCTCAGGAGCTGCTCCCTTTGATAAATAGCTCAGTCTGGAGGCTGACATTAGGTCTTGATCGATGAGTAAATAGCAAATTTCTTTATGTGGATATTAAGCCCTGATGGATGCATGGAATGAGAGGTATGTTCTGGGGATAATTCCATCTTTGATCATGCATTAAGCCCTGGAGCCCTCCCGATGAAGAAAGGTAAGAGGACCCTCATGAATCAGCTGAAAGCCTTAGATGTACTTTATGCTGGTGTCATTATGTGAGTCAATCTAGTTAATCATGTTGATATGTGTTTGGCCTTTGAGGGATGGTAGAAGGTCATTTATGTCATTAGGTTATCATATTTTATAGAGCAGGATTTAATGCTGTTATTGTGTAAAATTCTATTAGGCTAAGTATGAATGTAATGTAATTGTTCACAATTACTTAAAATTATTGATCGGAAGTGTAACTCTGATGGATCAGTTATTCTTAGAAGATCTGGGCCTTATCAGGATTAATTGGGCCTTATCATTTATAATTATTATTAATTGCCTACAGTCTAGAAAGCACTTTTTCAACCTGAATATATATTTCATGTACAAACAGCTCATGCTTGCCCGAGATCTTAACAAGATACTAACTTGTGTCAATCGTGACTTCTGTTTGAGAAATGGTTTAGCTCCCTCCTTCTAAATGCAAGGTGTAGCATGAGTGTAGTGTGAAATCCAATCAGCATATCTAAGTCCTAAAAGTTCTGTATGAATCTAGAATTAAGGTAGGAAATGGTAATATTTCACACTTGCTATAGTCCAGGAGCTGGTCAGGATATATCTCCCGAAGAGGCCGAGCTGTTTAAGTGTGCTATCTAGACCCAAAAATCATGCTGATTCCAAAAAGTGTCTTCTTGGTCATGGGAACCCGTACTTATGATCTGAAAATTGACCATTTTCAAAATAATTGGAAAAAACTAAAAAATGTTTGAAAATATGAAATAAAGCAAAACGTGCACTGTTCATCCAACCACCACTTGGCTTTACATACATGTAACCATTGTCAGTTATCACAACTTTGGATGGTTATTTGACCTTGACCTATTTACAAAGGTCAAAGGTCCAAAATATGCTTTTTTCACTTTTTTTCTTTCTGTGTCATGGTCTTTTTAATGGTTTACACATATAAATAAGACCTGATGAATAGGGAAAACCAATCAAAGGATGGTAAAATGATTTAATTTGTTATAGTGTTCATAAAAAGAGTGCAAATACTGGTTTACTGTGAAAGAGCCAACCAGGTTAACGCACATTCAAATTACACTCACAAAGGTAACACTAGGGTGTCTTGGGTAAGTCATATCTAGCATATTCAATATGCCCTTAGATTATTGTGTGACCTTGACCTACTTCCACAGGTCAAACCTCACAAAACCGCATTACATGGCCCTCATGTGTTGATGTATCATTCTGCATCATAATGCCAAGCCTCTTAGAGGTGTACCAGCTTACCCAGATCAGTCCTGATCCAAATCGGCTGGTATTACCTGGTCCCAGCGCTGCTTGGTTAGTAACCCAGCCCGGGTTACTTCAACCCGCCTGGGCTACCTGCCCGGCACAGCTGCAACTAGAACTGCACAGTTTCTTCTGCCCGCTCAGCGGGCCAGGACGGCCAGGGTAGCCACCATCGGTAGCCTGCTATATAAGGCAGGCTCCTAGCAGTTCCCACTGGGAACTCCACCTATGAGGAGACTCACTGACACCTCTTAGGTAACTGCTACTGAAGACTCCACTGACAGAACCTTGGACTGGACTCTGCCCCCCAGATGAACGCTCCACCCTTTGCTTGATGAGCCCTACCAACTGTGATGTACACTGAATGTAGCCATGATTGTGTCTCATCTATCTTCATACGCTGAATAAAGAAGGCTCTTTACAACTGAACAACCACCTGTGTTCGTTCCTTGGGAAGGTAGCTGCAAGTTATATGATTCTTTCAGCTCCCTAGTAGTCAGATACTTGGATGGTTCCCTGACAGTCTCTAGTCCTAGCCTACCCACCCAAGTTTTGGGACCACTAAACTTACATGTATAGAAAATGAGGAAATGATGTATATATATGTCTTTCTAGAGTTATTCCTTGTTCATTCAATAACATTTCATAATGACTTACCCTTTTGATTTCCATTGTTGGAGGCCCCAAAGCCCATTCAGATGAACTCTGATCAACCCAAGCCAGGTGTCGTGCTTGTAGGATGCTGCTGGAATGAGGAGAGTGCTGCTAATTTGCCTAAGCAGGGACTACTGTCTCAAAGTTAGTATATACATTTAAATAGGTTGTGAAAACATGTTTGGCATTGGTATATAAATACCATTCTCCACTTAATTGGGAACCCTATTAGACTTCTTAGAGTGTGTGTAGTAGTTATAGAACGTGTACCAATCTGTACCCGAAATACAGTGAAGGAGCCTTATAGGCCCGCTGTGGTATAAGTGTATATAATAGATATCTGTAGGTCATAGTCAGGGCCAATTTCCAGATAAATAGGAAATGACCTGTAAATTCCTTTATTGATAGTTCACACTGTCAATACCAGATTAAAATGAGAACTATCTATAACGGAATAATTTAACAGGTTATTACCATTGCAAACTGTCCATAATGGAATTGTTGATATCACTGATGCCATCATGATGTCAATAGTGATGTTATGATGTCTATAATGATGCCATTGTCATGATATCACTGACAATGTCATGATGAACTTGCAATGCAATAATGTCACTGGTGATATGTGTGTGCTCTAAAAGAGACATGGTTTGGACAGTCTAGAGCCCTGCCTATAACCTACAGATATCTATTATACACACACACACACTCCAAGAGGGTTCCCAATCAAGATAAGAATGGTATTTAAATCTGCAGTGTACTGTCCCAGGGAGCACCTACCACAATGCCAATTCTAATAACACGTTTTCACAACTTATTTTAATGTATTTACTTACTTTGAAACAGTAGTCCCTGCTTGCTTGTTTGGTGAAAGGATGGATCAGACTGTTCTTGGGTGCAAACTATAATAGGCAAATAAGCAGCACTCTCCTCAATCCAGCAGCATCCTGCAAGCATGCCACCTGGCTTGGGTTGATCAGAGTTCATCTGAATGGGGTTTAGGGCCTTCAACATTGGAAATCAAAAGGGGAAGTCATTACAATTCTATCAAATTATGGGAATGAGATGTTATTGAATGAACAAAGAATAACTCTAGAAAGAGAGTACACACATATCATATCTTCACTTTCTTTCTGAGGGTCATGTAATGCGGATTCCCACGACCAAGAAGACACCTTTTAGAATCGGCATGATTTTTGGGTCTAGATAGCACCCTTAAACAGCTCGGCCTCTTCGGGAGATATATCCTGACCAGCTCCTGGACTACTACGAGAGCTGAATGAAGTGTTGTCAAATTAATTTCCTAGATGTAGTGCCCTGCTTTGGCACCTTCCTTTCTGAATTGATGTGGATGTAATCAGCTAATCCATCACATTTTAGCAGAATTCAGCCCATTCCAGTTTTAAAAGCATGGCAGGGCTTACTGTCAACAGCAGATGTCAGACTTATCAAGCTGTTTTGTCAATAGGATGAAAACTTAAGCTGCTTAGAAAGTGTCAGTTGTAGATGTGCATTAAAGTCTTCAACCATGTAATCTGTCAAAATGTTGAGGTATTGGACTGTGGATCACTGCCTTTGGGCACTTCACAAAAAGTAATCTTTCTTCAAAATTAATCTTTCTTTCTGTAACCCATAATGCTTTGTTACTTAATATATTTACATAAGCAATATTTGATACATTTATACAACATTATATGTAATAGACATACACAACATCACAATAAATATTTGTCCAGAGCGTCATCATATGAGACTACATGAGGGGCACACCTGATTTATTCCACCCTGAACGATAATCTGTAAAATGGTCTCTACCTAAAGGACTATTGTGTAGTATAAATTAGTTAAGCTATTATCCCTTTTGTGATTGCACTTGATATTACATATAATATATGTAAACTGTCCTGCATTAATAAAGCAAATGTAATTGGCAAATGTTAGTTGGGGTTTGACGGTGTGTTGTGCCTCCGCTACTACACTCTGAACTGAACAGGTAATTGGCAAATGTTTATATTCATATTGATATAAAACATGATGAGCTGTATCTTGGAGAATATGTTATGTAATTTGCCTAGACAGTAGAACAAGCACATGCAAGCGTGCACACAGTGCACATCACAGGTTTTAACAAGACCTCAGCTTGGCGAGTGAGGAGGCTATATAAGATATCATAGGAAGGTGTGACACTAAAAGTCTGCAGCTATCCTTGGACATGACATAGACTCTATATACCAGTAGTTCCAATGAATGGACCTAGGGTATGCAGGAACACCACCTAGGGACTGTTGTGAACACTGGTATGCAGAGTCTATTTGTCAGGTCCAAGGATAGCTGCAGACTTTTAGTGTCACACCTTCCTATGATATCCTATATAGCCTCCTCACTCGCCAAGCGGAGTCTTGTTAGACCCTTTGGTGCACATTGTTACCTTTTTTAGGGACAGTGCTAGTTGATCACAAGATGTTTCAATATAAACTTGAACATGCTCTGCTCACGCATGTGCAAATGTTTAGGCAAATTCAACTCGAGTTATGTTAACAGCAGTTGGAATAAAAGAAGGATGAAATCTTTTTAAGGCTTTGTGAATCCAGATTACACCATTTCAAGAGTAGTAGCAGAATATGTGTAAACAATCAATAGGAAAGGAAAGGAATTTGATTGAACTTGAATTGTACCTTTTACACGTTTTATGATATTCTTAATGACCAGGCTCATGTAATGATCAGGAACATTAATTGAAACAATAATTGGTGACTTTTTTAATGAATAATTGTCACACGTTTGTTGCTAATGAACCAAACTTATGGAAATGGCATTGTCACCATCATGCATGTCACCAGGAAGTCATTAAAGAACCAAGAGTTGTCAATGTCAGCAATTAATGCATAACACTCTGTAAAATGCTGTTATCAACCAATAATAATTTCCTCTCACAGAGTTTCACGAATAGATTATTTAGAATCAGTAAAACCTTTGATCATGAGTGTCATTCTCTTACTAGCTCCATGTGCAATTAGTCGTCTCTAGAGGGCAAATGTATGTTCTCATTAAATTTTCATATAATTACAGCCAAAGCTTTTTCCACTTTTTGAATTCAAGTCATTAGACAGCAAGGGACTTGGTGTATTTGTCTTGTTCAATCAGTATTTTAAGGACTCCCCTTTAAGTCAAAACATAGTTGACTTATTTTATTTTACTTAAGATAACTTGCCTTATAGATCTTTGCAAGATTTTGCATTTCTGCTATAACCACATTGCTGTTACCTTTAGAAATATTTAAATCTGAGTAGCTCTTAATGATTGATAACCCCATGCCTGTTATATCCACAGCAAAATGTTTGAATATTGGGAAGACTTCTCCCAGAACTAACCACAGCAGCAGGCTTGGTGACTTCCCTAGACTCATTTTGAGCCTAGACAGCCCCCTCAAATGTTTATTAGAACTTGCCGAACAGAAGTCAGGAAGGCAGACACACGGGTGTTAGTTGAACTAAGACCATACAAGCTACTTTACCCATTAGCAGATTTTTATTCCCGGGCCTAACGCGGATATGATGAATACTGGAGGAGTTGGCCCCAAGGAAAAGATGGTCCCAGAGAGAAAACAACCCAAGTGCCTCCTTCCCATGAACTTCTAAGCCCTTATTAATGAAACTCGTTGGACAGTATGGGGGACATACTAACCTGTTGATCAGTTACAGTATAGGAGTGTCTATAAAGATATAGGAGCTAGCCTGCCCTGACTTCTGAGTATAAACAAACACAAACACAAAGGTGGGAGATGTAATGGTAGGTCTTTTATACTTAGGATGTAGACAGATGAGTGGGATATACCTAAAAAGCTGAATGGAGCATAAGAGTCTACTGATTAATTCTATAAGCTGTACAATCTAAAAAAGATGGTGGTGCTTTTTTGTAAGGTATATTTATTGCTATGTTAGTTCTTTCAGTCTCAACTATTAATAATCAATATTCTCTGCATCCCATTTTTTCTCCTAGACAAAGCAGGGTAAGTATTGATTTATGATGGTGATACTAATAATGGTTTCAGTATACTGGTACGTGCTACAGACCATGTATAAAAATGTAAAGACAAAAGGAAGGAGAGGAGATTGAAGGAGAAAAACGATGTATCAGAAAGATGGTTACAAATGTAAAATAAAGAGTATGACAGGGGAAAAACTCATGTGAAATGACTGAATGTGTTCAATACTGAATTTGGTCTATTTCAACCTGGGCTCTAACAAAAATGCAAATATGGCCCTTGCAATAATCACCAAAAACCTTGATGTTGTCATGGCCAAATTGGCCGGAAAAATAACATATTGGGCTCATCAAGCAATGCTGGTTAGGAAGGGCTAAACATGTATCAATTCTCAGCTATTCCAGTGCCATTTGCAGGTGCCGATATAACACTGTTGCTGTAAGAAATAAGCTCTGTGTGAGAAGCGACAAGACACAAGTTATCATACTGTGGTGGAGGTATCCATCTACTCCGGTAGCACCTGCGTTAATTACTCTCGGAGATTAAAGCGGCTGCACACCACGCTGTGTCTCTGGGGTATATTCTCTATGTTACCGTACACACCATCCATCAGCCGTGTGGCATGTGCATTATGTATATGGCACAAACTCCTGAGTTATGCAGTTTTGGGGCAGAGGAGGGTCAAACTAGAAAGTTCTTTATATGTTTAAACAAGTTGATTATATTGAAAGGTATATATCTTGGCTCCTTGGAACACTTTTTGATACATCTCTAGCCCTAGCGGTTCAGTTTTTATTGCCTCGCAAAGCTGATCATCATTATTTCGGGTGATTCCGAGACCAAAAATACATGGATATTGATTTCTTGGTGTTAAATACATCATAGCAACTCCTAATTTTTTTTACAACATGGTACAACATGTATCTAAAAGCATACAAAAAATTGATATCCTCAAAAAAAAAACTTCTTGAGTTGTAGCCCGATTAATTTTGAATATTAGCCAAAATTACGACAATTTCCGTCACATACTCTCAACTTTACACTATTTTCCTCAAAATGGTTCAATTAGTCCTCAAAATCAATCTACCATATCCTCATCATATATACCTCAATATATGTGGAGCATTAAGACCGTTGGTTGTACCTACTATGCACAGTACTGGCCTAAAGTGTGGCCTGATCACTGATTTTGCGTCTCGGAATCACCCATATGATTCACCCATCAAATTATACATAAAGGTCTCCCATCACTAGCAAACTCCACACAACCTCATTAAACTATCTCTACATGTAATAAACATGTGTGGGCTGAGTCCTGGGTATATTTTACAACATTTGCTACCTTTTAACTATGCGCACCTTCTAATATAAACCCAGATTCTGAATTTCCGTCTCGGAATCACCCATATCAAGCCGCTGGACATAAAGTTCTCCCATCACAACCAAACTCCACCCAACCTCCCCAAACTATCTCTACATGTACATAACATGTGACGGCTGAGTCCTGGGTATATTTACAATGATTTGGCACCATTTGCCTATATGCACCATGTCTTATAAAATAAATTTCCTTTATTTTTCTAACTTTACTGATATTATGCGACCAGATACAAAAGTAATATCATCATAGTAGCACTCTAATACCTGTATGGCATAAGGTTAACATGTCTTCTATCAGGTTAAACTGTAACAAAGGCAATCATATAGTCCACATATGCATGCTATCCCTTCTAATATGTATCACATTTCAGGAATTTCCGTCTCGGAATCACCTGGTGATTCCGAGACGGAAAATATGTATACCCCTCCTGGAGGCTAGATTATTGGATTTTGCACAAATCTATTTTTCTCCAGCATAAGACAAAATAGTTACCTTACCATCTGGGGTACAATGGATACACTGTGTATCTTCTTTTTTTACTATATAGGGGTATCAAGATAAAAGGACCGTTGAAAATTGTGCTGACAATACACACTTAAAAGGCTCTGGTGAAAAAAATACAGTACATATCTAGTGAAATCCACGTGAATCAATTGACTATACCATAGGGCTAATAAAAAAAGATATTAGGGATAGGCTGTTACTGTCCCAGTAGACATGGGAGACATGTAAAACATGTTAATTTAAGGGTTTTTGACGTTTTTAGGGCTTTTTGGGCCTTTGGAGGGCCAGAAAACGTAAAATATTGGGCCAATGCACAAAAAAAAAAGAATTCCCAAATTGTTAGGATGTTTTCTTACATATACCAATTTTTTGAAAAAATTGGTGCAAAACTGGTTATTCTGTAGGGCTATAAGCCTGAAAAGGGCCTGAAATAGCTAAAACAACATAAGTCAGAGGTTTGAGCCATATGTCATCACACTGATATAAAGCCCCCTGTGTGGTTAGATTAGACACGCGTCTGGCGTGTACAAAAGATACAGCTGCCCCTCACAGTATTCATAACAGAAGGTCTCATGTTGTGGTGAACACATCTAGAACTCCCAACCATCGTGCTCCACACTTGATAGGAAGTCATTAGGAAAGCTGATTTGTTTTTATTCACAATGATTGTACTCGGGAGGGGGAGGATAACAAGGTCATCACTAGGATCATGCATTTTATCATCAATCTTAAGAAAACAGTCAGCCAGATTACCAAAAGGACTCAGAAATGATTACAATCTGAGTTTTCAGTGTGGAAACTTGCTTGTTCTATCAGGTGGTAGACACAACATGTTATTTCCAATGTTTTGGGATAATTGGGGTGATCCCACATTGTCATATACAGAATAATTGCAGGATACTGTAACAGCCGTACTTATAGCAATACCACCATGTTAACACTATACTTTGAAACACTACCATCCCAACTTAGCTAGAACTTTCAGTCAGCTGCTCATGTCTCCATCTCTTTGTGAGCAGCTGGAACTTAACCCGCCTGGCCTGACATTGATTATGTCTGGCTCCAATCCAGCTTCATTCTCAAAGATGTCATGTTGCCCCTTTAAGGCCTGCATAGTTCTTTAATGACAAATGCACCTCTGGCAAGTCAGTGACGAAGATAAAGGGAGGGTCTGGGAGGTCTCACCCTCCCCCCGCCATCACAAAGGAAGGGGGCTCAAAAATGTTTAGGTCCCCCAAGAATTTGTCAAGACCCTGTAAAAGAATGATATAATTTCAGACGTCTACCTCTCCTGCGTAAGAAAAAGTGGGGGCAGACGGGTTGGGCCCCCAATCAGAAGTAATCAGGGCTCAAATAGACCTACTTTTCTATACAATTCCAATATAAGCCTGCATATGCTACATCATGTAAAAAAGCAAATGTTTAAAGTTAGTTTTAAAGGATCCCCCCGCCCCCCCCCCCCCCCAAAATGAAATTGTGCCTCCTACACCTCTGCAAGTGACTGAACTGTGCTACATATCAACATGATGATGAGCCAAAGATTGTGCAGATGAGATATTGCTCATTGCTTCATGTGTCTTCAGTTACTACACTAACTTTAAGGCATTTTTTTGGCATTTTTGTAGTGTCATATGGGTTCGGTGAACAACTTCTTGAGTACTGGACAGTAGATCAACAACACTATTTAACAGAAATACACATGAGGGCTTGATTATCTATTTCCATCTTTTATTCAATACTTAATCTGTGTCAGGCTGTGAATCTTTGATATAATGGTGTTCAATGTATTTCATTTTAGGGGGTATATCATTGAACCCAAGCCAGTGGGCCTCTCTTTAATGAATTATATATGATGGTGTGTGTTTGATACAATATCTTTGTTAGAACATGGCTCCTGCATTGCATTAGGGCGCTTTACATGAAAATATGCATAATAAGCTAGATCATAAGTGAGTATTCATGATATATATATTACATCCTTAGCACTGCCATAGAGGGTGATGTGGGACAGGACAGCATAATAATATCACATGATTCTAAGTAATATGCCTGTGGTATCGTATCATGATGTATCCTTTTAATGCCATTATAACAATCTCAATAATGAAGGTTCTATCAGAAGTTGAGCTCGGGCCTTTTTGAGAAGGTACTTTTGGGGTTCTCAAGAATAGTCCCAAACATAGGAACATACTAGGAATATCTCTTGCGTCTTGATTGTGGCTTAATACCTTTGACTATATTCTGAAGAAAGATTGCCTCTATTTTGCCTCTATTTTGATCAAGCGAATGTTGCTGAAAATCCGCCTCAGTATACAAGTGTGCCATTAAATTTTCCTGATTTTAGTATGACATTCAATGCCTGGCACACCATGTGACAGGAGCAGGCAGATGGCATTACGGTGTGCATACCAGGTGTTGTTGAATAGAAGGCCGGACATGCTACCTCACGAGAACAGGTCTACTCTGGGCCTGCCTTGGCTATGACTAATCTCCAACTGCAAACCAGGTCTTAACAGTGTACCCACAACTCTGGCAAGAGGCAGTAAGTAGTATTTAGAAACAGGTATTCACAATGGGCTGTCCCATTTATCCCCTCCTCGAGGCAGATGCTGCCATAGAAAGATAAGGAAAGGGGTAGAAAGTTCATTTGGTGATGGCAGGCTCAGGTCAAGTGTTACCCTCTGTGCAAATATGTAGGACACAAGATCAATCTACACAAGTCATGGCTACAAATTCAGTTCAAGCATTAATCCCTTGTAAGAGGCTGTGTCGTTGTAACCTACTATGGTATACCCTGCGCAATCTTTCATAACAGGTATTCTTCCACCCAGCTTACTTATAAATTTGTTTACTCTATAGAAAGTGACCGGCTTTAACACATGTATAGACGGCAGGTATAAAAACGCATGTGTCAAGGTCTCCCTCCTCTGAGCCGCTTAGCCCTCAATCAAACACTGCAGAATTTATTAAAGGAAACTCCTCACCAAAGGCACATGGGCCAGACTAAGATATTGATCAGTTTCAGTATAGGAGTGTCTATAAAAGTTACTACATCCAATGTGTAGGACAAAAAAATAGATTTGTCAGAAGGTTCAAAAATAATATATTTGACATCCTATCTGTTCCATTCCCCCTAATTCCCTGCGATTTTGCTTTAATTGAATTTTATCGCCTAACACATGGTCATTTTGGAGTAAAAGCATACCCAGCAAAAATTCCCTCCATTGAAAATAAGCTAGAGAAAGTGACTAGTTGGGTGACATCCCTTTGTGACCTATCAACACCCATTGATTACATCTAATTGACATCTATCATCTAAATACTATACCTTTCCAGTGTTTGAAAAACATTTAAGGGTGATTTAGAAATTGAAGGAAAATTGGATATACCTACTTTAAGGGGTATGGAAGATGTCTAGCCTGTCTTCTGTGTGTAGATATATTAACACAGGGAGGTGGGAGATTAAAACAGAGGTCTTTTATACTTAGGATGTAGACAAATGAATGGGATATACCTAAAAAGCCAAATGGAGCACCTGGTCTATTCATTATTTGTATAACCTGCCCTATCTCAAAAGAAACAGAGGTGGTGCTTTTCTGAAAGATAAAGTTATTACTGTGTTAACTCCATCAGTCTTTACAATTCATAATTCATATTCTTGGCATCCTACCTTTTTGTCTCTTTTAGACAAAGCATGGGTAAATATTGATTGATAGTAGTGTTACTAATATTGATTTAGTATAGTGATACTAATGATGATGTCAGTATATGGATACATACTTCAGACAATAACGCAATAGGGAACAATGGAAAGTGTAACTGAGGGAGAGAAACATTGTAGAGCAAGCATTGTCACAAATATAAAAATGACAGATGATATACTCCTTTTAGATATTATGTACGGTAAACAAAACATTGAATAATGGTAAAAATGTTACTTTGAAGTAAAAACACATATTTTTTTGGCCTGGTGGCTATTGCACAAAACACTAAATCTAATATATTCTAACCAGGGCCCAAGCAAATGCATGTGGCACTGTTGCATATGGCACTGTTGCCTGAAAAAATAACATATTGGGCTCATTAAAAAATGCTACTGGGAAGGGCTCATCATTTACCTGTGCAGCTATGTCACTCTTGCTGTAAGAAATCATCCAGGAGTGTAAAGCAACCTGAGAGGATTAATCATACGGTGGACGAATACATCTACTCGGGTAGCACCTGTTAACTACTCTAGGAGATTTAGCCTCTCCAGGCCACACTGTGTCTCTTGGGTGTTTTTCTCTACATTGCTGTATACACCATCTATCAGCTTTGTGACATGTGCATTCTGTACATGTCATTACATTGATATACAGCGCCCTGTCTATGCTAGATTAGACATGCAGCCCTCGTGTACCGAAGATACAGCTGCCCCTTACAGTATGCATGACAGTTTCCCTCCGTTTGCAGCTGTACATGTTGAGCATCAACTCTAAACCATTCTAGGTCATTACATTGATATACAGCGCCCTGTCTATGCTAGATTAGACACACATCCCTTGTGTACAGAAGATACAGCTGCTTCTTACAGTATGCATGACAGTTTCCCTCCATTTGCAGGTGTACATGTTGAGCATCAACTCTAAATCATCACACTTGGACATAACTTCATGGTCGAGAAAGTAATTAAGGAAATCGAATTAATTATTTTAATCATAATGATTTTACTGATGTGGAGTCACTTTTGTAATTATACACGATGACCCTAGGACATTTTTGTGACCACATAAGCGCAGCTGTTTTAAAGGATGCTCTATAAATACTGGCTCCCCGACTCACTTCTTTAATAAACTGTGGTCTACACAATATATCATTCCCCAAACAATGGGCTTGTGCCAAGGTAGTCCCCCTTCCCAAATCTGGTGACTTAACTGACATCCGTAACTGGCGACCCATCTCCCTCTTACCTGCCCCAAGTAAAATCATGGAAAGAGTGGTTTTTGAGCATATATACAATCACCTAGAATATAGCAATATATTAAGCCCACATCAATATGGCTTCCTTGCGTCCAGGGGAACAAATGATGCTGTGTTGAAATTCATTAATGAAGTCTACAGGGCGCGTGACAGGAAAGAATGTCTGTTAGCCTGTTTCCTGGACATACGGAAGGCTTTTGATAGCATAAGTACATCACCTTGAATTGATCCACAGAATGAAATTGTTAAATATCCCCCCAATTTACACAGACTGGTTATTTGCACACCTAGGGCAAATAAGCCAGCGAGTGGCCTGTAATGGAATAACATCTACTGTATTACCTATCTCCTATGGCGTCCCGCAAGGGTCTATTTTAGGCCCCCTTCTATTCATATGTTTTGTAAATGGCCTTCCTGATGTACTGAAGCATTGTAATATAATCATGTATGCTGACGATGCCGTGTTTTACACCTCGTCAGCAAATGTTGATGTAGCAGCACGCATGCTACAAGTAGATGCACATAATATTTATAACTGGTTCTGCCAAAGTGGCCTATGTATACACACTGGTAGAACAAAAGTGGAATTGTTTAATCCTCCAACATACCACTACCCTGAGCCTAAGATCTCAATGGGAAGTGTTGGGATGTGGAGTATTGTGACAGCTATGAGCATAATCCTAGACTGTAATATAACTCTCAAGAGCACCATTAGTAAAAATGTCAGTAGTGCTGCAAACAGATGCCACATGATAGGCAACGTACGGCGCTGAATGTCTAGACATATAGCTATACTAATTTATAAACAGACAATCTTGCCTGTCCTAGAATATTGTGGGTACCTTTATAATGGGGTCACCAACACCCAACATAAGCATCTACAATTGATGCAGAATAGATGTCTACGTGTTAGCTTAAACATACAAAGATTATACCACATAGAAGATCTACATAAAGATACTAACGTTGACTATCTGGGTGTCTGTTATGATATGCAATTGCTACTCCTGATACATAAATTTATATATGTACGGTGGCCTGTGGACAAGTCACTAGATCCACAGGTACTGGACTGCTTGAATTTCCGCCTGCCTTTACACTGGGCTATAGAAAAAGCCCTCTTTACAGAGGTATATCTCTCTGGAATACTTTAAACACATCATGCTGAATGTTGACTGACCATAATGCCTTCAAGCATAAAGTCAAACCAACTGTGATAGAGCTATTCAGAGCCAGATTTATGTGCTAATCATTCATTCATTCATTCATTCATTCATTCAACCATTCACTCACCTATGTATCAAGGCATACCATGTACTAAACAGCATGAGTAATATGCATGAACAATACACGGAGGATTATAGAGAATATGGTAAAATAGCAAACATTACATAATATGACTATATTACCTCTGTTAATTCATTGAATGTGACGTTACCACATGTGAACAAACATGAAGGAATTGTACCAGATCATACTGGATCTAATACGGATGTCCATTGTATAAATTGTACTTATCAAAATTGTTGTATTCTCATCGCATCATATATTACTCTGTAGGACTAAATAGTCCATTGAAATGTACCGTATTTTTTGAAAATCACTCAGTGAATAAAGATACGTTATAAACTCAATAAAGGCACATGCAATAAAAATCTGCATTGAAGGCTGAATTATAAGTAAGTAGCATATAAGATATATATAGTGTTATACTTGATCCATTGTAGGGCAACTCAGGCAAAATGGTTCAAACTAAGATAAATTGCTCAGCCAGTGCCTCTCATGGAATAAATATCAAACCTGCTTTATCTGATAACCTGACAAGATAGCAAATTACAGCAAACCAATTCCTTTTCATTCCCCTTCACCACTCCCAGCTAAAACGGCATCCTGAGCTTTTAATCAATGCCTGCAGGTCATATCTTCACTCTTTCTCTATCTGCAGTGTCCATGTGACATAACGCATGATCAAAGATGGAATTATCCACATAAAGAAGTTTGCTATTTACTCATCGATCAGGACTTAATGTCTGCGTCCAGTCTGAGCTATTCATCAAAGGGAGCAGCTCCTGAGCAGCTCCTCCATCATGAGAGGGAGGCAGGGGGAGAACATGGCCATTAATTGTATCTATATGTAGTTATCTGATCAACCAATAGACTTTTTTGAAAGGTACACTGTAATCTACCATTTCCTCATAGTTGCTCCTTTATCACAATGCTATATTGCATTATGGTAGTTTATTACGATAATCATTTTAATGTCATTATGAGTAGGATACTCGAATAAACCAGCTCCTGTTCTAGTGTGTTAAATCTCTTTCCCTTGCTCTTCCATCACCCACTGCATATCCATTGAGCTTGTGTAATGCCCCTACCTCGTGAACATTAATCAAGTTCCTACATGGATACTTAATCAACCTTCACCCTCTAATCATAGTCCCCGGCAGTCCTCATCAACATAACTATAACTCTCAGTCAGGCTGCCAGCAGCTGAATGATACTCTTTGTTTATATCTACCCTATATACATTTAGAATGTACACCATGTTGACCTCATCATATGTTTCTTATGACTCAATAATGAAAGGAATTACTGCTGTAAAGTATCATATAAAATTACTTTGTAGTAATTGCCTAAATCCCTAACCCTCCTCGGTATCTGTTATATCTTAATCTAACCATTGCTCTTCTATTTCCCACCTCACACCTCCTTCAGGCTTCCTGTAGCCAAACCTGTACATGTCACTCAAACATACCTTTATTACAAAGGTGAAGGCTCAGATTCAATTTCACTCTGCCTTTTGATGGATGTGTAGACAAGACCCCGTTTGCCACTCCTTCCTCTTCAGCAGTTTCATCAAAGTTCCAGTAGTGCCTCTACATGAAAAGAATGGATATAAAAATATCGATCTGTCTTCCCTACAGGAGTATATGGGACCTCATTTCTCAGGACCAAATGGATATTAGGAGTTGTTGACAATGTGTGCCTCTGTGAAGGGCTTGGGAGCAGAAAGCTGCAAAAAATAGTCCACGTGGCAAGCAATACTGATTCAGAGTATTCAATTCCTTCATAAGGTCATCCGATCTAGTGATATTGATATTTGTCACCTTGGGTAGAAAAACATTTTGAAACATGACAATATGTAAAATCCAAATAAATAGGTGTAAATCTCTTTGATTTTATCTGCAAATAAAGTGCCAAAAATTAACACCAATGTACCTGGCCTTTACATTGATTGATATTTACATGTATTTAATCCTTCTGCAAGTTCTGTGTAAAAATGGGGAAAATCTCGTGTAAAGCTGTAGATATATTGTGCTCAGAATTCACACCAATTTACCCTGGCTTTACATCATCTGATATTTGCATACATTTACCCCTTCTCTAATTTACACCCTTATCACAATAGGCGTCATGCAGGCTGGGTGAGGGCTCTTCCCAGACAAACCTGACACCACAAGGGGCCCTATCCCCCCCCCCCCCGACCCCGTACCCAGCCGCCCAATCCTCGCTGGGGGCTGGGGTGTGCACCAGGCCTCCTACAACGTCTACTGGCGGCCTGCAGAGGTTGTAGGTGCCTGGAGAACCTGCTGTAATTCAGGCTTTAGATTCCTCTTCTATGAATTTAGCAAACCATCCATTTCTTCTTTTATTCTCACCTGATGTGTATGCTGAATTTGATATCATTTATGGATGCTGCAATGGAATTACCAACGCCTTTGATTGTCATCTGTTTTCCTTTACTATCGGAGATAAAGGGGTATTGTAGTCAATGAACGATGTGTTTGTGACACCAAGCACCTTATTATTTGTGACCTATTTTAGACACATTTATTGAGCCATGCCTACCTGTCTTTGTGTCTTGAGACTGCCAACTATTGATGCGTACATTTACACAAGGCAGTAGTATTGACTAGCTCTGACAAGCACGTATATTCTATCGGTCTGCTGTCTTTGTTGAGAAGGACATTTGAGGAGAAAAGAAAGGAACCCCCATGCTGTTTTGTTGTGTTCCATTTCAAAAAAGGTTTGCTTTCAGTTGTAATTTGATTGTAGTTTGATGTCTTTTTGGCAAGAGGTTCACATTACATGTTACAGTTTTCAGCAATTGTGGGTGTTCTGTAGTGGTTTTCTTGGAACAGTGGTTAACGCTGCTGTACTACCTCAGATATATAGATAGTGCAATTTCTGCATAGTTGTTAAGAGTCTGCTTGTTGGAGTGTACTGGTAGCATCCCAATAAATATTGTGTCTTTTAACCATGCTAAATTTAAGGAAATAGATGAGGAAAAATAAAATGCTTCCAGCATTCTATTCAGCACTTAATTATATCAACAAGGGGGTGCCATCTACAGGGATACACTTGTACTAGTAGACTGTGTTTGTGAGTTGAGCGATGGAAAACCTCTGTGCTCCTCTCCACTCACTACTGCCACCTGATGGCATTGGTCAACACTAAATATCCAAGCCCCTCCACAATATAAATAGTAGTTGAGATTGGAGTCCTGTCTTACATAATATTAAGACTTTCTTGTCAGAATCTATGACAGATTATAAGAGGGGAAGGATTATACAATTATCTGAGAATCAAATGAGGAAAATGTAGGGTTGAGAGTAAGAGGAGGTATAGCAGCTTTAATAGCACTCACACTAGGCAGAGTTGAGGTAAAAATTCTAGTTGAAGACTTGGTTATAATGGGAGCGTGTCTACACTAATTAGATATAGATTATAATATGAAAGGTGTTTAAGCACTCTACCGCTACTATTATTGCTCATTCACAATAGATAGGCCTACATGCTTTTATGCTGCAAAGGAACAATTGTTTCCATTCATCTGGGAGGAACACAGATATAACTACCACAGTGCTTCATAATTGCCCTATAGAGAGTGTGGCTGACATACTTTGCACATATTATATCGTGATGTGATCAAATATTGCCATTCAATAGTGCAATTTCTCCTAGATGTCATTAGTTATTTATTGATTTCTTGTTACCTGTGAAGCAATTAGGCAAAGATATTCAAGAGAACTGATTACATTTGATATAATATATTTGATTAAAGTAGCACAGTTGCATCGCTGCTCTGATGTAGCCCAAGTTTTGTATAAAATAATTAATATGCTGGCAAGGTCATTTAGCTGTCTCCCATTGAATAATAGTTCATTAAAGCTGCCCAGTCAAATGTCAGCTTAAATATTTGATGACATGGGGCAGTGAAGAGCAAAACTTTTGAGCACTTGAATTGAATAACTTCCATCAACAAAGTGAATTGTATTAAAAGAGCCCTGATTTCGATAGATTAGGAGATTTTATATTTTGTAGCTTTGAAACATAAGAGCATAACATAACTTCAAATAGCATGAATCTATAGATCCCAGAAGCTTTGACACAAAAATCAATATCTAATGAACATTTTGAAAGCCTGGAGTGATTAGCTGCTCCAACGTGTAACCTGTTATCTTTTCATTCTTTGAAGCTCAAAGCATTCCTTGAGAGAACAGTTTATTTAGAATGCACTAAAAGGATTTCTTTAGGCCAAGACTGAAAGCAGAGCACCAGACTACCCTGAGGCAACTTCCCAACATAATGGGTGCAGAGCACACAAACAAGAATTGCGGTTGTTGCCACGTAAAAAAATGCCTCAGGCATTTTTATACGCGGCAACAACCGCAATTCTTGCATTCGAAGAAACATAATATCTACATGGTTGGTATGTTTGAAGGGAACCCATTCAAGACACCAAAAAGGCAGGGCCGGGAAGGGGTTGTCAGGGGGAAGGATGCTATTACTTCAAATATGGCATTTCCTATGAATTCCTTGGGTCCATGTTAGGGGGTAAGGAAATGTGTGTTGCTAGGCAGATAAACAATTACAATAGATGTTGCTAGGCAACCAGCTGGATTAGCAACAAACTAATAGATCCATTGAATTCCTTGGGTCCATATAAGGGGGGTAGGTTTGATTATCATCAACCTTAGGACCATGGAAATGTGCATTGCTAGGCAGATAAACAATTAGAATAGCCGTTGCTAGGCAACCAGCTGTATTAGCAACAAACCAATCGAACCATTGAATTCTTTGCGTCCATATTAGGGGGGTAGGTATGACTATAATCAACCTTAGGACCATGGAAATGTGTGTTGCTAGGCAGATAAACAATTAGAATAGCCGTTGCTAGGCAACCAGCTGTATTAGCAACAAACTGATAGAACCATCGAATTCCTCGCGTCCATATTGGGGGGGAAAGCTATGATTATAATCAACTTCTTAACCATGGAAATGTGTGTTGCTAGGAAATGTCAAATGACATTTACGGTAAATTTAAGTGTACACTTAATTTATGGGAAATCTCATATGATATTTCCAGGACATTAAAGGTGTAATAAACGATACTTTGTGTCTCTATGATATTGGTAGAGTATCTTAAAGAACAAAGTCAACACAGTTCGGATCAAGTGTTACAGGTTGCGAATCAATAGGTTTATTCAATAACCTAGACAGGCAGTATCTATGTGTGCGAACTCCCTATAGAGTTCGGAACGGGTCAGTAGGCTAATCAGCCGCAATGATCACGGGGTCTCCTCACCAGCGTGGCTCAGAGTAACCGACGAGTACCGTCAGATGCTGGGTATATATAGGCAGCCAGCCTGCGGGCGCACACGCAGACCGGAAGCCTATAGCGACCTCTGTCCATACCCCAAGCCCGAGGCAGGTGTCGCCACCTACCGTCGGACTGAAGGGTTCGGACTGAGTTCGCAACACAGCATCCAACAAAACTCATCATATAACAAAACCCGTATAACCCTAGCCCCTACACTACCCCCTACCAGATAATAACCGGGAGGTAAATAATTAAGGTTAAAGTCCGAAAACACTTCGGACTGGCATTATCTTATAAATACCACCTTAGGGGTTTATTAGAGTTATACCTTACAACAATATGACGTATTCTGTTGAACACAATAAGGCATTAATTACACACATTTCTATATATATAGATCGTAATAACAATTACGCCCCATTCCCTAGGATAGATGGAGTTAACCTATACATATAGTATACAAACACTTGAAAAAGTACAATATCACAGTAAAAAAATTTCGTCCCTCCAGGACCCCGAGCAATTTACACTCGTAATGAATAATACTATAAGTGATATACAATATCACTTTTCTTAAGGTTTTAAGAAATAAGTATATATTAAAGTATTATTATAAATGACATCATACATGGTCTTGTGTCGAAGATCCGGATCTTCTGTAGATGCTGCATCATTCCGCCCGGCTTTCGGAACCTACTTCATTCAGCTCCTACTCACCGGAACGAGAAAGTTCATAGCTCATGCTCGGGAGCTTAAGGTAAAAAAATTGTAGTCCTGCCTCCAGGCGATCTTCGGACTTATAACTAGGAGCACTCGGTCCTGATATCCACTGTCTTATAAAAAAAAACACGTATCGGATCCATGTTGGTAACGTACTCCTGTCCCAAGTTCAGCTTTCTCTCTCCGGATCTCCTCGTCTTCCTCCGTCAGTGTCTCCTGGCAGACTGGATCCTTGCGTAGCCAGCCTGCCGCGTCCCTCTGCCCGGATACTCCTACACCCTATCCAAGGGTGTTCTGCTGGTGGGGGTGGTATACTTCGAATACCCCCCCCCCTTCCTAATCGGATCCTGTGATAGGATAATCCTATCCGGATTCCGAGTTGTCTGTGGGACCGGTTTTAGCCGGCGCCCCCTCCTCATCGGAGTCCGACTCGGCCTCAGCCAGAGTCAGCTGCTGGAGCCAGAGCTCAATTTGAGCCCGGGTCCCATCCCACTCATGCATTTCATGCGCGAAGCAATCTCTGAACCGACGACGTTCGCGGTCCAGCTTCTCCTCGGCGTTCTTAGTTGCCAACCTCTGCTTTTTCCTTTCGGATTTAGCAGCACCCTGTTCAGTCCGAGCATTCTCACGCTCCTCCTGAACAGCCTCCACTGCCGCTGTCACTGCTCATTTCTGCTCTCCTGCAGAGGATCACGTGACCGGAAGTGCCCTGATTGATCACGTGACCGGAAGAAGAAGAAGAAGAAGAAGAAGAAGAAGAAGAAGAAGAAGAAGAAGAAGAAGAAGAAGAAGAAGAAGAAGTGACGTCATGCGACTTAATGAAGAGATGAGCGTCTTTAAGGGGTCACGCGCTTTAAAATGTGATATTTTTTTTTTGGAGGAGGAGGAGGAGGAGGAGGAGGAGGAGGAGGATAAGGAGGAGGAGGAGGATAAGGAGATGGAGAGGAGGAGGAGAGGGAGGAGGTTTCGGTAAACTAATAAAAAACACTACGATATAAGTTTTTTTTTCATTTTTATTGTTTTACGAGCGACTGGAAGTGACTTATTGAACTAGGTAGAAGCGTTCTTTAGAGTGTATAAGGGGGGAGGGGAGGGGAGGGGCGGGGAGGGGAGGGGAGGGGAGGGGAGGGGGGGAGGGGGGCCCCTTTAAGATGCATGGGGAGGGGGGCGCTTTTAGGATG
This sequence comes from Harmothoe impar, assembly GCA_947462335.1. Taxonomy (NCBI): domain Eukaryota; kingdom Metazoa; phylum Annelida; class Polychaeta; order Phyllodocida; family Polynoidae; genus Harmothoe; species Harmothoe impar. The sequence continues at coordinate 77,840,366 of OX381709.1, read as the reverse complement.
CATGGGGCGGGTGGGGGGGGAGGGGGGGAGGGGGGGAGGGGGGCACTCTAGGGGGGTGGGGGGGCACTCTAAGGGGCGTTTGTCTCTTTTAAGAAAAAAAGAAAAGAAAAGATTTCAATCGAGAGACACGCTTCTTCCTCTCGAGAGGAAGAAGCGTGTCTCTTCATTTTTTTTTGTTTATCACGTGCCTCGATGAGGCGATCAGCTGCGACTGGAGGAAGTGACACTTTAAGAGGACACGCGTCTTAATTGTTATAATATTTTTTTTTACTTACTAATAAAGAAGACGTATGAAAATAAAACACAACAATTCACATGTCCGTCGTTCTCGTTGTTTCTTGCTTGATAAAGTCAAGTAATATCGCGATGCCGAGGTCAAACTTTCCCATGTCCTCAGTCAACACTCGAAGGAGTTCAAAAGGCGTACCGCCGGCACCGTCAGCTTCAGCTTGCCACATTTTCAACACTCGGAAGGCCCACTCAGCGGGACTTCCTCCGTATTCGCATTCTTCAGCGATCTTATCTAACCTCTCAGGCGACAATTTTAAATGGTCCCCCACCTCTTTCCACCTGCTACCTAGACGTCTGCCGAGGGTGCCCAAGTGCTTATGCATCGCGCGCGAGTCGGGGTTTTCGAAATCCAACCCCTGTCTGTGGAGAAGGGACATCCACTGAGCCAACAGTTCCACGCGTCTAATGCGGGTGAAGACGCGACCGAGCTCTCCCCATCTATGACGATGCGGGGTTTCACCCCACCAGACTCGGAACATCGCCGTACACAGCTCCTCCGGTGGCTGAAGAGACACAGGAACCAGCTTTCCTCTTGCCGACAAGTCAAGTTGCGCTACGTTGGTGGCATCTACCAAAATTCGAGAACGATTTTCGAAGCGCTAGCAGACTTCTCCATTTTTCCCCCCGACGGACATTCCGGAATCTACCCTTACAAGATCGCCTTCGATTTCGAGGCTTTCTTCAGACCGTGCAAAGAACCGTCGACGGAACACGTGTCCCTGCTGTGGGATCACGTCCCTTTGTCGGCTAGCGTCGCATCCGACTTTCCGGGGTTGGAGGGGCCCGTCTGCTTCGTCAGAGAATCCGACGCAGATTCCGACCCCTTGTTGGACTGAGTTTTAAATCACATAAACGAGAACGCCAAAGTCATCGGGGAAGCTGTGCTAGAACTTTACCGACCCACGTTAGCGAAGTTAGATGCGGCGATAGGTGAAGCTCTCCTGCTGGAGGAGGCGACATTCACCCCTTCTCCAGGCGGCTTCGCTGCGGCTCAGACCAGACACCCGTTAGTTCAACTGAAGAAGCGTCTTCTGAGATACATCCGTCAAGCTCCAGTCGTGGGCTTCAACTCGGGGCGTTACGACTTGAACCTGATCAAAATACGCCTTCACTCGTTCTTTGCCTCCGGAGACCGAAGAAACCAAGAATTCAGCGTCATAAAGAGAAGCAATCAATACTTGGCGGTTTACACACAGCACACGGTTTTCTTGGACGTAGTCAACTATTTGGCACCCGGTTACAACTACGCGACCTATTTGCGAGCTTTCACCAGGAACGAAGAGAAAGGTCACTTTCCTTACGAATGGATGACGTCTACCAGGAAACTGGCAAACAGAACGCTGCCACCGAGATCGGCTTTTGACAGCGAACTGACGGGCGTCAAAATGGCCGAATCCGACTACGCCGCATGTCAGAAAGTTTGGTCCGACGAGAAGATGCAAACTATGGAAGATTACTTGATCCACTACAACAACAAAGACGTCAAACCTTTCATAGAAGCTCTGAAAAATCACGCTAAATTTTTCCAAGATCGCGGCATTGACATGTTGAAAGACGGAGTTTCTCTCGCCGGTTTGACTTTACGGTTCCTCTTCCAAAACCTAGAAGACACGTTCACAACGTTCCCCCAGTTCGACGCCGTCCTCCACGCTCTGATCAAAAAAAATCTAGTCGGCGGTCCTTCCATCATCTTCCATAGATTTCACGAGAAGGGCACCACGCGGATAAGGGAGCACAAGTACGGCGAAGAAGCGAGACCGTGCCAACACATCCTAGGACTAGACGCTAACTCTCTGTGCTTGCGCTGCATGAGCGAAGCGCACTGCACGGGCTATTACGCGGTGAGACGACCTGAGACCGAGTTCAAGCCAGAAATTAGGCAAAGAAACTCTCACAGCGCTTTGGAGTGGTTACGCTTCGTAGAGCACAACCGAGACGTGAAACTGCGCCACGCTTTGAACGGCGGCGAGATGGTTGTAGGCTGTCGGAGAATTCGCGTGGACGGGTTTCACGCGGCCTCTAATACGGTTTTCCAGTTTCACGGGTGTTGGTTCCACGCTCACGAGTGCATACCGTCGCACCGATATCAGTGCGCTTCACTGAGGGAGGAGAGACGCGACAGAACGACTAGAGTAAGCGCGTACTTGAAAGCGCTAGGTTACAAGCTGGTCGTCGTGTGGGAGTGCGAATGGAGAGAGATGAAGCGTCGAGATGAGCGGGTTAAGGCCTCCCAACAACGCTGGAAGGTTGACGCTTTGAAAGTGTCTCGAAACGCGATGAGCGAGAGCGACATCCTTTCCGCTGTGAAAGACGGGAAAATGTTCGGTTTAGTTCAAGTGGACATCACTACGCCGCCTCACCTACGAGACTACTTCGAAGAAATGACCCCCGTTTTCAAGAACGTGACCGTTTCAAAATCGGACATGGGACCTCACATGTCAGACTTTGCGCAGGAAGAAAAGCTGTTGAACACGCCTCAGAGATGTCTGATAGGGAGTTACCACGGAAAAAATATTCTCTTGGGAACGCCGCTTCTCAAGTGGTATTTAGAGCACGGTTTGATAGTCACCAAAGTGCAGCTGGTCGTAGAATACCTACCTAAACGCTCCTTTGCCGGTTTCGCGGACGAAGTAACGGCGGCGCGAAGACGTGGCGACGTGAACGAGAACGAGAAAATTCTGTCAGACTGTTACAAGTTAATGGGAAACGCTACGTACGGTAAAACAATCTGCAACAAAGAAAAACACACGGCGGTGAGATACACTGACAGTCTGAAGTTCGAACTATTGGCCAATTCGTGGCGCTTCAAAAAGGCGTCCGAGTTGAGTTCCGATCTGTTTGAAGTCGAACTACAACCGAAAACAGTCAAGAACAACCTCCCTATTCAAATAGGGTTCATGGTATACCAGTACGCGAAGTTGAAAATGTTAGAGTTCACATACGACTTCTTGGATAGATTCGTCGATCGGCGCGATTATGCCCTTTGTCAAATGGACACCGACAGTCTTTACATGGCTCTCAGCGGTGACACGTTGGATGACCTAGTCAAACCTCGCCTGAGAGAGACGTACTTCAGAGAGAAACGAAAGTGGCTTCCGACAGCGGTGTGCGACGATCACTTAGAGCTTTTCGTGAAGACAAAAACGGAAAGAGTGCGAGAATGGTGTCCGCCGCCCGGCGGATGTTGTGAGAGACGGTACCTTCATGATCTGAGAACTTCGGGGCTTATGAAAGCGGAGTGGGAAGGTGACGGGATCCTAAGTCTCAACCCTAAGACTTACATTTGCTACGATCGAGTCAGCGACACCGGTGAAAGAAAATCCAAAAAATGGAGTGCAAAAGGCGTACAGAAGAAACAAAACCCTAAGGAACCAGACGACTTCTTGGATGATTTTCGCCAACGAAAAACTCTCATTGCTGTAAATAGAAATTTCAAAGTGGTGCGAAACAAAATGGTCACCTACACCATAGAGAAAGACGGCGTGCGCTACTTGTATTATAAGCGTCGCGTGCAATCTGACGGTGTGACAACGAGTCCTTTAGAGATATGAAAAAAAAAAATAAGCGTGTTATTGCTTGATTGAGTGCATCTTTTCAAAAATAGAGTGTTTATCAAGATTGAAAAAATAGAAATAAAAAAAATAAAATAAATTATTGTTGTGTTTTTATTTTCATACGTCTTCTTTTACTAGTAAGTCGCGCAGTCTCTTAAAGCTGTCACTCATGTGACGGTGTCGCTTCCAGTCACGTGATCCTAAAGACCCTCACTTCCTAAACAAAAAACTTCTTCTTCTTCTTCTTCTTCTTCCGATCACGTGGTCAATCAGGTCACTTCCGGTCACGTGATCCTCAATGAGGTCACTCACTTCCGGTTGGCCATTAGGTCATGTGACGTCACTTCCGGTCACGTGACTCATCAGGTCACTTCCGGTCACGTGATCCTAAATTAGGTCATATGACGTCACTTCCGGTCCCCTAAGTAGGTCATATGACGTCACTTCCGGTCCCCTAAGTAGGTCATATGACGTCACTTCCGGTCACGTGACCAAATGGCGGCCTCTGATTGGCTAACTAGGTCACGTGACGTCACCACTAATCCCCTAAGTAGGTCACTTCCGGTCACGTGACCAAATGGAGGCCTCTGATTGGCTGCAGGTCGATTGAGTAATAAACAGTACTTAACTATAGTCCCGTTCCGATACATACAATACTACTACCACTGTTTCTGTGTTGCAGCTCTTGGCCAATGTGGGCTTCTGGTGTTCATCTCAATACGCCTCCCCCTATCTTTACCATATTACTCTCAATCTGACCATTGCTTGTCTATCACTCGTACCTCTTTCAAGCTCCGTATAGCCATACCTATACATGCCACTCAAGCATGCCTTTAATACAGGCCAGATTCAATTTCACTCTGCCTTTTGATGGATGTGTAGATATGACCCCATTGCCACTCTTTCCTCTTCAGCAGTTCCATCAAGGCTTCTTGATCTGTCTGCCCTTCAGGAGTATATGGGCACTTTTTCCTCCGAGCTCAGTATATGGGTCAGAATTTTGAAAAATGCCACTTTCAGGGGCCATAACTGAATGAGAATGAAAATAACAAAACCTCAATTGATCTTTATACAAGTTTATTTTATTGAAAGACATATATCTTGGGTGTCAGAAAACCCTGATTGGCACAATGAACTCCTAGGATGTCAGTTTTTATAGCCCGGCGAACACAACTAAGAATAAAAGTGTCGGAATTACGACATAATAACCACAATGCTATTATAACCTGCTTTAAAACCTCATAGAACTTGTAATTAGGTTTACATATAGCCACTATATGTATGATAATACGTGCCAAGTTTTTTAATCATCATCAATAAACTTTCCGAGTTATGGGTCGTCAAACTTTAGGGATCTCTTGAAAATGTTGAAAACACAACCCAGTAACACCAACTTTACAGTAGAATGCTCAAAAGTGCCCAGATTAGCATTAAAATCACTGTGCATCATCTTCAATATGTATACTTTCAAGTACATGCATTGCTTTATGTATATAATGATTCTGCTTCCCAGCGTAGCTGCGTAACACAAGCCTTATTTATCGTATAAAAGTGTCGGACCTTACGGTATTCTATACTTTACCACAACAGGTCTCAGACCTATCAAACACCTTGCATACACATCCATCTTATATTTACATGTACTAAACAGGTTAGGCTTGTGGTTTAAGCCTATAAACAACCAGATTTGACACTTTGAGTCTATAAAATTGCACCCGTAAGATAGAAATACATAATTTTTCTCCGTTTCCTGAGATTACCTAGGCTCCCAAAAAATAAAAAGAGCCAAAACAGCCCTTCTATATACTTAACCCATAGGGCTTACATGTTTACTATTGATTAAAATAGTATTAACCAACCTCATACATCTCTGTGTGGCATGGCAAGGCTTCTAACACGACATAGTGAAATCATATAAAAGTGTCGGACCTTACGCTAGACGCAGGGATTCAGTACCATTCACATAGACCTCTCTCACATCACTCACACACCTTGTATACCTATCTACCCTACATGTACATGTATCAAACAGGTTAGGCTTGTGGTTTAAGCCTATAAACAACCAGATATGACACTTTGGGTATATACAATGGCACCCGTAAGATGAAAATACTTAATTTTTTCCGTCACCTGACACAATAGAGGCTCAAAAAAAAATTAAAAAGAGCCACAAGTACACTTCTATACCCTTATTCTATAAGGCCAACATGTTAACTATTCGTTTAAATAACATCAACTACCATCATACATCTCTCTGGGGCATGGCAAGGCTTCCAGCACTAACATAGTAAACCCGTATAAAAGTGTCGGACCTTACGCTCGACGCAGGGATTCGGTACCATTCACATAGACCTCTCTCACATCACTCACACACCTTGCATACCTATCTATCCTACATGTACATGTACCTAACAGGTTAGGCTTGTGGTTTAAGCCTATAAACAACTAGATATGACACTTTGGGTATATACAATGGCACCCGTAAGATGGAAATACTTAATTTTTTCCGTCACCGGACACAATAGAGGCTCAAAAAAAAATTAAAAAGAGCCACAAGTACACTTCTATACCCTTATTCCATAAGGCCAACATGTTTACTGTAAGTTTAAATAACATCAACTACCATCATACATCTCTGTGGGGCATGGCAAGGCTTCCAGCACTAACATAGTAAACCCGTATAAAAGTGTCGGACCTTACGCTCGACGTAGGGATTCCGTACCATTCACATAGACCTCTCTCACATCACTCACACACCTTGTATACCTATCTATCCTACATGTACATGTATCAAACAGGTTAGGCTTGTGGTTTAAGCCTATAAACAACCAGATATGACACTTTGGGTATATACAATGGCACCCATAAGATAGAAATACATAATCTTTCTCTGTTTCCTGAGATTACCTAGGCTCCCAAAAAATAAAAAGAGCCAAAACAGCCCTTCTATATACTTAACCCATAGGGCTTACATGTTTACTATTGATTTAAATAGTATTAACCACCCTCATACATCCATGAGTGGCATGGCAAGGCTTCCAGCACTAACATAGTAAACCCGTATAAAAGTGTCGGACCTTACGCTCGACGTAGGGATTCCGTACCATTCACATAGACCTCTCTCACATCACTCACACACCTTGTATACCTATCTATCCTACATGTACATGCACCAAACAGGTTAGGCTTGTGGTTTAAGCCTATAAACAACCAGATATGACACTTTGTGTATATACAATGGCACCCGTAAGATAATAATACTGAACTTTTTTGTGTTACCTGAGATTACAGAGGCTCCCATAAAATAAAAAGGGCCACAACTACACTTCTATACCCTTATTCCATAAGGCCAACATGTCAACTGTTGGTTTAGATAACATCAACCACCATCATACAACTCTGAATGGCATAGCAAGGCTCCTAGCATTAACATATTATAAAAGTGTCGGACCTTACGCGTACATTTACCATTGACATAGCCCTGTATGACAACAATGGAACTCCTTCAGGCATATCTTTGCTACATTTTCATGTACAAAACAGGTTGGACTCATGTTTTAAGCCTATAGACAACTAGATATCACATGTTTAGTCCATATATCTTGGTTTGAAGACTAAATACTTAATTATTTACCTTACCTGACCTTACATTCGCTAATAAGTTAAAAAACCAGCCACAAAATCACTTCTATCCCCTTATTCCATAAGACTAACATGTTTACTATTGCATTAAATACCTTTAACCTTCATATCACAACTCTGTCTGACCTCTAGCATTAACATAGTGACACCGTATAAAAGTGTCGGACCTTACGCGTACCCAATAGTTGTTGGGTTCCTATCTGCCGCCACACGGGTCCAAACCCGATATCCAGCGTGCAGGTCGGTGAGGTCATATCTGCCGCCACACGGGTCCAAACCCGATATCCAGCGGCAGGTCGGTGCACAGGTCCACCCTGTGTCTAGCGTCGACGGCCGCCTCGTGGCTTCCTTGCCTCCTTCAGGGTCTCCACCTCTAGCAGCACAGCAGCTGGCAGGGCATACTTGTCTGCACGCCTACCGCTGGCGGCCAGAGGCTGTGGAGGGCAAGTCTTGCAGAGGACGTCCTGTGGAGGCACGTGGATGAGGTCCTTCCTGGTGGTCCAGGTGAACTCGTTCAGGGCCACGTTACCGCGTTGCATGAAGGACACTTCAATGTGCCCCTCGGTGTTGGCACCAGTGACGACCTGTCCAAGATACCACTCCTCGTTGTACATGGCAGCGACGTAGTCCCCAACCTTGAAGGCCTCCTCCCCTGCTTCCTCCTCCTGCTCCTCCTCCATGTCGGCTTCCGAGCTGGGGTCTGCTGCGAACAACTGGTGGTTGGTCCAGCCAGGACAGTGGCGCAGAGACTCGTTGTCCTCCCAGCAGCAGGTGTTGAAGCAGGAGGTGTCGCGTACAGAGATGGAGCGGTTGGGGATCACGGGCACTGCTGCATGTACCTGCATGGTACCGGGAACACTGTTGGCACAAGCCAACCCCTCTAGTCGTGACCGTGCCTCCGCTACATCAGCAGCAGAGACATGATGGTAGTGAACCGCGCTGCCTTGTTCGTTGCCTTTCAACACAAACTGTAGGGCATTGTCGATTCGTTGGCCACACTTGATGAGGAGGTCGGCCATTCGCTTGACTGCTGCACCCACACCGTCACACGGGCCTTTACCATGACCTGCTTCAAAGTAGGTCCAGGTGCAGCGTAGGGCGAACAGTCTGAGGTGCTGGCAGATGATGGAGAATATCGACTTGTTCCGATACTGAGACGATGGTGAGTCTGTGCAGTAGTGGATGGTAGTCACGTGAGGTAGGTTGGTCTGAATCCAGAGGCAGAGAACTGTCAGGAATGCGAGGATGGCACCTGCGTCGTGTTTCCGGTCATCGGAGGTCAGAGCGATCGACTTGTGCTTGGTCGTACCGTCTGGGGCCTTGTAGTGGATCACAGCCGGGTGGACTGTGACTGGCTCCTTGCCCCAGAACGCGCTCTGTGCCTCCTCTGGATAGTTCACTAACCAGTTCTCCGCGAAGTCCATCTGGATGGTCACCTCCTGCTCAGACATACCCTCCCGCAGTTCCCGCACCACACTGTGCTGGTTCTGGGCGCGGAAGGAATGCTCACGCATCGTCTCGAACTCGGTCTCCATCATCTCGATGAATGCAGACTTGGTCAGGGTGTTGGGGACAAGGCGAAGCTTCTTGACGGTCTTCTGCTTCTGCGTCTCGACGTCCACCGGGCCGTAGGGAACCTCCACCATCTGCCAGGTGTCACACGTGACGGTGGGGTGGATGATGTTCTCACCGAGCTTCTCTGTGAACTGCTCAACTGTAGTGCCGCGGACAACGGAGTCGGGGGTACCTGGGTACTTTGCAGCGCGGAGTCGTAGGGTGAAGTTTTGGTGCTTCATGCACAGGCAGATCTGGGTGTTATTGTACCTCACTGGTAGGATCCACCTGGCCTCCTTTCGCACACCGTTGAAGAAGCTTTGGCTGCATTTCCCCTTCCGAGTCGGGTACCGCTTCAGGTACAGGTCGCGGAGCACAGAGAGGAACTCAGTGAGGATGACTTTCTGGTGCCTGTGTCCACCCACCCGCACAGAGTCCTTCTTGCCTGGCAGAGTGTAGGAGTGTTCAGGCTCAGAGAGGAAGTTGATGATATCATCCCTCTGCTCGTAGTAGGCCAGCTGCTGATCAGACACTTTACGCGGTCTCCCACCATTCAGAAGTGACCGCCGGTCGAGGCCCAGGTCCTTGGCAAACCGGGCTGTCAGCCTGGCTCTCTTCAACCTCATGCCGGGTGCGAACTTTCTGGTGACCCGCAGCCGTGTCATACGGGGGAGGACCTTCAGTTCAGAAGACAGAGCAAGGTACAGCTTGACAGCTTGGCGGTCGCGGCAGGGTGTAGTGTCTCCGGGGATGAGCTGTCGGCGGGTCTTCCTGATGCTGCGTTTGTACATCTTCACTTCCTCTCTGAGCCTGACCACCTCAGTCTCTACCTTTCGGTGGATCCTCCTTTCTTTCTTAGTTGTTGACTTGTGATGCCGGTGCTTTGCTTCCAGTTTGTGAATGTCGTCTTTGAGCCGGTCGTTGAGGTAGCGTAGCCGCCTCTTCCTTGGTGTAAGCCATCCTACGCCCATACTCCCCTTACAAGGAGTCTGGGGGCTGAAAGTGATAGTTTAGGATTAGTACAGTGTTACAGGGCATGATGCATGAATGCAGCACTGATGACTTGCCAGCGCTGCATTAATGCATCATGCAAACAAAAGTACAGTGAATTTAAGCAATTCCAGGTAACTAACAGTTAATACTAGTTCTATGCAATTACACAACTAACCACAGATTAATGACACATAGAGAGAAGGGAATGATAATTAATAACAACAAATTAAAAAAAGACACATATAAACAAAGGACACAAAGGAAGGGTAAAGGATAACAACAAAGCAAAGGAAGGGTGATGCATAGGGGGGTAACATTTACAACAATAACTAAGGAACTACAACTAAACAACCAGGAACCAAGGAAGCAGGAACTAGTAACTCAAGCATTATTCTACTGTTCTATTTATACATTTACTTTTATCTCTCCCTAATCTGGTTTAGGGAGTTTCGCCCCCTTGATAGCGTTCCTGTAAATCATCAGTAAATCATCAATATCAATCAATATTAGGTCTGAATGCTTTAGCTTACAATGCAGATAAGTTTAACTTTTAAAAGGTCTATACTATATATATTATATACTATATATATTTACTAAGCATTACTTGTGTATATACATCAGTACTGTATAAGAAATGTACATGTAAAAAGGATGCTATTCTGTTCTTATACTCACAGCAGATCCTCCATCGCCTGGAGGTTGACGGGGCAGTGGCGCTTCGGTCCCCGTCGCGGCGAGCTCTTCTTGATCATCGCCGACGCACGCCGAGGCCGGGCGGTCGGGCAGGCATCGCTGGCCTGCGAGTCCATGGGCGTGTGTAGGGGTGAACCCGTGGTAGCCCCACACTGCGGACGCGACCTGCCACTTGTACGGGCACTGGTGCGGGGGTCGGGCGGCTGTAAAAATTTACAGGCTGCATAATGCATTGATTAGTACACAATGGGGGGGGGGGTGTGTGGGCAATTTGAGTTTACAATTAAGATTCAAATGCTTACAGTCTGATGCCTCATGATTACTTAGTGCATAGTGCATTAATAAATCAGTATTTTTGAATAGGAACTTAGGTACATGTAGGCATTATGTTACAAATAACCACAGACAAAACTATATATTCTATCACATGTACTCACCGAAAGGGAGCTGCTGGCCTGTGCAGGAGGCGTGGCAGTCGCTGTGGCAGTTGCTGTGTTGTCGGAGGTGGGCTGAGGTGTTGTGTAGTCAGTGTGGTCGGCGTGGTCAGCGACAACCCGCCTCGGTCGGGGGGGCTCAGCAACAACCCGCCTTGGTCGGGGGGGCTCAGCGACAACCCGCCTCGGTCGGGGGGGCTCAGCGACAACCCTCCTCGGTCGGGGGGGCTCAGCGACAACCCTCCTCGGTCGCGGGGGCTCAGCGACAACCCTCAGTGGTGGGGCCTCAGCGACAACCCTCGGTGGTGAGGGGGCCTCAGCGACAACCCTCGGTGGTGAGGCGACCTCAGCGACAACCCTCGGTGGTGGGGCCTCAGCGACGACCCTCGGTGGTGAGGGGGCCTCAGCGACAACCCTCGGTGGTGAGGCGGCCTCAGCGACAACCCTCGGTGGTGGGGGGGCCACAGCGACGACCCTCGGTGGTGGGGGGGGGCTCTCGGGTGCAGTCGGCTTTGGTGCGGCAGACTTCTTGGGCCCCCGGTTCTTACCCCGACCCTTCCCTTTCGGTGAAGGTGCCTGTGAAAGAATAGACATTATTGATAAGGACAAAAGTACTCAGCCGATGGGCTTATGGCACACTTACAGGATGTGAACTTTAATCACTGTACTGAGATAGTAAGGATCTATTAGTAGGAACACAGAAAAGCATGCATACATTTAAGTGTTGGTACAAAGTAAATACATTTATGTACAGAGAGATGCTTTTTGTTTGACATAATGCCATTGTTAAACTTACGCGTGGGGTGTTGGCTGGCAGAGGCTGAGCCAGATCAGCATCCGATACCGATGCTGCCCTCCGGGGAGAAAACAGCGACGGGGACACCAGAAGTGCCCGACGGCTGCCACGGGTAGGTGTGCGGTGGCTGTCAGGCTGGGCTGGTACGGAGGGCTGGTCCTCTGCAGGAGCCGGCTCAACTGAGGGGCCAGGTGGTACGTCCCCGGGCACAGGCACGGAGGGGCCAGGCTGTTCCTCCATGGGAGCTTGGTCACCTGCAAGGCGAGCCAGATTCTTTCTCTCACGGTGAGCCTGGACCTTTAAAAAAAAAGAGGATATTGTATGATTTAACATAATATGTTATGATATATTATTTACACAGTTTATAAATCTATAGATCTATGCATGTATTGTTCAAGTTATTTGTAATGACACACAGCTAGTACCAGTACTAGTATCTATGGTATAAATTACATTATAAATAAATATATATAAATATATAAATAAATGTATGCCATTAGACTTACGTAGCCTGTCGCAACCGCAGTCCGGAGTTCCTTCTCTGGGGTGTTACACAACTCCAGGGTGCGGCGCTTGCTATCCTTTTTCCTTTTTCGCTCAGCCGCGTAGAACTTGTCTTTATCTTCCTTGATCAGTTTCTGCCGACGTTCCCGGCTTTTCTGGGCATCAGTCTTTTTTAGCCCCGGGGCTAGCTTCTTGCGACCCATGCTGGAAAAAATTAAGAAGATATCAGCAACAGCAGACAAGGTATGGAGACATTACTGGGGAGCTAGAGCCGTATGTAAGGTCCGACACTTTTATCCAGAAATTAAGTTAATGATTTCTACAAAATGACGGTTTGGCATGATGATAGTACCATAGGGGCATGTTGTGCTAAAATATGTAGGCGATTGCCTCAGTGGAAGTATGTTTTATCCTCAAAATATATAAAAGTGTCGGAACTTACGAGTTGGTCTGATCACCCTTAATCATATATAAATTATTAAACTATCATATATTTGGCAATAGCATATTAGAATAGATGACCAGTGAACATCCTGTACAGAAATCGTCTTGATATTGTATATATTAAAGTTTCTAGGAGCGAAAAGCATTTTCTCGTGTAATGCCCGACACTTTTATCGGAAAAGCATTATAATCACCGAAAACAGGGGTAAATAAACGGTTTGGCATAGATTGAACTTGCTAAAATGATGAAGGGGGGCTGTATCTATAATATAAACCATAAATAACTTCATTAAACAGAATATTTTGGGCCTGGTGGGGGGTTTTGAGAAGAAATTTTGGGCATTTTCGGCGACGACAAACCTCTGCCAGCGCCAAAAGTATACCTAATATGCTTTAAACGATCTAAAACTTCATCCGGAGCTGCGCCCGTGGGTATTCTATCTTATTATACTGGAACTTTTAGCTTTTGGATGAATACCTCGGAATATCTCGGGTAGATTCATCGAAAAAATAAAAGTGTCGGGCCTTACATAAAAGTGTCGGAACGCTTCGCCGACACGCAAATAGCCTAGAACGGACCGATGATTGCGCAATCGAGTCGAACCGCGGCCAGCGTCGGTCGGCAATCATCGAATATTAGCAGAAATACATCACTTTTACACGAAAATTTGCATTTGGGGGGTGCTAGACATGTTCTACGATCAATGTATTCACAAATTTTCGCGAAATTGCTTACCTTTTTGCGGATATTTGCGAATATTTGGCGAAATTCGATGCGCTCGGCGAACTTTGCTGGTGTTTTCAATACGTAACGGCGTCCCACTGCCGTAAACCGGTTCGGCGCTGCTGGAAAGCGACGCGCTTTTACGACAATATGCTGCAAAAGATGTTCCCGCCGAAAATACGAAAAAAGTGTCGGGCCTTACAGAAATACGTAAAACTGCCCGAAATACACACACCGGCGAGGGATCAGACTGCTATTTTTCGCCAAGATGAAGGAAATATGTACTCGCGTGGATATCCATTGCTTAGATTCAGTTGGTTACCGGTATTTTAAGAATTATAGCCACATTTCGCCGTAAGGTCCGACACTTTTATTTTGTTCCAAAATCACTCTTTTGAACCTAGCTCCGTCAAAAATGATCGAATCTTTACAATTTTTTCACCAGCTTCCCTTCCCATAGGTTCCTCCAGATTGAATGAAAAATGAAGTTTAGGTGGCCCTTTTTACTGGCCCATCTGAAGTGCCAAACATAAAAGTGTCGGAACTTACGAGCGTGTCATTTTCCAGTATAAGGGCTATGACAAAAAATTGGGGAGAAATATCTGGATAAAACCAACTGATTTGGTGAGGTAACACATATACCTAATAGAAAATCATGAATTTGCATGGTTGGGAGTGCCTCAATAGATAGGGGGGGGCTTTGAAAAAAATGAAAATGGCCTGGAACACCGATTTTGGGCTATTTTTCAACTTTGAGGGGCCATAAGTCCCAAAATATTCACCCGACACATGCAATTTTACATTTTTCTGAAAGCCTAGGGTGTCCCCTCTGACATAAAAACAAAAAGAACCAGTATGGTGCAAGGATTTTTACTCCACAGCTACTGGAAGGTGGAAAACACAGGAAAACACCCGAAAGTGGCATTTTTCAAAATTCTGACTCATATAGGATATGAGGATTTGTTGGCAATATTTCTGCTTCCCCAGGGAACATAATAGTAGAAAGGCTCAAATGATAGCCGGCAATACTGATATGAACACTTTTAAGGTAGAGAAAAGCAAATATTTTTACTAATATCTGCTTGATGTGTTCCCAACTACTTAGGTCTCTGTCCATTTGCTATATATTAAAGGGAGTGTTTATGCAGTCACATTGATAAATCCTACTTATAATACGGACTAGAAGTCATTGCTTAATGCACTATGGTCTTAGATCTGAAGTGGAAGAAAAGTCTTTTAATAGCTTAGCAATATTAATTCATTTGTTTAAAGTGATATAACAGTGGGTGATCCAATCAAAGTTCAACATCAAAGAGAAATTTAGAATCAGATGATTTTTAAAATAATTATGAATTCTTCAAAATTGCCTGAACACACAATTACTGACAAACAAAAGAATTATCTTAAATCCCTCGAGGTCAAAGTTTATGAGTAAAAAGGTCCCATGATCACCCCTATGTTGCTGTACAACTAGTGGCTTTGCTTGTTTCTAGGATTTCTTTAGCTTTGTCAGAAACAGATAATAGAGTCACTTGTGAATGAATTTTAAGGAGTGAGGTAAGAACGCTTGCAGTGTTCATAGCATTCTCTTGAAACGGTAAATGATTAATCAGTGCATGGCTTCTAAGTCTTAGTAGTTTGATAAAGCCTGGAGTACAAGTGGCTGCCAACAGTGTTTAGCCAGCTTTCTCTCAGACAGAATAGTAATCAAACAACTTGTCTATGAGACAAAAGTTGTGCTAAGAACAGGATTAATTCCCTAGCACAAGCCAAAGGTCTATCCAGGGAAGTGAATCAATACATGAAGGTCATCTTACCTCTCTTTATCTCCGGTCTTCATGTGACTTACTTCGTAATCAAAGATTGAAGTATCTGTCTGCAGGGCTTTTAGCCCTGATCAATGAGTGAAAGGTAATGTCTGCCTCAAGACTGAGCTATTTATGAAGTGGGAGCAGCTCCTTAGCAGCTCCTCCATCATGGGAGGAAGGCAGGGGGAGACACCAGCCAATAAATGTACTTACCGTACTGTCATGTTTAAGTTCCCGGGGCTGGTTACCTCCAGTGCGTATACAAGACAGGCGATTACTCAATATTAATTTTTAGTACTTAAGGGTTATTTCAAGACCTCCATACCCCTGCCGCTTATACAAAACCGGCTTATTCAAAACCAGGCACTTAAACCCAATGGTACGGTATATGAGGTTATTGAATTTAGATAATTTTTCATAATTATTGTTTTAGACTTATAGCATCTGGTCAAAGACAATACATGGCTGTTCACTCCTAAAATCTCATACACCGTTTTCACAATACAAACAAAATATCAATACTTGAACAGCTCCTGATTATTCTTAATTCTAGTGTTGCTCTATTTTTGAAGGGGAAATACCTTTCACTTTCTTCCTCTTGTATTGCAGTCTACAGCATTCTTTTATTCCTTTTAAATATCATAGTCCATTTGCGAAATCATAATGAGGAATTTCTGTAATCTAATTTTGAGTTGGCTTTAATTTCTCATTTGGCAGATATGCAGGCAATACCAGCATTGTCTGCATTGCAACAAATAACAACAACAAAAACATGCTTTGAAATAATGATCTGTTATTATCCTAGGAGTATACAAGTAGCAACCACAACACTTAGTAGATGGCGCCTCGAGTGTTTCCAGTAAAACCTTCAGAAATGAACTGATGAAATGATAGGCATATGGCGGCCTTATTTAGGCCTAATAATTATCATAAAAAAATTGTTTTGACAAATTGGGGGGTTAGTAGACATTCCCCACTTGGCGCACCACACAAAAAGAGGGGTAAATTCAGATCATTTCGACACTAGACATGGATTTTCGATTTTATCTTTCAATTTTCCCATTGAAAAAAAATATGATGCACAATCCTAAATTTGATCAGGGTATAGCCAAATATGTCCTAAATAAGCCTACAGCGTGTTTTAAGTCTGTTTCAGACGCCCCTTTATTCTTTGAGCCTCAACATGCAGGTCCATCAAGGCAATTTCTATTTCTGTAGGTCTTATTTACAGCATAAAAAATAACAACAATCAATTATCTCATGAGAAAATATTTTTTAGAATGTAATAATTAATATACCTAACAAACAAATCAATATAGATGCAGTTTAGAGAAGTAAAAAAGTTAGAAAAAATAATTAAATTGAAGTAAATCAAATAATTCCTATTTTACTGTTTTTGAAGGTGAATAAAATCATAAGAATGCATTACACTATGTATTTCCTCTTATATGATGCTACAGAAATATGTAGGGAATAAGAATAACGATAGTCAGACCACCTTGGTTGGAATATAACGATAGGAGGGCTGACTAGCAGTTTTTTGCAAATTTCGACAATTTGATTTAATTTCTTTTTTTCTTGAAAAATTAGAAAAAAATAGCATTTACTTATATATCTGCCCACATCACACACCATTGAATTGCAAATTTCATGACCTGTCTAGTGATGTATACCTTGAAATTCTGGGATAAGAATGTTCATTTGGCTTGATGTCGCTAATACAAGGCCACATGTCTCATGGCAATGTATGAGGAGCTAGGTGGTGTTGGTCAAATATTTACTATGATTAAAGGTAGACATATAGAAAAACACCACTGACATATATATAGATTATGCTTGACAATTTAAAGCTGGACCGTCTCACACAAAGCCAAAATTAACAATGAAGGTAAATGGAAAGTACCATAGATTAGCATAGGGTTAAAATAAATTCAGTGAAGTAGTTCACAATTCACTATGATAAGGTAGGGTCTGGTAGCCATAATCATACCATATCTAAGGAGCGCTATACCATATATTCATAATTGACCAATTTAGTGTGCATGAAATCTGCTGTGCAATGTTATACTGTGATATTCTAAAGATTTCACATTCAATATTGTCATTTCATCTGGGTGTAATTAAGTATGATTAATTTCTAGCTACCTCTGAAGCAATTAGGCAAAGATATTCAAGAAAACTAATTATATTTGGTATAAAATTGCAAACCATTGATTTCAACTGACTGAAATAGTTTTTTGGATTAAAGTAGCAAATGCCTTCCGTTCCCTAGGAGCTGTTGGGAGCCCAAGGTCCCTATGAAATGGTCGATATCTTGGCTTGGTCCATTAGATGTCTCTCTGAAATCATTTGACAATACTTCATTAAAATTGTTTATATAGATGTTGGCTTAGATGTTAGATGATTCAAGGAAGTGAAAAGCAAAACTGTTTATTGCTTTAATTGAAATATTTCTATTGATAAGGAAGTGAACAGAATCTACAATAGCCATGATTCCAATCATCTAAAAGGTATCATATTAATCACAAAATCATAGCTCTGAAATATCAAAAAGACAGTTATAACATGAACTAAAATAAATATCATGCATTGCATATTTGAGTGACAATTCGTCATCCTTTATAAACCCCCTGCACTAAAGGCCTTCCAATTCTCACAGAAGCTTTGACATAATTAACAACATCTTCAGAAAGTTTTGAAAACTTTTGTAGCAGACTGATTATTCAGTTGGATGCATCACCAGTTATTGTTTCAATTCTTGAACCTGGAGGTATTTGTGATGCGAACAGTTCATTTTGGAGGCACTAAAAGGGTCTCTTTTGAACAATGAGAGGAAGCAGAGCATTAGATCCACCAGAGGCATATTACTAAGTTGCGGGTGCAGAACAACAAAGCAGCTTGTTTTATGGTATTTCTTCATGGTTAATGTGAAATATGGTTCAGAATCAATGAATTGCAAATACAAGAGGCGTGCTCTTGAACAGTAAAACAAAATATAATGCAATAAGGCACAAAAGGCATAACATGTATTAGTTTCAGTTAGATGGCAAACACAAAGTCTTGCTTTAAGATTAACAAAGATCTGTTTCTATCATTAATGAAAATCTTTAATGAAAAAGAAAATGTTTCCATCCTTATTACATACATTGCAAATGATTTCAGATGAGATATTTTATCTGCGGCGCATATTTTCTTCATCTTATGTGCTCCAACTATGTCTGGGTGGGACCTTGTAAAGCTGGAGTATTATCATTGTCTGTTCTTCCTAACCTGTACATATTGTTTTCGTATAATATGTAACTGGTTGTTTGGGCTAGAGCAGGGTACATTAGAAGGCAGGGTAATATATTGGCCTTGGGAATTGTCAGATTGTTCATTGTGTGACTCAGACACCTATATGTGATATAACAAGCCCATTAAGTGGCATATGATACATATTACATGTGTGCCAGGGATAGTGTGTAGGCCATATTTGATACAAGAAACCCAGAAGGGACCTTAATAGAAATAGATGTGAGGAAAGAACATTAACTCAGAAGTTGTCTGAAAGAAGTAGCAGAAAGCTTGTAGGGATGGTACGCCATGTATTTTGCCCAAACCGTCTTTTTCCCATTTTGGAAAGAAAAGTTTGATTTGTCCTCATATGAAACTACACATATCAAAAAATATATTTCATATATTTAAATGAAACAAGACCTAATAAAATGTTTAAAGACGCCCGATCCTGTATACTAGCCTTCAGCAGAGTTGCAGTTTGGGTGAGTGAGGTGAGGCATATAAAAAGTTCATAAGGGCATCACCAAGTAAAGGTGAAACAGTCCCTTATTTTTCAGCAGTGTCGATGCAGCAGTTAGGTTGCAGGCATTGCCTTAGGTGAAGCAGGCAATATAGGTGTGATAGGTGTAATGGCTAACCATGCAGTACAGGTGGTCATTATAGCAGGTGAGTGGGTGCTCTATATCTTCTACAAATTGGGATTCCTTCTTAAGAATACACTGAGATTTGCTGCCCCCTCCTTGTTTATCACTATGAGTACTGGCATCTTGTCCTTTAAATTGGCTATATTTACTAATATTCCCGCGTCAGCAATATCTAGTCCATATTCAGAACAATTAGAAAGATAATAGTGATGTCTAAATCTTTTACTTTGACCTCAAGGTTCTACGTTATCTACGTCATTGCCTGGTTTCCATAAAGTCACTACCTGAATCACATTCTAGAGTGCCGAAAGTTACTTGGTATTCTTCTTGTGGCTCTAACTATCACCTTAGGTTTTGTGTAACAAAGGGTTAACAAATAGGAGAACCGATGTTTTATTGCAAAGAACGAGCTGACTTGGTAATGACTTTCTCTCACAAAAAGCAACACTGTCTCTAACTACAATTAAGGCTTTTTGTGCTACCTACAGCAATTTATCCGTTGAAATAGGCTACACCTACATAGAGAAGGATTGATGCAATCCATTGGCTGATCCAGGGGGGGGGCGACAGGCCTTGCCCATCCCCCCCAAAAAAAGGAGGAAGAGAAAAAATGAAAGGAGAACAAAAGAGGGAAAGAGATAAAGAGATTGTGGAGTATGATTCATAGACCCCAACTGAGGGCCTCTGATCTGAATGCGGGGTGAGGGGAGGCTGAGTCTAAAATATTGTGTCCTAAAATGCATGAGAATGCACCAAGTCTAGATCAACAAACTTTTCTTGTGGGAAATGCCCCCAAACCCCCCTAGCATAGCTAATGCGCTTCGCTCGGGCGAAACAGATAGTGACTAGGGGTTGGCCAGGATTAGGCCCCCGCCTCTAGACAATCCTGGATCCGCCACTGGCCAATCATTTCGCTTTTTGGGTCTCGGCTCTTTAACCCTCTTCTACATTCTAGAGTACCCAAAGTTACTTAGTATTCTTATAATGACTCTCATTAGCACCACAGGTTTTACGTAACAGAGGATGAACAATAGGCTAGGAGTACCAATATTTTATAACAAAAACGGGGCTGACTTGGTAATGACTTTCTCTCAGAAAAAGCAACACTGGCTCCAACTACAATTAAGGCTTTTTGCGCTGCCTACAGCGAGTTATACCTATAAATGGGCTACACCTTCAGCATTGAAATAGATTGATGCAATTATTTCGTTTTTTGGGTCTTGGTTCTTTATCCCTCTTCTATAGCCCTCTCTTTTTCTGCATCCTTACTATGCCCTATACATCTCGAGCAACAGCCTGCGAAGTTCCTACTTCCTTCTGGCCAAAGTTGGCCTTCTCTTGCAATCTTATGTCCCTAATTCCCCTCTGTTTTATAACTCTCAATCTAATGATCATGATTGCCTGTCTAACACTCCTTCAGGCCCCATTGTCATACATAGCTACACCTCTACATGTTTCTTAAGCTAGTCTATCTTCCAAAGTTTAAAGCTCAGATTCAATTTCACCTACCTATTATATGGATGTGTAGACAAGACCACAGTGCCAATGAATCCGCTACAGCAATTCTATCAAAGGTCAACGCGTATTGATCTGTCTGCCCTATAGGAGTATAAATGAGTGCTTATTCCTCAAAACAGGAGGGTCTGTTGGCAATGTGTACTTCTCCTTGGGGCATGGGAGCAGAAAGCTTTAAAGAACATTCCGCACGACGGGCAATCAACTAAAATCTTTACTAAATTCTTCTTTGTGTGTTCCTAACCACTTTAGTCTAGACTCATTTGTATAGGTGTACAATTCTCCATACTGATAAATTTGCCTTGTAGATAGGGCGAATTATGAATAATAAATAATGCTTCATCATTTCCTCTCCATAGAGTTTATCTTATGTACATACACCAATGCAGAAACTGTCATAAGTATCACTTTAACTAATTATCTTCCAACGTTTTCTAGCAGACAAATCCTGATTTGAATACAGGCCAAAATTCATCATTTTTTTATGCAAACTCTCCATGGGATCTTAGATTTTAAGCGAAAGTATTATTGACTTAGCAACATTCATTCAATTGTAAACATTTGTTTTCCCAATTTATGGATAAAGAGGTCCCATGGTTGCCTCTATTTCCCTGTCCGACTAATGACTTTGCTACTGCTCATTATCCTGGTATTGTGAGGACAATTTGCAGTTTTCATAGCATACTCTTGAAACGGTAAATGATAAATCAGTGCATTGCTACTCAAGTCTTTATGAATGTTTGATGAAGTTTAGATTATGACCGCTGACAGGAGTGGTTAACCAGCTTTCTGTCAGAGAGAATAGTAGGTTTATTCAAACAACTTGTTTATGTAACTAAGTTTCTCCAAAACAAAAGTCTTGTAAAGGACAGGAATAAGCCTCTCTAAAGTACAACCAGGGATGTGAATCAGATCCTGCAGATCATCTTACCTCTGTTTATCTTCCATCTTTGTGTGACTTAATATTTGATCAAAGATGGGATTATCTGCTTACTTTGGCTTTTACTCATCATCCGGGTCTTAATGTCTGCATCCAGACTGAGCTATCCATCAAAGAAGCAGCTCCTGAGCAGCTACTCCATCATGGGGGGGAGGGGGGAATGCAGGAAGAGACGGCGGCTATCAATTGTATTTATGTATGGCTATTCAATCAACAGAGGCTGCTGTTTTAGTTGCTGCCTCACATATTACCTACCCCTTACATACCCAGCCTTGCAGCTACCCTCACACCACATTTAGTCACCCCTCCATACACAGCTTAAATACAACAATATATATGACCGTTTCAGCCCCAAAACACTTTATGCACAGTTGGGGGTGAGAAGTTAATCATGGAACAAGTCATGACTATTCTGAAGTCTTATCCTGCTCTCATTCTGAATGTGAAATACCTTACATTTATTTTCTTTTGTATTGCAGTCTGCAACATTCTTCCTTCTTGATTGATGTTACAGTCCACCTGTCACATTATAATGAAGAATTCCTATGATCCAAGTTTGAGTCTACTTTAATTTCACTTTAAATGGACACATGGGTAATACATTTGGCTATAATGCGGTAGGGTCGCTTTAACCACACCACATCTGAGGAGCCCATAATTTTTCAATATCATTTACATTCATGTTTCTATAAACTAGCCACCTCCGTCTTAGATAAGATTTGGCTGGTTACTGAATCAGCCGAATATCTGGAGCAGAATTACTGTAAAAACAGTAGACATAACCAAATCGGTTAAGTTGGATATATGACTGATAAATGGGTCAACCAACTTATATATCAAGACATGACTGTAGTCCTAACTGGCCAATTTAATGTTACGAAAGCCACTTTGCACATTTTATATTGTGACATTATCAAGTTTCAGCGTTCAATATTGCAATATCCTCTGGGTGTAATTAGGTATCATTGATTTCCTAGCTACCTCTAAAGCAATTAGGCAAATGTATTCAAGAGAACTAATCCCAGCTAACAAAAAACGTTTTCCAAACGTTTGAAAACGTTTTTAAAATGTTTGGATGCAAACCTTTTCTAAAGGTTTGTATTAAAAAGGTTTTCCTCCAAAACGTTTGGAAACGTTTGGAAAACGTTTTTTGTTAGCTGGGATTACATTTGGTATAAAATTCCAAAGCATTGATTTTCACTGTCTGGAACTGTTTTTGGATTAAAGCAGCAAATGCCTTCAGTTTCATAGGAGCTGCTGCTATGGTGGAGGCCAAAGTCTGTATGAAACGATTGATTTCCTGGCAGGGTCCTCTAACTGTCTCTCTAAAATATTAAAATCATTTAATAATACTTCATTGAAATTGTCTATATAAATATCAGTTGCAATATTAGATTCAAGAGGTGAAGAGCAACAATAGCTATTTTTTCAGTCATCTGAACAATATCATACCAATCAGAAGACTATAGCTCTGGAAGATTATAACATGAACTCAAATAGATGATAGGCAATGCTAGTCATTGAGTCATACTTGAATAACTTTCATTATTGTTTATAAACTCTAAGCACTGACAGCTTCTCAGTTTTCACATACCTCTTTCCAAGCCAGAAGCCTCGCCAAAAGACACAAAATCTTAGAATATTTCGAAAACTTTGTTGCAGACTGATTAGTCACTCGGATGCACAACCAGTTATCTTTTCATTTCTTGAAGCTAGCAGCATTCCTCACGAGAACAGTTTATTTAGGAGGCGCTAACAGGGTTTCCTTGAACAATGACAAAAGGAAGAGCACCAGACCAGCCCCAGGCTACTTACTGAGATGTCAGGTGCAGAACAAAAATATCAGCCTGTTGTGGATGTTATTATGTGTTGTTGTTATGCACGTTAAAATAAATATGCTTGGGGATCAATAAATTATAAATACAAGAGGGTGCACTTGTACAGTAGTATAATAAAAGGCAGGTAGTACTTGTGTACAATGTATTCATTTCATGATGACAAACACATACACAAATACTTGCTTCAAGATTAACAAAGATCTGTTTCTATCTTTAATGAACAGAAAGTGCTTCTCATCTACATTACACAAATTGGAAAGGTATTTTAGCTGCAGAGCATACTTTCCTCATCTTGCATGCCTCAACCAAAAAGCAAGGGATACTATTAGTTGTTCTTTGCATCAACTATGTCTGGATGAGACCTAACTAAAGTTGGAGTTAGTACAATCATTGACTTTTCTTCCTAAAATTTACATGCTGTTGTTTGTATAACTTGTAGCAGGATATCTGGGATTGAGCCAGGTATATTAGACGGTAGGAGAACCGTTTGTCCCTGTGAATTGTCAGAATGTTGATTGCGTTTCTTTGAAACTGATATGTGAAAATATAAGCCCATTTATTTGCTTACACTAAAGTTGTATAAGAGAACAAAAAACTGGCCTAACTGTATTTTACATACATGTCTGTATGTGGATGCGGTCCATTGAGCACACTTTCCTACTGTGAGTGTAAATTAAATATGATACACGTGAATAGCTGCACTGTAAAAAATAGATGTACTTTTTACAGATTTGCTTTGTAAAATCTAACGCTGATTCACTGTTATTTGGAATACACTGATGCATCATATATATCAGCCATTTCACAGTGGATCCTTGTTTAGTGCTAACCTGGCTTGGATTACAATGATTTACATAATTCATCTTCTAATGTCAAATCCCAGAGGGAGCCACATATAGTGGGTCCTTTCATAAATAGGTGGCCTGGTTTGTAAGAAGATTTTTCTGGAGAGTGTGAGCCCTTGAAGTGGAGTATACATGTTGAAATAATGGTCATTTTCAATTATTCTATATGTTTGACAATCGAACAATTCAATCTTGTGATACATTTAACAAAATATCATGATCACTTGATAATATCAAGCACTGCATGAAAATTCCTATTTAAGTATATTTAAGTGTACCAAAATATCGGGAAATGTCCTGGAAATGTCGTTTGGAGCTTGCCATGAAATATAAGATATCTTAAATTTACCGGAAATGTCATTTGACATTTCCGGTAAATTTTAGGTGAAATTAAATCTTCCCGAAATGTCAAATGACATTTCCTGTAAATTTAAGGTAACCTTAAATCTTCCTTAAATGTCAAATGACATTTCCGGTAAATTTAAGGTAGAATTAAATCGGCTCGAAATGTCAAATGACATTTCCAGTAAATTATGGTAAACTTAAGTTTTCCCGAAAATGTCAAATGACATTTCCGGTAAATTTAAGGTTAACTTAAATCTTCTCCAAATGTCAAATGACATTTACAATAAATTTAAGGTAAACTTAAATCACATTTGGCATATTCTGTAAATTTAGGTTTCCCTTCTATTTTTTGGAAACGTCATATGCCATTGAAATAACTTGAAATAACAAATTGAAATAACAAATTGCATGCAAGCATTTCTAAACATTAAAATGTGGTTGTAGTATTACATGCCGTTATTATACATTCTGTTGAGGGTTTCTGGAGGGGTACAACCCAGGATACTAGCCAGGGGAGTAAGGGGACCCTGGCCCCGGTATTATATATTATTTTGAGGGTTTCGGGGGGGGGGGGGGGGGGGTACAACACATGATACTAATCAGGGTAGTTAGGGCACCTTAATACCGATACAATACATTATTTTAATGGCTTCTGGGGGCTACAACTTGTGCTTCTAACCAGGGGAGTAAGGGGACCCTGAACCTGGTATAATACATTATTTTGAGGGTTTCTGGAGGAGTACAACCCGTGATACTAAACAGGGGACTGAGGGGACCCTGACCCCGGTATTATACATCATTTTGAGGGTTTCTGGAGGAGTACAACCCGCAATACTAAACAGGGGAGTAAGGGGACCTTGATTCCATTACTATGCATTATTTTGAGGGCTTTTGGGGGGCTACAACCCGTGATACTAACCAGGGGAGTAAGGAGACCTTGACCCCTGTATTATACATTATTTTAATGTACAACCCATGATACTAACCAAGGCATTTAGGGGACCTTAAAGTCACAGGAGTACTTATTATTATCACAGGGAGAAAAGTAAAATACTTCAATAATGCCAACAATGTATAGAACTATATAACATAATTTTGAAAACTCATTTGTGATAGTAAAAAAAGTTTGCATTTTATGATATACCCCCCCCCCCCCCCAATCATGGTGACACCTATACAGTACATGTATATGCTACCCCTGGTAGCATTGTCTTAGTTCTAACACTGGTTAACCCCCCCCCCCCTCCCCTCACCCGCACATAGGCCACCAGCATTGTTGTGTGGTCGCACCTCTTCCCCTATCACAATGGGCGTCATGGAGGCTTATTCACAGCTTCTTCCAGACAGACCGGTTGTTCCCATGGTGACCACTGACCTACATAGCTATGTGTACCTGCAGTAGTACATGTAACACACCAAGTGGTCAACATGCACATGTATACAGTAGCTGGTCACAGTGAAGACAGGACGTGTGTCAGGCAGGTGTGTAGGTATAGCACAGCTTTTGCAATTATACATATCAAATGAAATAAATGTATATAGCAGTTTTATAATATTAGTATATATGTAGAGAGATAGCCTTTTCCCTTTATTCACACATACACATACAACCCGTGATACTAACCAGGGGAGTAAGGGGACCCTGATCCCGTTATCATACATTATTTTGGGGGTTTCTGGAGGGCTACAACCCGCAATACTAATCAGGGGAGTAAGGGGACCCTGATCCCCTTATCATACATTATTTTGAGGGTTTCTGGAGGGCTACAACCCGCAATACTAATCAGGGGAGTAAGGGGACCCTGATCCCGTTATCATACATTATTTTGGGGGTTTCTGGAGGGCTACAACCCGCAATACTAACCAGGGGAGTAAGGGGACCCTGTTCCCGTTATTATACATAATTTTGGGGGTTTCTGGAGGGCTACAACCCGCAATACTAACCAGGGGAGTAAGGGGACCCTGTTCTCGTTATTATACATAATTTTTAAGGTTTCTGGAGTATAGATTTTAATTGCTTTTCCCTCTCAGTGTGTGTATGATAAACAATACATATTTTTTCCATTCCCCACAGGCCATATTTACAGCAGGAGTCGGCCTTGCCTTCCCAAGACGGACCCTTCCTTCCAGAGACCGGCCCTGCCTTCCAGAGACCAGCCCTCCCTTCCAGAGACCGGCCCTGCCTTCCAGAGACCGGCCCTGCCATCCAGAGACCGGCCCTGCCATCCAGAGACCGGCCCTGCCTCCTAGGTGGCTCCCCTGGCCGCCAGGGGCCGGTCCCCCAGTCCCCTGGCGCCTCACCATGTCTCCAGGGGCAGACCAGGACTTCCAGGGGCGCCCCCCCCCCTTCATGAAAACAAAAAGATGAAATTGATGAATGAATACCTGCCATTGACCCCCCTCCCACAATAAAAGCACTGCCTATCCCCATTTAAAGAATACACAAGCTGATTCAATGATATATGCATAAGTAAAACTAGAGCAATCGTAGCAATATGAATTGAATATATATATATATATATATATATATATATATATATATATATATATATATATATATATATATATATATATAAAGGTCCTTAAATGTGCTTAAATGTCGTTCATGGAAGTCCAGGACTGGACCTTGATATTATCTTTAATGACCTTTAATGACCACCTTGCCAGGCCATTTAATCAACTTAAATCCACTTAAATCTTACTTAAATGTCGCCTTAAAGTGTTGCTTTAAGTACACCAAAATGCTCCTTAAATGTCAAAAATCGCCATT
Source organism: Harmothoe impar (assembly GCA_947462335.1). Lineage (NCBI taxonomy): Eukaryota > Metazoa > Annelida > Polychaeta > Phyllodocida > Polynoidae > Harmothoe > Harmothoe impar. The sequence goes on along the minus strand of OX381709.1, from coordinate 77,812,756 downwards.
TAAGTTTCACCTTAAATGTTCTTAAATATGACATTTAAGCAACAAAAATGACATTTAAGGTATACTTAAATAGATATTCTCGTGCAGTGAAGAGGAAAGTAGCTGTATGGATCTATACACCTATATTGTGGTAAAATACTATGCATAAATCCCCACCTCTGGAAACTCTGCCTTGTATCAATCCTATAGAGTAAAACCTCCTCGGCTAGTATGCAAGTCAGATTGTCAATGTGGCATATAGGATCACGACAAAGGCAAAGCATGGCTTATCTGTAAGTTTTAATATGTTTACTACGAAAACCAAAGTCACCATAATCAGACTCCCTGTGAGGCTCATAGAATATTCCCAAAGTCTGTAATAGCACTAGCAATAACGCTGAATCTCTGTTTATTTGAATACTCTTAATCTATTAATGGTGATTCAACGTCAAATTAATAGTGATTCAACGTCAAATTAATGGTGATTCTACGTCAAATTAACAGTGATTCTACATCAAATTGACGGTGACCGTCACTGTTAAAAAAGCGGTGAAAGTTATGTCCCAAAAGTTGCCGGTGGTTCACCGTCATTTTGACGACAATTTTTTACAGTGTGCATAAGTGTTATAAGCCTTGGACAATGGTCATTATCTGCGGGCGGTGCCTTGAACAATTACCTTGACTTTATACAGATTTATACAGCAAGGCACTTGTACCATATCTGATACATATCATACATATCATATGTGGACAAGGGCTAGCCTATAGGCCACTTTTGGGCACAGTATTAGTGTGAGGGTTATTGGGGTGAGGTGTGGCAGAGTAAAAATGTCCATGAGGGCAGCAGCAAGTGAAGGTGACGAGAGTCCATTAATTTTTCAGCAGCGTGGATGGAGCAGGTGGCCTTCTGTGCCTCAGGTGAGACATATGAGACAGGTGTGACAGGTGTGATGGCTGACCAGGGAGGAGGAGGGGACAGGTGGAAGGTCGGGCAGGTAGACGTTGACTTATTATTAGGATTCCTCTCAAGAAAAAGTAAACAACTCTACTGTACCCTTCTAATTCATCACTTGATGCTAAATAGGTCTCTTAAGGTCTCCCAGAGTTCTACAGGCAGCATACTAATTGTATGACTAAGGGACCACGTCCAGCAGCAGCCTATATGCACATTGGAACTGACCATTTACAATGAAGCCGTTAGACATCAGGGAGTGTGGTGTTTTACCTCAACATTTTAGTAGATATCTTTGCTTCTGATATTAACATTTCAGGTTATATTTGTCTATTTGTTGGTCACGCTTCAGAAATGTTCAAAAGCATCTTTCTGAAAAGCGGCGCATCTTGTTGCATTGGTCTTGAGTACAGATTCAAGCGCACTACATACAGAAAATAAAGCAAGGTGACGTTCCCACAACTACTACCATAACTCTAGTGTGTCAGACATTACAACGAGTCTTGGCGATATTCCCTGACTGGTGCATGATTTATGATTATTATTGGTTATTGTTTTATACCTCTAACACATAACTATGCTCCAATACGTTGTAATGATACAGGGTGAGGGCAATACTAGAGGTTACTGCCTGGTAAACAGAGTTTAATACATCAAATGACATAATATATGCTGCTCTCTCCTTTCGCTTTAAAAATAAATTAACTCATTCAGTTTGATTCATTTGGCTTGCCTTGGCAAAAGCACCTGAATGTAATAACACCTGTGTATAATACAACACTCATACATATATGGATATTTCATATTCTTAGTTAGATCACAAAATGTCATTAAAATACAACTTGATTGGTATGAATAATTTAGAAACATGTATGCATGAAATATTAGTAAATCCCACTCATTAAATGATTTGCTGGATTGAATTCCAATCAAAATTGCAAGATATTACACAGTACTATGCATTGGCCCATCCTCATTGTCTATTTTTAGTGGCAAAACGTTACATGACGTTGAAAAAACTAATTTTCCCAACGTAAATTTCTTTTTTTTTGGTAAGCTAGGAATGATGTGATAAAGTACCCAGAATCTGGCCTGATATACCCCGCTGTAAATGTAGCAACATATATCACTACATATAAAGGTTTCTAGGTAGTACCATTGGAAGTGCTGCATCTGTAGCAGAGCACACATCCACCAAGGACCCCTTTCCCTCGACTGTCCACGTATGTTCAAAATTTCAATAGTTTAAAACAAAATAATAGGCTCCATTAGGTAAACTTGTAGTAATGGTGAGTGGTTACATAGGGGTGGATTGCGTTTTGCATGGAAGATCACATTATAGCATGATATAATGTACACTGTTCATGTGTTCTCAATACATCACAAACCATCTCTTTGTCAGACATGCTGGAGGTTTGGCAGCTCTGAGTGGTTGATCATAGTCACATGTACAATAATGTATGTTCATGATTACTGCAACAATGGTTTAAAACAGAATAATGGGATTTAAAATGTACACGTCCTACTCCATTAACAGATGGCGGGTTACATAGGGGTAGATTATGTGCTGTATTTAAAACTCATATGATGATGGCCAGATGTCATGTGCATTATCTATCGCAATTGAAATGTCATGAAATATCTCTTTGTTAGATGCAGATCAACTTTATGGGAACATTATGCAGTCTCGTGTTCATTCCTTGAGTGTCTGGCCAGGCTGGACACTTAGGCCAGAGTCTGACAATGCTGGACTCTTGAGGGCCGAAAGAGACTTTCTCCAGAGTCCGCATGGACTCTGGCAAGAGGATCCAGCATGACCAGACTCTTGAGCTCTTGCCCAGTGGGCACAGTACATTGAATCAACATTGATAAATGGTTGTCAATGTTGATTCAATGTCGATTCAACGCTAATTCAATGTTGAACTGAATTTTATGCCCACTGGGGGGGTGAGTCCAACAATGCCTGACCCGCACTAAAATGCAAGACCCTTGTAGGAGAGTCCTTTTGGCGACATAGCCAGCATCCAGCTGACTCTAGACTAAAACACTGTAAGGGCAGCATGGTGCTTTAAAGAATGTCTTTCACCAAACACTGTTTTAATAGCAACAATTCTGGTGAAATAACTCATTTCCCCTTGTTTGCTAGGCACATAGCTACTGTTGCTAGGCAACCATGGACAATAACAAAATAAATATATCATAGCTTTTACTTGGGGATCAATTTAAATGTAGTAGGTACTGGTTGATAACCTCTATGATGGATATTTCTTATGGTTTCTAGGGTATTATGACATTGCTAGAGTTTGTGGTTGCAATGCCATCGGAAGCCTAAGTGTTGATTTAGTGGGGGTAGGTGCACTTCAAAATGTCTTATAAGAAGCCAATATGTATATATACTTTTTACAGCTAAATTGGTAGTTAACACTGGTTGCTATGTAGATATATGCTGTTGCTAGGTAACCATGGACGATAAAACAAGGATATATCACCATTTTCCCTTGGAGGTCAATTTAGATGGAGTAGGTATGGGTAAAATAACTATTTGGTTGATATTTACTCTGGTTTCTAGGGAATTCACATTTAGAATGTCAGTTGCTAGGCAACCACTTTCCCTAGCAACCCAATAGTGACACCAGTGAACAGCTCATCATTGATTTGGGGGAGGGGGGGAGGTAAATTTCAAATTGACCTATGGAAAGTCAAAGTGCACTTTTTACAAGCATATATATACATTTTCAAGGTGATTGCCATGGAAATGGCCATTACGGACAAACGAGGCTGTACCCCGTCTTGAACTTTTTTTTTGGGAAGCGAGGAAGTCATGTACTATAAAAAAGTATTCTCAGAATGGCAACATGGTTCAATGTCACAGGAGTGAGTCTTTTTTTATATATATCTATCATAGATTTTGTCTAATTTAGAAAAATATGAATATTAACAATATCGAAATATAGAGAAGATGCTAGGGTGAGCCCCGTCTTGAAGCAATGATAAGGTGGCCCTCCCTTTGATGTGCGACCACTGGTCAGGTGGTCGCAATGACGAGGTGGTCGTCATATCTGGAATTCAAGTAACTACCGAAAAGTGGCTTTAATATTTTGTTTCCCAGTGCTGAACGGCCGTAGAGGAAGGGTGACGCTGTTTTAGTCCTCAATTTAAGCGCTATTTTTGAAGTGGAGGCAATATACAACATTTGACTGGCTGACACATTGAGATGCGGAAGTAAGAGACAAATCAAGCTGGGGGATACTACTTTACCCCAAAAAAACATTGTCCAAAAAGCGTAGCGTTTTTCTGGAAAATGACCCGAGGACGGTCAAAGGACAAAAATGAATAAACCATTTAATATAGGGGGCCTATTAAGACTGCATGATAAGGTGCACTTATGTCAGTTACATAGTGATGTAGCAGAAAAAAATGAAAAAGTTATTTGATGGCTATAAACATGATAGTATAGTGTCTATATAGAGGTTAGTCCCTGTTGGCAGAAGCCGCAGTGACCCAATTTTCATAAAGAAGCTTATACTGTTAACGTATTTGATTTAAATAATTTTGCAAATTTTTGTAGAAATAAAAAGCTGAGGATGTACATACAGCGCAAATATTTATTCAGGATTGAATTAAAGCGTCATAATCACCAAGCGTATCCCACTCACAATTCTAGTACCCTTCTAGTCTACGATATGATTAAGTGCGATTGGTGAAACTGCCCCTTAAAGTGCCAAATCTGTAAATCTTAATCCGCACAAAATTTTTACAGTATGGTAAGTTCAGCTCGGGGGGGGGGGGGGGAGGTCAGGGGTGGGGTCATTCAGAGAGGTTTTGCTCTAATTGCAGTACAGAGGGAGGAATAAGTTATCAGAAGAATGTAACTGCATCAATTTTGAGACCCTAGTCAATAAGACTGGGCTATATTTTTGTACCATCATCTCAGTGGAGAAAGGTTGTAACTGAAAATACCTTTTTTTTTTAGATATTTCTATTTTAAGAAACATTGTCATATTTAGAATGCTGTCATATAAAAAAACATCAAAGGGGTGGAATTTAGTCTCTATGTACAATGTGGTTATATACCCCTAGATCATATCTAATCAAATGCCAAATCATAATAATCATATTAAATGGTATCCATGGTTACATGATCCAGAGACAGCAGTTACGACCTTTCTCCAATGAGTTTGAAACATTTTTGGTTGCGACCTTTTTCCACTGAGGTGATGTAAAATCTAGGAAACCACTGCATATTATGTTTAGCAGTTGAGAGAATAGAGTTGGAAACAAGAGCCAACAAATGTCAATGATATCTAACACCAGCCTGAAGTGAGCAGTCCGCGGTAGGCCTCTGGGTTTGCCTGGGGTGACGGTGTGTAGAAGTTTGGGTCCCTGTCTACAGCCGTGTCTGCGTAGCCCTGCAGCACATCCAGCAGCTCCTGCACCACGTCCGGTCTGCTCTCTGCCAGATTGGTGCTCTCCGTAGGGTCAGACTCCAGGTCAAACAAATATATGTCGTTTTCAGCATTCAGGGCTGCCTCAAGGGGAATTTCATGTATTGCATCTGGTCCTGCTGGAATTGAGTCATACCCATCAAAGGTCCCTACAAATCCTTGTATCAGTTTCCACCTGCCAACACGTATTGCGGCACGCCCGTTCAAAGGTGCATCATACTGGTCGTACTGTATTGGCACTTCAGTGCGCTTTGAGGACCCACCATTCATGATCAGGTCTGTTTGGTCATAGCCATCAACATAACCTGGGACAGTGCCTCCTGCCAGAGACACTACAGTTGGAAACCAATCTGAAATGTGGAAGAGTCCAGAGGAGACGTTACCAGCAGACTGCCTGAGGAGGGGGCTGTACACAAACCCTGGAACACGCACACCGCCTTCCCACACTGTCCCCTTAGCTCCCCGTAACGGGGCGTTCTTCGACAATCCAGCCACGCCTCCATTGTCTGATGAGAAGATGATGATTGTGTTGTCAAACAGATTGTGTTGTCTCAGTTTCTGCACCAGGTTCCCGAGGATGTCATCTGCCACACTGATCATAGCTTTGATAACTCTACGGTCAGGGTCTGGCTCATCCAAGTACATTTGTAGATATTCCTCAGGGACCTGGAGAGGGGTGTGCACAGTTTGGGTGGAGATGTAAAGGAAGAAGGGATGGTCTTTGGTTTCGTTCAGAGACACATGTGAATCTATATATTCATCAACTCGATCCCCTAAAACAAAATCACTGTATGTCCCATAGGAACAGGTATCGTGTTGATAGTTGTCATGAACATCATTGTGAAAGTCATGTAGGTTGGCTGCATTATTCAAGTGTGTGTAGTAATCAGAACCACTAAGGTAACGGCCATGAAATCTGTCAAAGCCCCTGCTGGTCGGCAAGCAGTCCTCGTTGCAGTGCCCCACATGCCACTTGCCCAGCATGTAGGTGCTGTATCCCAGAGCCTTCAAAGCCTCAGGCAGGAGGGGGTTGTCTCTGGGGAGACACACGGGTGCAGAACTATGGGGAATACCGCTCTGGTATCCTACGTGGAAGTTGTATCTACCTTCAAGCAGCAGAGAGAGATCGGTTTAGAATGTGGACATTTGGCAGATGGTTTAATTTATGCATCAAAATGGTCAGCTAGTCACCTGTTTGGTCAAGCTTGAGCATGAGACCAAGTCATTTATTACTAGCTAGGGGGGCTTGGTGGATTTTCCCAAAACTGCAATATCCCAGTGGGCACAGCAACACTTAATAAGTGACTAATAAGCTCTCCAATGAAGTGCTTATTATCCATCTATATTGTGGCTGGAATGTAAGAACTATTAGTCAGCTAATCTGCAGCACTTTTTAAGCCCTTCAAAGCAGTGGTTATCAAGAGGTTCAATAATTCAGCTAATAAGAGCAACAAAAGTCAAATTTATTCAAAGATTATAATTGTGACACTACCGCACTGCTATAAAGCAGCACTTATAAGTGCCTTGCTCTGCAGTTCTTATTAAGCACTTCAAAGCAGTGATTAGTAATAAGCTGAAGTGTGCCACTATTTAAAAAGGAATTCCACTGAAACTTTCTGCTGTTTATTCAAGCATACAACATTCATAAGCAGCTCAGTAGACATACATTGGAAATTCATGATTGTTGTACAAATTAATGTTGTCAATGGGAATCGAACTCCTTACCTCCAGATGTAAAGTCCAGTGTGCTATTGCATGAGCTAGTGGGGCTGATGAAAAGTGGTGGTCCTAAACCTTACTGTACCCCTAGCATACCCTAGGTACACTGCAAAAGCAGCCCTTCATATAACATGCTCACACACTGGCTAAAAAGGGCTTTATTTGCAGTGAGATACAAACAAAAACTGTCTTATTTGAATCTGATTGAATGAAAATTCATTTTGGAAATAGATGGGAAGTCTTATTCTCTTGAGCTATGCACCCATTTTCTTTGCGTAAAGCAAAAGCAAAAGGTCCGGATGACTTTTTCTCCAATTCTTTTCGGTTTTATCGAACCACTCACAATATACAGAAAAGTGGGAACAGAAGTATTATATCAAAATTGAGTTTGTATTGACAGTATACAAGTCATAGTCAACCACTGTGAACACATCCTAGCTCCTGACCCTGGCAAACCTGACACACCTGATAACCAACTGGTGACTGTGGTGCAATGTGCCTTGACCGTACTCACTGTCAGATAGCGTGGGATGGCTGCTGTCACAACCTTTTCTCAGAGTCTCCAGTGGTCCATTGTAGCCTTTTCCCCTCCCGGCTAGGACCACCTTCGTCAACACTGATATCTGCTATCTTTTTACCAGTCGCAAGTGTATCATGCTTCTACGGGCTGAAGCGGATCTGTGCAAGTCTCATGGGAGACCAGGACACCGAAGGTTCACTGCAGTCTGTCTACTGACACTTACAGACGCGACTCCTGTCAGGACAACTCTTGGGAAAATTTGGTGCCGTGGCTCCTTCTGGGATCGCACCCAGGACCTCTCACACACAAGTCCAGCGACTTACTCATTAGGCCACCAAATCTCCTTGTAGAATCATGGTGTATTCCCCCCTCAAATAGGTACCAGAACAGAAGACAACAAGGAGACACAAAGTATTCTCAAAGATCACACAACTTACCCTTGGGTATTAATATGTTATGACATAAAGTGGTTCTTAGACAATACAAATACAGTCCTTATCAAGGGATGTCAATGCACTGACTAATAAGAACTTCATTTGCGGGGCTTAATATCCATCATAAAGAAGATGGTTAATGAGTTACTAACAAGCCCTGCTTTTGCAGCCCTGCAGAACCTCTAATAAGGTCTTACATGTGATGGTTATTAGACAGTGAAAAAGCAGCCCTTATCAGGGCATGTCGATTCACTGCTTAATAAGGACCTATCTTGCACTTACTGATAAGAACTTAATTTGCAGGGCTTGATATTCATAACAAAGACAATAGTTAATCAGCTATGAATAAGCCCTACTTTTGCAGCCCTGCATAAACCCAAATAAGGTCTTACATGTGATGGTTATTAGACAGTGCAAAAGCAGCCTTTATGAGGGGATGTTGATACACTGCTTAATAAGGACTAAAAATGTAGGCCTTCTTAGTTATTATGAAAACCACCATTAATAAGTCCTGTTTCTGTAGCCCTTCAGCTGTTGTAGCTAACCAGAGCTGCATGGCCCCGCCTAATAAGGGAGGCATATGTAACCCTGCATGTGCATCACTTATTAAAAGCTTAATATTCTGTTAATTATTGAGTACAAATACCATGCTAAATGCTACCAACTATTGTGTGCTGCCTGAATGGATAATACGCCCTGCAAGGTCATTAGCCACCAGAGCAGCTACTAATCAGTGGTGGCGTGCCCACTGGGATTCATTCTGACCCCTCCACCAGTTAGCTAAAAGTAATCTCAACAGTGTCCTTATGTTAGGATTCAGAGAAATGCCCCCCCCCCCTTTAAAATCACATGCACTGTGGAATCAAGTGTGTTCTCATTATGTATCTAAATGGATGGTTCTTAAATTTGACCCCCCCCCCCAGCATGAAGGCTTTTTTAGTTTTGGTCCAACCACTGATGGCGTATTTTTCATTATGACCCCCCCTCCCTTGTATATCCACCAAGCCCCCCTAGCTGGCAATAATAATCTATCCTTACTCAAATGGTCACATTTTGCAATGTGCATTTGGCTACACACTGGCTCGGTGCTGGGTTTATAAAAACTGAATGGTGACCCCCTTCGATTACAGGGTGCACCTTTAAACATGCCTACAGCATATTTTTTCTAGTTTGTGGCTGGTAGATATTGTTTATGTTGGACTAGCATGAACAGTTTATTAATAACACTCTCATGTGATTGAGTGACCAAGTAGATATGACATAGTACCACTATCAATATATATAAATAAAAAAATTCTTGGCTGCACCGGAGGGTTACTATCTTCAACCTGTTTCAATTTGCATAATGATTAGAGAGCCAGCACACAGAGGTTACTCTAACCCCATTTACTCAATCCCAGATAAAACTGCATTACAGTTATAAGATTTGTTTTTCCCCTAAGGATCAGATCAAGGTAAATTATACACTCCATCCACCAAGTTGTGCTACAGGATATATCTGTAGGACTAGAAATGAGGAGTAATCCCTTGAAGAATCATTTTTCTCAATAAGTATTCAACATAGTTAAATATGATATATGGTTCTCGAATTGTGGTTGTGTCTAACCAAATCAATACTAGTTGGATGTCTATGACCATGTGCAATTTATGACCAGGTGCAATCTATGACCAGCAAGCATGAATTTGAAATATTTTTGAATCAAAACAAAACAAAACTATTGTCAACTTTTTCCGACCATTTCTATGTACATATGCCCTAAATAAACAGTTTTCTCTTATGCCGGTCATAGATTGCACTCATTCATAGATTACACCTGGTCATAGACTTTCAACCTGTATCAATTTGGTGAGAAACGGCCTTATCCCATTCTGGAGCTACACCTTTAGCAATATTGCCACCTGTTTAGATATGTATGATTTTTGATGGACAAAATAATGCTACCCTGGAGGATCGGCTGAATCAGACTCTCTTAGAATTGATTGCTCCTTGCCACCTGTGAGTAGTTGTGAACGTGACGGTGAGCAGCGAGGAGCCACATAGTTGTTCTCCAAGATGATGCCTTCTGATGCTAGCTGGGTAATGACGGGAGACTTGATGGAACAGTCATGGTAGCCAACATCGTTGTAGCCCAGGTCATCCACCAGAAAGTAGACAATGTTCGGTCTGGTCTGGCTGTGAGTGCCCATGATGAGCACAGTCAGCAGCAGCACAGTTCTCAACAACCCCTCCATGCTGCAGGTTTGGCAACTCTGAGCGACCGATCATCAGGGCATGCTCTGCAACATTATGTTCAGAATTTGACTAACAATAGTTTAAAATGAAATAATATGCTCCATTTAGTAAATTAGTAGTAGTGGTAAGTTACATAGGGGTGGATTGTGTTGTGCATTGAGGATCACATTATAGCATGATATAATGTACTGTCATGGCATGCGCAGTGGCCTCTCCTGCCTTCATCCCGCATCTCAGGCGAGGCCCAGGCGATGCACACGCTAGGTCAGGCAAGGCACACCGCCGACAAACAATCTGCATGCCTAACCCACATTGCATCCCAATGTTAGATAGGGGGATCCTCGGTCACCCTTTGATGTGTACTAACATGGGTGGACAGAATATGAAGGGGTATTGTGTAACTGCCACTCTCACACTTACAACCCCTAACATAGAAAGCCATGTGTCTAGACCAACTGGTGGCTGGGCCCCATATAAACCCAACCTCCCAGGTCTTCATCATCACTTCACTTCAGGACACAATAATGAACCTCGGTTGATTGAGTAGCCATACATGAATACAATTAATAGCTGCCGTCTCCTCCTGCCTTCCCCTCCTCCCCCCAATGATGGAGGAGCTGCTCAGGAGCTCCCCTTGATAAATAGCTCAGTCTGGAGGCAGACATTAGGCCTTGAATGATGAGTAAATGCCAAAGTAGGCAGATAATTTCATCTTTGATCAAACATTGAGTCACACAAAGACTGCAGATAACGAGAGGTAAGATGATCTGCAGGTGCTAATTCACATCCCTTTGTGTACTTTAAAGGGGCTTGGAACAGGATATTATTCCTGTCCTTCACAAGACCTTTGTCTTGAAGAAACTTAGTTATAGAAACAAGTTGTTTGATTACTCCTCTGTCTAAGAGAAAGCTGGCTAAGCACTCCTGTCAGTGGTCATAATTCAAACTTCATCAAATTATCATTAAGACTTGCAATGCACTGATTTATCATTTACTGTTTCAAGAGTCTGCTATGAAAATTGTCTTTACAATACACATACAAGTTACTCTTCAAGACTGAGATAATGAGCTTAAAACTAGCATTAGTTGGACAGTGAAATAGGGGCAACCTTAGTACCTTTTTATCCGTAAAGAAGGATGCATATATAGCAATCATTTGCGAACATGAAATTCAAAAGACCAACTTGGATAGCCTTAAGACAATGATGAAGTCTCATATTCAAGATTACAATATCATCTGGGTGTAATTAGGTATCATTGATTTCTAGCTACCTCTAAAGCAATTATTTTTTGGATTAAACCAGCAAATGTCAAATGGAGCTGCTGCTATGCCTGAGCCCAAGGTCCCTATGAAATGATCGATATCCTGGCAGGGTCCTTTAACTGTGTCTCTAAAATGTTGAAATCATTCGATAATACTTCATTAAAATTGTCTATATGAATATCAGTTGAAATATTAGATTCTGGAGGTATATAGATCAAGAAGGATTAATGCTCAACTTGAACAATTTCCATCCAGAAAAAAGTGAACGGTATTCACAATAGCCATGATTTCAATCATCTAGAAGATATCATATCAATCACAAGATTATAGCTTTGAAACATTAGAATATAAAAACATAACATGAATTGAAATAGATGATAGGCAACGCTAACCATTTTTGTCATGATTAAATAACCAACATTAATGTTTATAAACTCCTAGCACTGACAGCCTCTCAGTTTTCAAATTCCTCCATCCAAGCCAGAAGCCCTGCCAAAGAAACAAAATCTTGAGAACATTTTGAAAGCTTTGTTGGTGACTGATTAGTCACTTGGATGCATAACCAGTTATCGTTTCATTTCTTGAACCTGGAGACATTTCTAACAAGAACAGTTCATTTGGAGGCACTAAAAGGGTTTCTTTGAACGATGACGGAAACAAGAGCACCAGACCAGCCCCAGGCTACATACTGAGATGTCAGGTGCAGAACAAAAAATATCAGCCTGTTGTAGATGTTATTATGTGTTGTTGTTATGCATGTTCAAAAACATATGCTTGAGGATCAATGAATTATAAATACAAGAGGGTGCCCTTGTACAGTAAAGTATAATAAACGGCAGGTAGTACTTGTGTACAATGTATTTATTTCATGATGAGGAACACATACACAAATACATGCTTCAAGATTAACAAAGATCTGTTTCTATCTTTAATGAAAAGAAAATACTTCTCATCTACATTACACATATTGGAAATATTGGATTTCAGATAAGGTATTTTAGCTGCAGCGCATACTTTCTTCATCTTGCATGCCTCAACCAATGAGCAAGGGATACTATTAGTTGTTCTTTGCATCAACTATGTCTGGATGAGACCTTCTTAAGTTGGAGTTAGTATCGTCATTAACTGTTCTTCCTAAAATTTACATAGTGTTGTTTGTATAACATGTAGGAGGTTATCTGGGAATGAGCCAGGTATATTAGACGGTAGGAGAACCGTTTGTCCCTGTTAATTGTCAGAATGTTGATTGTGATATGTGATAATATAAGCCCATTGATTTGCATACACTGCAGTTGTTTAAGAGAACAAAAAACTGGCCTAGCTGTATTTTACATACATGTCTTTATGTGGATGCGGTCCATTGAGCACACTCTCCTACTGTGAGTGTAAATTAAATATGATACACATGACTAGCTGCATAAGTGTTATAAGCTTTGGACAATGGTCATCATCTGCGGGCGGTGCCTTGGACAATTACCCTGTCCTTGACTTATAAGATTTATACAGTAGGTCACTTGTACCATATCTAATACATAACATACATATCATATGTGGAACAGGGCTAGCCTATAGGCCACTTTTGGGCACAGTATTAGTGTGAGGGTCATTGGGGTGAGGTGTGGCAGAGTAAAAATGTCCATGACGGCAGCAGAAAGTGAAGGTGACAAGAGTACATTAATTTTTCAGCAGCGTGGATAGTGCAGGTGGCCTTCTGTGCCTCAGGTGAGACAGACAGGACAGGTGTGACAGGTGTGATGGCTGACCGGGGAGGAGGAGGGGACAGGTGGAAGGTCGGGCAGGTAGACGTTGACTTATTATTAGGATTCCTCTCAAGAAAAAGTAAACAACTCTACTGTACCCCTTCTAATTCATCACTTGATGCTAAATAGGTCTCTTAAGGTCTCCCAGAGGTCTTCGGGTAGCATACTAATTGTATGACTAAGGGACCACGTCCAGCAGCAGCCTATATGCACATTGGAACTGACAATTTACAATGAAGCCGTCAGACATCAGGGAGTGTGGTGTTTTACCTCAACATTTCAGTAGATCTCTTTGCTTCTGATATTAACATTTGAGGTTATATTTGTCTATTTGTTGGTCACGCTTCAGAAATGTTCAAAAGCATCTTTCTGAAAAGCGGCGCTTCTTGTTGCATTGGTCTTGAGTACAGATTCAAGCGCACTACATACAGAAAATAAAGCAAGGTGACGTTCCCACACCACTACCATACATTTAATGTGCTAGACATTACAATGAGGAGTCTTGGCAGCATTCCCTCACTGGTGGATGATTTATAATTATTATTGGTTGTTGTCTAATACCTCTAACCCATATGCTTTAATCAGTTGTTTGTCCTTTCAGATACCAATTACCTGATTCAGTTTGATTTATTTTGCATACCTTTGCAAAAAGTAACACCTGTGTATAATATCACACTCACACAAACATATATAGATATTTCATAATCATAGTTAGATCACAAAATGTCACTAAAATACAGCTTGAATGGTATGAATAATTTAGAAACATGTATGCATAAAATATTAGTAAATCCCACTCATTTAATGATTTGCTGGATTGAATACCCATCAGAATTGAAAGATATTACACAGTACTATGCATTGGCCCATCCTCATTGTCTATTTTTAGTGGCAAAACGTTACATGACGTTAAAAAACCTGTTTTTCCAACGTAAATTAACTTTTTTTTGGTAAGCTAGGAATGATGTGATAAAGTACCCAGAATCTGGCCTGATATACCCCGCTGTAAATGTAGCCACATAAATCACTACAGGTATAAAAGTTTCTAGGTGGTACCTTTGGAAGTGCTGCATCTGTAGCAGAGCACACATCCACCAAGGACCCCTTTCCCTCGACTGTCCACATATGTTCATAATTTCAATAGTTTAAAACAAAATAATAGGCTCCATTAGGTAAGCTTGTAGTAATGGTAAGTTACATAGGGGTGGATTGCGTTGTGCATTGAAGATCACATTATAGCATGATATAATGTACACTGTCCATGTCTTATCAATACATCACAAACTATCTCTTTGTCAGACATGCTGGAGGTTTGGCAGCTCTGAGTGGTTGATCATAGTCACATGTATAATAATGTATGTTCATGATGACTGCGAGAATGGTTTAAAACAGAATAATGGGATTCAAAATGTACACAACAAACTCCATTAACAGATGGCAGGTTACATAGGGGTGGATTATGTGCTGTATTTAAAACTCATATGATGATGGCCAGATGTCATGTACACTATCTATCGCAATCAAAATGTCACGAAATGTCTCCTTGTTAGAATACAGATCAACTTTATGGGAACATTATGCAGTCTTGTGTTCATTCCTTGAGGGTCTGGCTAGAGTCTGACAATGCTGGACTCTTGAGGGCTGAAAGAGACTTTATCCAGAGTCTGGCATGGACTCTGGCATGAGGATCCAGCATGACCAGACTCTTGAGCTCTTTGGGTGAGTCCAACAATGCCTGACCTTCTTGCGAGCTAGTTCAGCAATGCCTGACCCTCCCTAAAATGCCGGACCCTTGTAGGAGAGTCCTTTTGGCGACATAGCCAGCATCCATCTGAATCTGTGTACTACCAGACTAAAACACTGTAAGGGCAGCATAGTGCTTTAAAGAATGTCTTCCACCAAACACTGTTTTTTTGAAGGTTCATATCTTTTCAGAACGAAAAAACAAAAGACCTGTTTTTATTTTAAATTTAATTTTTCATTTAAATCTCAAATTTTGACCCTATACTATCCAAGACACATATATTATATTCCATGGCCAAAAGAATTATGTAAGTATCCCTAGTAGAAGTTGAGTTTCGGCCTAAAATGTGATTTTCATTGAATGGACATTACAGCCCCCTGGCTTATTAGGCACTAGCGAGATACTGGTGCTGCCACCAGGTGTTGCTCTGGTACCAATCGTATCCCCCTGGTCACAAGGGACCAGCCCAGCCAAATCTCACGTCCGAGATTAGGGTACAAACATGGCATAAGTAATGTGAGTGGCTTGTAGCTAGACATTCCTCATGTCACCTGTCCATGATAGTGTAGCGGTTAGCACTGTGGCTTTGTGACACAAAGTGCAGGAGTTTTAATCCCTCCCAAGCCAGATGTATTTTTGTAACCCGTTTTATTTCTTTTTATTGTTATATTGAGGTGTACCCAATGTAATAGTTTATGGAAACAGAACAATTATCTAACCATTGGAAATAATGATATAGACGTAATCTGCATGTTTTGTATTGAAAAGAAAGTCATGGTTGATAAACCAAGCAACCTTAGTGTGGATTCGAAGCCAGCACCTTTGCATTGGCAAGCCACAGTGCTAACCACTACACTATCATGGACCATTGACATAAGGAATATCTAGCTACAAGCCACTCACATTACTTAGGCCATGTTTGTACCCTAATCTCGTCCACGAGATTTGCCTGAGCTGGTTGCTGGAGGTTAGAGGATATACACTGGTACCAACAAACATGGCGCTCTACACAGGTCATCTTGCTAATGCAGAATACACAGGGCCCGGCTTATTCAACATTAGGTCACCCTTTGCCCAGCCTATACACAGGCAGGCTTATACACGGGGCCCAGCTTATACACAGGGAAATATGGTATGTGTTATTGCTAGGAAACCATGCATCATAGTAACACAACCTCAGATATGCTTAAGATACTGCTTAGTAATGTTGTATACCAAACGAATATAGTCAGATCATCTCAGTTATCCTCTAGATATTGCCAGGCACAACAGCCTGTGGGTACAGCCTGGTCGACTACATTTTCAAGGCGATTGCCATGGAAGCTGCCATTAGGGCCAAAGGAGGCCATACCCTGTCTGGAACTCTTATTTTGGGAAGCGAGGAAGTCATGTACTGTAAGAACAAATTATAATATCTTAGTCAGAAAACATGATGAGTTCAACTTCACATTTTGGGGTTGTGCATTGTGGTCTATAAGTTTATGGAGCTATTTGGAAATTAGGCTATAGTTTGAAGCAATATTCTCAGAATGGCAACATGGTTCAATGTCACAGGAGTGAGTCTTTTTTTATACATCTATCATAGATTTTGTCTAATTTAGAAAAATATGAATATTAACAATATCGAAATATAGAGAAAATGCTAGGGTGAGCCCTGTCTTGAAGCAATGATAGGGTGGCCCTCGCTCTGATGTGTGACCACCAGTCAGGTGAGTGAGTGGCGGGGAGGAGGCTTCTGGCCCTCCCTTTGATGTGCGACCACTGGTCAGGTGGTCGCAATGACGAGGTGGTCGTCATATCGGGAATTTAAGTAACTACTGAAAAGTGTCTTTAGACGGCCATAGAGGAAGGGTGACACTATTTTAGTCCTCAATTTAAGCGCTATTTTGGATGCAACATACAACATCATTTGACTGGCTAACACATTGAGATGCGGTAGTAAGAGACAAATCAAGCTTGGGGATACTACTTTACCCAAAAAGACATTGTCCAAAAAGCGTAGCGTTTTTCTGGAAAATGACCCGAGGACGGTCAAAGGACAAAAATAAGGAAACCATTTAATATAGGGGGCCTATTATGACTGCATAATAAGGTGCTGTTATGTCAGTTACATAGTTGTGTAGCAGAAAAAATGAAAAAGTTATTTGATGGCAATAAACATGAAAGTATAGTGTCTATACAAAGGTTAGTCCCTGTTGGCAGAAGCCGCAGTGATGCAGCTTTTATAAAAAAACTTATACTATTAACGTATTAGATTCATATATTTTTGCAAATTTTGTAGAAATAAAAAGGCGAGGATGTACATACAGCACAAATATTTATTCAGTATTGAATTAAAGCGGCATAATCACCAAGCGTATCCCACTCACCATTCTAGTACTCTTCTAGTCTACATATGGTTAAGTGTGAATGGTGAGACTGCCCCTTTAAAGGGCCAAATCTGTAAATCTAAATCCGCACAAAATTTTTACAGTATGGTAAATTCAGCTGGGGGAGGGGGGGGGAGTCAGGGGCTGGGGTCTATCAGAGAGGTTTTGCTGTAATTGCAGTACAGAGGGAGGAATAAGCCGTCAGAAGAATGTAACTGCATCAATTTTGAGACCCTTGTCAATAAGACTGGGCTATATTTTTGTATCATCACCTCAGTGGAGAAAGGTCGTAACTGAAAAAAAAAAATTTTCTAGATATTTCTATTTTAAGAAACATAGTCATATTTAGAATGCTGTCATACATAATACATCAAAGGGGTGGAATTTAGTCTCTATGTACAATGTGGTTCTGTACCCCTAGATCATATCTAGCCATATGCAATATCATAATAATCAAATTAAATGGTATCCATGGTTACATGATCAAGACAAAGCAGTTACGGCCTTTCTCCACTGAGTTTGAAACATTTTCAGTTATGACGTTTTTCCGATGAGGTGACGTAAAATCTAGGGAACCACTGAATATTATGTTTGGCAGTTGAGAAAATAGAGTTGGAAACGAGAGCCAACAAATGTCAATGGTATCTAACACCAGCCTGAAGTGAGCAGTCCGCGGTAGGCCTCTGGGTTTGCCTGGGGTGACGGTGTGTAGAAGTTAGGGTCCCTGTCTACAGCCGTGTCTGCGTAGCCCTGCAGCACATCCAGCAGCTCCTGCACCACGTCTGGTCTGCTCTCTGCCAGATTGGTGCTCTCCGTAGGGTCAGACTCCAGGTCAAACAAATATATGTCGTTTTCAGCATCCAGGGCTGCCTCAAGGGGAATTTCATGTATTGCATCTGGTCCTGCTGGGATTGAGTCATACCCATCAAAGGTCCCTACAAATCCTTGTATCAGTTTCCACCTGCCAACACGTATTGCAGCACGCCCGTTCAAAGGTGCATCATACTGGTCGTACTGTATTGGCACTTCAGTGCGCTTTGAGGACCCACCATTCATGATCAGCTCTGTTTGGTCATAACCATCAACATAACCCGGGACAGTACCTCCTGCCAGAGACACTATAGTTGGAAACCAATCTGAAATGTGGAAGAGTCCAGAGGAGACGTTACCAGCAGACTGCCTGAGGAGGGGGCTGTACACAAACCCTGGTACACGCACACCACCTTCCCACACTGTCCCCTTAGCACCCCGTAATGGGGCATTCTTTGACAATCCAGCCACCCCTCCATTGTCTGATGAGAAGATGATGATTGTGTTGTCAAACAGATTGTGTTGTCTCAGTTTCTGCACCAGGTTCCCGAGGATGTCATCTGCCACACTGATCATAGCTTTGATAACTCTACGGTCAGGGTCTGGCTCATCCAAGTACATTTGTAGATATTCCTCAGGGACCTGGAGAGGGGTGTGCACAGTTTGAGTGGAGATGTAAAGGAAGAAGGGATGGTCTTTGGTTTCGTTCAGAGACACATGTGAATCTATATATTCATCAACTCGATCCCCTAAAACAAAATCACTGTATGTCCCATAGGAACAGGTATCATGTTGATAGTTGTTATAAACATCATTGTGAAAGTCATGTAGGTTGGCTGCATTATTCAAGTGTGTGTAGTAATCAGAACCACTAAGATAACGGCCATGAAATCTGTCAAAGCCCCTGCTGGTCGGCAAGCATTGCTCGTTGCAGTGCCCCACATGCCACTTGCCCAGCATGTAGGTGCTGTATCCCAGAGCCTTCAAAGCCTCAGGCAGGAGGGGGTTGTCCCTGGGGAGACACACGGGTGCAGAACTATGGGGAATACCACTCTGGTATCCTACGTGGAAGTTGTATCTACCTTCAAGCAGCAGAGAGAGATCGGTTTAGAATGTGGACATTTAGCAGATGGTTTTAATTATGCATCAAAATGGTCAGCTAGTCACTTGTTTGATCAAGCTTGAGCATGGGACCAAGGCATTTATTACTAGCTCGGGTGGCTTGGTGGATTTTCCCAAAACTGCAACATTCATTCTGACCCCTCCACCAGTTAGCCAAAAGAAATCTCAACTGTGTCATTATGTTAGGATTTAGAGAAATGCCCCCCCCCCTTTAAAATTACATGCACTGTGGAATCAAGCGTGTTCTCATGTATCTAAATGGATGGTTCTTAATTTTGACCCTTCCCCCAGCATGAAGGCTTTTTTACTTTTGGTCCCACCACTGATGGCAGATTTTTCATTATGACCCCCCTCCCCCTGTATATCCACAAAGGCCCCCTAGCTGGCAATAATAATCTATCCTTACTCACACTGTCACATGTTGCAATGTGCATTTGACTACACACTGGCTCTGTGCTGGGTTTATAAAAACTGAATGGTGACCCCCTTCGATTACAGGGTGCACCTTCAAACAACTAAGGCCTACAGCATATGTTTTCTAGTTTGTGGCTGCTACATATTGTTTATGTTGGACTAGCATGAATAGTTTATCAATGACACTCTCATGTGATTGAGTGACCAAGTAGATATGACATAGTGCCACTATCAATATATATATAAATAACAAATTTCTTGGCTCCACAGGAGGGTTACTATCTTCAACCTATTTCAATTTGCATAATGATTAGAGAGCCATCACACAGAGGTTAGTTTTTTGTTTTTGTTAGATCAGTTTTTTTCCCCTAGGGATCAGATCAAGGTAAATTGTACACTCCATCCACCAAGTTGTGCTACAGGATATATCTGTAGGACTAGAAATCAGGAGTAGTCCCTTGAAGAAGCATTTTTCTCAATCAGTATTCAACATAGGTAAATATGATATATGGTTCTTGAGTTGTGGTTGTGTCTAACCAAATCAATACTAGTTGGATGTCTATGACCATGTGCAATTTATGACCGGGTGCAAACTATGACCGGCAAGCATGAATTTGAAATATTTTTGAATTAAAACAAAACAAAACTATCGTCACCTTTTTCCGGCCATTTCTATGTACATATACCCTAAATAAACAGTTTTCTCTTATGCCGGTCATAGATTGCACTCATTCATAGATTGCACCTGGTCATAGACTTTCAACCTGTATCAATTTGGTGAGAAACATCCTTATCCCATTCTGGAGATACACCTTAAGCAATATTGCCACCTGTTTAGATATGTTTGATTTCTGATGGACAAAATAATGCTACCCTGGAGGATCAGCTGAATCAGACTCTCTTAGAATTGATTGCTCTTTACTACCTGTGAGTAGTTGTGAACGTGACGGTGAGCAGCGAGGAGCCACATAGTTGTTCTCCAAGATGATGCCTTCTGATGCTAGCTGGGTAATGACGGGAGACTTGATGGAACAGTCATGGTAGCCAACATCGTTGTAGCCCAGGTCATCCACCAGAAAGTAGACAATGTTAGGTCTGGTCTGGCTGTGAGTGCCCATGATGAGCACAATCAGCAGCAGCACAGTTCTCAACAACCCCTCCATGCTGCAGGTTCGGCAACTCTTGGCGACCGATCACCAGGGCATGCTTTACAACATATGTTCAGAATTTCACTAACAATAGTTTAAAACGAAATAATATGCTCCATTAGTATACTTGTAGTAGTGGTAAGTTACATAGGGGTGGATTGTGTTGTGCATTGAGGATCACATCATAGCATGATATAATTTAATGTCATGGGACAGGTGCGGGCACGCCCCCCGCATGCGCTGTGGCCTCTCCTGCGCAACGCCTGCATCTCAGGCGATGCGCAGGTGATGCACATTCTATGTCAGGCGAGGCACACCGCCGACAGGCGACCCGCATGCCTAACCCACATTGCATCCCAATGTTAGATAGGGAGACCCTTGGTCACCCTTTGATGTATACTAACATGGGTGGACAGAATATGAAGGGGTATTGTGAAACTGCCACTCTTACACTTACAGCCCCCTAACATAGAAAGCTATATGTCTAGACCAACTGGTGGCTGGGCCCCATATAAACCCAGCCTCCCAGGTCTTCATCATCACTTCACTTCAGGACACAATAGTGAACCTCGGTTGATTGAGTAGCCATACATGAATACAATTAATAGCCGCCGTCTCCTCCTGCCTTCCCCTCCTCCCCCCGACGATGGAGGAGCTGCTCAGGAGCTCCCCTTGATAAATAGCTCAGTCTGGAAGCAGACATTAGGCCTTGAATGATGAGTAAATGCCAAAGTAGGCAGATAATTTCATCTTCGATCAAACATTAAGTCACATAAAAGACTGCAGATTACGAGAGGTAAGATGATCTGCAGGTGCTGATTCACATCCCTGGGTGTACTTTAAAGGGGCTTGGAACAGGATATTATTCCTGTCCTTCACAAGACCTTTGTCTTGAAGAAACTTAGTTACAGAAACAAGTTGTTTGATTACTCATCTGTCTGAGAGAAAGCTGGCTAAGCACTCCTGTCAGTGGTCATAATTCAAACTTCATCAAATTATCATTAAGACTTGTGTAATAAACGATACTTTGTCTCTTTATGATATTGGTAGAGTATCAATTAAAGAACAAAGTCGACACAGTTCGGATCAAGTGTTACAGGTTGCAAATCTGGTTTATTCAGAAAACCTAGACAAGCAGTATCTATGTGTGCGAACTCCCTATAGAGTTCGGAACGGGTCAGTAGGCTAATCAGCCGTAATGATTTAACAAAGTCGTTCGCTATAATGTGGAACTTTTATTCCAAATGGAAGTTTTAAACATGTTATACAGTGTGATACATTTTAAAGTCATACGAGTATATGTAGGTTTTAATGAACCTTTTATGTTGTCGTAGGTTTTATATATATATGTCAGTCCTTTTAGTTTTAAGGAATATGAACATAGTAGTACATATATTTATGTAAATTAAAATTATTTAAATTTTTAAAATAAGATATTTTTAAATGTTGTTTACAAGGGTGGCGGGCGGGAACAAATTAATATAGATGTTGTCCTTGTGGCGTTTTAGTTGAAATGGAAGAGTTCTTGGTGTGCCCACACGAGGGCGCCTCTAGTACCAGACGCTGGCTAGAGGTGGCGCCACTGTTTCCCGCTTCGCCTTTCAACCATCATTAAATAAAATGCTGAAGCATTCCATCCAATGATTTAACAAAGTCGTTCGCTATAATGTGGAACTTTTATTCCAAATGGAAGTTTTAAACATGTTATACAGTGTGATACATTTTAAAGTCATACGAGTATATGTAGGTTTTAATGAACCTTTTATGTTGTCGTAGGTTTTATATATATATGTCAGTCCTTTTAGTTTTAAGGTGCAAATATGGTAGCTAGGGCATGAGCTACCTTCTGTGAGGACTGAGAAGATAAGTATGGGCGTAGACCCGAGGGGGTAGACCATGTACCATGGGCAGCCACATCGTTTATATCACACCCTGCTGACACAGCAGCTAGCACACCGCCCCTCCTGAGTGAGTGAGAACGTATAGCATGTGCGTATGGGCAACCTGAGTATAGCAGTGCTGCTTGGAGGACTGTCACTAGGTGCACAGGGGTGAGGGGGGTCCCGTCTGGTAGAATAAATGCTGGGCTACCTGGAAGGGCCTGTGTGGAGGCAGCATACCTGTCCCAGGCTGCAGATGGGCAGACAGGCGACCCCGGTATACGAGGTAGGGCCAGTACTGTAGGAGTGCTTCCAGGTTTAATTGTTTTCGAAGATTTTATAATAACATATAGACCTGCTTTATGAGTGACCACATCAGCTCTTTGGAGCGTGTGTGGCCCTCCCCACATGAGGGAATTGGGTGTGAGTAGATTCGACGACCGAAGGAAAGCAAAATAGCCTACACACAACGCTGCCTTGACTACGCCACCAGAGTCCGCTCTGTCTAGGTAGCGGCATGCAGCAAGGAGATCAGCAGGCATCAGTGCAGGAGCCGGGTTTGGAGTGTGTGGGTGAAGTCTCTCTGCACCTTTTGCCACGTTGTCTGCTTCCATTGATCTCATAGCTTTTCCATCGCCCCCTCTCTCTTCTATCCAGATCCTTGCTCCAGAAGTATAGTTTTTTCGTGAAGCTGGAGAAGTCAGAGAATTAGCCATGTATTGCTGATATAGGCAGCAGTCAGCTACAGAAGGGGCTAGGATTTGGACGGAGTATGTGAGTGCAAACGTGAGGTACATCTTGGCCATGGCATGCTTGTTCTTTGCTGTCCTATCAGTGGTAGCTGCTTTATAAGATGCCAGTGCTTGTTCGCCAAGATTAGTGCCTGTGAGAGAAATTATAAATTGATACTACCGGTAAGTTCTACAGTTTATATTTTAGCGAAGAAAGGGCATGGGAGGGCAGGTTCTACTTTCTTTAACTGTCTCTTGGCCACTTGTTCGAGGGCGTAGCGCTTTCTTGAGGGCTCACAGAGCCTACTGAGTGCGTCAGCGAGTGGGATGTCTCTACCAGGCTTGTGTCTTATTTCAACACTATGATCACCGACAGCTGCCTCCAACCAAACCTGCCTGGCACATGCAGCCAGCACAGGATCCTTGGTGCGGCCTGTCTGGAGGGCATATTTGGAGGACAGGTTGTCAGTATGGATGACTATCTTGAGTCCTGTTGTACATCTTGGCTTGAGGGATCTATATGCTATCATTAGATTGACCGCCTCTCTTTGATGTGTGTGAGGGTACTTCTTGATGTGACCAGCGTCATACTGGAGCGAGTAGTAGTGAGTACCGGTATGTCCACCACCTCCTGTGTCCGAGGAGTCGCATGTGATGTGAAACTCCTCACAGTCAGGGTCAAGGAGGTGTACTCCATTGGACTGTTGTGCGTACAGAGTAAACCACTTGACATCGGCCTTGAATGCCAGACTCACATGTACCCTCTTGCCTTGAGCTACAGTCCTCAGCGTCTCTAATATTCTTGAGATGAATCGGCGTGCATGTGGTATGCACTTGGCGATGTGTACTAGCTTTCCAGCAAGCGACTGCACATCTCTTTTACTTGCGACATTCAACCCGAGCCACTTTGAGCACTCAGAGAGTACTTCATTCAGCTTAGCTTTTGGGACTGATACAGTCATGTCAACAGTGTCTATGCAGAAACCGAGCCACTCCAAGGCTCTTGTTGGTGGGAGGCACTTGTCTGGGGCGAGCTGGAGTCCGAGCCTGTCTGCTAGTGCCAGGAAGTAGTTGTATGACTGGAGGGCCTCAGCATATGTAGTGGCTGAGCCACAAAAATCATCTAGGTATGCTATACACCAATATCCGGCTGACCGCATGAGGTATACAACAGCGTTTGTCGTCCTTTGACAAGCACTTCCTGAGAGGCGACAGCCAAACGACGGCGAGAGTTCAAGAAAACACATACCATCAAACCTCAAGCCCAGTAAAGGAAGGTCACCTGGATCTATCCTCAGCTGCATATAGGCCCTGGCCAAATCCGCCTTCCAGAGATAGGCCTGTGGGCCTAGGCGGGTAACTTGGTCATTCAGGTCTTGTACAGAGGGAAGGGTGTATGTATGAGGCTTGCCCTCCAGGCAATTTTTCGTGATCCCTCCATTTACGCCCCTTCCATCTGGGTATGACAAGTCAAGTATAACTCGGCGGACAGACGACTCCTTCTTGGGCCTTGTCATGATGGGTGCTAGGTGAGTCCATGGCTTGAAGGGCATGGCTTTGAATGGGCCTAGAAGACCACCCAAGCTAAGCTCTTTAGTAATAAATGCCCTCACATCATCAGGGTAGTCCACCGCCGACGAGTGGTTGTTGTCCACTGACACTGGAGGAGCATTAGCTGTGTAGCCTACCGGGAAGCCATATCTCAGATAGTCACACAATTTATTGTCATGGTAGTCAGCCAACAAGGTGTCCCAGGCATCCAGATTCAGGGCTGAGGGGACTTCAAGACGTGCACCTAAATGATTAGGGAGGCCTGTCCTACTGACTGCTGAGTACAACATTGCATATTGTGGGAACTGTGACCACTGCACCGACTCCAGTGCCGGCCAGTAGGACTTCTTCATAGTAGCGAACTCTTCTGGGGTAGGGCCCAGAGGTATAGAGTATACCTTATCTGCTAGTGTGGGTATATCCACGTCCAGAGTCGCATACACGTCTACATTGTCTTTCACTTCATGTGGGAAATGTAGGCTAGGATTGTCATGTACAGGAGCTTCACTATCAGGGGGGATAGAAGCATTCATAGGGCTTTCATTACCATGCTCACCAGCATTCATGGTGCCACCGTGTTGTGGAGGCACCCCCGCCAGGCTCTGTAGACGGGCAGAGATGGTGGTGGTGGAGGATGATGACCCTTGTTGCAATGGTGGATCGTGGCCGGTGTCCCTTTGTTTTCCATAGGCTGAACGTGGTACGAAGTCCTTGCCTGTATAGGTGAGTGGAGGGGGGTCTATTACAATAGGGTTTGAGAACACTTTGCTTGCATAGAGCTCAGGCCCCTCCCGGGTTGAGACTAGATCACTGATACACTGCACTCGTTTAAAGCCGGAGCTAGGCTCACTAATAACACATGCTCGTTTATAGCCAGAGCTGGGCTCACTTCTTGGAAGCGCTCTTTTTAAGCCTGAGCTAGGCTCACTACGATCACACACTCTTTCTAAGCCTGAGCAGGGCTGACTAGTAACACATGATTGCTTTTTACTTGAGGGTCGGACGGAGGTGAGTGTAGGGCAGGGCTTACTGCCATCATAGTGGGGAGGTCGGTGGGCGTGTCGACTGTCATCAGAATGTGGATCAGGGGAAGACAAGGTGTCACTAGTATGCTGGCCGGTCCCGGCCGGCCTGGCCACGAAAGGACGAGTTATAATACTGTGACTGCTGGGTTTGTTCCTCAGGCTTCCCACGGTTGCGACACTCCACCTTCGGATGAAAGTTTATGGCACTCTTGTACTTCCTACAGAAAGCACAGTGGTGGCCTTGGGAGACACCTGCCTCTACATGGCCCTCCTGGTTGTGACAGCCATCCAGAGAATTGAACAGCTTACATGGGACGTCAGCCCTTCCAACTGGGGCCTTAACACGAGGGCGCTTCATCTTGGAGGGATTTTGGCCTTGGGGTTGTTGACGTTGATTAGCTGACGCTGACGACCCAGCTGCAGCTGAGGCTGACTGATGTACAGGAACATATCTCAGGCCGAGAGCAGATCTAGCTCGTTCCGAGCGGCGTGCCTGAATCTGAGATGCATCCCTATCCCACTGGTACTCATCAGTAGCTACTTTCGCCAAAATGTCTTCACTCCACCCTCGAACTTGTGGCCAATCAAACTCCTTAGCGTCACAGATCACCTGATACAGGTGAGCCGTGAGGTGAGGCTTATGGGCCGCAGGGGTACGGGGATCTTTTACCATTCTAAAGATTCCATACAGATATTCAGGCACATCCAGCTGGGCGAGGGCTGTTTTTACTTGAGCCGGGCCTCTGTTTACATATTCAAATGGCTGAGTAGGCCTACCTTTCATGGACTGAATCTGTCTAGCAGTGTTGTCGAGGAGGTAGTTGACCTGCTGTGATATCACCGGGTCAGGCTGCTCGGTGTATGAAGTCGGGAGATGCTGAAGGTGAGCGTATGCATCAGGGACTGCGCCGACGACGAGGCCGTGAAGAGTCGGGCTGTCAAGCCGGGCAGAGGCGGGCCTGTCATACGGCTTCGGCCGGGTGACAGGGGAGCGTGCTACGTTGACAGCGGCGGTGACAGCAGCGACGGTCGGCAGCTGCTGCTGGTGGTGAGGTGTTGGCGGGATGCCGGCCTGCGTCTGCCGGGCAGGGACATCGACAGCGACACCGGCCGTGGCGGCCGCATGCTGGGCACCATCCACAGAGGCCGGGAGAGACTGATCAGCAGCAGCCTCGGCCAGCCTCTCCGGTGGAACAATCATCTTGATATACTTTAGAATATCACTTGAGTTACCTTCCAGCGTCCCGAGTCGGTCATCAATCTGGTCCACCCGGCCGGTCAGGGCCTCTACCGGGGTGAGCGCCACGAGGTCCACCGTGACATTGTCGGGGGTAGCGGCCGTAGGCACGGTTTTCTTCGATCTTTTCGGGGTAGTTTTAGGTTTTGCTGCCCTACTTGATCTTGTGACGACCTTCGGCTGTTTCTTCGCCCCTTGCGGCATGATTGGTGTGTTATTAGATGGTATAAACACGTCAAATATGCCGGGGAGCCCGCAACAAATTAATATAGATGTTGTCCTTGTGGCGTTTTAGTTGAAATGGAAGAGTTCTTGGTGTGCCCACACGAGGGCGCCTCTAGTACCAGACGCTGGCTAGAGGTGGCGCCACTGTTTCCCGCTTCGCCTTTCAACCATCATTAAATAAAATGCTGAAGCATTCCATCCAATGATCACGGGGTCTCTTCACCAGCGTGGCTCAGAGTAACCGACGAGTACCGTCAGATGCTGGGTATATATAGGCAGCCAGCCTGCGCGCGCACACGCAGACCGGAAGCCTATAGCGACCTCTGTCCATACCCCAAGCCCGGGGTAGGTGCTGCCACCTACCGTCGGACTGAAGGGTTCGGACTGAGCTCGCAACACAGCATCCAACAGCACTCGTCATATAACATACCCGTATAACCCTAGCCCCTACACTACCCCCTACCAGATAATAACCGGGAGGTAAAAATTAATTAAGGTTAAAGTCCGAAAACACTTCGGACTGGCATTATCTTATAAATACCACCTTAGGGGTTTATTAAAGTTATACCTTACAAACAATATGACGTATACTGTTGAACACAAAAAGGTATTAATTACACACATTTCTACATATATAGACCGTAATGACAATTACGCCCCATTCCCTAGGATAGATGGAGTTAATCTATACATATAGTATACAAACACTTGAAAAAGTACAATATCACAGTAAAAAAATTTCGTCCCTTCAGGACCCCGAGCTAATTACACTCGTAATGAATAATACTTATAAGTGATAAACAATATCACTTCTTTTAAGGTTTTAAAGACATATTAAAGTATTATTACAAAAAGACATCATACGTGGTTTTGTAGCGAAGATCCGGATCCTCTGTTGATGGTGTTGCATTCCGCCCGGCTTTCAGAACCTACTTCGTTCAGCTCTTACTCACCGGAACGAGAAAGTTCATAGCTCATGCTCGGGAGCTTTTTAGGTGATAAATAGAAAAAAAAAATAGTCCTGCCTCCAGGCGATCTTCGGACTTATAATTAGGAGCACTCGGTCCTGATATCCAGAGTTTATATAAAAAAAACATCGTGTATCGGATCCATGTTGGTAAAGTGCTCCAGTCCCGAGTTCAGCTTCCCCTCCGGATCTCCTTGTCCTCCTCCGTCAGTACCACCTGGCAGACTGGATCCTTGCGTAGCCAGCCTGCCGCGTTCCTCTGTCCGGACACTCCTAAACCCTTTCTAAGGGTGTTCTGCTTGTAGGGGTGGTATACTTAGAATACCCCCCCTTTCTCCTAATCGGCTCCTAGAATAGGATAATCCTATCCGGAGTCCGACTCGTCTTTGGAACCGGGTTTAGCCGGCTCCTCTTCCTCCTCAGAGTCCGACGCAGCTTCCGCCAGAGTCAGCTCCTGGAGCCAGAGCTCGATTTGAGCCCGAGTTCCATCCCACTCGTGCATTTCATGCGCGAAGCAGTCTCGGAACCGACGACGTTCGTGGTCCAGTTTTTCCTCGGCGTTCTTAACTGCCAACTTTTGCTTCTTCCTTTCGGTTTTAGCAGCACATCGTTCAGTCCGAGCGTTTTCACACTCTTCCTGTACTGACTCCGCAGCCGCTGCCTTCTGGGTAGCGACCTCCCTCTGATGGAGATGATGCACCGTGTTTAAGGACAACATCGCCACCTCCTGACTCAGGCCAGCAAGCAACCGATGAAAGTTGTCTTGCCATTGACCGAAGGCCTCCTGTCCGGCTTCATAGGAAGTGAAGTCGGAGGGAGGGAACGAAGGAGGGCTCTTCAGTCGCAAGACTAGACGCCCCTCCTCTGCGGTCTCGGGTGGGAGATCCGGGGTCTGAGTTGGCTTCGGCGTTTTCTTTGCTGGAGCCTTCGTCCTACCGGTCTGGGTTAGAGTCTGCGACTCCTCACCCGGAACCATGTCATTTTCGGGGAACTCCTCTGCGAAGGACCCCATCGTGCTGGAGTTCGGATCCTCCGGAACAGACCGAGGTGGCCTGCCCTGGGGACCCGTCTTCCAGTCAGTCGTATGAGAAGTGAATGCCGGCCCTTTATAGCCCGGATCCGCCTTCTCCATAACGGATTTCCTTTCATCCGTTTTGGCCTTTTTAGGGTCGGCCTGCTCCGAAGACCCGCTAGGTCTCTTCGGAGCGCGCCGCACCTTTCGCGTACTGGTACGTTTCTGGTACTCCTCGAATTCATCGAAGAGCTCACCTTCCGGAACCCGGATGTAGTTGCCGTCCGGGTTTACCTTGTAAAAGACCCGGACCTTTCCTCTCTCGTTGGTGCCAAAATCCACCTCGAGATTCTCATTTCGGCCTACTACCCCGAAATGGGAGTAGACTTCCTGATGGGCTGTCTGGATGCGTTCCGCCGCGATCTCCAGAGCCAAGCCGTGCTGCTTAGCAAGATGCCTGATGATATCGGCTCTAGTGTAGAACCAGCCACCATTCGGACAACCCTTGCTCTGCTTTGTACCCACACTCAAGCAGTCATACCGCATGTAATGACGCAAATGATAGCGGGTAATATGCCTTGCGTACCGAACCTTGCTAGGCCAAGTTCGGGGCGTTTCCAGTGTCTCGTCGATGTTCAGACAAGGCTCAAAGGGGCACTTGCTAAATGGATGCCATCTAGCCATAGCCCATGCCAACTTAGCTTTCTGGAAAGGCGAATGGTATTTAGTACTACCATTTCGGACCTTGTCCAGGAGCTCAAAGTGGTACAACTGTACCGACTTATCGAGTGGATCAGTCTTAATCCACTCCTCGTCATCGGAGAGACCGTCAGGACCCACCTCCTCCGGATGGTGTGAGGACCGCTTGTCCTTGACGCAGTCGTTCACACACATGGGTTTAAAGTACTTAAACCCACTTGCAGCATTGGCTCGGAGTGCAGTCCGGACCAGAACCTGAAGTTCGTCGTCCGGGATTGTATTTTCATCCAATCCCTTCAGAACCGCTTCTACCTCCTCGTCGGATCGACCCGCCTTCAGAGAGGTTACCTTGATGGTCTCTCGTAGGTATTGGTGCCTACGATTGGCCTTTTCCATGCGACTAGTGTCTGCAGACCTAGCCGCGGCCGTGTTCTGTTGGATCATTTCATCCTCCAGAGTAGCATCCAGAATGGACTCTTTGGTCTTCTGTTCCATACTCCGAGCCAGCTTCATTGCTGGCGTCAGATGTCTCTTCTTCTCCCGTCGGTTATGCACGGTGTGGTACTCCGCTGCAGTTTGCAGGTCGTACTCCAAGGCCGCGATAAGTTCGGGACGTCCCTCGGTCTCAGCCACTAAGCGAGCTGTCTCTGACTTTTTGCTGAGATCGTCCATGGCCGCAGTTAAGCGATCTGGGAACCAAGCCGGGAACCTGGCAGACAACTCGTCCAGCCCCCGGAAGGTTCGCATTTGGATCAGATCGAAGGATCTGACCTCTGTTGCGCTCATCTGATCGATGATAGCACCTCGGAGCAGGGATGGGACGTCGGCGTCCTCCTTCTCCCATGCGTCATGCTGGTGTGGAGCGAGGATTTGCACCCCCGATCCAGTTGGACCACCACCTGCAGCCTGATCCAGCTTTCCGGCTTCCTCCGAAATATCCATGGTATTGGATGGTTCCAGAGCAGGCTCGGTAGGCTGTTGAGGAGTATCCACTCGGACGGGTACCTCTTTTGGAGGAGGTAACTCCACCCGAACGGGTACCTCCTTTCTTGGCTCCAGGGGAGTCGGGAGGTTGAATGTGATGCTAGACAGCACATCCTGCACTACCTGGACCGTATGGGCTGCGGATGATGTATCCATAGTTTCCTCGGTCCGAGGTGCCTTGGGAGGAACTGCCGTTTTTGGACGGCCTCCCCCATGTCCCTTAGTACCAGCCATCGCAGCGGCTGTAGCAGCTACTGCTGAGCTGTTGTCCAGCCCTCGCGAGAAGGACAACACGTCAATGGCTGGGGTCGGAGTAGCTGTGGTTACAACTGCCTTCCCACTACCTTTCCCCTTGCCAGGGATCGGTAGGTTGGACTTACTGGGGCCCGGAGTCTTGACAGCTTTAGTGCTGTCGGACGTCGGCCCCTTCCCCGACTGGTCCTTAGCACCAGGCTTCGGATCAGCTTTCTTTTGACCCTTAGGCACCTTCGTAGTAGGAGCCTTGGGGTCAACCGTCTTCGGATCCTTGGAGGCCGCTGCAGTGGCAGCCTTAGAACCCGGCTTCTTCGTACTCGCAGTACTTTCCTTCTTCGGATCGGGCTTTTTAGGCTCGTCCTTTCCCGGAGGCTTCTTCCCAACACCAGTGTGTTTGGTAGCCTTGGTACTAGCCTTAGTATCGGCCGACTTGGACCGATCTCGGGTAGCAGCCTTCCCACCGCGCGTCCTCGGACGTGAAGTGTCGGAATCACTCCCACTCCCCATAGACAGTTTGCGAGCAACCGTCTTCTGGAGGTTTGGTGATATACTGAGACTGCACATCCGGGAGGGACGTACAGTCGTCTCGGAAGGATCCGCCGCTACCTGGGTGTAGGCGAGTCCTTGCAGCACTCCGGAGTCCTCGCTGCCGTCCGGCGACGGGGACTTTCGGATCGGGGACACGACCGGATCTACACGGAGTTCCGCTAGTGTCTGGCTCAACTCATCACCACTAGGGCTCTGAGCATCCATTGCCTCCTCGGTGGCGGATGCCACCTCGGAGTGTCCGGTGAGTTCGGATTGACGGAGCTGTTGCTCGGCCATCCTCACTACTGCACAGTGTCTTTCGACGGGAGTTTGACGGGGAAACCACTAGTTCCCCGTCTCCCTCTTTGTCTCAGACGCACCAGGAAAGAGTACTCACTGCTTACAACTCTTTTACTGACTTTTCTCCTCTTCTAGCCGTCCAAAACACCAACTTCCCCGCTGCCGACCGACACCGCTATTGACCGGGGCGAGCCCAAAATCAATATGGCGTTCCCTCGCTTTTGTTTTTAAAACAAAGCGCATGCGCAGCATCTCGCGTGATTGGACGCGATCCCGTTACCCGGTGTGACCCAATTACTGTTTAATCAGGTCACGACCTTTCCCGCCCGCAGCTCGGGCTCAAGGGATCACACTGCTACGTAGGCGGCTCACAAAAGTCAAAATATACTTCGAATAAAGAGCTCATCAGGAGTATTAGTGGATATTTATGGGAAATCGAAGATTACCCCACCGGATTATCCGTCCACCACCCTCGGGGAGCACTCTTACATTCTTTTCCTCTTGACTCTGAGCGCCCCTGTTGGTAACATACATATAACAGTAGTATAGTATGTATCGGAACGGGACTATAGTTAAGTACTGTTTATTACTCAATCGACATGCAGCCAATCAGAGGCCTCCATTTGGTCACGTGACCGGAAGTGACCTACTTAGGGGATTAGTGGTGCATTCTGGGTAACCCTGCAGCCAATCAGAGGCCACCATTTGGTCACGTGACCGGAAGTGACCTACTTAGGGGATTAGTGGTGCATTCTGGGTAACCTACTGACCTACTTAGGGGACCGGAAGTGACGTCATATGACCTAATTTAGGATCACGTGACCGGAAGTGACCTGATGAGTCACGTGAGCGGAAGTGACGTCACATGACCTAATGGCCGACCGGAAGTGAGTGACCTCATTGAGGATCACGTGACCGGAAGTGACTTGATTGATCACGTGAGCGGAAGAAGAAGTTTTTTGTTTAGGAAGTGAGGGTCTTTAGGATCACGTGACTGGAAGCGACGTCGTCACATGAGTGAAGCTTTAAGAGACTGCGCGACTTACTAGTAAAAGAAGACGTATGAAAATAAAAACACAACAATATTTTATTTTATTTTTTTTATTTCTTTTTTTTTCAATCTTGATAAACACTCTATTTTTGAAAAGATGCACACGCTTATTTTTTTTTTTTTCATATCTCTAAAGGACTCGTTGTCACACCGTCAGAATGCACGCAACGCTTATAATACAAGTAGCGCACGCCGTCTTTCTCTATGGTGTAGGTGACCATTTTGTTTCGCACCACTTTGAAGTTTCTATTTACAGCAATGAGAGTTTTTCGTTGGCGAAGAACATCCAAGAAGTCGTCTGGTTCCTGAGGGTTTTGTTTCTTCTGTACGCCTTTTGCACTCCATTTTTTGGATTTTCTTTCACCGGTGTCGCTGACTCGATCGTAGCAAATGTAAGTCTTAGGGTTGAGACTTAGGATCCCGTCACCTTCCCACTCCGCTTTCATAAGCCCCGAAGTTCTCAGATCGTGAAGGTACCGTCTCTCACAACATCCGCCGGGCGGCGGACACCATTCTCGCACTCTTTCCGTTTTTGTCTTCAGCTCTAAGTGATCGTCGCACACCGCTGTCGGAAGCCACTTTCGTTTCTCTCTGAAGTATGTCTCTCTCAGGCGAGGTTTGACTAGGTCATCCAACGTGTCACCGCTGAGAGCCATGTAAAGACTGTCGGTGTCCATTTGACAAAGGGCATAATCGCGCAGATCGACGAATCTATCTAAGAAGTCGTATGTGAACTCTAACATTTTCAACTTCGCGTACTGGTATACCATGAACCCTATTTGAATAGGGAGGTTGTTGTTGACTGTTTTCGGTTGTAGTTCGACTTCAAACAGATCGGAACTCAACTCGGACGCCTTTTTGAAGCGCCACGAATTGGCCAATAGTTCGAACTTCCGACTGTCAGTGTATCTCACCGCCGTGTGTTTTTCTTTGTTGCAGATTGTTTTACCGTACGTAGCGTTTCCCATTAACTTGTAACAGTCTGACAGAATTTTCTCGTTCTCGTTCACGTCGCCACGTCTTCGCGCCGCCGTTACTTCGTCCGCGAAACCGGCAAAGGAGCGTTTAGGTAGGTATTCTACCACCAGCTGCACTTTGGTGACTATCAAACCGTGCTCTAAATACCACTTGAGAAGCGGCGTTCCCAAGAGAATATTTTTTCCGTGGTAACTCCCTATCAGACATCTCTGAGGCGTGTTCAACAGCTTTTCTTCCTGCGCAAAGTCTGACATGTGAGGTCCTATGTCCGATTTTGAAACGGTCGCGTTCTTGAAAACGGGGGTCATTTCTTCGAAGTAGTCTTGTAGGTGAGGCGGCGTAGTGATGTCCACTTGAACTAAACCGAACATTTTCTCCTCTTTCACAGCGGAAAGGATGTCGCTCTCGCTCATCGCGTTTCGAGACACTTTCAAAGCGTCAACCTTCCAGCGTTGTTGGGAGGCCTTGACCCGCTCATCTCGACGCTTCATCTCTCGCCATTCGCACTCCCACACGACGACCAGCTTGTGACCTAGCGCTTTCAAGTAAGCGCTTACTCTGGTCGTTCTGTCGCGTCTCTCCTCTCTCAGTGAAGCGCACTGATATCGGTGCGACGGTATGCACTCGTGAGCGTGGAACCAACACCCGTGAAACTGGAAAACCGTATTAGAGGCCGCGTGAAACCCGTCCACGCGAATTCTCCGACAGCCTACAACCATCTCGCCGCCGTTCAAAGCGTGGCGCAGTTTCACGTCGCGGTCGTGCTCTACGAAGCGTAACCACTCCAAAGCGCTGTGAGAGTTTCTTTGCCTAATTTCGGGCTTGAACTCGGTCTCGGGCCGTCTCACCGCGTAATAGCCCGTGCAGTGCGCTTCGCTCATGCAGCGCAAGTACAGAGAGTTAGCGTCTAGTCCTAGGATGTGTTGGCACGGTCTCGCTTCTTCGCCGTACTTGTGCTCCCTTATCCGCGTGGTGCCCTTCTCGTGAAATCTATGGAAGATGATGGAAGGACCGCCGACTAGATTTTCCTTGATCAGAGCGTGGAGGACGGCGTCGAACTGGGGGAACGTTGTGAACCCGTCTTCTAGGTTTTGGAAGAGGAACCGTAAAGTCAAACCGGCGAGAGAAACTCCGTCTTTCAACATGTCAATGCCGCGATCTTGGAAAAATTTAGCGTGATTTTTCAGAGCTTCTATGAAAGGTTTGACGTCTTTGTTGTTGTAGTGGATCAAGTAGTCTTCCATAGTTGGCATCTTCTCGTCGGACCAAACTTTCTGACATGCGGCGTAGTCGGATTCGGACATTTTGACGCCCGTCAGCTCGCTGTCGAAAGCCGATCCCGGTGGCAGCGTTCTGTTTGCCAGTTTCCTGGTAGACGTCATCCATTCGTAAGGAAAGTGACCTTTCTCTTCGTTCCTGGTGAAAGCTCGCAAATAGGTCGCGTAGTTGTAACCGGGTGCCAAATAGTTGACTACGTCCAAGAAAACCGTGTGCTGTGTGTAAACCGCCAAGTATTGATTGCTTCTCTTTATGACGCTGAATTCTTGGTTTCTTCGGTCTCCGGAGGCGAAGAACGAGTGAAGGCGTATTTTGATCAGGTTCAAGTCGTAACGCCCCGAGTTGAAGCCCACGACTGGAGCTTGACGGATGTATCTCAGAAGACGCTTCTTCAGTTGAACTAACGGGTGTCTGGTCTGAGCCGCAGCGAAGCCGCCTGGAGAAGGGGTGAACGTCGCCTCCTCCAGCAGGAGAGCTTCACCTATCGCCGCATCTAACTTCGCTAAGGTCGGTCGGTAAAGTTCTAGCACAGCTTCCCCGATGACTTTGGCGTTCTCGTTTATGTGATTTAAAACTCGGTCCAACAAGGGGTCGGAATCTGCGTCGGATTCTCTGACGAAGCAGACGGGCCCCTCCCACCCCGGAAAGTCGGATGCGACGCTAGCCGACAAAGGGACGTGATCCCACAGCAGGGACACGTGTTCCGTCGACGGTTCTTTGCACGGTCTGAAGAAAGCCTCGAAATCGAAGGCGATCTTGTAAGGGTAGATTCCGGAATGTCCGTCGGGGGGAAAAATGGAGAAATCTGCTAGCGCTTCGAAAATCGTTCTCGAATTTTGGTAGATGCCACCTACGTAGCGCAACTTGACTTGTCGGCAAGAGGAAAGCTGGTTCCTGTGTCTCTTCAGCAAGAACTCGGTGGTGAACGCCGCCTTACACTTGCAACATTCGTATATGCCCGCGTACGCGTTGAAGTCCGTGACGAGAGAGACGTGCAAACCGCCTTTCGCCGTCAGGTGTAGGTTGACTTTACCTCGGGTGGCCAGAGTTCTGGAAGGCGGTCTGATCAGAGTAACGCGTCTTCTCAACTTCCCCCCCGGCACTTGACGCGACGCGGTGTAAACCGCTATCTGTACGTCAAACAAGTTCTCTAACGCGGGTAAGTCGCGGATGTTCAGACCCGGAAAGGATTCAGGTGTGGCAGCGGGACAGAACTGACGTAACAAATCTGAAGCGCGCTTGCTGGTGTTGTATAAGTGAAAGGAAATGCAGCGGAAGATGCAGAGGTTGTCCTTGTTGGGAAAATCTAACACGCCGCTTCTCTTTCCAACTCGACCGGCCTGAGTGATCCTACCGCCTATGGGGAATTCCCCCGGTCCCATGTAAACGCAAATGTTCAAATTGGTAGGAAAAAGAACGTGCCACTTGGTGTCAGCGTCGCAAAGTTTCCGTACTTCCTCGCAAGCGACGGTGTTTTCCATCTTTGAGAGGAGCTCTTCCAAAGTTTCTGAATTAGTTATAGTAGGGAGCGGTTGTATGAGAGTTGCGTTGTTCTGGGAGGCGTGAAAGTAGCGCAGTTTGCTCTTGTCTTCTCTGTGTTGTAAGAGTAAGCCTACCGAGAAACCCACTTTGTATCTGAATCTTTGTGTCAAGTGAATGCGACGCATAGTATCTACAGCGTCACTCAACTCGCCGGTTGGTAGCCTGAAGTTTGTTACACTCACGCGAGTCCCATGCATCCTGACGCCCGTTTGTATCGCAGGCCAATTCGCCGTGAACGTTTCCTCCCCGTTCGGTACAGCACATATGCGCGGAGGGACGGTCACCCCGTCCAGAGATTCGCGTCGACAGGCGATCTTTCGGCAATCGCCTTCGCCGCATAGAGGGCAAAACTTAGGTACTACTCTACAATTTTCTACGTGTCTCTCGTGGTTGTACGGTCTTTTAAACATTTTGAAACACTTTTCGCATACGTACTGTGTCATGTTTTTTTTCACTCAGTTACCAACTACTTAGCCGTCTAACTATCTATCTATCTATCAATCTATCTGTCTATCTATCTATCTATTTATCTTTCTGTCTGCTGTCTGTGTATCCGTCTGTCTGTCTCATACAGCGTACGTCAAACGCTGTGTGTGTGTGTGTGTGTGTGTGTGTGTGCGCGCGTGAGCGTTGAGCGTCTCTCATTCCGAATCTATGCCGAGATATTTCAGAATGATCTCTGTTTTGTCATCCAACTCTTTGAGCGCTCTGGCGGACAGCGTCACTCCCTGCTGTGTGGGTTTTTTGTCAGGACCTTCGTACTTGCGCACGTGGACGAGGTTCTTACCGCTGTAGTAGCTCACAGCTGCGTACACTTCGCCCTCCTCATCCAGCACTGCGAACCAGGGGGTGTGATTAGGTTTTCCTTGCGCGGCCGCTGTGTCGCGTATGCGCACCACTGCGCGGATATCGGCGATGCGTGCTATTAGCTCGCGCAGCGCGTCGGCCGTGAAGTGCACTCGCTTGCTTCTGGTCAGAGACGCCTCTTTCACCTGGCCGTCTTTTGTGTAGCGCGGCCTCCTAGACAGTCTAGCCACGTCCTCCCAGATCTCCAGCGTCAAAGCTCCGTCTAAGCAGAACTCTAACCTGAGAAGACGGGAGAAGGTTTTCTCTGCTTCTTCTCGTCCATCTCGTTCTTTTTCTTGTATTTTTCTCTTCTTACTAGGCCTTGTTGTTCTGGAACTCACCTTAGAACGTTTCACACCCGCAGGATGAGTAACACCATCAGCGTGAGCTGAATCAGCAGCAGAACCGATAGCAGGAGCAGCGTCAGCGCTGGTGGTATCCGAGGCCTCGTTGTTGGAACAGCGCAGCCACACGCCGTCGGTGCTGAGTGTAGCGGTAGAAGATGAAGCGCCGCCGCCCTCGTAAGGTGGCGGTGAGGGCAGTCGC
Source organism: Harmothoe impar (assembly GCA_947462335.1). Taxonomy (NCBI): domain Eukaryota; kingdom Metazoa; phylum Annelida; class Polychaeta; order Phyllodocida; family Polynoidae; genus Harmothoe; species Harmothoe impar. The sequence continues at coordinate 77,774,208 of OX381709.1, read as the reverse complement.
CACGGACCGGACGGGACGCTACTAGTGGAGGAAGTGAGGTCGAAAGGTCGAAGAGGGAAGCCGAAAAACGTACCGCCCACCCCTTTCCCTTCGGGTTGTTCGTACCCCTCGTCGTCAGCGTCGTTCTCTGTCTCACCCTGTTGCTGCTGCTCCTCCTCCTCCTCTTCTTCTCGGTTTAGGGGCTGAGTGTCCGAATAGCTGTCACTCTCAGCGCGAGCGGCGTCGAGGGCGTCGGTCGATGTAGTGGTGGAGGAGAGGGGCTGTGCAACGTGCGGCAGGTCATCAAAGTCATCAACAGTAGTGGGGAGGTAAAAACCCGGTTGCCAGTACTGCGCTGTGCCAGGAGCGTTGTCGTCAGTAGTAGTAGCGGTAGCAGCAGGTGGAGCAGAAGCAGCAGCAGCAGCAGCAGCAGCAGCAGCAGCAGCAGACGCAACAGTAGCAGGCGCAGCAGCCTCAGCAGGCGCTGCAGTAGCAGGCGCAGCGGTAGCAGGTGCAGCAGCAGCAGCAGCCGCAGCAGGCGGGGCGGCAGTAGCAGCGGCAGCGCGCTTAGCAGCAACGTGTACCGTCGCGAGTGTAACAACGTCGCTAGCACGACGACTACTACCAGTAGTACTACTACTACTACTACTACTAATACTTGTACTACTACTGCTACTACTACTGCTACTACTACTACTACTGCCGCGAGCGCTCGCTACAGCGGGAGGGTGATAAGACCAAGCGGCTGCGGCGGTAGTCTCATTTTCAGTAGCAAGAGGAGGCACTGACGCTAAACGAGCGCTGTTCCGCGTAGTCTTCTTGTTCTTGGACGGCGCTAGGTGTTGTCTTTTGCTCATGGTGGTGACTGTAGAGAGCAGCAAAAGAATGAGTGAGTGAATGGAGGTTTCCAGACCCCTTATATACGCCTTCTCGCTTCTAGAGCTAAGCTACTTACTGACCCTGTTCAGCTGCCGCCGGCTGGCCGGCGGCCATTCACAAAGAGAAACAAAAGACATAAGGCATGACGTTTTCAGCTGGATCCCTTTCCCCCCTTTTGAGAGATCGACTGTCATGAGCTAAGCCGCTTACCACCCTGTTCAGCAATTCAACGCGCATTAGCTGTATAAAGGATTAAGCGGTTGCTGCCGTCGACTGACCGGCGGCCATTCACAAAGACATAAGGTATGACGTTTTCAGCTGGATCCCTTTCCCCTCTTTTTTTTTGAGGGATCCACTGTCATGAGCTAAGCCACTTACCACCCTGTTCAGCCATTCAGCGCGCGTTAGCTGTATAAAGGATTAACGGTGATGAGCTTAGAGTGTGTATACAAAAAAAAACTACAGGAGGCGTGTGGCGTGAAGCAGGACCCCCCTAAGACGAACGTGTCTGTCTGTGAGTAGAGGCGTGTGCATGTGGTGAGCGACTTAAGTGTAAGACAAAAAAAAAATCACCACCTCCTGCCGTGGTGAGTAGACCGGGCCGGCCAGGCGGCGGCCGGCTAGTTCAATAGGGAGGGGTGACAGCTGACTAAGGCTGTGCATGAAAAAAATCAGATTTTCACCTGACCTCTGACGTTTGTTACAATGAATGTCAGAGGGAGGGAGACGTCCTCAAGAATGAGTGAGTGAATGGAGGTTTCCAGACCCCTTATATACGCCTTCTCGCTTCTAGAGCTAAGCTACTTACTGACCCTGTTCAGCTGCCGCCGGCTGGCCGGCGGCCATTCACAAAGAGAAACAAAAGACATAAGGCATGACGTTTTCAGCTGGATCCCTTTCCCCCCTTTTGAGAGATCGACTGTCATGAGCTAAGCCGCTTACCACCCTGTTCAGCAATTCAACGCGCATTAGCTGTATAAAGGATTAAGCGGTTGCTGCCGTCGACTGACCGGCGGCCATTCACAAAGACATAAGGTATGACGTTTTCAGCTGGATCCCTTTCCCCTCTTTTTTTTTGAGGGATCCACTGTCATGAGCTAAGCCACTTACCACCCTGTTCAGCCATTCAGCGCGCGTTAGCTGTATAAAGGATTAACGGTGATGAGCTTAGAGTGTGTATACAAAAAAAAACTACAGGAGGCGTGTGGCGTGAAGCAGGACCCCCCTAAGACGAACGTGTCTGTCTGTGAGTAGAGGCGTGTGCATGTGGTGAGCGACTTAAGTGTAAGACAAAAAAAAAATCACCACCTCCTGCCGTGGTGAGTAGACCGGGCCGGCCAGGCGGCGGCCGGCTAGTTCAATAGGGAGGGGTGACAGCTGACTAAGGCTGTGCATGAAAAAAATCAGATTTTCACCTGACCTCTGACGTTTGTTACAATGAATGTCAGAGGGAGGGAGACGTCCTCAGGTAGGGGGTAGGAGGTAAGGCTATGGATGAGGAAGAAACACCGTTTTCAGCTGGTCTCCACGGATAGCGATGACACACCCCTCGTCATCTAAGCTCTTAAGGAGCGGAGCGGTTGAAAAAGCGTCATGCGGACAGGTCGCTACACAGCTGGAGTGCTGTTGGAAATGGGATTAAACTCCCTCTGTATAAAAAGCTCTGATTTCTGTTGGAAAAAAACCATATCGCCTCTGACCACAGTAACGTCTACTACCACCACCGCCGCCACCACCGCCGCCGCCACCGCCGCCGCCACCGCCGCCGCCGCCGCCGCCGCCGCCAAGACGAGAAGAGATGGCTCAAGCTATTCCACTTTCAAGCTCGCCTTCACCGCCTTGTCCACCTGAAAAAAAGTTAATGCGGCTTGACGACGTGAGACGCGCGAGGCAGACCGATGGGGAGAACAGAGAGGTAGGACAGCGGCAGTTAGCCTATAGCGACGCCTTGCTTCGTCAACTAGGTAAAGAGTTGAGCGGCTGTTGGAGAGAGTTGGGCAGTAGCTTAAAAGTTACCGCCGCCCGTATGGATGCTCTAGTAGAGCGCAGTGTCAAGACACCGGAGGAGCTGTGTACGGCGATGTTCCGAGTCTGGTGGGGTGAAACCCCGCATCGTCATAGATGGGGAGAGCTCGGTCGCGTCTTCACCCGCATTAGACGCGTGGAACTGTTGGCTCAGTGGATGTCCCTTCTCCACAGACAGGGGTTGGATTTCAAAAACCCCGACTCGCGCGCGATGCATAAGCACTTGGGCACCCTCGGCAGACGTCTAGGTAGCAGGTGGAAAGAGGTGGGGGACCATTTAAAATTGTCGCCTGAGAGGCTAGATAAGATCGCTGAAGAATGCGAATACGGAGGAAGTCCCGCTGAGTGGGCCTTCCGAGTGTTGAAAATGTGGCAAGATGAAGCTGACGGTGCCGGCGGTACACCTTTTGAACTCCTTCGAGTGTTGACTGAGGACATGGGAAAGTTTGACCTCGGCATCGCGATATTACTTGACTTTATCAAGCAAGAAACAACGAGAACGACGGACATGTGAATTGTTTTATTTTCATACGTCTTCTTTATTAGTAAGTAAAAAAAAAAAAAAAAATATCATAACAATTAAGACGCGCGCCCTCTTAAAGTGTCACTTCCTCCAGTCGCAGCTGATCGCCTCATCGAAGCACGTGATAAACAAAAAAAAACGAAGAGACACGCTTCTTCCTCTCGAGAGGAAGAAGCGTGTCTCTCGATTGAAATCTTTTTCTTTTCTTTTTTTCTTAAAAGAGACAAACGCCCCTTAGAGTGCCCCCCTCCCCCCTCCCCCCCCTCCCCCCCCACCACTCCCCCCATGCATCCTAAAAGCGCCCCCCTCCCCATGCATCTTAAAGGGGCCCCCCTCCCCTTCCCTCCCCTCCCCTCCCCTCCCCCCCCTTTATACACTCTAAAGAACGCTTCTACCTAGTTCAATAAGTCACTTCCAGTCGCTCGTAAAGCAATCAAAAATGAAAAAAAAAACAAAACTTATATCGTAGTGTTTTCTATTAGTTTACCGAAAAAAATAAGAGACTCGCCTCCTTCTCCTCCTCCTCCTCCTCCTCCTCCTCCTCCTCCTCCTCCAAAAAAAAAAAAGATATCACATTTTAAAGCGCGTGACCCCTTAAAGACGCTCATCTCTTCATTAAGTCGCGTGACGTCACTTCTTCTTCTTCTTCCGGTCACGTGATCAATCAGGTCACTTCCGGTCACGTGATCCTCAATCAGGTCACTCACTTCCGGTTGGCCATTAGGTCATGTGACGTCACTTCCGGTCACGTGACTCATCAGGTCACTTCCGGTCACGTGATCCTAAAGTAGGTCATATGACCTCACTTCCGGTCCCCTGAGTAGGTCATATGACGTCACTTCCGGTCCATAAGTAGGTCATATGACCTCACTTCCGGTCACGTGACCAAATGGCGGCCTCTGATTGGCTAACTAGGTCACGTGACGTCACCACTAATGCCCTAAGTAGGTCACTTCCGGTCACGTGACCAAATGGAGGCCTCTGATTGGCTGCAGGTCGATTGAGTAATAAACAGTACTTAACTATAGTCCCGTTCCGATACATACTATACTACTTATAACATATAGGACAACACAGGACAACACACTCGTTGTGTAAACAAGCTAGGTTACAGCCCCTCTAGCCACCAGCCTTGGGCTGTTGGAGAGAGTTGGGCAGTAGCTTAAAAGTTACCGCCGCCCGTATGGATGCTCTAGTAGAGCGCAGTGTCAAGACACCGGAGGAGCTGTGTACGGCGATGTTCCGAGTCTGGTGGGGTGAAACCCCGCATCGTCATAGATGGGGAGAGCTCGGTCGCGTCTTCACCCGCATTAGACGCGTGGAACTGTTGGCTCAGTGGATGTCCCTTCTCCACAGACAGGGGTTGGATTTCGAAAACCCCGACTCGCGCGCGATGCATAAGCACTTGGGCACCCTCGGCAGACGTCTAGGTAGCAGGTGGAAAGAGGTGGGGGACCATTTAAAATTGTCGCCTGAGAGGTTAGATAAGATCGCTGAAGAATGCGAATACGGAGGAAGTCCCGCTGAGTGGGCCTTCCGAGTGTTGAAAATGTGGCAAGATGAAGCTGACGGTGCCGGCGGTACACCTTTTGAACTCCTTCGAGTGTTGACTGAGGACATGGGAAAGTTTGACCTCGGCATCGCGATATTACTTGACTTTATCAAGCAAGAAACAACGAGAACGACGGACATGTGAATTGTTGTGTTTTATTTTCATACGTCTTCTTTATTAGTAAGTAAAAAAAAAAAAAAAAAATATCATAACAATTAAGACGCGCGCCCTCTTAAAGTGTCACTTCCTCCAGTCGCAGCTGATCGCCTCATCGAAGCACGTGATAAACAAAAAAAAACGAAGAGACACGCTTCTTCCTCTCGAGAGGAAGAAGCGTGTCTCTCGATTGAAATCTTTTTCTTTTCTTTTTTTCTTAAAAGAGACAAACGCCCCTTAGAGTGCCCCCCCATCCCCCTAGAGTGCCCCCCTCCCCCCTCCCCCCCTCCCCCCCCCCACCACTCGCCCCATGCATCCTAAAAGCGCCCCCCTCCCCATGCATCTTAAAGGGGCCCCCCTCCCCTTCCCTCCCCTCCCCTCCCCTCCCCCCCCTTTATACACTCTAAAGAACGCTTCTACCTAGTTCAATAAGTCACTTCCAGTCGCTCGTAAAACAATAAAAAATGAAAAAAAAACAACAACTTATATCGTAGTGTTTTTTATTAGTTTACCGAAGAAAATAAGAGACTCGCCTCCTTCTCCTCCTCCTCCTCCTCCTCCTCCTCCTCCTCCTCCTCCTCCTCCAAAAAAAAAGATATCACATTTTAAAGCGCGTGACCCCTTAAAGACGCTCATCTCTTCATTAAGTCGCGTGACGTCACTTCTTCTTCTTCTTCCGGTCACGTGATCAATCAGGTCACTTCCGGTCACGTGATCCTCAATCAGGTCACTCACTTCCGGTTGGCCATTAGGTCATGTGACGTCACTTCCGGTCACGTGACTCATCAGGTCACTTCCGGTCACGTGATCCTAAAGTAGGTCATATGACCTCACTTCCGGTCCCCTAAGTAGGTCATATGACGTCACTTCCGGTCCATAAGTAGGTCATATGACCTCACTTCCGGTCACGTGACCAAATGGCGGCCTCTGATTGGCTAACTAGGTCACGTGACGTCACCACTAATCCCCTAAGTAGGTCACTTCCGGTCACGTGACCAAATGGAGGCCTCTGATTGGCTGCAGGTCGATTGAGTAATAAACAGTACTTAACTATAGTCCCGTTCCGATACATACTATACTACTTATAACATATAGGACAACACAGGACAACACACTCGTTGTGTAAACAAGCTAGGTTACAGCCCCTCTAGCCACCAGCCTTGGGCTTCGCCGAACGGGTTTCCCGTCCACCTCTCGTAACCTGGCCGAAGGACACTCGTTCTTAACTAAAACTCCAGCCTTGATTTTAGTTTTCCGTGCCCTTCTTCCTTCGCCTGCCGAGACTTTCTTTTTCACGGTCTTCCGGAGCTTCTTTCGTACCACTCTCTTAGGGGTATCCGCTGACACCCCTTCCAAAGGTACAAATTTAGCCTCCGAAGTTCCCTTTTCCACCTCCGTTTCCGGGGTGAGCTCCCTTCCAGCCCAAGCACGCAACCGAGCCACATGGCTCGTCCGGATGCGTCCTGCTTCGGACTGAATCAACACAGTCGTTTGACTGATACATTTAACCACGGTGTGTGGTCCATCCCAGTTATTCGCCAGCTTGACGTTGCAGAGCGGTTCGTGTAGGCGGATCACTCTATCCCCCACTACGAATCGTCGCAACTTCAATCCGGTGTCGTAACCCACCTTCTGCCAATTCGCAGCTTTGAGCAAATGAGCCCTAACTGTTTCGTAGGCAAATTTGAACCTCTCTCGTAGAGATTCTACAAACAGCACCGTACACGGTGCTTCCGGACTGATCCCTACCACCCCGAATACTAAATCCGCCGGCATGATCAAGTCCTCTCAGAACACCAAGAGGTTCGGTGTGCAATTTGTCGAAGTGTGGACCGTATTGTTATACGCATGCACCACAAATTCGCACTGATCATCCCAATCATCCATATGGGAGTTCACTAATGGCTTCAAAACCTGGATCAAGGTCCGATTGAACCGCTCCACCTGCCCGTCGGACTGTGGTCGGTACGGATTGGTCCGAGTTTTGCATATAGCCAACTGATGGCACATAGCTGCCCATAGTTTGGACTCAAATTCTCTCCCTTGATCGCTATGTAACATCAAGGGAGCCCCCAGATGGAGGATCCACCCCTTCACTAATGCTTCCGCACAAGTAGCAGCGGTATGATCCTCGAGTGGGTACACTCGGGTGTATTTCGTATAGTAGTCCGAGACCACCATCATACACGTATTACCTTTTGGAGTGGGTTTAACTCCACTGATAATGTCCACAGCTATTCGAGCAAATCTCACTCCGAATAGCTCTTGTTGCAGTGGCAATTTTCCGAGTCCAGGACCAGGTTTGCCTAAACAACAGGCCGGACAGGTCTCGATCCACCTTAAAAGGTCGCCTGACATGCCGGGCCAGTAGTATCTCCGACTCAGCCTTTCCAACGAGCGTTTCTTTCCGAAATGCCCACTAGTGGAATGGCCGTGGCAGTAGTACAGGATGTCTTTCCTCATAGCAGCAGGGATTACCATTTGTAACACCCTCCGCTTTCCGGGACAAGTCTTCCACCTGCACAACAACGAGTCTCGGACCTCCAGTTCGTGGAACTGAGCCAAGAAACGTCGCATTTCACGGTTTTCCAGTGATATTTCGGGTCTCACTGGACAGACCCCAGTAGGGACAAGCTCCCTCAGTCGTGCTATGGTAGGATCGGCCATCTGGTACGTCCTTATAGTGTCGGTGGACCAATCCAACAGGTTTTGCAACAACCCATCATAAGGCAAACGCACACTCGCTACCACAGCATTGTGAGCACCACAATCCCCACACTCCGGACGCACACAACGGCGTACCGGACGTCTACTCAGACAGTCAGCATTAATATGCTTCGTGCCCGCTCGGTGCTGGATATGAGAGTTTTCCAGTCCGAACTCGCTGAGGTGATTCAACCACCGACCAATCATTCCCTCGGCGTCCTTAAAATTAAGGAGCCACCTAGTAGTATAGTATGTATCGGAACGGGACTATAGTTAAGTACTGTTTATTACTCAATCGACCTGCAGCCAATCAGAGGCCTCCCTTTTGGCGGGAAATTCAAAAGCAGCCAATGAGAGGCCTCCCTTTTGGCGGGAAATTCAAATAGGTCACGTGACCGGAAGTGACCTACTTCCGGTCACGTGACCTTTGGGCGGGAAATTCAAATAGGTCACGTGACCGGAAGTGACCTACTTAAGAGGGTCACGTGACCACCATGTTGGCGGGAAATTCAAATAGGTCACGTGACGGGAAGTGACCTACTTAAGGGGGTCACGTGACTACTAGGTTGGCTTTTCAAAATAAGTCACTTGAGATTTTGATGGATAAATAAATTTAAAAAAAGAAAAAAAAAGCAAGCTGAAAAAAGCTTGCTAAAAAATAATTTAAAAATGTGGCTCTTTTTTTCTAGGGGGAGAGGGGCACTCTGGGGGGCACTCTTTAAGATGCATGGGGGGGGAGGGGGGGAGGGGGGGAGGGGGGGAGGGGGGGGGGGGTTTTTTAAGAGTGAGACTCGCTTCTCTGCCCTCTCTAAAAGAGAGGGCAGAGAGGCGAGTCTACTTACTATGAAAGGTATCATGATCGCGTTTATGATGATGTGCATCATGATGTGACTATCTTACAACCCTATGAGAAATAAGCAAGACATGGGCGTACTTACACGGGCTATTTGTAAACTAATGAATGTGACTTCCTCGTTAAAATCGGTATCTACAACTCTTTTAAGCTTAAGGCTTTTTCTTGAGTTTATTCTTTTTGTTCAATTTCGGGCCCACCTCAAAAGAGGAATAGGCCCTCTGTAGCACTTGTCGCTTGCTCATCAATCAGAGCCGGGGTGTAGAAGGCCCCTGCCCTGTCGGGTACGTTCTCCCTCTGGTACGTTTTTGGTTAGTTTGGAGCTCTCAGTCGACTGTCTTATCCACCTTAAAAAAACCAGACTTTCGGTGTCTCATGATAAAACTGGTGCCTTATACTAAGTGCTGGATTACTTTCTCATTTTTTTAGTGTTCTATCCGATGCTTATTTAATTTTTGCACTGATAAAAACGGTTAGCTTGTACAAACACGCGGTCTATTTAAGTGTTAAGTGTAGAAAATGAACAGAACAGTGCACAGAAAATAGAGCTACCGACTACATTTCGCCCAGTCACTCAGCGGAGAACAAAAGAACTAATGACGTAGTGTACCCGCTATTCCGACAGTTGGCGCCACCGTTATACTTTTCCCGCGTGCGACATGAAGCCTTGGGGTGGGTACTGGCTGTTTTGGTTGTAGGTACCGAAACATAAAAAACTACAGCCAGCCCAATGTCATGGTGAGACAGCTCTCTTATTTTTACCTTGAGTAGCGTCCGTAGGGCCTATGACAAAACCTAGTCCCGTACACTGAGCAGCTTGAGGTCTGAAGGCTCATACAGAAAAATGTGTGGGTGTGTGGGTGTGTGGGTGTGTGGGTTGCTTTACGCCTTAGTTAACAGCTATGGTCATTTCAAGAGCGGTGATGGTGATCGAATCTATTGGCCCTTTTACCGAGACAAGGGTTCTTTTACATCCCACACTACATAGCAGAGAGACGTCTAGCAGCCCCTAGAGGCCCCGCAGGGGGCTCGAGAGGTGCCGTGGAGAAGAGCAGATATCCACGAGAGGCCACACCAACAACCAAATTATATCTTTATCCCGCGAGAAAAGGAGATAAGGGTCAAGGTTATGAACCATCAGAAGATTTTAGAGTAAATTAAGTTATGAGATATTAATATAATGTACATATCTAGGGCCCGATATAGGGCCTCTGCAGATCCCCCTTCAGGGCCCCGATCCATGAGGCCTTAGAAACGGAGCTGGGTCATGTAACCAAGGGAGATCAGCAGTTGTTGATGTCGGCGCTGCCGATAACGCTGGTTAAATGACCGTTTTACTCATGTTTAGAGTCAGAATAGCTTGAGTATTACTTGAATATCGAAGAGTAGAGGTCAAATTACCCCAGACAAGATGTTTCCATCTAGAAATTCTCGACAGTATTTCCGAAAATTGCAAAATATTGGTCCCAGTCCCACGGGGCCCCATACCGAGTATTAAAAGTTTGAGATGCAACTTTCATTCATGCTGTTGACCAATCAGAGCGCCCTGTTTTTACGACCTTGACTACATAGTAAAAAGTGATTGACAACGTCAGATATCACTTGACGACGTCAAATATCGATCTGATATTTGATCCCTTGATATTTGATTCAAAACCCACATCGAGTGGGATAAAGCCTTTTATCATCTTTTGATTGTGAGGCATACACTTTTCTTACACACAACAGCTGTCATCTATCAAGGGGCTCTGGATAGGGGGTCCCCATGTCGAATGTCGATCTTAGAAAATGACCATGTCACATGGCAATGTCACTTAATAATGTTCATATCCCATGTCGATTTTAAGAAATGTTCATGTCACCTGTCACTAGGATTTTTTGGGCCTCATGTCACTTGTCATTAGACCTCATGTCGTTTGTCGATTATAAGAAATGGTCATGTCACCATATCGAATTTAGCGGTCCACACCCATTATCAAGTGTCAGGACATGTCGGCTGTTTGAACACGTAGTCTGTCATCACCCTTTGTTTCTGTGCCTTATCTAAACAGGCAATTAGTGGCCGCTAGCCGAGAGTACCTCCCTGGTCCCCTCTCCCGAATCTGCTAGACGTCCCACTGATAGGAGTGTGTGGGTGTGTGGGTCTGTGTGTGTCTGTTCGGTCTGTGTGTGCACGCGTCTTGCACTCTAGTCTTGCGGACCACTGTTAAGCCTGTGGTTGGAGAGCGCGACATAGCCGCCCGCTACACTCTCCAAACAGAGGTCCGCAAGACTAGGCCGGATCGCGCTCTTGCTTAAAGGTGCACCTCAACTCAGTGCGCCTTTAACAGCCGCCCCTAATAGGTGAAGTTCTTGACGCGGCACAGCGCCTCCCACCAGTAGCCAATCAGCGCGCCGAACGCCGGACACACCTCCACCGTGTGAGCCTCTAAGTAGGTCACACGAATCATACTAAGATGCCGAGGTCTTCTGTCGGTTCGTCGCGGTGGCCGTGAGTGATCGCACGGTCGCCAAGATTCACTGCCTTGATTGGCAGAGGGGGGGGCTGATTACCCCCCGTCGGATGAATTGCGGCGAAACCATAATCAATTTTTCGCTGTTTTAGATAAAAGAGATCCAGAGCTATCCGCTCGTCCAAGAATTATTTTTCTATCAGCCCGGGATCACCCTCAAATTAAAGCCTAAAGTCCAAAAACCCAAAATTTTTTCCCTATGGGATTTCAGTGTCTAAGCGTTTTTTGCAGCCCCAAGGAGCAGCTCGCGGGCTCGAACCCTGTAAACGCTTTGACGCGCTTTCGTCGCCTTAGGCGACGTAGACCTACCCTATTTTTTTTTGGACCATGTTACCTGAACACGGATTATTTTTTTGTTTAGCCCAATGAGCTCACAGCTAGACTAGATACCTCATGTTTTGGATTGGAGAAATCAGCAGAGCAATAAAAAGCGCGGTGAGGCTAGTGTGGCCCCTGTGAGTTGTAAAATTGGTGCTAAATGTGGTAACCAGGCGGATGCTGAGTTCATTGATATTGTCCGTTAATGATACTTAAGGTGGGTGTTGTCTAAAGTTTTAATTGATATTACCAATGTGGCCAATAATGACTTCACAGTTGGGGCCCTCGCCCGCAGGTCCCAGATTCAGGGTATTCTTTGTTTATTGTGTGGCCCCTAAAGAGGGGCCGACTAACTCTTTAGAGTTAGTTAGATGCTGCCACTGTGCTATGCAACAGCAGCTATTAATTACGCTTCATGTTGGGCAGCATGGATCACTTGATGGGTGATACCTCAAAGCTCAAACACGGCAGAGCCGTGTGTGGCATGCGAGGACCAGTGGGTCAGGGGTGATCCGTTGCAAACAGAATGCTGATCCGTGTGAGGTTCTGACTTTCTATAGTTTTTTATAAAGCTTTAGATATGGTGTGGTATTTTTCATCTCGCTATAGTTTAGTTGGTATTTAAGGAAACCGCCTCATTTCTATCAGAAATACACAATATTGAATTGTTTTTTATATTTTAATATATTAGAAGCGCGCTTTGTTGCCTATGTAGCTCATTATGCGTTGAAATGTTCGCGAGCATCGTAGGAATGTACAAAACCCCTATTGTGGCACCATCTGACGAAAGAGCGGAGAACTATACTAGCGCGTTTCGTTATTCACATCTTTTGACAGGGACTTGGTTGGTGGCTTTACGCCCTAATTAACAGCTGAAGTCATTTCAAGGGGGGTGATAGTGATCGAATCTATGGATACCTGAAGGTGGAAAGCACACACCCTACACTTTTACCGAGGCAATGGTGGTGCTGCTCAAAGGGTGTGGCGAGCTAGACTGGAGGATGTAATAACTAAGCAGCAGAAGGACCAAAAAGACAATCTCGTAGTAGTAGGTCTACTTAGATCTTGAGTAGCCGCCCTTGTGGCTATAATTACCTAGACTAGTTGGCTCTGCCAGCCTGGTCAAGTGAAAATTGGTAAGGAGACTATGAACTAAGCTAACATCTCATAAGTATTAGTTACCACCCCCTCACACCCGTTTAACAACGGATTCAGGGTCTAATTATGGAGACCCTAGAGTAAGATTAACAATATATCCCAATGTCTGTAGTAGACATTTACGACATGCAACCTGCCCCCTAGAAGGGATAGATCTGACCACAAGTCCGCAAAATGAGACTCCCCCTCTGAGAGTATCAAGGTTTGCGTATAGTCACTTGCAGGTTAATCTGTTATCTACCCCTTTGTCGACTTCGCCAAAATCCTGGGAGATTCACTTTAAACCTAAGGTCTACCCTTTTTATTCTTTGTTTATTGTGTGGCCCCTAAAGAGGGGCCGCGGTGTTGATTAATTACACCACATGTTAAGCAACATGAGATCAAACCTTCCTCAAAAGCGACAAGGCTCAGAGTCCTGTTGGACGAGAACCCTGCGTGGCATTTCAAGACACCTGGTTGAGTGATCTGTTGCAGATGCCGTTCCGTGAGAAGTTCTGACTTTATATAGCTTTTATATCGCTTTAGATATGGTGTAGTATTTTCAATCTCACTATAGTTTAGTTGATATTTCAAAGAATCTGCCTCATTCTATCAGAAATACACAGCGTTGAGATGTTTCTTATATTCAATATATTAGAAGTGTGCTTTGTTGCTTATTATAAGTCATTATGCGTTTAAAATGTTCGCGAGTATCGTGGAAATGTACAAAAACCCTATTGTGGCGGCATCTGACGAAAAGAGCGGAGAACTACACTAGAGCATGTAATGGCCAGACCAGCAGGCGGCAGCAGAGCGGTCAAAAGACAATCTCGTAGTAGTAGGTCTACTTGCATGTTGAGTAGCCACCCTTGTGGTTGTAATTACCTTGACCACAGGTCCGCAATATGGAGCTCCCCCTCTGAGAGTATCAAGGTTTGCGTATAGTCTCCTGCAGTTTAATCTGTTATCTCCTCCTTTGTCGACCTCGCCAAAATCCTGGGAGATTCACTTTAAACCTAAGTCCTACCCTTTTTTTATTCTTTGTTTATTGTGTGGCCCCTAAAGAGGGGCCGCGGTGTTGATTAATTACACCACATGTTAAGCAGCATGAGATCAATCCTCCTCAAAAGCGTCAAGGCTCAAAGTCCTGTTGGACGGGAACCGTGTGTTGCTTTCGAGGACGAATGGTTGAGTGATCCTACCGATCCGTCAGAGGTTCTGACTTTATATAGCTTTTATATCGCTTTAGATATGGTGTAGTATTTTCAATCTCACTATAGTTTAGTTGATATTTCAAAGAATCTGCCTCATTCTATCAGAAATACACAACGTTGACATGTTTCTTATATTCAATATATTAGAAGTGTGCTTTGTTGCTTATTATAGGTCATTATGCGTTTAAAATGTTCGCGAGTATCGTGGAAATGTACAAAAACCCTATTGTGGCGTCATCTGACGAAAAGAGCGGAGAACTATACTAGAGCATGTAATCGCCAGACTAGCAGGCGGCGGCAGAGTGGTCAAAAGACAATCTCGTAGTAGTAGGTCTACTTGCATGTTGAGTAGCCGCCCTTGTGGTTGTAATTACTTAGCCTAGTTGACCCTGCCGGCCTGGTCAAGTGAAATTAGTAAGGAGACCACCCATTAACGTGCTCCACAGTCTTTAGACAGTTAAGACTATAGTCAAGACTGGAGAATTTGGCGAGACGCCCCTCTGGGAGGTCATAATCCTCAATGTTAGGTGTTAGCTCATTAACATCAGATACCATATTAACAACCCATTTAAAATGTTCATTTTAATAGCAACTCACCCTATTCTGACAAAATCCTATTAGCAGGTAACCTCTGTGTAAACCATACTGCAAACATCTGCTACTTCCAGCGTCTGCCTCGTGACTGATAGTGTACAACAAGACGAAGTGGGCAGAGATTAGAAAAAATGAAGCTCTTTATATAGCCGAGAGAGCAGCTAATCTGGATGTTCTAAGCTTGTTTTCACCTAGAGCTCCAACCCTCTTCCAGAGAGAATCAAATCGCTTTTCACCTGAACCCTTCCACCCCTAATCCATCAGCATGAAAAGAGAATTAACGAGTGTAACGTGCGCTACATGTATATGGGATTATAGCTGGTGAAGAGATAAAGCCGAGTCACCTGTGTATACAAAGACTACAGGGGGTGATTAACGACAGGTGTGACGCGCCAGCCCGTGAACGGATTAAGCTAAAAAAAAATAAAAAAGCATGTTTCAGGTAACATGGGCAGAAAGACTGGAGTCGGTAGGTCGGATTTTTATTTTATTTTATTTTATTTTTTTAACATGAAAGTACTAGCCATCCTCCGTGGAAATTCTAAAAATGACCCAAAAAGTATAAAAATATGAAATTTTCTTCAAACTTGCTTAAAAAAAAAAACGTAGGGTCGACCCTGTTTTGCTAGGGTTGGTCGGGTGACCTGAAACAAACCTTTTTTTTTATTTGGCCTTATCTTTCAAGCTGACGCTTAAATTCAACTAGCCAGCCGCCGTCCACACCACTCACTGCGACAAGAGGAGGTGCTGTTGTTTTACACTTGAGTCGCTTACCACATGGTCTCTACCTCACAGACAGACACGCGCCCCCTGTAGCTTTTTTTTTTGTTTTTTTTTGTATACACACGCTAATCTCATAACCCCCTTATCCGTTATACAGGTAACGAGTATTCTCTTTTAAAATAGCTGCCAGTCAGCTTAGCTCTAGAAGCAAGAAGGCGTGTATAGGTGTCTTATAAGTCGGCAGGGGGTAAATACTAGTGAAAAAGGAAGGCAGGTGTGCAGGTAGCTTTTCTAACAGACACGTGTGTGCACTAAGCTGCTTAAGTCTAAACCCTCCCGCAGTAGTCAGGTGGCATGTGAAAACTTACTTAACTGATCTCTTACATTGAGTAGAGTCTCTGTGCTGAGAGAGCCTTTTCAGCCGTTTAAGAGGATTAACTAGGACAGGGTACATAAGGAGTGAAACGCCGAATAGCGGCTACTCAGTCTCGTGCAGCACAAGCAGCAGCATCTAGCAGCGGCTTCAGCAGCAGCTGCACGTGCAGCACAAGCAGCTGGCAGCGACTTCAGCAGCACAAGCAGCACGAGCAGCACAAGCCGTAGCATTTGTCAGCAGCATCCGTGACATCGTCAGCAGCAGCCCCCATGACCTTGTCAGCAGCACAAGCAGCCAGCAGCTGCTGACAGCTGCTTCAGCAGCTGCTGGCAGCTGCTGCACGAGCAGTAGCACAAGCAGTAGCATCTGTCAGCAGCAGCAGCAGCAGCACAAGCAGCCAGCAGCTGCTGCATGAGCAGCACAAGCAGCACAAGCAGCAGCACCGACAGCAGCAGCAGCAGCAGCAGCAGCAGTGTGGACCACTAAAGTCGAGATGAAGCCTAGTGACATTTGACATGAAGCTTGAAAAACACAGTGACAGGTGACATGAGCAATTCTTAAAATCGACATGAGATATGAGCATAATTAAGCGACATCGACATGCGCCATGGCTATTTTTTTAAGACAAACATCATATGTCATAGCCTCCTCATCCAAACCTCCACTAGTAGTGCTCTATAAGCGCAAGCTGTAAACCCTCTCCTCCCCTCGTGCACACAGGCGAATTATCAGAGTCAGCCAATGGTGTCAATACCCCTCTCATACAAGGGTCGGGCGCTGCTGGACTATAATAGATGAGTCAAGGACCGTTCTACTGAGGGTCAGGCAGGCTAAGTCGGACATTCAATGACAGGTAGGTCTTTGACAACCTTGCTTGAAAGTCTGGACAGCATTGACAGACTGGGGCATAAGGATCTCGCATGGTCAGACTTTCAAGCAAGTTTTGCTAAAGTCGCGTTATTGAATGTCCGACCTAGCCTGACCCACAGTAGAACGGTCCTTGACCCGTCTATTATAGTCCAGCAGTGCCCGACCCTTGGCTGAGAGCAGTTTAAGCGCCATTGGGTGTCTCTGATATTTGCCTCTGTGTAAGATGAGAAAAAAAGTCTGTTGAAAGACTATATTTCAAGCCAGAAAACTGTAATTAGCTTTCCAAGTTGTTTATTTAACAATATCTTAGCCTAGCAAGCAGCTGTCAGATGTCATCTAAGAAAAAAAAATGTGAGCTGTTAATAGATTCAAGAGAAATTAGTTTACAAATAGCCCGTGTAAGTACGCCCATGTCTTGCTTATTTCTCATAGGGTTGTAAGATAGTCACATCATGATGCACATCATCATAAACGCGATCATGATACCTTTCATAGTAAGTAGACTCGCCTCTCTGCCCTCTCTTTTAGAGAGGGCAGAGAAGCGAGTCTCACTCTTAAAAAACCCTGCCCCTCCCCTCCCCCCCTCCCCCCCTCCCCCCCTCCCCCCCCATGCATCTTAAAGAGTGCCCCCCAGAGTGCCCCTCTCCCCCTAGAAAAAAAGAGCCACATTTTTAAATTATTTTTTAGCAAGCTTTTTTCAGCTTGCTTTTTTTTTCTTTTTTTAAATTTATTTATCCATCAAAATCTCAAGTGACTTATTTTGAAAAGCCAACCTAGTAGTCACGTGACCCCCTTAAGTAGGTCACTTCCCGTCACGTGACCTATTTGAATTTCCCGCCAACATGGTGGTCACGTGACCCTCTTAAGTAGGTCACTTCCGGTCACGTGACCTATTTGAATTTCCCGCCCAAAGGTCACGTGACCGGAAGTAGGTCACTTCCGGTCACGTGACCTATTTGAATTTCCCGCCAAAAGGGAGGCCTCTCATTGGCTGCTTTTGAATTTCCCGCCAAAAGGGAGGCCTCTGATTGGCTGCAGGTCGATTGAGTAATAAACAGTACTTAACTATAGTCCCGTTCCGATACATACAATACTACTCCACCTCAAGGCCGAATGATCGGTACGGAGTGTGAAATTCCCTCCATATAAGAAGTGCCGAAACTTCTTCGTGTACACCACTACTGCGAGCAGCTCTCGCTTGGTAGTACAATAATTTCTCTGTGCCTTGTTCATACTGTTACTAGCGAACGCCAGCGGGACCTCTACTCCGTCCTGGATTTGGGACAATGCGGCCCCGATGCTCTCATTGCTCGCATCAGTGTCAAGGATGAAATGCCCCTTCTCCGTAGGGTATCTCAGCACCGGGGTGGTTCGGAACAACGCCTTAATCTCTTTGAAGGCTTCATTCTGTTCCATCCCCCATGGGAAGGGTTCTTTTTTTCTCCCCGGAGTCCAATGGCTCTACCGTTGTAATGGCTGAGACACCCTAGAGAATCCGGGGATGAAGTCCCTGTAATAGGAACAGAACCCTAAAAAGGATCTGATATCCTTTGGTCCTTTTGGAACTTCCCAAGTCTCCACAGTCTCCAATTTAGCCGGATCAGCCTGCACACCCTCGGTGGAGATGATCCGGCCCAAATAGACCATGGACTTCCGAAAAAGTTCACATTTCTTCGGCTTTAATGTCAAGCCATTGGACCGAATTCGCTCCAAAACCTCTCCGAGGTTCAACGCACACTCTTCAAAAGTCTTGCCAAAGACAATGACATCATCCAAGTATACCAAGCATTTGCGCCACAACAGATCACTCAGAAGAGTTTCCATCATAGCCTCAAAAGTGGCCGGGGCGTTGCACAACCCGAAGGGCATCAGCTCAAACTGATACAGTCCAATGTGACTTGTAAAAGCCGTTTTCTCTTTATCCTCCTCCTTCATCCCGATCTGCCAATATCCGGACTGCAAATCAAGGGTGCAGAACCATTGGTTCCCACCCAAAGAGTCCAGAGTCTCATCAATCCGGGGGAGAGGATATGCATTTTTCTTGGTTACCCCATTCAGGCGCCTATAGTCGATACAAAATCGGATAGACCCGTCCTTCTTAGTAACCATCTGGACCGGGCTGGACCAGGGGCTAGTGCTAGGCACGATCACCTTCTGTTCCAACATGGTCTTCACTTGTTCCTCTACCACCGCTTTCTTACCCAAAGGCAAGCGTCGGTAAGGCATCTTGAAAGGCTGTGCATCACCCGTATTGATAGAATGCAACACTTTGTCGGTTCGGCCCAAAGGCTCCCCCTCCACCTGCCATGCATCCTGATACTTCACTACCAGCCTCCTTAGGGAGTCGAGATCCCTCCGATCCGTCAAATCCGTTTCGGAGATCATTTTCTCAAGTCCCTCACTCAGAGCGGTCGGAGAAGGGTCACCCTTCATGCTCACCTGTCCAGCAGGCATCACTGCCTCACTGGTGAACACCTTCCCCAGTATTGTATCTTTCTTTAGATACTTCGGTTCCAACCCGGGGTTAGAAACCGGCACTACGGTCCAAGCACCATCACCCACGAGGGTGTCCATGCCCGTCAAACCGATACTACCCAACATGGCCACATCCGGCTCCACAACTGCCTCTTCCTCTCTCCTAAGCCCCTTGCTTCGGACCAGCACGTCACACGTCTGTCCGGGAGGAATCTTTACAGTTTGGACCACCGTTGCCACTGTCGACACTTGTCGGAGCACACATTGCTCTACCGCACGGTACGGGTGCTCTATCAGGAGTACCCCTGTACCCGGATTCAGGACCGCGTCATACAACGCCGAAAAATCCAATCCGAGTATACCGTCGTCTGCAATATCCGCAATGGTGGGAGAAGCCACATACTCCTTCCCCCCAATTCGGAGCGGTATGAACGCGCGCCCATACGTCTGCATACTTGACCCATCGGCCGAACAGGCGTTTACCCTCGTTTTGAAGTTATCACGACTATCCGGCATAAGAGCATAGAAGTTAGAGGAGGTATCTACTAAAAATTCGCCCGCTCTACCGGCCACAGTAACAGACACATACCACCGCCTCCCCCCCAGCGGAGACGGGTTTACAGTAAAGCGTTTAAAATCCTTCGGAGCAGCCAAATCAAGGCCATGTTTCTTCAGATGGTCGAAACATGGATGATCCGGGGAAAGCTGGGTACTCCCTACCCACACGGTGTCTGTGACAGCCGCAACTTCCTCGTTCCTATCCGTAATGGGCCTCCCTGCCTCATTGCCGGGCAACTGTTGGACTGGAATGTTAACCAGGCCGGCATCCGAGCCCCTCAAGCTCGAAGCCACCCCTGATTCCCTTCCTGCCTTCGGAATTTCACTAGGCTCTACCTCTCTGGTATGTTGGCGTACATCATATACAGGAGTCGTCCGCTCGCCTTCTCGGACCATCCCCTCTAGTTTCCCTCCTTTCCGGGAACTTTCGGAGTCGGAGCCGTACACTCCGCAGCAAAGTGACCGATCTCCAGGCACCTATAGCACTTGGCGGTCCGCCGATTGATCTTCCTCCGGTTAGGCTGTGTAGCCCCCTGAATGGAAGTCGTCATCTTCTCAAACAGCGATGTGAAAAACGCTGCGTCCATTATCGGAGCTTTTGGGTCTGATGATTCCTTCTTCGGAGGAGGGTTTCCACCCCCTTCCGGCTTCCTATTCTTCCACGGCGTTTTAGAGGAATTCCCATTCCTCTTAAACTGAGCTGCAGAAGCTATCGCTCCCTCTTCCTCACTGCCCGAACCATCAGACTGCTCCGGAGAACACTCTATAATGGCCGAGGCCCGGGTGGGCACCCGGTCCCCTAACAGTGACTTCTTGAGAGCATGTATGTCGATGGCCTTAAAAAGGTCATCTAATGACGTATCTGCTCTCCACGTATCATACACCACATGTTGTATTTCTGGATCCCTCAGTCCAGCAACAAACTGAGAGAACAATTCCTTAGAGAATAAGGCATCATGGATTCCTGAAGCTGGATGTACCTTCTTCAGGAGTCTCATCAGTGCAAGTCCGAAAACCCTCGGGGCCTCGTTCTTGCCTTGCACCCGCTTCTTAAAAGCGACCATCGGGTCAATCCGAGCGGAGTCTCCGTATAGGATAGTTCCGATCTCTACCAGTTGTTTGAAAGTGCCGCGGGGTCCGCATTCATCTTTCCACTGCTCCACGGCCATCAGGCCATCCCCCAAGCGCAATCCCTTACAGACGTACGGAATTGCATCCTGTTGATCCCACCCACTGAGGTTGATGTCCTCAACGGTGGCTCCCAACCAATCTTCCCAAGAGTTTTTCTGCCAGTAGGGAAAAGGCTCGCTAGCAATGCGTCTAGCAGCGTTGGATGACCCCCTAATTTTAGAGGTTATCGCCAGGCATTTAGAAATGGAAGCCGAGGCGTCCTTTTCTGTACCCACGTTGTGCAATCCGATCCCAGCTATTGCTGGGTTTGTATCGTACAACTCTTGCAATTCTGTACTCAGAATTGTTCTCCTCGGAGCCCTCCTCGGACTCTTTGCGCCCGGAGTCGTCCCCGGAGTAGCGCCTCTGGTAGGCAAGCTATTCTGTCTCTCCAGATAGGTCTGGTAGGTACCATACGACACCAAATCCTTAGTGGGGTCCACACCTTGACTGAACCACCAATTTTTCTCCTGGTCAGTCATATACTGACACTGCTGGGCCAGAGCAAGCAATCGCTGATGCGCCGCCTTCTCTTTTTCCAGTTCCTTGGCCTGTCTCTCAGCCTCCTCATCTTGCTGTGCCTCCGCCAATTTAGCTTTCGCAGCTTCACCGGCCGCTCGGAGCCCTTCTTGTCGAGCTCTCAAAACCGCCGCCTCCTGCTCCGCTAATTCCTCAGCGAGGGCTGGATTTTCCTTCATGCGTTCTTGTTGCTGCTCAAGAGCAGCCTGCTGTTTGCGATACACATCTCGCCTCTCCAATTCCAAGTTCTTCTGTTCATGGAACAGTATGTTTGCTTGGCATTCTCGCCATTGCGACAAACTCGAGGGAGTTAAGTCGGTCTTGGCCGCCTTATCTTGTTCGGCTGCTTTCTTCAAGCGTTCCGAATCCAGTTGCTGCTCATCCAGTTTCAACTGCGAACGTGGACTCCGCACCAACTCCGATAACGACCTTCCCCTGCCCGCCGTGTTTACACATGTCGGAGCCGAAAAGACCTGCTTCGGAATTGGACGGATACCACTGATACCCACCCTAGGTGAGTAATCACTCGCCCTACCTCTACCTCTTGCCCGGCCAACCTGTAGTGGTCGTCCTGGCGTTGAAGTAGACAAGGCACCTTCTACAGTCATCCCACGTCCCATAGGAAGATTTGGGGTGTCCGTAAAACTCATGTAACGAGGACCTTTCGGACTGTCATTATCAGCGGAAGCGTACGAGGTACTGCTATCCTGTATACTCTCCCTAGTCTCTGACAAAAACTGCTCCAAAGCACTTCTTTTTGCCTTCAGAATGTCACATTCTGACACTAGACTTCGGCGAACCTCCCGTAAGTCTTCAGTGTCCCGAACAAGTTCTGATCGGGTCCCTTCTGCTTCATGGATGACGGCATCTCGGGCCGCACAAATCTGATTCAGCTCAGTGTTTGCCTGGGCAAAGTCGGAACGGAGTCCCTGTAGATCAGCCTGTTTCTGATCGAACTCCACGCGAACCCTGCTAAGGGATTGCACCAGCTTTTCGTTCTCCTCCAACAAAGTTGAAAGCCTTGCGTCTTTCTCCTTGATTTTGAAAGCTCTATGTGTGACTGCACCCTCTAATGCAATCAGACTGCTTTTCCATTCATTCGACTGTTTCTGAATGGTCAACAACTCCATTTGGGCCATTTGCACACGCTCCTGTATTCTGGCCTCTCTCATGTCGTCGAAACGACGTTCCTCCAAGATGGTAGCCCTCCGTGGATTCGGAGCGGCTGATCTTGACCCACCAATGTTGAACATTGACAGGCTCATTTCTTCTAATGAGCGATTCATTATTTCGGGACCTTTGTATCCCAAAAATGCGCTTGTTCCGGATGGAACATTCGCACTCCTGCGGGTATCTGCCTCATTGACGGCATCTAACCCCTCCGGTGATAAGGCTGGCGCCTCATCGGGAGGTCTGCGCTACTGCACAGGCTAACCTGCGTTTCACTCAGAACTGGTCACGGCACCAGTGTAATATACGATACTTTGTCTCTTTATGATATTGGTAGAGTATCAATTAAAGAACAAAGTCGACACAGTTCGGATCAAGTGTTACAGGTTGCAAATCGGGTTTATTCAGAAAACCTAGACAAGCAGTATCTATGTGTGCGAACTCCCTATAGAGTTCGGAACGGGTCAGTAGGCTAATCAGCCGTAATGATCATGGGGTCTCTTCACCAGCGTGGCTCAGAGTAACCGACGAGTACCGTCAGATGCTGGGTATATATAGGCAGCCAGCCTGCGCGCGCACACGCAGACCGGAAGCCTATAGCGACCTCTGTCCATACCCCAAGCCCGGGGTAGGTGCTGCCAACTACCGTCGGACTGAAGGGTTCGGACTGAGCTCGCAACACAGCATCAAACAGCACTCGTCATATAACATACCCGTATAACCCTAGCCCCTACACTTGCAATGCACTGATTTATCATTTACTGTTTCAAGAGTCTGCTATGAAAATTGTCTTTACAATACACATACAAGTTACTCTTCAAGACTGAGATAATGAGCTTAAAACTAGCATTAGTTGGACAGTGAAATAGGGGCAACTATGGTACCTTTTTATCCATAAATTAGGATGCATATATAGCAATCATTTGCGAATATGAAATTTAAAAGACCGACTTGGATATCCTTAAGACATGATGAAGTCTCATATTCAAGATTACAATATCATCTGGGTGTAATTAGGTATCATTGATTTCTAGCTACCTCTAAAGCAATTAGATAAATGTATTCAAGAGAACTAATTACATTTGGTATAAATGTCCCAAGCATTGATTTTGACTGTCTGGAACTGTTTTTGGATTAAACCAGCAAATGTCTTCAGTTGCCTAGGAGCTGCTGCTATGCCTGAGCCCAAGGTTCCTATAAAATGATCGATATCCTGGCAGGGTCCTTTAACTGTGTCTCTAAAATGTTGAAATCATTCGATAATACTTCATTAAAATTGTCTATATAAATATCAGTTGAAATATTAGATTCTGGAGTTGAAGATCAAGAATGTTTAATGCTCAACTTGAACAATTATCATCCAGAAAAAAGTGAACGGTATTCACAATAGCCATGATTTCAATCACCTAGATGATATCATATCAATCATAATATTATAGCTTTGAAACATAAGAATATAAAAACATAGCATGAACTCAAATAGATGATAGGTTATGTTAATCATTGGGTCACAATTGAATAACCTTCAGCATCATTTATAAACTCCAAGCACTGACAGCCTCTCAGTTTTTGCATTCCTCTATCCAAGCCAGAAGCCTTGCCAAAATAAACAAAATCTTTAGAATATTTCGAAAGCTTTGTTGCAGACTGATTTGTCACTCGGATGCACAACTAGTTATATTTCTTGAAGCTAGAAGCATTCCTCATGAGAACAGCTTATTTGGGAGGCACTAACAGGGTTTCTTTGAACGATGACAGAAACAAGAGCACCAGACCAGCCCAAGATTACTTACTGAGATGTCAGGTGCAGAACAAAAACGATGAGCGTGTTGTAGATGTTGTTGTGTGTTGTTGTCATGCATGTTAAATATGCTTGAGGATCAATCAATTATAAATACAAGAGGGTGCTCTTGTACATTAAGTATAATGAAAGGCAGGTAGTTTCTGTACAATGTATTTATAAATTCCATGATGACAAACACAAACACAAACACTTGCTTCAAGATTAACAAAGATCTGTTTCTATCTTAAATGAGAATGAAATATGTCACATCTCCATTACACATATTGCAAATATCGGATTATAGATAAGGTATTTTAGCTGCGGCTCATATTTTCTTCATCTGGCGTGCCTCAACCAAAGAGCAAGGAATACTATTATTTGCTCTCTGCATCAACTATGTCTATTTACGACCTTCCTAAGTTGGAGTTGGTATTCACTAACATCGCTGGCTGTTCTTCCTAACCTGTAGTTCTTTATTTGTTTAATATCTAACTGGTTATCTGAGCTTGAGCAGAGTACATTGGACGGTAAGAGAACCTTTTTTCCCTGTGAATTGTCAGAATGTTGATTGCATTTCTTTGAAACTGAAATGTAATAATAAAAGCCCATTCATTGGCTTACACCACAGTTGCATAAGAGAATTAAAAAAAAGGCCTGACTGTATTTTACATACATGTCTGTATGTGGATGCAGTCAATTGAGCACACTCTCCTACTGTGAGTGTAAGTTAGATATGATACACGTGACTAGCTGCATAAGTGTTATAAGTCTTGGACAATGGGAATTATCCACAGCTGGGTCTTGGGCCGTTACCCTGGCCTTGGCTTATAAGATTTATACGGCAAGTCACTTGTACTTTATCTAATACATATGATATATATCATATGTGTACCAGG
This sequence comes from Harmothoe impar, assembly GCA_947462335.1. Classification (NCBI taxonomy): domain Eukaryota; kingdom Metazoa; phylum Annelida; class Polychaeta; order Phyllodocida; family Polynoidae; genus Harmothoe; species Harmothoe impar. The sequence goes on along the minus strand of OX381709.1, from coordinate 77,749,219 downwards.
GCTAGCCTATAGGCCACTTTTGGGCAGAGTATTAGTGTGAGGGTCATTGGGGTGAGGTGTGGCAGAGTAAAAATGTCCATGAGGGCAGCAGCAAGTGAAGGTGACAAGAGTACATTATTTTTTCAGAAGCAGGGGTGATGCAGGTGGCTGGTGTGCCTCAGGTGAGACAGACAGGACAGGTGTGACAAGTGTGAGGGGTGACCAGGGAGGAGGAGGGGGCAGGTGCAAGGTGCTGCAGGTAGATGTTAACTAATTAGGATTCCTCTCAAGAAAACAATACTCTAGTATACTCCTCATAATTTATCACTAAGAGCCTTTGTCACTGACTCAAGGTGGTTGGTTACTGTTAAATCCAGGGCTACGGTGGCCACCTTGAAAAGCAGGGATTTCCCTGCTTTTTTCTGGCACAACTCCCATATAAGGAATGAAGATTGGCGGAAGTCATGTGATCAAACAGAAGATGAATCTTTTTATAAAAGGTCACGTGTTAATCACATCACATGCTCATATATGGACTTAAGTTGGGGGCCAGCAGGAATAGACTCCCACAAACCGAAGGCCAGGCGACATGGGGGCAACTTTAGTTTGGCCCGATAAACTAGCTTAATGCCAGATAGGTCTCTTAAGGTCTACCAGAGCTCTACAGGCAGCATGCTAATTGTATGACTGAGGGACCACTTCCAGCAGCAGCCGATATGGAACCGACAATTTACAATGACACTTTTTGGACCAGTGTCTCAGCATCAGTACCCAGGGGGTGAAGTGTTTTACCTCAACATTTTGGTAGATATCTTTGCTTCTGATATTGATATTTGAGTTTATATAATAATGCAAATTTGTCTATTTGTTGGTCACGCTTCAGAAATGTTCAAAAACAACTTTGTGTCGGGTAGGATGAGGACAGAGATAAATTAATCAAGTGTCTTGCATTGTTTTGTTTCATGTAGTATCTCCAAGCACCAGCTGAGCCTGTCTATCATGGGATTAACATAGCGTTTCCTTTCTTCCCTGATCCCTTTCTCAGTCTGCCTGTGTTAAATGTTGGCTTCTGTATTCTGTATGCATGGCTTTCCTGTTGCATTGGTCTCAAGTACAGATTCAGGCGCACTACATATAGGAAATAAAGCAAGGTAATGTTCCAACAACTACTACCGTAACTCTAATGTGTCAGACATTACAATGAGGAGTCTTGGCAACAATCCCTCACTGGTGCATGATTTATAATTATCATTGGTTGTTGTCTCCTAGGCTACCTCTAACACATATGCTCCAATAAGTTGTATGGATACAGGGTGAGGACAACAGTAGAGGTTGAATGAATCAAATTACATAATATATGCTCTCCTTTCCCTTCAAATATAAATTAACTCATTCAGTTTGATTCATTTGGCTCGCCTTGGCGAAATCACCCGAATGTAACAACACTTGCGTATACTATCACACTCATACAAACATAATGCATATTTCATATTCATAATTAGATCACCAAAAGTCATTAAAATATAACTTGAATGGTATGAATAATTTAGAAACATGTATGCGTAATATATGAGTTAATCCCACTCATTTAATGATTCGCTGGATTGAATTCCCATCAAAATTGGAAGATATTACACAGTACTATGCATTGGCCCATCCTCATTGTCTTGCATTCAATTGTTACTCTGGGTACTTCTTGAGATACTGTAGTCTATAGTTATGATTTCCCACGTTCTCCATAATCTACTTCAGCCAAAGGAATCAAACTAGGCTCCTAACCTAAATGTTATTGTAGCAAGTATTGTTATAGGAAGAATCAACTATATAACACCGTCACAACCAAATCCCCCCAAAGGTTAAAAGGTCTGATATGTTGACTTTATAACAGAGACAGACAAGAAATTAAATATATGCGGCATTCAGCTGTGTACTACAAAGGCGGGTCCATTAGGCAAAAGAAATGTAACATGGGAAGCAAATGTAGGGTCGGTAGGTCGTTTTTTCTTTTTCAATTTTTTTTCGTTATTTTCTTTTAGAAAGTATAATCTATCTGAAGACCCTAAATTTGACTGGGAATTTCTCTTCAAAGTTGCACGATAGAATGAAAGATCGACCCTGTATTGATAGGGTTGGTCGGGTGACCTCAAACAAACCTTTTATTTACCTTATAAAAGGAAGTACAGCAAGTCTGCTGGTGTGTGGGAAATAGATCAGCCCCACACAATAGTGAAACGCCTTCTCAGCAGTATACCAATATTTTCTATGCCTCCCTACCATGAGAATTTGACATGTACTATATACTTATAAGATCCTGTTATTGTGATATGATATCTTGCTCTTGTGATATGAGTTAGTATGTATTTAGCATAAAAACATGTTATTATGGTAATACACTCCTGGAAATGCCTGTCATCTTTGGAAGGGTAATCCTAGTTAATAGAAAAATATAAATACAAAATTATGTAGTGTTTCAATATGGCTACTCTTAGTGGCAAAACGCTACATGGCGTTAAAAAACGTATTTTTCCAACGTAAAGTAAACCTTTTTTTGTTAGCTGGGACTGATGTGATAAAAATATTGGCATAGTACGCAGAATCTAGCCTGGTATACCCCACCGTTAATGTAGCCACATATATCACTACAGGTATATACGTTTATAGGTAGCACCATTGGAAGTGACTACATCAGTAGCACGGGATACATTCACCACTGACTGATTCTTAAAAAAGGAGAGGTAGGCAAAGATCTAGATATTTAATTTGTACGCATTCAGATTTCATCAGAGCATTGGAGGAATTGATATTTACTAGATTTGTGTCTACATGTATAGTCGTTTCTGTTATTGAAAAAAGGATCATAATGCACTCATATGATGTTATCATTTTCATCGAATCAGTTACGGCATTATCAATATTCAGATCTAGTGCTATCCGGAGTGTCATTATTCTCTTCCTCCACTACCTTATTCACAAGAATTGAGACATTACAGTAATCTTTGTGAATAACCTTTGGAGGAAATATCAAATTACAGTTATCATATTTATTTACAGCAACACTGCACGATATCATGAGGACCTCAGGATCCACATTGCCTTTAATTATGTTGCTGTATGCGACAATGGTAGGGCCAGCCAAATGTGATGGCATCATTCGTTATCATTCACACGTTTATAAAGTTATGAATGATAGCGGATTAATAGATAATAGTTTAGGATCTTACTTTCAAGAAACATTGAGATTCCCACCATCTAATATGATTAGTGTTACTTTCTCTGTATCATATGACACCAGGAAATGTTGCCCCATAGTAGGATTCCGGGAACTCAACCTTGGGTGGGAAAAACTTGGTAGTAAAGGATACTATGATGTGTGCACAGAGGACAACTGGATGAACTTAGCCTTCTACTTTTCCTCTGCTATTTATACTCATGTCGACTTGAACTCTGATTGTAGGTATGAAGGTACAAGAACAGTTTGTGATGGTACAATAATGTTTGGGGCCGTGAAACCCGTAGAGTGGGCATTTGCTGCTGGTTATGAGTGTAGATATAAACAGAACCTAGACCTGACCTTCGAGGCTGTTGTGCAATACATGACAAACTTCAATTTCACATGTGAACCCATGGAGATTCCTGTCTGCAGAACACACTTTGGGTACAACTCTACTGCCTTCCCCAATGCCATTGGGCAAGTATCCCAGACAGTAGCGAATAGACTACTTGCACTCATTCAAACTGCTCAACCTCTTCTAAAGTGCTACCAACATGCCCTGCTGATTGCCTGCTATGCTTTGTTACCGGAATGCCGCAACAATTACCCCATTTTCCCATGCAAACTTATGTGCGAGGAGGCAGTAGCTGGTTGTAGTAATATTCTAAGCCGTGGAGACCAACCTGTGTACTGTGACAGCCTTCCAGATTCTCTAGACCCAGATGTCTGTATGTACAAGCCTGTAGCATGTCCTGTACCGCAGATCCCAGAATTCGGATCTGTTATCACTGCAGGACAAGGGTTGGGAAACATTAGTAGATACAAATGTGATGACGGATACGAGCTTAAGGGGGAAGCCGTGCGGCTATGTAAAGCATCTGGATATTGGAGTTCCAGTGAACCAAGCTGTGAGATTATAAGACCCACTACAGCACTGCTTTCACGTCAGGGAACCATCCTCATAGCTTCTCTCGGGTTGATTCTAATTGCCATAGCTATGTTGTGTGTGTGTTACAGAGACAGTATAAAGATCTTCATTATCTACAACAGATACAACCCCTGCACAAATTGAACACAACAACAGAAGCCATTGTTCATTACCATCAGGGGTCAGGACAGGGATGAGGTTTCCTGCAACTTTTGTTTCTTGGGTCAAAGATCAGCTACAGGGTTGGACAGTGCAGACTTACCAGGATGACTTTACTGCTGGCCCAATACTGGACTGCATTAAGGAAGGTGTGTGGGAGAGTCAAGCTATGGTGGTGTTATTGACTGTGAACTTTTCATGAACATTTTTTAGTGTCAGCATGAGCTTATTGAGGCTGAGATGCGGTCAGGATTAGGGGATTATTTCGAACTTGTAGTGGACAACCAGGGTCTGCCAGTGGAGCGCATTGAGGGTTTACCTGAGCGCCTGAAGAGGTACATTCAGACTTATGGGAGCCCCACCTTTAGAATAAACTGCGGCAAGGGCCGGCAAGTTGAACTGGTGGAAATAACTCACAGTTAAACCTCAGAGACCAGCTTAATTCCCAAACTATTTAATCACCAGACATTGATACCATGATAGGATTGGATGATTGACAAAAGGTGTAATGCGTAGACAAAGGCCAATGACAATGGAGTCTGTGTTCCATAGAGTATGACTCAGCTTTCTCAGCAAACATGACTACATAGGGTGCAGCTTGTACGAGATTTTATAAGTATACTACAGTACCAAATTAACAATTTTCAGAGCCCCTCTGTGGCTTATATAATCTGTCAAAGTTAAGGGTGCAGCTTATATGCGAGTTCGGCTTATACATGAGGTTTTATGGTACATCATTCTTCACAAGCTGAACATAGGTCGAATGATATGAAGCTTTATTTCATGTGGAGAAACAAAGTTACTATGCTTAAGTACTAAAATAGCCGTTCTCCACACCCCGTGGAGAAACTGATGCTCATTCTCCATGGGCTGTTTCTCCACCATGATGTCACAAAAATAGCTATGAAACTAATCTTTAATTGTATATTTTGATTAAATTAATCAAGAATTTCATGACATAAATACAAAGATCCACCTTGTCTGATCTCCTGGTTTCTCCACTCATGGAGAAACCTGTCGTTTAGACAGATTATCATGGACCTCTGTCTAAATAGCAAAGTGGGAAACCTGCTACGTGGGATTTTGTTTTCATTACATGTTACAATAAACAAAGCATAGTAACTTTCAACGTTTTAGTTGCTCTTATGATTCAAAATGTACTGCACATGGAACTTAAGCACCCTTACATATCTCAAGGACCCATGCATTCCAAGGTTTGAATTGGGGTCATATCATATCCATGTATACCTGTACGTCCACATTGTATTATCATTTTATTCAAGAGATATCTTTGAGCTTGGTTTGCATCTGTATAATAAAATAGGCTATGTGCCTAGTCTCATAACCAAGGCATTTCAACTCTCCATTTTGTTGATATTCTTTTTGCATAACTCCAATCCTACTGGTCGACAATGAAAAACCAGATCGGTTTCAACATAATTTTCTCATCCAACATAAAACAACCTCTCATGTCCAACCAGAGATTTCTTTTGAATTAAGCAGTTTGCCTGAGGGTGAATATTTAAACCACATCAGAACATGCCTGTGAAGAAAGGCTCCAATTCAATCAACTTGTGTCAAGAAATTCAGAAAGAAGAGCCATGCATGGAAAGGAAATAAGAGGAAGAAGAAAACCAGTGCCTTTTACTTGGTTCTCCACATTCCGATGAATTCCAATAATCTTAATAGGACTTAATACATGCAAATGTACACTAAATCCGGAAGACTGAAACTCGCACCCCTAATTCATAGATGTTTATCAAAATAATTGCAGAAGTTGCTGTACATTGCTAGGTAGATTGAACAAAACAGCAGCTAAACAATGAGACATGCTATGATACTCTCTACACTAAAAATCCATAGATTGAAAGGGTTAGTCAGTACAGACTATCCTAGGTTGGTCATATGAGCATTAGTCATAATGGCAAAGTTATATTCAAAAATGACAGTCAGTCAGTAGTGGCTAACCTAGGTTCATCATTGGTGTGTTGTATTTGTATACCACTAGTTGGGGCCACCTGTCATGACCACTCAGTGGCTCCCCCTGGAAATAAAAAGACTAAGGTGGGTTGGTCAGTACTGACCAACCTGACAATAATAACTGACCTAGGTTGGTTGTATAGGGAGCCAAAAAATAACTAACTAGGTTAGGCACTAGTGACTGAGAGGTTGGGCTTATAGGGAGCCTAGGAATATCAGTGTACGTGTGATCATTCATTGCCCAGATGCCACCGGAGGGATGGTGGGGAGAATGAGCCTCTTGTTTGTCTGGTTGGGTCTGGCCAACGCGTGTACATGATCAGAATAGGATGCAGGGCATCGTCTAGATCATCCGGATATTGGATGGAAAACCACACATGGGGCCCAGGCATATTAGTCTGGCTCCCTGTGGTAGCATAAAGGAAAATTGCTGCGTATTACAGCAAGAATACTGCAGTTTGGCTTTCTTCATTAGGTTCCGCTATAGCAGGAAAGCTCTGTGACTTCAACAATGCTATGTTCTCTGTTAATGAATACAGATTATATAATACATGTAGAAAGGCAGATGATTTATCGTCTATGCAAAATTGAATGGTAAAGCAGCCACACTATAACCTCCTAAATATTCTAGAAACAATGCATACTACAAAAGTGTCATTGGTTATTCATATGGTTGCGATTGTTGGACAAAGTGGCACTTTCAATTTCCACACAGAGAAAAAGAACAGCGTCAAAAGGGAGTCCAGGTTGCTGCCAAAAATCACAAGGACCTAAGGAGGGGAGCCATTCTGGAGGCAACCTGGATTCCCTGTTGACGCTGTTTATTCTCTCTGTGTACTCCAAATATTCAACGCGAACGAAATTCAAATTGGGTAATTAGTAATATTTTTGTGTTCACTTGAGTACACTTGAAGTTAAAATACTCATAGATATTACAACTGTCCTATTACTTTATTAATACATTGTACTAATTTCGGTTCAAGCCAGGTAGCGTAACATACTCTTTATAGTTGTGTATCAAGATTTTGGAGGGGGAGTCGATAGTCTGGCAAGGAGTGATTTTGCTGATTTTGATTACCATAATTGCATTCGAGAATGAGTCTATTTTGACAGTTTCCACGAGATCTTTCAAAAGGCCCATGGATATTGCTCTACTGTATGGCATGTTGAGTATTGTTAATAATGTTAATGCCAACAGTCCTGTAGCATAATTAGAACGATGCTTACATTAAGGTTTCCTTTGTCAAGTAAAATGAGCCCTCTAAAAGCATGCCAATCCTGTCACCACTTTGATTAATATCTCATTACTTGGAGGTCTGATGAATTTTAAAGGTTCATTACTATTGGAGTACAGTAGAAAATAATCAAATGCGAGACAGACAACTATGCCTATAGATAAAGAATACATGTGCTGCAGCTCAATATTGTCTTTCCATTTAAATATTTTGACTGTGTCTGATAGCAAAGCGACGTCAGTAGAATACATAGTAGAATGACTTTACAGTATAATCCACTGTAAATTTACAGTAGATTTTATTGTTTACCTACAAGGAACTGTACACCTACAGTAGAATCTACTGTACACCTACTAACAGGGCAACCAACATCTTACTGTGTAGGACAGTAGTTGACTGTTTGGAAACCAATAGGCTAGGCCCCTCCTAAAAAACCTTGTTTCTCATTACCAAGTCACTGTGCGTATCACCAAATTTGCCATTTCAGGATGTTCCATCTCAGGCCGATCTATGCTTCCGATCTCATGTCAAACATGGTTGATTCCTTTGGCCTACTGTTCAAAGGCCTCTAATGGTGGCTAATGTATGCACAATTTACCTTGGGCCTTATTTTACCTGATCAAACTGTATAGACATACATGATGGATTTGTAAGAATTACCCAAAGAATTGAGTAGTGGACCCCGGCTATACACCAAGGAATAGTGGGATGCAGTAACAGGTTGAAATGGAGGGGTGGACTGATAGAAACAAGCAGGCAGGCAAGAAAGCAGACAAGTCAGGTTGGAGTATGGGGATGCAGGCAGGGGATATAGCAAACGCCAGAAAATGGGGAAATGATGTTTGATGCTAAGGAAAAACAGAGAAGTATTGATATGAATCTAGACTAGTGGCCACCCGCTGGCTGACTTGAGAAACTGTCTATCTGTGGACCTTAACAACTTAATCCCTACATAGGCCTTGATTGTCATGACTGTATGCCTGATGTTATATTCTATCAAAGTGGCTTTGTCTTCTAGCCGGATCTGGATACTTCAAATCTCAGCAGGCCCATATAGTCCTCACTTGGCAGCCCAGGACCATGTTCAGTATAGTGGCTACAATATGCAGTAGCCCTCCTGAGACCCATGTGAGACACCTGGTGGCTGGGTGTCTACCTCATAATCCCTCCAACACACTCATAACGCCATACACAAACGTAAGAACAATCATACCCTTTGGAACCCAATTTTAGTGAACATTTATTTAAGAACAATATTTCTCCCTGTATTAATTATAGATAAAGACTGTTTGTTTCCTGGTGTTATATAATTGTAAGAAGGAATTATGTAAGAAGGGGTCATAAGAGTACAACAGCTCCTGGCCACCCATGTTCTCCCTTATATATGATCACATTTCCGTATCAAACACACAGCCCTGTCTTGGAAAATTAAGAAAACATTTTATCTTTATCAAAAATATCCTGAACTGATTATCCACTCAGAAGCTCAATATTATCTTCCCTTTCTTTGAAGCTGGGAACAATCCGCTAGAGAAAATGTATTTAGGGGAGGATAAAAAGGTTTCCTTGAGTAAAGACAGAAACCACTGTTATGGATTAGCCTGAGGCATTGCCAGGGGCAATGGGTGCAGAATACAGAGAAACCAGGTCCTAGTAGATCCTTTAGTATGTCTTTGTCATTAAATTGTTCAATAATCCTGAGCATCAATATTATCTTATATATACCGTGGAGGGGGAATTCTTCCCTGTAATGTAATACCATGCTTTAAGCCTTTAAGGAGGGCATCAGGCCTTTATGCATCATGCCTTAGGTTGTCATGATGCATGCATGCAGCTGCATTCAAGTATCATGGCGACCCTATAGGGTAGAGACACTCCTGAAGGGTCAGCATAATGCACCAATGCAGCACTAGAGAGTTACTGGCCAGGGCTGCACAGGTGCATCATGGCGACAAATGTCAACTTTCCACATCCTTAAAGGGTTAAAGCATTGTCCTTGGCAAAGTGTTATGTCATTGACATAATATATATTATTACAAGTAAATTCCGGGTTATTTCAGGATAGGATTAAAGATGCCCATCAAATTCATGCTGCGGAATGATTCTTTCCTTACAACAGGACAAGTAATCTGAGGTTCATCACTATGAACCTATCCTGCGCATCCAATTTGATGGCAATATCTCTTTTTTTTCATTTATTAACTTGATTATTGCATATTGTATTGCCCTCCTGAAGCACAAGAACTGAATGGAAGGACATAAGGCAATTTGGATGAAAAAAGAGGGAAAACAGAGATGTTAATGTGAAAGTCAGGTACTGAGAATTGTGTATACGAGAAAAGGGAGTGGTGGCAGGTGTGTGGAATCTGCTCCCAGAGTTCTGGGTTTTTGTATCCCTGCCCCACACTGCTTTTTCCTAAGAAATAATTGTGTTCATAATGTGAATGGAAATAATGGTAAACAACACTAACAAATGTCTCTGTGATATTCGGCTCCTGCTCAAACAAATTGGAACTCAAGACAAAGACCTTGAGAGAATTCGATATAAGGACATTGGGTATGTATTTCCCCATTGGGGGTTACCTTTGTACGGCTCACTCTCCGCATGCTCCTGAAGCCTTGTCTTAACATTGTCCTGCCATGCAATTCTATCCAAAGACTTAACTTTGGTTCATGATCAAGCGCATAAATATACATTATTTAGTTGTTAGTACACACAATACTCCCACTTTGGGTGACCTATCAGCTTTATTTGGCGAATGCCTTTGTTCGCCATAATAGAATCTAGGCCAATATAATCTCAGATATTTATGTTATCCAACAGAGTAGGCAAGGGGCATGGGACTGGGTAGTTTATATTTCCTATTCATGGATAACTGAATCATTGAGTGTGACTTTTGTTTATGAGATTATTTTTGCTTTAGATATCAGTCTAACCCTTTAGGTATGGCATAGTGAATGAATGCATTATCCCCTTGGCCATTTCTTCATCATGTCAACATTACACTAAGGTCAACAAAGGCAAATCCCAAAGGGCAGTGTACAATACAGCGTCCAGGCTGCCTCCAGAATGAGTCTAGGTCGCTTAAGGGAGTCTAGGTGACTCTCTGGCTGACCTAAGGGAGTCACCTGCGAGAGTCATATGATACAGATAGCTATATGACTCCCCCAGGTGACTCCCTTAGGTCAGCCAGAGAGTCACCTATAGGGTCCATTTGGCAGCCTGGACTCCCCTAGAGAGGGAAGTCATTCTGGAGGCAACCTGGACTACATTTTGACGCTGTTTGTTTTGTCTGTGTAATCATAGTGTCAGAATGAGCCCACACTGCAGCATCATCTATACTGGTAACTTGGAGTCGTCCTAGAGTCATGGATTTTTAGGGACTAGTGTCTCAATAGAATTCATATAATCCTGAATAGCCCTAAACTATGTATAACCCTTTGTTTCCCTTAGCTGTATGTTAGCCCTGCCTATGAATAAGATATCTTTCCTCAGGTCTTTCAAAGCACAATAGAAGGCCGAAGCTATTATGGGAACCAGTATTATTGTTCTCATTATTAATCCTGCATTGTCTGATAGAAAAAAAGCAGTGTGCCTGGATGGGGAAACACTTATTGTAAAAATAAAGGAGCCAACTTGCTAATGATTTTGCCTCACAAAAAGTACTTCAGCCATTTTATTTTCATTTTTCTTTTTTTATGAAGAGAAAATGGTGGGTCCGTTGACATGACCGAGTCACAAACCCTGGACCTTTGGGGTACAAGGTGACGGTGCTGACCACTATACTACAGTCTGGGTGTGAGGTGGTGACATATAGGTAACTGATAAATACTGCACATTGGACAACCCCACACCTTGTGCAAGCCCTTACCCACCTCTCACCCAAGTTCCCCCACCACCAGCTAGCCACTAAGTGAGATTGGGTGGGCATATGGAAGGGCTAGGGCACCTCACCCAAAGCTCACACTACCTCACCCCTTGAGCTAGGCACAAAAGTAGTTTGCCCTAGCTGGCACTAGCATGGCCTAGCCTCACCCCACTTTCCTGGGATTGTATCAGTATTGACAACTTTAAATCAATGATGAACTACGAGTTTGATTTGATGAATTGATTCAATTTTTGAATTGTTGACGTGTATTTATTTTGTCCATAATTTCCAGAATATTTAAAAAGAAATTGTTTTGATGTTTATAACCATCGTAGTTTGGTTTTGGTATAATGAGTAAATGTACATTCGGATTATATAATTATGAGTTCAGTATTAATTATTACAATGAGACTTCAATGGTGGTCACAATTCAATATATATATAGAGAGAGTGATAAATAATAGAAGCAATTTGTTGGGTTGGCTGGTCAGTGCCTTAACAGTTTCCATTAGTCTCCATTTCGATCAGTTTTACGGTAAGTCCTTTTGAGTAAGGCATTATCATATGTTGTTTTGCCTCAGTCATTTTTGAATAGCATTTGGTCATGCCTGACCAATGTGCCTACTAACCTGCGATAACCACTATAGACTAATGTCCGGTGCATTTAGATTTTCTGTGTACCCACTACACATTCCCTTTATTCACATGTCCATCGAGACAGACTGACAGGCATTAGTTAATTGTTCTGCCATAGGTGTCGCCATCAGTGGGTCCCACATGTCTGCTACTCTGCGAGATTATCCCTTTAAGTATGACATGATGCCTTTATGCATGATGTCTTTGGTCCTCATGATGTATGAATGCAGACATGATGAGTACCTCGCAAGGGATGCATTCAAGCATCAGGCCGATGCTTTTTGGTTGATGCACTCCTGAAGAGTCAACATAATGAACCGTTGCAGCATTTGCAGATTACTCATCAGGGCTGCATTGGTGCATCATGACAATCAATGTCATCATTTAGCAGGATGCCATCCTTAAAGTGTTCATACAAATATGTAGATCTGGATAAGTGAGTAGGCGTCATATCAGAGCAGCTGTCTGTGTATATGAGTGAGCGGAAATGAGGTGAGGGAGCAAGCCCCAGCATCTGCTGCTGCTTTTGGGTTTGGGAAGAAAAAGTGACCAGAATAATCTTCTCATATATTTTAGCAATCATATTGGGGTAAATGGGGTTGTGAACAGATTCTTCGAGTTTCTTGTTGCCTATTTCTATTTGAGATATTATCAACTTCCTTTTCTTTGCATTACAATGGGGAGACTATATTCTAGCATAATAATTACCAAATGTGTTTGGGGGAGTTCATGCATTTAATAAGGAAAAACAAGTATGCGCCTGGTAAGGTTGAAACCTATCATGAATGCCAATATCAAATCAAAGGGGAGGGAGGGAATTCTAATGATGAAATTAGATACCCAAGTAGCATTTTACACTGTTAACTGCACAAATATGATAATATAAAGGGGGTTGTAGCTCCTGGGTGAAAGCCGTACAATTCCTTGAAGCCATCCAAATATACGGATGTGTTATTATTGGTGTTTCCAATTTCGTTTTGTATGTATTTATGTTGAGCTTGTATATTCCTGTTCTTTTGTCTGCATAGGGGAGAGGCAAATTAGGGGAGATTGCTTTCCTTGACATTATCGTATTACTTTGCTCCATTAGAAAGGTAGGCAACTAGGTATAGTAAGATAAGTAGTGGCTATTTCACCTAATATCCGATATTTTCACCTAATATCTGATATTTATGACTTTCATAACTATCTACAGTACAGCTTTTACTCTATAGTTGACTGTGTAGTATCACAGACATTACAGACAATGAAACCAACTGCATGGGAAAGCATTTTCACTAGTAGCTATCAGTTTCTTTCCATTTCATCATATTTTCACAAGCAACACTATTCGAGAGGAATTATGTTTTCTATGTCTAATGATATGATATTCCCTTTGTCATCATGATGCATGGATGCAGCCCTGACAAGTATTTCACCAGTGCTGTATTCATGCATCATGCTGACCTTATGAGGTTGAGATAGACCTGAAGGGTCAGCATGATGCACCGATGCAGCAGAACTGAGTCACATGCTGGGGCTGCATTGGTGTATCATGACGACAAATGTCATACCTGAGTTACATCTGCTCTTAAAGGGTTCAGGGAAATATCATCCTACTACATTCTCCTGATGCTTGTGTCAGGTCCTCATTTAATACCTCCCGTTACAGCCCGTATTGGATAACGTAATAAACAAATGACCAAGAGGACAAAATGTCCTTCAATACTATGCCTTTTATGGGAAATGTAATAAAGCTATGAATGGTGTACTAACATCACGACCAAACACTTGTGTGGCCGCCAATCATGGAGGCTCCTCTGAAGCACCTCCTTTCTGGGAAAATGGCCACGGTAATTACCTCCCGGGTCAAGTTCCACTTACAGCCTGTTTACACGAACAGATTAGTGACGCATCTGGACGCGTGTTGGATTATATGCCAAGAGGCAATCTGCCCAGGAATTGATGCAGGTTAGCCCCTGCCCATGCAGTTTGGGTAGTCTGTATGTATATTGTGGCTGGTGGGATCTCTATGTGACATTAAGATGTTTTGATTTTTGCTGATACTAGTATGAGTCATACTTTAATTCAGCATCCCAAGTTGCATTACAGTCTACTAATGTTAGACTCTTGGAGTATTGAAAGAGAGACTTGAATAGGGCAGCTTGATTGAACCACCAATTACAGGTCATGAAAACTAAATTAACCAGTTTATCAACTTAAATCCACCTACCCAGCATCTTTAATAAGGGTGACAAATAGCACATTGGTACGTGACATGATGTGGCCCAGTGGCTAAGTTAAGTTAAATAATGGGCTGCACATTGCCCTTCCCCTTGTAGGCATGCAGTTAGCATAGTAAGAATTATCAATCAACCAATCTGTAAGTGGATTCTGATTGAGGCTTAGACTTAGTTGGAACAATGAAAGGAATGATTTTATGAAAGTTGTCTCTCAAAAGATATAATCTACTGCTAGAAATTTGAGTAGTGACTTGCATTTTCCCTAAACTGCCTGAATTTTAATATCTGCCCAAGATTTCCCTTCCCCATAATTCAGGTTTTGCCAAAAAGTATTCAATCAGTTTCATGTAACACAAACTGATATTCATCAGGTAGGAAGATACATTCTCCGACAAAATAGTTCATTGGATTTTAGAGTGTGTCACAGTGTTAAGGTACTGACAGTTGGTGTGAGGGCAGCAGCAGCAAGTGAATGTGACGATAGTCTATTAATTTTTCAGCAGCGTTGATGGCACAGGTGGCTGCTGTGCCTCAGGTGAGACATACAAGACAGGTGTGACAGGTGTGATGGCTGACCATGCAGGAGGAGGGGACAGGTGGAAGTTTGTGGCGGCAGGTGGTTAGGGGAAATGCCAAGTGTTGACTAGCTAACTACTTTGGTTTCAATGCAAGATCAATTTGTTTTCTTTCTCTGCTAACCTATCCACACCAGATATTAAAGATGATGACTTCTACACATTAAGGTTGTATGAATGTATTAACCCTTTGGATTTAATCTTACTTACTATAACAAATCTCCTAAAATCAAGATTTGAATAGGAACTCCTGCCTTATATGGTTTAACAGACTAGAACCCTGTACCCCTCTACCTCTCTTCATTTCAACTTTAACAGCTGTTCATGCATTAAAGATATCACAGAGTTTTCTCACTTTGAATGATTTCGGGCAAAGATTATAACCAATACTGAGACGTTTTTCGAAAAGGAAGAGTTTCTGTCCTCCAAGCATTAGAAGCCTGACATGTATAAAGTAAAGGAGTCAGAATGAGCTATCTATGATAATTCCTAGCCAAACTCATTAGGTTTAAAAGGTTATGGGCACTAGGGTCTCAGGTTGGTCCTGTGCTGCATAACTGATGCTAATTAGATTAGCTGAGCTAGCCCAGTCTTGATTGTACCATAGCAGTGAGAGTTTAGTCCACCAAGGGGCTTACTTATTCTATAAGCAAAATGTAGCTCCCCATACTGACATATTGGGGCTGACAAAAAACTTTGGAATGGCTTCCCCTTGCTTGCTAGTGCACTGCAGAGAACAAAGTGAGTAATTTTGGTGATGTTGACTCTGAAGACATACAAACACACACACACACATGAGTAGCTACGTGATACACTCAGATATATTACAATAACTCAACCAAAGGGTCAGCAACTGTATACTTAAGATCTTTCCCTGCCTAAGTGCTTGAAGGCCCGGCGCCCCTATATAAAGGGCTGAGTACCTGTCTCGACTGCACTGTTACTGGACGTGCAGTAAGATCTGCAGATTTAAATGTGCTCATAGTCCTTGCCCAGTGGGCACAAAGATCAGTTCAATGTGGAATCAATATAGAAATATTAACATTCCTCAACCAATTATCGATGTTGATTTTGAGGTTACCTAGGCTCAGGGTCACTCACTCACTGTATTCTGTTCCTTGTATTTCTGGATGTTCAAACAGCAATGATCCTGCTTCTGGTTGACATTAACTGAAAAGTGTCATTAGCATATTTCCCTGACAGGGCATTTATACTGATCACAGTTTGAGTTTGTGATGGCTCGCAGGCAGTTGCATTTTAGAAAATGGTGCACCCTCATGAGAGATGTATGTGTAATACTGCCAGGTTAAAAACAAGGCAAGGCTCGTCATTACCGAGCTAACAAAACAAGTTTCCCAAACGTATGCACACATTTTTTAATCGTTTGGATGTCTCCTATTGGTTTGTACAATGTTTTCCCCAAAGACATTTGGTAGTGTTTGGCAGACTTTTTTTCTGTCTCTGCAAGTTTGTGTCCTTTTCTCTGTACATTCCCTGTATTTTCATTTTCTCTCTCATTATGGAATGAATAAAGTTATGTTTATTAATAGGTTCAAATTCAAGTGCATAGCGAGCCCTTACTACAATTATAGGTCTGTCTCTTTAATGTCTTCAATTTAATCATTGCCTTAAGCACCTGTTAGAATTCCTCCTACTAGTCTACTGAAACTATCATGATCATGTAAATACTCATGTTCTCGTTTAAGCTTTGTGTAACATAAATGAACGTATTTATTGTCATATTCATTGTGCAGATAGAAAGAGCCAACTTGGTAATGACTTTGGCTCACAAAAACAACACAGTCTCTTACTACACTTAGGACTCTTTTTTTTCCTAGCTAGGTCCTGCAGCATATAGAGTGATATAGACCCATTTGCATGAATTGATATAGGGTGATAAAAGCAATAGGCTTTTTATGTCTATCCTTTTCAGTTTATTATGGCCGAGGTACCATAGAGCTTACTACCGCTTCTTAATCTTTATCCACCCACCTTCCTGCATAGAGAACATTGAGGATACAGGGCAGATGTCTGCTCCCAGCTGCTTACTGTCTATAGACCCATACAACTGGTCTTTGACCAATAGCTTGGTTTGTTCTAAAAGCCTGTCAACAACTATACAGAAGCATGTGGGGGCATATATGGTCAATTCCCACGAAAATGGATCACAAGCCTGAAATAGCCCGCTATGCTATAACATTGTATAGCCTTCACAAACACTGTTAGTAATTTTTTCTCCATATAGGTATTGAAAAAAGCTTTCCATGGGTACCTACTTTTACCCATGTACTTCTAATATTAACGTTTTTAGAGGTATTTGAGTGTCTTTTCATGTAAATTTTGAGAAGAAAAAATAAAATAATGATATTCCAAAAAATATCTTTGCATTGAATGATAATAATAGGTACGATTTATTTACATAGGTGGGTTGAATATGCTATGAAAGATACACTAGAGCATCTGAAATATGGTGTGTCTAATTCTTCTCTTAAAAATTATAAAAAATGCAGTGGGTTAGTTTTTGCATCACCGTGCGTAGGTACACTATCACATAGTCCTCATACAATGAAAGAAATGTCCCTGTCAATATAATATGGTTTTAATAGGTAGTGTTCAACATAGAGTTTAATATAAAAATTAAATACAGCACTTAACCAAAGCTGGTATCTTTTTAGATGATAATAACCCATGTGGGGTAGGAGGATAATATTACTACAAGCCCTAATGACCAATCATTCTGGCAAACACCATGACAATTCACTGCATGAGTAAAATAATCATTTTTTAAAGGAAAACATTAAGGATATCCATTTTGAGTTATTGTCACTCATAATCACTTGGCATTTACATAGCATTACTGCACTTAAAGCTGTTAAAGTGTTCCTTTAAAGATTTACTTCAATGCAAACATGCATGCAGTGATTCTTAGCTACTTGCGTACTGGGACAGCTTGGATAAGGAATTTCCCAAAAAATGGCGATCAGGTCAATGCAATAATCTGTAAACTATATGTATAGTACTAGAGCCTGTCTTTTACTATGTGCCTTTTTTTCTTCTGTTACATGGGACCATACACTGTCTAAAGTAATCAAGTGTTTTGTGTTAAGGGACATATTTCGCCTAACATCCTTGTATATCAGCTAAGGCCCTTTATCATATATGTGTTCCTTCCTCCCTAAGCTATTTCTTTTGATAAGGTAATCTGGGGTTTGGAAAAAAGGAGAGTATGCACGGGGTGCCAATTACTGTACACAACTTACTGCCCCCTGGGGAGAATGTGGAAAGGGCCTGAATGGGAGGCCTGATTAGAAATAGGCAGTCTGGCCTAGGTGGTGTTGTAAGGTGGCTGTGATGACATTTTCTACAGCAGTGAGAAATAATAGATCCACCCTCTGACATTATGTAGCAAGCCTAAAAGATTGGCAAATAAGAAATGACTGAGATGAAATCTTTCACAGCAGGATGACATCATAAGCCATCTTCAGACATTATGTAGCAGGCCAGATGGATTGGACAAAAAAAGGTTTTTCATATCACCAAAGGATGATGTTTTCATCAATTTGTTAGTCTTTTCAAGGCCAGTTGATATATTATTTGCAGTGAAGCCCCTGCGGGAAATTCTGCATAGTTTGAAACTTTTAGTTACACAAATGCCTGATATGATATCTTATAGAAGCTTCCCGTTGCAAAGCGAAATAAATAAGTTGATTCATAAAGAGCTGAGTGAATTAATTTCAAACATGAAACAACTGTTCTCAGCCCGCGGGCTGAAGATAGATAAGGCAGATTGCCTGAACATGTATAATCAAACCATAAAGTGATGCATTTATATTTGTAAAAAACACTGATGAGATAACATCAATGACTTCTAAAGAGAATATATAACAAAGGAAATTGTCTTAGAGTTGAAAAAGAATTAAAATCTGCTCACAATTTTCCTTGTACAAAAGGTTATGTAATTGATGCTTGTGTGGTGGTTCGTAGTTATTCTAGTTTAAGGAACAACGAGAACGGCAGTTTTCCAGGTGCGAGAATATCAGTCTTTATTACAAAAACAACTTTGGTTCCTCCACAAGGGAACGATGGGTGTGAAATCAATACACACAGGTAATCAGGTTTCTCTATGAATATAGGAAACGGTCAGTATAGTCTTAGTATACAACTCTGTCCGCACGGTTGGACATAGTGAAGTCTATCGTCAGTGGGGCCTGCACTGACTTCCTTCCAGGTAAACACACAGGTCTTATATCATCACCGGCTCTTAGGTCACGTGGCCAGGTGGATGGGTCGACAGCCCACCTGAGAGCGGCACAAGGTAACCTGGAGAGGACCTGCGCCCTCTCCCGGGAACTGTGTGCACTAGCTTCAGGTAGAGGAGCCGAGTAAACAGACGTCTCATACACGGAAATACCGTGTATAAGATTAAGATGTAATATCATGCCCCTACACTTGTGTGAGTGGTGCCTTCTGGGATTGGGTGGTATGGCACACAGAATGGTGAATACACTATATCTGTCATCTCAAATCTTTTCCTGACTCTTGGATATATAGTCAAAGATTAGAACAAGTGTGCACTATATTGGATAATACACGAGGGACAAGTGAGCATTGGGGAAAAGTCAGTGTATATTATCTCTCTCACATACTGACAGCAAATTATCATGACAGTTTTCTAAATTAAGGCAAATGGTTTTCTTTAAGGGAGTGTCAGTGGAAATGTTAGGAAAGTTATATCTGAGATAATTCATCTCTGACAAGGATAATTCAATATAATGTTTTAGTCTGTACTAGTGTCATCAGGGAAGTGCCAAAATGATGTGAGCTAATAGGACTCATTTGCATAATCTGTATATATATGTTCTAGCAAAATAAGCATACTTTGGACGTACAACAAACACTTGTTGTTTGCTCTTGTAAGGGAATCAGCCATGTCAATTATTCAGAAGGCTTTAAACAACCTTTTCTTTCCAATTACCACATTTTAATGCTTTCATGTACATAAAACTACATTGTGGATTGTTACTAGAATCGTTATAAGTTCTGACTCCTGCTCACTTTCTCAAGTATGCATTTATCCTACTTTCAGTCTTTACTGTCTTTGCTGCAGACTGTCACTCTAAAAGAGCAGAAGAACCACACGCAACCATATCCATAATGACATTGCTGAATACTCCCCTAAATGAATTGCAGCACTCAATTCTGCTTCCCAGTCTGATTGTATAGCCATATGAACAATGACAAAACACAGCAGACCCTCCTCATGCAATTCCAGACTTCCTGCAATGACAGGAATGGCCGCCATGTTTGTTGGGGCAAATACTTGATGACGCTGCTCTTTGTCAGGATTAGTTCAGCAGACACAGAGACATGATCTGAATAGGATGCCTGCCATTGTCAGGCTGTTCCGGATATTAGACATCCAGGGACTACAAGGTGACTGCATTAGTTCTCTCCGCTGTTCCTCCTTCATTATGGGTCACAGTATTGGAAAATTGCACCTGTTTTCAGTGAGTAGGACAATGTTTTCTTTTAAAAAATAAAAACAAGTGCACACAGTTGGGGGTATCATGCCTCCATTGGGCATTCCGATATTAAGAATATGTATGAGTGCAGTAATCCAGTGTAGATGTAGTCAGAAAGGTCGAGAGTCAAGGAGGGAGGAAGGCAGGGCAGCAGGGTAGGTAGGAAGGCAGGGAAATACAAAGTTCTAACCTTGAAGGGTGGGAAAACAAATAAACAAAAGATTCAGGAGTGACAAAAATTATATTGCAGAGAACAACATGGATGTGGATAAGAAGGTAAAATGCTTTTTACCACAAAGACTCTCACAGTCCTCCTTTGGCCTGCTATATAGTCTAGTGCAACTGCAACCAGTCCTCTCTAGTGAGAAATGAGGGATATGTGTAAATGTCTGGTAAGGCCAAATAAAAAAAAAGTTTTGTTTCAGGTAACATGGGAAGAAACTTTAGGGTCGGTAGGTCGGATTTTTTATTTTTTTTACTTTTTTATTTTTTTTACTTCCCCTCTAAAATTGACCCAAAAACGTGTAAAAACGGGGAGATTTTTTTCCAAAATTGTGTAAACTTAAAATTGGCCGAAAAAAGGATAAAAATATAAAAATTCCTTCAAAATTGCATAAAAAAACGTAGGGTCGACCCTGTATAGATAGGGTCGGTCGGGTGACCTGAAACAAACCTTTTTTTTTTTGGCCTAATATTTACATATTCAAAGCAAACCTTGTCTGGCAAGCTGGCCCATTTGCTCTGACCAGCAATCCACTGCTGCCCAAAATTTGGATGTATGTTTAATAAATTGGTGCATATTGACATGTGTTGGAAAGGAGCCCCAGTGATACTGGCTACATGGCAAGGTGTTTATATGATTATATGGAATCCTGGTGTAAGGTAAGAATTAGACACCCTTCACTGCTGAATCATATACCGGTTTCTGAAGATGATTAACCAGCACCCTCCCCCCAAGGAAAAAAGAAAGCATACTTGCTGCCAAACACTTAATTGATTTCAGTCATACCACTGCTACAAATGATGCCACCTGTAATACACGTCTACCTATGCCCTCGACCAAGTTATTATGGATGAATGACAACACAGTCAAGTCCACAGGACAGGTTCTCCATGCCTGACACACAATGTTGTCCATCTATTTAACACAGCCCTTCAGTCACCCCTTGTCTCTGTCTGTGGTGTTAAGGGTCCCTCACTCTCTTCCCAAGGCATCAATCAGTCACCTTGGGGCCTTATGATGAGGTCATCCGTTTTAGATGTTTTACTCTGGTGAATAAGGGTATGCAGCCTATAACTAGGCTGTGAATAATGACTGGTGACACATCTGCATGATGCTTTTCTAGTTAGACAATATGACAAGACACAGGCAAGGCAAGACTCACCTTGAAAAATAAAGGAGAGCCTAGCAATACTGGACTCTCTTCCAATATTCTGGTCTCTAAGGAGGCTTTTAAAATATATATGAAGGTCTTTAACCTTCACCATCTGTTTAATTGTTCCCAAAAATGTATGCAATTTGTTTCATATTGAACTTACCGGTATTTAATTATCTGCAGTAAGGAAGCATTCTCCCACAAAAAGAGTGTGTCACAGTGTTAGGAAACAGGCAGTGGAAGTGGTTGCTTCAGCAAGTGAAGGTGACGAGAGCACATTAATTTTTCAGGAGCATGAATGGCACAGGTGGCTGCCATGCCTCAGGTGAGACATACGAGACAAGTGTGACAGGTGTGATGGCTGACCAGATTGGAGAAGAGGACAAGTGGAAGGTGCAGCAGGTGGTTGTGGGAACGCTCAAGTGCTGACTGGCTCACTGCTTGGGTTTCAATTTAAAATAATGTTTTATCTCCCTGTGCTAACGTATTCACACCAGTTATTACCGATGATGACCTCTACAAATCAAGATCTTACTATAAAATATCTCCTTGATATAGTTTATTAAACCAGTGCTCTGTTCCACTTTAAACCTTTCTGTCCTAGTGCTCTTATCAATACATTATGACCATGGTAGCTATGATAACTGATATATGTCTATCAGAAGTTACATTTTTCATAAGTATTATCAATGTTATGTATGGTTATGGTTTGACTAGTGCCACGGTTGTAGGGGTGAGATGTCAAAGAATGATCTAAAATGCATATTAAATTTTCTTCATTTCAACTTCATCAGCTGTTCATACATTGAAGATATCACAGAGTTACTTCACTTTGAGTGATTTCAGGCTAGTATTATAACCAATACTGAGACGTTTTGTGAAAAGGAAGAGATTGAATAAGCCTATTCTGTCCTCCTAGCGTTAAAGGCATGCCATGTATAAAGCAAAGGAGAATTCCTAGCTACATTCATTGGGTTTAAAAGGCTATGGGCACTAGAGTCTCAGGTTGGCCCTGTGCTGCATAACTGTTAATAATTAGATTAGCTGAGTTAGCCTAGTCTTAATTGAAGTCTAGTAGTGAGAGTTTAGTCCACCAGGGGCCTTACTAATTGTATTAGCAGAATGAGGCCTACTTGTAGCTCCACCATACTGACATATTGGGGCTGACAAAAAATACTTTAGAATGGCTTCTTCTTGCCTGCTAGTGCACTGCAGAGAATAAAGTGAGTAGTTTCGGCAACATTGACTCTGAATACATACAAAAACACAAACACATGGGTACCTACGTGATACACTCAGATATATTACAACAACACAACCAAAGGGTCAGCAAGTTGGCCTTTCTCTCTCACATTCCTTGTATTTTTATTTTGTCTCTCATGGTAAAATTAGTATCTCGTTTGGATGCACCATTATTTCTTTACAAGGTGATCTACATTTGCTTAATTATAATTTGACTGTCAACAGGATTCCCATGGTACATAGCAATTCAAAATAATCATAATTATGTCCGCTTAAGGATTTTATCTTAATTCTTTAGCCATCCCTTACTACAATTATTTGTCCGCCTATTAAATGTCTCCAATTCAATTATTGCCTGAAGCACCCAGGAGAATTGCATCTACTATGCTGCTGAAACTACTATCATCATGTAATTACTCTCAATATCACTTGAGCTTTGTGTAACAGAAAAGAATATACTTAACTTTATATTTATTGTGAAGATAGAAGGAGCCTACTTGATAATGACTTTGGCTCACAAAAAGCAACACAGTCTCTAACTACACTTTTTGGGATAGCTAGGTCCTGCAGCATATAGAGTGAACAAGCACCATTTGCATGAATTGATAAAGGGTGATAAAAGCAATAGGCTTTTTATGTCTATCCTATTCAGTCCCCTATAGCCGAGGTAGCATAGAACTTAATACCACTACCTAGTCTTCATCCACCCACCTTCCTGCATAGAGAACATTCAGGAGGCAGGGCAGATGTCTGCACCCAGCTGCTTACTTCTATAGGCCCATACAACTGGTACTTGACTACAGTATATCCCAATGGTCTGTCAACATCTATACAGCAACATGTGTGGACATATACAGTATACTTATATATACAGCCACATACACTGTGTACTATTCCTACCAATCATAGTTATATGCTATGAGAAGTGTTGCGAGACCCCTTTGACTTCTGGATATAAAAGGTGTTGTGCATTTCATTATCTCAGCCTATTGAGTATATCTGAACCTCCCCTCCCAACTTAGTTTATGCATCTTTATCCACCCACCTTCATGCATGGAAACATTCAGGAGGTAGGGCAGACGTGTCTGCTTGCAGCTGCTTAATGTCTATATAGACCCATACAACTGGTCTTTGACCATAGTTTGCAATCTCCCCATAGTCTGTCAATATCTATACATGTATAGGCATATACAGTATTCCTATATACAATCATGCACATTATGTATTATTCCTACCAGTAAATGATATATTGAATTGAATTGAAACTTTTATTGGTAAATAGCGTCTTTCGATGCTTTCTTCCCAAGCAAATCCAGTTACATGTGTGATTATATGCCAAAATCACATAGAAAATGACTTATATGATCATAAATTAAATGTGATTACCTATACGAGTGATATTTAGCATTTAAATGGTTATGATTCTATTCCAGTCAATGTACTGTTGCTAGTTCTAACTATATATTATTAGTCGACTTCTGTCTTCTTTCTTCTTGGCTCTTCAATCCAGAGATTAATCAAATCATTATCACTTATACCACATTACATTATTGGTGCAGTTCAGTAAGAAGTGCTTGGCGACCCCTTTGACTTCATGATTTATCATCTCAACATATTGATTATCTCTAAACCTCTGTCCTACCTCAGTTTCTCCAAGGCATCTCAAATTTACTTAAATGCAAACATGCATTCAGTGATGCCTAGCAACCTGCATACTGGGACAGCTTGGATAAGGAATTTCCCGGAAAATGAGGATCATGTCACTGCAACAATCTGTAAACTATATGTAAAGTACTAGAGCCGGTCTTTTACTATGTCCCTTTTTTATTCTGTTACATGGGAGCATACACTGTCTAGAGTAATTGAGTGTTTTGTGTTAAGGGACATATTTCGACCTATTATCCTTGTATACCAGCTAAGGATATTTGCTCCTTCCTCCCTCAGCTATTTTTTTGGATAAGGTAATCTGTGGGTTGGAAAAAGGGAGAGTTTGCAGGAGGTGCCAATTACTGGGGAGAACGTGGAAAGGGCCTAAATGGTGTGCTTGATTAGAAATAGGCAGTGTGGCCTAGGTGGTGTTGTAGGGTGGCTGTGATGAAATTGTCTACAGCAGCAAGAAATAATAGACCCATCCTCTGACATTAAGTAGCAAGCCTAAACGACTGGCAAATGAAAAAATGACTGAGATGAAATGTTTCACAGCAGGATAACATTATAAAGCCACCTTAAGGCATTATGTAGCAGGCCAGATGGATTGGCAAACTCCTGCATAGTTTGAAACTCTTATTTACACAAATGCCTGTTATGATATTTTATAGAATCTTCCAATTCCAAAACGAAATAAATGAGTTGCAACATAAAAAGCTGAGTGAATAAGTTGCAAACATGAAACAACTGTTCATCACCCGCAGACTCTTTTCTTGGATATATAGTCAAAGGTTATAATAATTGTGCACCTTATTGGCAACTCTATCAGAGGCTGGTGAGAATGGGGGAAACGTCAGTGTATATTATCTCTCTAACATACTGACAGCAAATTATTATGACAGTTTTGCAATACTAAATTAAGGCAAAAGGTTTTCTTTAGGGGAATGTTAGTGCAATCTCAGGTAAGTCATCTCTGAAATGATTCATCTTTGACAGGGATAATTCAATGTAATGATTTAGCGTGTACTAGTGTCATCAGGGAAGTGCCAAAATGTTGTGAGCTAATAGAATTCATTTGCATAATCTGTATGTATGTTCTAGCAAAATGGGCATACTTTGGACGTATAATAAACACTTGTTGTTTGCTCTTGTAAGGGAATCCGCCGTGTCAATTATTCAGAAGGCTTTAAACAACCTTTTTTTCCAATAACTACATCTTAATGCTTTCATGTACATAAAACTACACTGTGGAATAGGTGGGATAAGCTGAGTTTGTTTTATTCTTTTGTAACTAGAATCATTATGAGTTGGGACTCCTCCTCATGTTCTCAAGTAGGCATTCATCCAAATGCCAGCTTTTACTGCCTTCTGCAGACCGTCACTCTAAAAAGGAATAGAACCACACCTAACCATATCCATAATGACATTGCTGAATACTCCCCTAAATGAATTGCAGCACTCAATTCTGTTTCCCAGTCAGACTGTATAGGCATATAAACAATGACAAAACGCAGCAGATCCTCCTTATGCAATTCCAGACTTCCTGCAATGACAGGAATGGCCGCCATGTTTGTTGGGACAATATCTTGATGACGCTGCTCTTTGTCAGGATTAGTTCAGCAGACACAGAGACATGATCTGAATAGGATGCCTGCCATTGTCTGGTTGTTCCGGATATTAGACTTAAAGAGCCACATCCAGGGACTACAAAGTGATTGTACCAGTTCTCTGCTGTTTCATCCTTTGTTATGAGGCACAGTATTGCAAAATTGCACCTGTTTTCAGTGAGTAGGACAATGTTTTCTTTTAAAAATTAAAAAGGGGGCACACAGTTAAGGGGTATCATGCCATGGGGGATTCTGTGGGGGATTCAGAGCCCTACGTTATTAAGAATATGTATGAGTGCAGATATCCACTGTAGATGTAGTCAGAAAGGTCGAGAGTCAAGAAGGCAGGAAGGCAGGGAATCAGGGTAAGTAGTATAGTATGTATCGGAACGGGACTATAGTTAAGTACTGTTTATTACTCAATCGACATGCAGCCAATCAGAGGCCTCCATTTGGTCACGTGACCGGAAGTGACCTACTTAGGGGATTAGTGGTGACGTCACGTGACCTAGTTAGCCAATCAGAGGCCTCCATTTGGTCACGTGACCGGAAGTGACCTACTTAGGGGATTAGCGGTGCATTCTGGGTAACCCTGAAGCCAATCAGAGGCCTCCATTGGGTGACCGGAAGTGACCTACTTAGGGGATGGTGCATTCTGGGTAACCTACTGACCTACTTAGGGGACCGGAAGTGACGTCACATGACCTAATGGCCAACCGGAAGTGACCTCATTGAGGATCACGTGACCGGAAGTGACCTGATTGATCACGTGACCGGAAGAAGAAGAAGAAGAAGAAGAAGAAGAAGAAGAAGAAGAAGTGACGTCACGCGACTTAATGAAGAGATGAGCGTCTTTAAGGGGTCACGGGCTTTAAAATGTGATATCTTTTTTTTTTGGAGGAGGAGGCGAGTCTCTTATTTTTTTTCGGTAAACTAATAAAAAACACTACGATATAAGTTTTTTTTTCATTTTTTTTCATTTTTTATTGTTTTACGAGCGACTGGAAGTGACTTATTGAACTAGGTAGAAGCGTTCTTTAGAGTGTATAAGGGGGGGAGGGGAGGGGAGGGGGGGAGGGGGGCTTCTTTAAGATGCATGGGGAGGGGGGCGCTTTTAGGATGCATGGGGCGGGTGGTGGGGGGGAGGGGGGGAGGGGGGAGGGGGGCACTCTAGGGGGGTGGGGGAGCACTCTAAGGGGCGTTTGTCTCTTTTAAGAAAAAAAGAAAAGAAAAAGATTTCAATCGAGAGACACGCTTCTTCCTCTCGAGAGGAAGAAGCGTGTCTCTTCGTTTTTTTTTTGTTTATCACGTGCTGCGATGAGGCGATCAGCTGCGACTGGAGGAAGTGACACTTTAAGAGATCGCGCGTCTTAATTGTTATGATATTTTTTTTTTTACTTACTAATAAAGAAGACGTATGAAAATAAAACACAACAATTCACATGTCCGTCGTTCTCGTTGTTTCTTGCTTGATAAAGTCAAGTAATATCGCGATGCCGAGGCCAAACTTTCCCATGTCCTCAGTCAACACTCGAAGGAGTTCAAAAGGCGTACCGCCGGCGCCGTCAGCTTCATCTTGCCACATTTTCAACACTCGGAAGGCCCACTCAGCGGGACTTCCTCCGTATTCGCATTCTTCAGCGATCTTATCTAACCTCTCAGGCGACAATTTTAAATGGTCCCCCACCTCTTTCCACCTGCTACCCAGACGTCTGCCGAGGGTGCCCAAGTGCTTATGCATCGCGCGCGAGTCGGGGTTTTCGAAATCCAACCCCTGTCTGTGGAGAAGGGCCATCCACTGAGCCAACAGTTCCATGCGTCTTATGCGGGTGAAGACGCGACCGAGCTCGCCCCATCTATGACGATGCGGGGTTTCACCCCACCACACTCGGAACATCGCCGTACACAGCTCCTCCGGTGTCTTGACACTGCGCTCTACTAGAGCATCCATACGGGCGGCGCTGACTTTTAAGCTACTGCCCAACTCTCTCCAACAGCCGCTCAACTCTTTACCTAGTTGACGAAGCAAGGCGTCGCTATAGGCTAACCGCCGCTGTCCTACCTGTCGGGTCTCCCCATCATCGGTCTGCTGCCTCGCGCCGCGTCTCACGTCGTCAAGCCGCATTAACTTTTTTTCAGGCGCACCGGGCGGTGAAGGCGAGCTTGAAAGTGGAATAGCTTGAGCCATCTCGTCTCGTCTTGGCGGCGGCGGCAGCGGTGGCGGCGGCGGCGGCGGCGGCGGTGGCGGCGGTGGTGGTGGTGGCGGTGGTGGTGGTAGTAGCCGTTACTGGGGTCAGAGGTGATATGTTTTTTTTCCAACAGAAATGAGAGCTTTTTATACAGAGGGAGTTTAATCCCATTTCCAACAGCGCTCCAGCTGTCTAGCACCCTGTCCGCATGACGCTTTTTTCAGCCGCTCCGCTCCTTAAGAGCTTAGATGACGAGGGGGTGTGGCATCGCTATCCGTGGAGACCAGCTGAAAACGGTGTTTTTTCCTCACTCATAGCCTTAATACCTCCTACCCCCTACCCGAGGACGTCTCCCTCCCTCTGACATTCATTGTAACAAACGTCAGAGGTCAGGTGAAAATCGGATTTTTTTTCATGCACAGCCTTAGGCAGCTGTCACCCCTCCCTATTGAACTAGCCGGCCGCCCGCCCGCCTGGCCGGCCCGGTCTACTCACCACGGCAGGAGGTGGCGATTTTTGTCTTACACTTAAGTCGCTCACCACATGCACACGCCTCTACTCACAGACAGACACGTTCGTCTTAGGGGGGTCCTGCTTCACGCCACACGCCTCCTGTAGTTTTTTTTTTGTATACACACTGTAAGCTCATCACCGTTACCGTTAATCCTTTATACAGCTAACGCGCGCTGAATGGCTGAACAGGGTGGTAAGCGGCTTAGCTCACCACAGTGGATCCCTCAAAAAGGGATCCAGCTGAAAACGTCATACCTTATGTCTTTGTGAATGGCCGCCGCCGGTCAGTCGACGGCAGGCAGCAACCGCTTAACCCTTTATACAGCTAATGCGCGTTGAATTGCTGAACAGGGTGGTAAGCGGCTTAGCTCATCATCACAGTCGATCTCTCAAAAGAGGGGGGGGGAAAGGGATCCAGCTGAAAACGTCATGCCTTATGTCTTTTTGTTTCTCTTTGTGAATGGCCGCCGGCCAGCCGGCGGCAGCTGAACAGGGTCGGTAAGTAGCTTAGCTCTAGAAGCGAGAAGGCGTATATAAGGGGCTTGGAAACCTCCATTCACTCACTCATTCTTTTTTGCTGCTCTCTACAGTCACCACCATGAGCAAAAGACAACAGCTAGCGGCGTTCAAGAACAAGAAGACTACGCGGAACAGCGTTCGTTTAGCGTCAGTGCCTGCTCTTGCTACTGAACATGAGACTACCGCCGCAGCCGGTTGGTCTTATCACCCTCCTGCTGTAGCGAGCGCTCGCGGCAGTAGTAGTAGTAGTAGTAGTAGCAGTAGCACTAGTAGTAGCAGTAGTAGTAGTAGTGGTAGTAGTACTAGTAGTACTACTGGTAGCAGTCGTCGTGCTAGCGACGTTGTTACACTCGCGACGGTACACGTTGCTGCTAAGCGCGCTGCCGCTGCTACCGCCGTCCCGCCTGCCGCTGCTGCTGCTGCTGCTGCTGCTGCTGCGCCTGCTACTGCTGCGCTTGCTACGGCTGCGCCTGCTGAGGCTGCTGCTGCGCCTGCTACTGTTGCGTCTGCTGCGGCTGCGCCTGCTGCGGCTGCTTCTGCTGCACTTGCTGCTACTGCTACTACTACTGACGACAACGCTCCTGGCACAGCGCAGTACTGGCAACCGGGTTTTTACCTCCCCACTACTGTTGATGACTTTGATGACCTGCCGCACGTTGCACAGCCCCTCTCCTCCACCACTACATCGACGGACGCCCTCGACGCCGCTCGCGCTGAGAGTTACAGCTATTCGGACACTCAGCCCCTGAACCGAGAAGAAGAGGAGGAGGAGGAGCAGCAACAGGGTGAGACAGAGAACGACGCTGACGACGAGGCGTACGAAGAACCCGAAGGGCAAGGGGTGAGCGGTACGTTTTTCGGCTTCCCTCTTCGACCTTTCGACCTCACTTCCTCCACTGCTAGCGCCCCCCCGTCCGGTCCGTGGCGACTGCCCTCACCGCCACCTTACGAGGGCGGCGGCGGCGCTTCATCTTCTACCGCTACACACAGCACGGACGGCGTGTGGCTGCGCTGTTCCAACAACGAGACCTCCGATACCACCAGCGCTGACGCTGCTCCTGCTATCGGTTCTGCTGCTGATTCAGCTCACGCTGATGGTGTTACTCATCCTGCGGGTGTGAAACGTTCTAAGGTGAGTTCCAAAACAACAAGGCCCACTAAGAAGAGAAAAATACAAGAAAAAGAAGGAGATGGACGAGAAGAAGCAGAGAAAACACTCGGGTTAGAGTTCTGCTTAGACGGAGCTTTGACGCTGGAGATCTGGGAGGACGTGGCTAGACTGTCTAGGAGGCCGCGCTACACAAAAGACGGCCAGGTGAAAGAGGCGTCTCTGACCAGAAGCAAGCGAGTGCACTTCACGGCCGACGCGCTGCGCGAGCTCATAGCACGCATCGCCGATATCCGCGCAGTGGTGCGCATACGCGACACAGCGGCCGCGCAAGGAAAACCTAATCACACCCCCTGGTTCGCAGTGCTGGATGAGGCGGGCGAAGTGTACGCAGCTGTGAGCTACTACAGCGGTAAGAACCTCGTCCACGTGCGCAAGTACGAAGGTCCTGACAAAAAACCCACACAGCAGGGGGTGACGCTGTCCGCCAGAGCGCTCAAAGAGTTGGATGACAAAACAGAGATCATTCTGAAATATCTCGGCATAGATTCGGAATGAGAGACGCTCAACGCTCACGCGCGCACACACACACACACAGCGTTTGACGTACGCTGTATGAGACAGACAGACAGACAGACAGACAGACGGATACACAGACAGCAGACAGAAAGATAGTTACATAGACGACAGATTGATAGATGGCTAGATAGATAGATAGATAGTTAGACGGCTAAGTAGTTGGTAACCGAGTGAAAAAAAACATGACACAGTACGTATGCGAAAAGTGTTTCAAAATGTTTAAAAGAGCGTACAACCACGAGAGACACGTAGAAAATTGTAGAGTAGTAGCTAAGTTTTGCCCTCTATGCGGCGAAGGGGATTGCCGAAAGAGCGCTTGTCGACGCGAATCTCTGGACGGGGTGACCGTCCCTCCGCGCATATGTGCTGTACCGAACGGGGAGGAAACGTTCACGGCGAATTGGCCTGCGATACAAACGGGCGTCAGGATGCACGGGACTCGCGTGAGTGTAACAAACTTCAGGCTACCAACCGGCGAGTTGAGTGACGCTGTAGATACTATGCGTCGCATTCACTTGACACAAAGATTCAGATACAAAGTGGGTTTCTCGGTAGGCTTACTGTTACAACACAGAGAAGACAAGAGCAAACTGCGCTACTTCCACGCCTCCCAGAACAACGCAACTCTCATACAACCGCTCCCTACTGTAACTAATTCAGAAACTTTGGAAGAGCTCCTCTCAAAGATGCAAAACACCGTCGCTTGCGAGGAGGTACGGAAACTTTGCGACGCTGACACCAAGTGGCACATTCTTTTTCCTACCAATTTGAACATCTGCGTTTACATGGGACCGGGGGAATTCCCCATAGGCGGTAGGATCACTCAGGCCGGTCGAGTTGGAAAGAGAAGCGGCGTGTTAGATTTTCCCAACAAGGACAACCTCTGCATCTTCCGCTGCATTTCCTTTCACTTATACAACACCAGCAAGCGCGCTTCAGATTTGTTACGTCAGTTCTGTCCCGCTGCCACACCTGAATCCTTTCCGGGTCTGAACATCCGCGACTTACCCGCGTTAGAGAACTTATTTGACGTACAAATAGCGGTTTACACCGCGTCGCGTCAAGTGCCGGGGCGGAAGTTGAGAAGACGCGTTACTCTGATCAGACCGCCTTCCAGAACTGTGGCCGCCCGAGGTAAAGTCAACCTACACCTGACGGCGAAAGGCGGTTTGCACGTCTCTCTCGTCACGGACTTCAACGCGTACGCGGGCATATACGAATGTTGCAAGTGTAAGGCGGCGTTCACCACCGAGTTCTTGCTGAAGAGACACAGGAACCAGCTTTCCTCTTGCCGACAAGTCAAGTTGCGCTACGTAGGTGGCATCTACCAAAATTCGAGAACGATTTTCGAAGCGCTAGCAGACTTCTCCATTTTTCCCCCCGACGGACATTCCGGAATCTACCCTTACAAGATCGCCTTCGATTTCGAGGCTTTCTTCAGACCGTGCAAAGAACCGTCGACGGAGCACGTGTCCCTGCTGTGGGATCACGTCCCTTTGTCGGCTAGCGTCGCATCCGACTTTCCGGGGTGGGAGGGGCCCGTCTGCTTCGTCAGAGCGTCCGACGCAGATTCCGACCCCTTGTTGGACCGAGTTTTAAATCACATAAACGAGAACGCCAAAGCGATCGGGGAAGCTGTGCTAGAACTTTACCGACCGACGTTAGCGAAGTTAGATGCGGCGATAGGTGAAGCTCTCCTGCTGGAGGAGGCGACGTTCACCACCCCTTCTCCAGGCGGCTTCGCTGCGGCTCAGACCAGACACCCGTTAGTTCAACTGAAGAAGCGTCTTCTGAGATACATCCGTCAAGCTCCAGTGGTGGGCTTCAACTCGGGGCGTTACGACTTGAACCTGATCAAAATACGCCTTCACTCGTTCTTCGCCTCCGGAGACCGAAGAAACCAAGAATTCAGCGTCATAAAGAGAAGCAATCAATACTTGGCGGTTTACACACAGCACACGGTTTTCTTGGACGTAGTCAACTATTTGGCACCCGGTTACAACTACGCGACCTATTTGCGAGCTTTCACCAGGAACGAAGAGAAAGGTCACTTTCCTTACGAATGGATGACGTCTACCAGGAAACTGGCAAACAGAACGCTGCCGCCGAGATCGGCTTTCGACAGCGAGCTGACGGGCGTCAAAATGTCCGAATCCGACTACGCCGCATGTCAGAAAGTTTGGTCCGACGAGAAGATGCAAACTATGGAAGACTACTTGATCCACTACAACAACAAAGACGTGAAACCTTTCATAGAAGCTCTGAAAAATCACGCTAAATTTTTCCAAGATCGCGGCATCGACATGTTGAAAGACGGAGTTTCTCTCGCCGGTTTGACTTTACGCTTCCTCTTCCAAAACCTAGAAGACGCGTTCACAACGTTTCCCCAGTTCGACGCCGTCCTCCACGCTCTGATCAAAGAGAATCTAGTCGGCGGTCCTTCCATCATCTTCCATAGATTTCACGAGAAGGGCACCACGCGGATAAGGGAGCACAAGTACGGCGAAGAAGCGAGACCGTGCCAACACATCCTAGGACTAGACGCTAACTCTCTGTACTTGCGCTGCATGAGCGAAGCGCACTGCACGGGCTATTAC
Source organism: Harmothoe impar (assembly GCA_947462335.1). Lineage (NCBI taxonomy): Eukaryota > Metazoa > Annelida > Polychaeta > Phyllodocida > Polynoidae > Harmothoe > Harmothoe impar. Next base: position 77,715,526 of record OX381709.1, on the reverse strand, counting down.
GCGGTGAGACGGCCCGAGACCGAGTTCAAGCCCGAAATCAGGCAAAGAAACTCTCACAGCGCTTTGGAGTGGTTACGCTTCGTAGAGCACGACCGCGACGTGAAACTGCGCCACGCTCTGAACGGCGGCGAGATGGCGGTAGGCTGTCGGAGAATTCGCGTGGACGGATTTCACGCGGCCTCTAATACGGTTTTCCAGTTTCACGGGTGTTGGTTCCACGCTCACGAGTGCATACCGTCGCACCGATATCAGTGCGCTTCACTGAGAGAGGAGAGACGCGACAGAACGACCAGAGTAAGCGCTTACTTGAAAGCGTTAGGTTACAAGCTGGTCGTCGTGTGGGAGTGCGAATGGCGAGAGATGAAGCGTCGAGATGAGCGGGTCAAGGCCTCCCAACAACGCTGGAAGGTTGACGCTTTGAAAGTGTCTCGAAACGCGATGAGCGAGAGCGACATCCTTTCCGCTGTGAAAGAGGAGAAAATGTTCGGTTTAGTTCAAGTGGACATCACTACGCCGCCTCACCTACGAGAGTACTTCGAAGAAATGACCCCCGTTTTCAAGAACGCGACCGTTTCAAAATCGGACATAGGCCCTCACATGTCAGACTTTGCGCAGGAAGAAAAGCTGTTGAGCACGCCTCAGAGATGTCTGATAGGGAGTTACCACGGAAAAAATATTCTCTTGGGAACGCCGCTTCTCAAGTGGTATTTAGAGCACGGTTTGATAGTCACCAAAGTGCAGCTGGTGGTAGAATACCTACCTAAACGCTCCTTTGCCGGTTTCGCGGACGAAGTGACGGCGGCGCGAAGACGTGGCGACGTGAACGAGAACGAGAAAATTCTGTCAGACTGTTACAAGTTAATGGGAAACGCTACGTACGGTAAAACAATCTGCAACAAAGAAAAACACACGGCGGTGAGATACACTGACAGTCGGAAGTTCGAACTATTGGCCAATTCGTGGCGCTTCAAAAAGGCGTCCGAGTTGACTTCCGATCTGTTTGAAGTCGAACTACAACCGAAAACGGTCAAGAACAACCTCCCTATTCAGATAGGGTTCATGGTATACCAGTACGCGAAGTTGAAAATGTTAGAGTTCACATACGACTTCTTGGATAGATTCGTCGATCGGCGCGATTATGCCCTTTGTCAAATGGACACCGACAGTCTTTACATGGCTCTCAGCGGTGCCACGTTGGATGACCTAGTGAAACCTCGCCTGAGAGAGACGTACTTCAGAGAGAAACGAAAGTGGCTTCCGACAGCGGTGTGCGACGAGCACTTAGAGCTTTTCGTGAAGACAAAAACGGAAAGAGTGCGAGAATGGTGTGCGCCGCCCGGCGGATGTTGTGAGAGACGGTACCTTCACGATCTGAGAACTTCGGGGCTCATGAAAGCGGAGTGGGAAGGTGACGGGATCCTAAGTCTCAACCCTAAGACTTACATTTGCTACGATCGAGTCAGCGACACCGGTGAAAGAAAATCCAAAAAATGGAGTGCAAAAGGCGTACAGAAGAAACAAAACCCCCAGGAACCAGACGCCTTCTTGGATGTTCTTCGCCAACGAAAAACTCTCATTGCTGTAAATAGAAATTTCAAAGTGGTGCGAAACAAAATGGTCACCTACACCATAGAGAAAGACGGCGTGCGCTACTTGTATTATAAGCGTCGCGTGCATTCTGACGGTGTGACAACGAGTCCTTTAGAGATATGAAAAAAATAAAAAAAAAATAAGCGTGTGCATCTTTTCAAAAATAGAGTGTTTATCAAGATTGAAAAAAAAAAATAAAAAAAAATTAAAAGAAAATATTGTTGTGTTTTTATTATCATACGGCTTCTTTTACTAGTAAGTCGCGCAGTCTCTTAAAGCGTCACTCATGTGACGACGTCGCTTCCAGTCACGGGATCCTAAACAAAAAAAAAACTTCTTCTTCTTCCGGTCACGTGATCAATCAGGTCGCTTCCGATTGGCCATTAAGTCGTGTGACGTCACTTCCGGTCACGTGACTCATCAGGTCACTTCCGATCACGTGATCCTAAATTAGGTCATATGACGTCACTTCCGGTCCCCTAAGTAGGTCAGTAGGTTACCCAGAATGCACCATCCCCTAAGTAGGTCACTTCCGGTCACCCAATGGAGGCCTCTGATTGGCTGCAGGGTTACCCAGAATGCACCGCTAATCCCCTAAGTAGGTCACTTCCGGTCACGTGACCAAATGGAGGCCTCTGATTGGCTAACTAGGTCACGTGACGTCACCACTAATCCCCTAAGTAGGTCACTTCCGGTCACGTGACCAAATGGAGGCCTCTGATTGGCTGCATGTCGATTGAGTAATAAACAGTACTTAACTATAGTCCCGTTCCGATACATACTATACTACTAGGGTAGGTAGGAAGGCAGGGAAACACAAAATACTTACTTTGAATGATAACAAAAAGAAATAAACGAATGACGAATAACAGAAAATGACAGAGAACAACATGGATATGGAAAGGAAGGTGAAATGCTTTTCATCCCATAGCCCTCCTTTGACCTGCTATATAGTCTAGTCCTCTCTAGTGAGAAATGAGGGATATGTGTAAATGTCTGGCAATATTTACATATTCAAAGCAAACAGTGTCTGGCAAGCTTGCCCATTTGCTCTGACCAGCAATCCACTGCTGCCCCAAAGAGTGATGTATGTTTAATAAAAGTGCTGCATATTGGCATGTGTTGGAAAGGAGCCCCAGTGATACTGGCTGCATGGAGAGGTGGAAGAGGTCGGAGGTACTTTAGCCCTAGTTCAACCACCCACTCAGCACAGCCATATATCTTCACCTCCACTTCAAACTCCTGATCTCCATACATATCCTAGGTCGACTCTGCCTCAGATGAGAAGAGGAGGCAGATTATCTCACATTCTCATCTTGCATTTCTAGTATCAATACATAGATAACCTCCTGTTTGGCTGTCATGAATTGTTGCAATATCTCTATGAATGCAATTGATTTTCTGAATGTTAACAGCTTTGTTTTTTCCCATGTAAGTACAATATTTTAAGTGACGTAAAAAATAGATAGGACCATAGCATGCAACTAACCAGAACTACCCATTCTTGATATAAAAAGCAAAGTTGGAGGAGAGATTTAAGGTCAAAAGTTGTTGTAGAGAGTGCCTGACATGTAAATTGGAATGAGTCATGGCTGTCAACCTAATCCCTCAATCCGAACACCAGATTTCAACCTGTGGGAGAGTAAGGATCTAAGTATACCTCATGCTCCAAACGTTAATTTGTAATTAGACTCGAAAGTATCGGGAAACATTATAACATAAGTCAACTCTCTGGATACATCTATTAAAGACAGCTAATTGATGCAAAGGGGAGTAGTGAGTGCAAAGCGGAATTCAACTACAAAGTCTCTTTGGTTTTAATGTTTCAGTTCACGCAAATCATATCCAAACTAATCGGATAGATGATTTTGACCCTGTTTTATTATGCTCATGGGTAAGATGAGAGTACACATACAGCATTATAGGGAAATATTTGCCATTGAGAGAATAATGGTTTACCAACGGTTAACAAAAAAACTTATCGACATATTCTAGATTAGTTAAGATGACTGTGAGCATATGTTGTTACAACCACCGTTCAGTATATTCATGGTTGATCCATTTTCTGTTGCGATACCTGACCACTGCTTACTCCCCCATCTCGACCAGTCCCTGGAGGTGATCATCTGAGAATCTTCAGGCCCACCTCCTCCATCACCCTCACACTAATGCTGACAACACTCCCCCCATGGGCTGACCCCAGTGCCACCATACAACCTCCAGCATAAATACAGGACCAGGGGCAGCTAGTAGTGTGTAAATAACACATGGTCATTGTTGACCCCAAGCACGGAAGGCTGTAAGAGAGACAATATACATGGACAACAGCAGATTATCGATAAAATATTTGAAACAGAAAAGGGGCTAAAAGCAGATCGTTAGGCTGCATGTATGACAGTACACCCATCGATAGATAATTCAAATGAGCAAGGTCTGAAAAGCACATCACTATGCTGCATATATACAGGGTAACAGATTTGTTCATATGAAAAGTTGATGTAAATGTAAAATAAGACACCCTACACTGCAGAATTATACATTGGTTTCAGATGATAATTAACCAGCGCCCTCCCCCTAAGGAAAAAAGAAAGCGTAACTGCTGCCAGACACTTAATTGAAAAATGCCTTTTATAGGTTCACAATGTGGTCATACACATATAGCCATGTCTGAACACTTAAACACAACCTGTAAAAATGCTTATGAAGATTGATTTCAGCAATGCCACTGCTACAAATGATGCCACCTGTAATACATGTGTCCCTATGCCCTCCCCCATGTTTTATGATGGATGAATGACAACACGGTCAAGTTCTCAGGACAGGTTCTCAGTGCCTGACACATTATGTTGTCCTTTCATTTAGCACAGCCTTTCAGTCACCCCTTGTCTCTGTCTGTGGTGTTAAGGATCCCTCACTCTCTTCCCAAGGCATGAATCAGTCACCTTGTGGCCTTATGTTGAGGCCATTCGTTTTAGATGTTTTACTCTGGTGAGTAACGGTATGTAGCCTATGACTAGACTGTGAATAATGACTGGTGACACATCTGCATGATGCTTTTCTAGCTAAACAATATGACAAGACACAGGCAAGGCAAGACTCACCATGAAGAATAAAGGAGAGCCTAGCAATACTGGACTCTCTTCCAATATGCTGGTCTCTAAGGAGGCTTTTAAGATATATATGAAGGTCTTTAACCTTCACCATCTGTTTAGTTGTTCCCAAAATGTATGCAATTTGTTTCATATTGAACTTATCAGTATTTAATTATCTGCAGTGAGGAAGCATTCTCCCACAAAAATAGTGTGTCAGAGTGTTAGGAAAAGGCGGTGGAAGTGGTTGCCTCAGCAAGTGAAGGTGACGAGAGCACATTAATTTTTCAGGAGCGAGGATGGCACAGGTGGCTGCCATGCCTCAGGTGAGATATGTGAGACAGGTGGGACAGGTGTGATGGCTGACCAGGGAGGAGGAGGGGACAGGTGAAAGGTGCAGCAGGTGGTTGTCCCTGTGCTAACGTATTCACACCAGTTATTACCGATGATGACCTCTACACATTAAGACTATGTGAATGTATTAACCCTTTTACTTGGAATCTTACTATGAAATATCTCCTTTATTATATAGTTTATTAAACCAGTGCCCTGTTCCCCTCTAAACCTTTCTGTTCATGTGCTCTTATCAATACATTATGACTATGGTGGCTATGAAAACTGATATAGGTCTATCAGAAATTTTTCATAAGTATTATCAATGCTATGTATGGTTATGGTTTGACTAGTGCCGTGGTTGTAGGGGTGAGATGTCAAAGAATGATCTAAAATGCATATTCAATTTTCTTCATTTCAACTTCATCAGCTGTGCATGCATTGAAGATATCACAGAGTTTCTTCAATTTGAGTGATTTCAGGCAAATATTATAACCAATACTGAGATGTTTTGTGAAAAGGAAGAGATTGACTAAGCCAATTCTGTCCTCCAAGTATTAAAGGCATGCCATGTATAAAGCAAAGGAGAATTCCTAGCTAAATTCATTGGGTTTAAAGGGATATGGGCACTAGAGTTTCAGGTTGGTCCTGTGCTGCATAACTGTTGCTAATTAGTTTTGTTGAGCTAGCCCAGCCTTAATTGAACCATAGCAAGGGGCTTACTAGTTCTATAAGCAGAACGTAGCTCCCCCATACTGTTAATTGGGGCTGACAAAAAAAACTTTGGCTTCCACTTGCTTGCTAGTGCACTGCAGAGTATAAAGTGAGTAGTTTTGGTGACATTGACTCTGAATACATACAAACACAAACACATGGGTACCTACCTGATACACTCAGATATATTACATCAACACAACCAGATGTTCAGCTCATGTATGCTTAAGATTGGCAATTCTGTCCCTGTCTAAAGGCTTTGTAAATGTGATCATGCCCACTGCGCAAAAATATCTGTTTAGCATGGAATCAGTTTAGAAACCTTGACATTTATCAACCAATTATCAATGGATCAGCTCACCCTGGATCAGCTCACTCACTCATTGTATTCTGTTTCTTGTATTTCTGGATGTTCAAAACAGATATGACTGCTTGTGGATGATATTAGCTGTAAAGTGTCATTATCACAAATCCCTGACAGGGCACTTATAATCAAAGTTGAATCTTGCATGCTGTGATGGCTTGTGGTCAATTGTATTTAAGGAAAGGGTTAACCTTTGTGAGAAATGTAAATATCTGATACTGTCTGGTATTCAAAAAGAAAGCCAGTTAAATCATTGCTCATGTTATTCTGGTGACCCTTTTCTGTCTCCGCAAGTTGGTCTCCTTTTTTCTATCTGTGTCACGCCTTTCTTTCTCATATTCCATGTATTTTCATTTTGTCTCTCATGATGACATTAATATCTAGTTTGAATGCACCATTATTTCTTTACAAGGTAATCTAAATTTTCTAATATTTGTTGCCTGTCAACAGCATTCCCATGGTACATAGCAATTCAAAATAATCATAATAATGTCCACTTGAGGGTTTTCTCTAAATTGTATAGCCATCGCTTACTACATTTATTGGTCTGACTATTAGATGTCTCTAATACAATCATTGCCTGAAGCACCTACTAGAATTGCATCTACTATGCTGTTAAACTACTATAATCATGTAATTACTCTCAATATCACTTGAGCTTTGTTCAACAGAAAAGAATATATTTAACTTTATATTTATTGTGATGATAGAAGGAGCCAACTTGATAATGACTTTGGTTGCAAAAAGCAACACAGTCTCTAACTACACTTTTTGGGCTAGCTAGGTCCTGCAGCATATAGAGTGAACAAGCACCATTTGCATTAATTGATATAGGGTGATAAAAGCAATAGGCTTTTTATGTCTATCCTATTCAGTCCCCTATAGACGAGGTACCATAGACCTAACTGCCGCTACTTAGTCTTAATCCACCCACCTTCTTGCATAGAGAACATTCAGGAGGCAGGGCAGATGTCTGCTCCCAGCTGCTTACTTTTAAAGACCCATACAACTGGTACTTGTAGTATATCCCCATGGTCTGTCAACATCTATACAGCAACATGTGTGGACACATACAGTTTACTTATATACATGTATACAGCCACAGACATTGTGTACTATTCCTACCAATCATAGTAATATGCTATAAGAAGTGTTGTGAGACCCCTTTGACTTCTGGATATAAAAGGTGGTGTGCAATTCATTATCTCAGCCTATTGAGTATATCTGAACCTCCTTCCCAACTTAGTTTCTGTATCTTTATCCACCCACCTCCATGAATGGAAACATTCAGGAGGCAGGGCAGATGTGTTTTCTTGCAGCTGCTTAATGTCTATATAGACCCATACAACTGGTCTTTGACCATAGTTTGCCCCATAGTCTGTCAACATCTATACATGTGTAGGCATATACAGTATTCCTATATACAATCACGCACATTATGTATTATTCCTACCAGTAAATGATATATGCTGTAAGAAGTGTTTGGCGACCCCTTTGATTTCATGATTTATCATCTCAACATATTGATTATCTCTGAACCTCTGTCCTACCTCAGTTTCTCTAAGGCATCTCAAATTTACTTAAATGCAAGCATGCATTCAGTGATGCCTAGCAACCAGCATACTGGGACAGCTTGGATAAGGAACTTCCCGGAAAATGGGGATCATGTCACTGCAACAATCTGTAAACTATATGTAAAGTACTAGAGCCGGTCTTTTACTATGTCCCTTTTTTATTCTGTTACATTTGAGCATGCACTGTCTAGAGTAATTGAGTGTTTTGTGTTAAGGGACATTTCGACCTATTATCCTTGTATACCAGCTAAGGATATTTGTTCCTCCCTCCCTCAGCTATTTCTTTTGATAAGGTAATCAGTGGGTTGGAAAAAGGGAGAGTTTGCAGGAGGTGCCAATTACTGGGGAGAACGTGGAAAGGGCCTAAATGGTGTGCTTGATTAGAAATAGGCAGTGTGGCCTAGGTGGTGTTGTAGGGTGGCTGTGATGAAATTGTCTACAGCAGCAAGAAATAATAGACCCATCCTCTGACATTAAGTAGCAAGCCTAAACCACTGGCAAATGAAAAATGACTATGATGAAATGTTTCACAGCTAGATAACATTATAAAGCCACCTTCAGACATTATGTAGCAGACCCGATGGATTGGCAAACTCCTGCATAGTTTGAAACTCTTATTTACACAAATGCCTGTTATGATATTTTATAGAAGCTTCCAATTCCAAAACAAAATAAATGAGTTGCAACATAAAAAGCTGAGTGAATAAGTTTTAAACATGAAACAACTGTTTATCACCCGCAGACTCTTTTCTTGGATATATAGTCAAAGGTTATAACAATTGTGCACCTTATTGGCAACTCTATCAGGGGCTGGTGAGAATGGGGGAAATGTCAGTGTATATTATCTCTCTAACATACTGACAGCAAATTATTATGACAGTTTTGCAATACTAAATTAAGGCAAAAGGTTTTCTTTAGGGGAATGTCAGTGCAATCTCAGGAAAGTTATCTCTGAAATGATTCATCTTTGACAGGGATAATTCAATAATGATTTAGCGTGTACTAGTGTCATCAGGGAAGTGCCAAAATGTTGTGAGCTAATAGAATTCATTTGCATAATCTGTATGTATGTTCTAGCAAAATGGGCATACTTTGGACGTATAATAAACACTTGTTGTTTGCTCTTGTAAGGGAATCCGCCGTGTCAATTATTCAAAAGGCTTTTAACAACCTTTTTTTTCCAATAACTACATCTTAATGCTTTCATGTACATAAAACTACACTGTGGAATAGGTGGGATAAGCTGAGTTTGTTTTATTCTTTTGTAACTAGAATTATTATGAGTTGGGACTCCTCCTCATGTTCTCAAGTAGGCATTCATCCAAATGCCAGCTTTTACTGCCTTCTGCAGACCGTCACTCTAAAAAGGAATAGAACCACACCTAACCATATCCATAATGACATTGCTGAATACTTCCCTGAATGAATTGTAGCACTCAATTCTGCCTTCCAGTCTGACTGTATAGGCATATGAACAATGACAAAATGCAGCAGATCCTCCTCATGCAATTCCAGGCTTCCTGCAATGACAGGAATGATCGCAATGTTTGTTGGGACAATATCTTGATGACGCTGCTCTTTGTCAGGATTAGTTCAGCAGACACAGAGACATGATCTGAATAGGATGCCTGCCATTGTCTGGTTGTTCCGGATATTAGACATAGAAAGCCACATCCAGGGACTACAAAGTGATTGTACCAGTTCTCTGCTGTTCCTCCTTTGTTATGAGGCACAGTATTGCAAAATTGCACCTGTTTTCAGGGAGTAGGACAATTTTTTCTTTTAAAAATTAAAAAAGGGGCACACAGTTGAGGGGTATCATGCCATGGGGGATTCCGTGGGGGATTCCGAGCCCTACATTATTAAGAATATGTATGAGTGCAGATATCCACTGTAGATGTAGTCAGAAAGGTCGAGAGTCAAGGAGGCAGGGAGGCAGGGCAACAGGGTAGGTATGAAGGCAGGGAAGCACAAAATTCTTTGAATGATAACAAAAAGAAATAAACAAATGACCAATAACAGAAAATGACAGAGAACAACATGGATATGGAAAGGAAGGTGAAATGCTTTTCATCCCACAGCCCTCCTTTGGCCTGCTATATAGTCTAGTGCAACTGCAACCAGTCCTCTCTAGTGAGAAATGAGGGATATGTGTAAATGTCTAGCAATATTTACATATTCAAAGCAAACAGTGTCTGGCAAGCTGGCCCATTTGCTCTGACCAGCAATCCACTGCTGCCCCAAAGAGTGATGTATGCCTAATAAAAGTGCTGCATATTGGCATGTGTTGGAAAGGAGCCCCAGTGATACTGGCTGCAGGGAGAGGTGGAAGAGGTCGGAGGTACTTTAGCCCTAGTTCAACCACCCACTCAGCACAGCCATATATCTTCACCTCCACTTCAATATCCTGATCTCCATACATATTCTAGGTCGACTCTGCCTCAGATGAGAAGAGGAGGCAGATTATCTCACATTCTCCTCTTGCATTTCTAGTATCAATACATAGATAACCTCCTGTTTGGCTGTCATGAATTGTTGCAATATCTCTATGAATGCTATTGATTTTCTGAATGTTAACAGCTTTGTTTTTTCCCATGTAAGGACAATGTTTTAAGTGACGTAAAAAATAGATAGGACCATAGCATGCAACTGACCAGAACTACCCATTCTTGATATAAAATCCCAAGTTGGAGGAGAGATTTAAGGTCAAAAGTTGTTGTAGAGAGTGCCTGACATGTAAATTGGAATGAGTCATGGCTGTCAACCTAATCCCTCAATCCGAACACCAGATCTCAACTTGTTGGAGAGTAAGGACCTACGTATACCTCATGCTCCAAATGTTAATTTGTAATTAGACTCGAAAGTATCGGGAAACATTATAACATAAGTCAAGCATCAGAAAACTCTCTGGATACATCTATTAAGAGACAGCTAATTGATGCAAAGGGGAGTAGTGAGTGCAAAGCGGAATTCAACTACAAAGTCTCTTTGGTTTTAATGTTTCAGTTCACGCAAATCATATCCAAACTAATCGGATAGATGATTGTGACCCTGTTTTATTATGCTCATGGGTAAGATGAGAGTACACATACAGCATTACAGGGAAATATTTGCCATTTAGAGAATAATGGTTTACCAACGGTTAACAAAAAAACTTATCAACATATTCTAGATTAGTTAAGATGACTGTGAGCATATGTTGTTACAACCACCGTTCAGTATATTCATGGTTGATCCATGTTCTGTTGCGATACCTGACCACTGCTTACTCCCCCATCTCGACCAGTCCCTGGAGGTGATCATCTGAGAATCTTCAGGCCCACCTCCTCCATCACCCTCACACTAATGCTGACAACCCTTCCCCCCAGGGGCCGACCCCAGCCTTACCACACAACCTCCAACATAACAACCGGAGCAGGGGCAGCTTGTCAGGTGTAAATAACACATGGTCATACTTGACCCGGAACACGGAAGGCTGACATGGCACAACAGCAGATTGTTACATTGCATATTATACAACTTCTCTCATTGACAAAATATTTGAAACAGAAAAGGGGCTAAAAGCAGATCATTAGGCTGCATGTCTGACACTACACCCATGGATAGATAATTCAGATGAGCAAGGTCTGAACAGCAGATCATTAGGCTGCATATATACAGGGTAACAGGTTTGATCACATTGAAAGTAGATGTAGAATCAGACAGACTACACTTCTGAATTATATATTGGTTTCTGATAAAAATTAAACAGTCCCCAAGGAAAAACGAAACCATACCTGCTGCCAGACATTTAATTGAAAAACTCCTTGTGCCATGTCACAATATGGTCATCCATTCAAGGCCATGTCTTAAACACAACCTGTAAAATGGCTTACAAATATTGATTTCATCTATACCACTATTATGATGCATGTAATGCATGTGTCTCTCTCTATGCACTCCCTACAGCTCCATGTTATGATGGATGGCCGACACTGGGCACAACAAGGTCAAGTCCCCAGGACAGGTTCTCCATGCCCGACACACAACCATCTCCTTCACATTAGCATGGCCCTTCAGTTACCCCTTGTCTGTGTCTATGGTGTCAAAGATCCCTCACCCTCTTCCCTTGGCGTCAATCAGTCACCTTGTGGCCTTATGCTGAGGCAATCAGTTTAGATGTTTTAGTCTGGTGTCTTGGGATATGCAGCTTATAACTAGGGATGGTTCACTCTGCCCTTGATAGGGATACAGTTACTGCATTGGCTTTGCCACCAGCCCACTCTATATCCTTCAAACAGATGACTGGCAGAATGACAGTGAGTGCATAATTATCTGTGTGTCCCTGAATTGCAAGGGCGAGAGCCTACATGTCCAAGCACAGTCTTAGTAGTCGAGTAGGTAGTTAGAAGAAGGGTCCGTCACTAGAAGTCCCCCATCTCCTTTGAGCATTATATTCTGGTGAGGATACATGTATTTAAATTCATTGAGAGGTCACATATTTGTTACTAGGCATAATCAGGAATATTCCTGGCATCTAGAATTTGCAAATAAATTTATAGCTAATGATACAGCCTATTAAAGGAAACTCCCCATACTGCCTTGCACCAGGATTGCTGCGGCACTGACCTACTGACCTACATAGCCACAGCATAGAGGGGGAGCAACATAGCACAGAGACAGGCTCAGGTGACCAGTGTAGTACATCTAGTGACGGACCCTTCTTCTAACTACCCACACCACTACCAAGACTGTGCTTGGACATGTAGGTTCTCGCCCTTGCTGAATTGGGTATGAACCACTAATCTGCAGCATGTCTTGAATGTCTAGACCATCCAACCATCCAGCCTTTAGTATGTATGGTTCGCATTGCTCTATGACAAGTAACAATGCTTGGGAGGCAGGTTCTGAATTGCCCTTTCAAAGGGACGTTTATCGTAAGACCAAAACAATAAAGCGACTCTTTTTCTAGGGAACACCATCCTACATCTTGTAAATTTGTATCAGGCTCTTGCCACAGGTTGTCGAAGTAATGTAATCAACGACAAGCCAGTACCAAGGGGACAGTGTGTTTCCAAATACTATCACTGTAGATACCTTAATTGATCCAAGGAATATAGCTCTGAGTAGTGTCCCAGCATTACGACCAAACACTTGTATGGCCGCGAATCATTGAGTGGTTCTCTGAAGCGCTTCTACTTTGGGACAATGACAGCTATAATTACGTTCCGGGTCAAGTTCCCTTTTCACTTACAACCTATTTACTCAAACAGATAAGTCACGCCTGTGGCCTTGTCTTTGGTTTCAATCCAACAGATTGTCCATGCTAAAATGTTAGGTGTGGGGTTAGCCTCTCCCCAGCTTTGCATATACCTCTAAATACATATTGTTGAGTGAACCATATGATGTTCTGAGCATGCAAGAGGGGTAATTCCTTGTTTTATAACGCACTTACGATGGGTGTCATTAAAAGATGACTTTTGTCGTCATGATGCACCAATGCTGCCCTGGCAAGTAGCTTGCCAGTGCTGCATTGGCGCATCATGCTGCATGTCTCAACCCCGTAGGGTTGGCATCCCTCTAAACACACTACCTAATTCCATCGTAGCTCAGAGGTTTACATAGGTTTGCCTCTAACCAAAGGTTTGATTTACAACTTTTCACAAGGTTTGTGGAGGTCAAAACTTTAAGGTTTATTTACATTCAACTGATGTTTATGTCTGAATTACGTTTTTCTACGTCAGTCAGACGTAAATGAATGTAATGTATCTACATTATGATACGTATTTCAGACATAAAAACTGACCTAATGCTTCTGTGGTATAGCACTAGGTACAAGCACTATCGGGTATGGATAGAATTTTATAGCACCTGGGCAAATCTACCCCATTCAAAGCCATGAAGTCTTAATAATTATGAAATTAATATTATAGATATCAGCCACAAATCATTGAACATTTATATATTGGACAGTAGATGAAAAAATTGATAATACATGTATGATAGGAATTTACTCATTGAACACCAAATTGGTGGTAATGAAAGAAATACAAAGCCTTAGTGCAGCCTAAACCTAGCATATGTTCCTATTACTTGGTACAAGGAAATTCTCTGTCTATTATGCTGCTCCAACAGAACAGTAAATCTTTAGTAAGAAATAAAATGGGGTTAACAATTATAGTAGTTTTCTATGTTTATAAATCATGTTTATGAGCATAAATATACATCAAGGACACGGATCTATGGCTAAATATGATTATTTTACCTGGACCTTTAGGTTAGTTAATGCTTTATTTTAACATATATTTACATCTGACTGACGTAGAAAATATAAGTCAGACATAAATGTCAGTTGAACGTAAGTAAACCTTAACGTTTTGACGTCTACAAACCTTCCCGAATTACCTACTTTGGACCCCATACCAACGTAAATTTACGTCCGATCCACGTATTTGTGTTGTAAGGGATGGTACATGAAGGCAGCACTGGTCAGTTACTCGCGAGGGCTGCATTTATGCATTATGACAACCATAGTCCTGGGTCCAATTTTCAAAAGGGCTCTAGAAACCTTGTCCACAGTACGTTTCTTGATTGATTCATATTTCTCACATATGGAACTTGATTTTTCAGAACAATAAGCCAAAATTAAGTGTCCCAACATTATGCGAATTGAGGTCAATGGTAAAATTCCATGTTGAATGAAGAGATCAAGAAATAATACCATTGCTTTATTTTCTCAGAGGCCCTTTCAGATATAGGGAGATGCCACAAGATACAGTGATAACCATGTATCAGGTCATCACATTGCCAGCTAGACAGTATTGCTGCTCATATTTAAGGTCATATTTGTCAAGGTCAAACTCCAAATTCACAGAAAAATAAGTATCAATATAAAATCTCATTTAGATTTGGCCTTAGATCTAGGACTATACCAAGGTTATGATGCATTAAGGCATCATGCCATTCTTAAATGGTTGAGTCGCACAGTGTAGAAGAACGTCCATGCTGTCATTGTGCACTGTCTGATTGCATCCATTTTTAACACACAATTTTAAGAGACAATTTAACTTTTATTAGTCATTTTGAGTATCACAGTTACAAAGTTTCCTCGGTCAATCCATGTATGGTAATAAATACAATTAAAGATAGATTTGAATTGGGTGTCCTTGTCATTATTTGCATAAAATTCACAGATAATGTCATTGTATACCTGTAAATTCTATAGCAATCTTTTATCACATTTTGATATTACCGGTAGGTTTAAAGTTATCCTCTTTACACATTTTTAACGCAGGATAACTAATAAATTAAGATAACACTGGGCTAAAGATTTAGGATGACCCTCAGCGTGGCTGATGTTATAGATAACCCTTATATGATTTCACATTATACAGTTTTGTATGATGGTATGGTTATTCTATAAGCATATTTATATGCAGAATATTGGGGAATGGTTGGGGCAGGATAAAAAGATCATCTAGATAAAAAGGCATTGTCTCAAATGCAATATCATGTGGAAACTCATTACAGTGGTATTTTTTTCATATGTTTTCTTAAACAGCATTCAATATCCCTCTCTTTTTGTGTGAAATCTGAGTAAATTGAGTTGCATTCAGTTATCCTGATAAAATCCTTGTGTGCAACAACAACATGTTGTTTATGCCTCACTTTCTTGTACCTAATGATGGTTATTACGAGTGCAATCTATTCATTGCTTGCAATTTCGTGCACTTCTGTATGAATCCCACATCCTAGTTTAATAAGACAAAAATGTCAACAAATTTTCAAATTAAAGTGGGTTCATCCGATGTTTAACGAAATTCTAAATCCTACATAAATATGTTCCAAATACTGTAAAAATGCATTATTTATGGGTTGGGACACATTAAAATGGTATCTATGGACAGTAAGAGTACAAAAAGTGTATTTCATTGGGTCCAACTTACGGAGCCCTGGAGGTGACATCTGAAAAATATTTTCTTGTCTGACCACTATTTTATTTTTTCTTAACATATTATTCATTTTGCACAAAGATACAACAGATCACAATATATTGATTTGCAGTCCACAGTTCACATGTACATATTTTGTAAAGCATATTTTTTCCCAAGGCACAATACAATGTACATTTTTTTAGCGATCACAATATATATTTTTGCAGGGCAAAATACTTTTTGCCAGATCACAATATATTGTTTTGCAGACAACAATACATATATTTTGTAAAGCGCAATACTTTTCTAGGACCCTCTTAACCCATCCACGCCCCCCACACCTATCCACCGCCCCTCCTAACCTATCCACCGCCCCTCCTAACCTACACTAGCACATCTTCTCACCTATCCACGGCCCCTAACATATCTTGGGGCCCTCATCACCTATCCACGGCCCCTCCTCCTATATCCATAGCCCCTCTTAACCTATCCATGGCCGCTCATCAGCTATCCACGGCCCCTCCTAACCTACCCTAGGACCATATATCTACATCTATCCATGGCCCCTTTTCGGCCCCTCCTAACATATTATTATACCCCCCTTATCTCTCCTGGGACCCTCCTCACCTATCCACAGCCCCTTCTAACCTATCCACAGCCTCTCCTTACCTATCCACTGACCCTCCTCCTATTTTCACAGCCATTCCCACAATATGCTTGCCCCCTCCTTACCTATCCATGACCCATGCTCCTATATACAGAGGTCGGGAGGAGATTTTCTTTTGAAGGGCACAATCATTTCTTTTGCAGACTTCAATTTTAGTTTTTTGTGAAGCACAATATTTCTTTTCCCGGATCACAATACTTTTTTCCTGCATCATAATATACTTTTGCAAGGCACACAGTGCAATATATATTTTTTGTAAGGCACAATATTTCCTTTTTCCAGGGCACAATACTTTTTTCCCAGATCACAATATATTTTTTACCTGGGCGCAATATATTTTTTTGTATGGCACAATACTTTTTTTTGCAGATCACAATATATTTCTTGGCGTGGAACAATAGATTTTTTCTGCAGGGCACAATTTGTTTGTTTGCAGACCACAATTTTTCTTTTTTTGTGAAGCCTGATACCTTTTCCCAGATCATGATATACTTTTGCAGGGCACAATATATTTTTTTTGCAGGGCACTACACATTTTTTGCAGAGTGCAATACATATTTTTTGTTAAGCACAATATTTCTTTTTCCAGGGCACAATATTTTTTTTACCGGGGCACAATATTTCTATTTGCATGGCACAGTGCATTTTTTTGCAGATAACAATACATTTTCTGGCGGGGAACAATACATTCTTTTTGCAGGGCAGAATATATTTTTTGTATAATATATTTCTTTTGTAAAGTACAATCTTTTTTTGAAGGGCACAATACTTTCCCCTGTCAGATCACAATATTCTTTTTGCAGGGCATAATATATCTTTTTGCGGAGAGCAATATTTTTTTGTCAAGTGGAATATATTTTTTAGGAATAATTTCACAGGAGAGACATCCCGTGAATAGCTGCAGAACGATTTCACCGGAGGGAAGTGGTGTGAACAGCTGAGGAATAGTTTCACAGGAAAAAAAGCCGTGGATAGGTGAGGAGGATCCTAGGATAGGTGAAGAGGGGCTGTGGACAGGTTAAGTAGGTCCTTAGGGGATAGTTTAGAAGGGGCCGTGGATAGGCTGAGAGGCTCCTAGGATAGGTTAGGAAGGTCATAGGATATGGGAGGAGGGTCTCTGAATATAGGATGAGGAACTGTGCATAGGTGAGGAGGGTCCCAGGATAACTTAGAGGGTATAATGATAGGTTAGGAGAAGCCGTGCATAGGTGTGGAGGGGTCGTGGATAGGTGAGGAGGGGCCAAGGATAGGTGAGGAGGGGCCTAGGATATAGCTGAGGAGGGGCCTAGGATAGCTGAGAACAGGGGTAGATAGGAATGGAGGGGCTTAGGATAGGTAAGGAGGGGCTGTGGATAGGTGAGGAGGAGCCGTGGATAGGTGAGGAGGGGCCAAGGATAAGTGAGGAGGGGCCTAGGATAGGTGAGGAGGGGCCTAGGATAGGTTAGGAGGGGCTGTGGATAGGTGAGGAGGGGCCGTGGATAGGTGAGGAGGGGCCGTGGATAGGTGAGGAGGGGGGTAGATAGGTGAGGAGGGGCCGTGGATAGGTGAGGAGGGGCTGTGGATAGGTGAGGAGGGGCCTAGGATAGGTAAGGAGGGGCCTAGGTCATGTTAGGAGGGGCTTACCTCTTTTCTTTGCATAGCATAATACTTCTTTTTGCAGAGCACAATATATTTTTTTGCAGAGCAAAATATATTTTTTCAGTGGGCTGCCACCTGGTGTGGGTTATAGCAACCAGAAATCAAAATGGTGGACAATGGACAACAAGGGAAGGCACAGACTCAGTTATGATACACCAACTATACTTCTTCTGAACTATGAAATTCCATCATATGAACCGTAAAATGGACATTTATAGTGACATTTTGCCTATTTACAACACCCAACACACCTTGATTCAGCTTCAATGACGTAGCTATTGGGGGTAGCTGTAGTTCACACTTTACCCACTAGATGGCTGTGATGTTATGCAGGAGAGAAAAAGCAGTGGTCACTGTAGTCCCTTGGACATGGGGGTGTGTATGTGACATGGGGTGTGTGTGTCAACATGGGAGCGTGTATGTCGACATGGGGCGAATATGTCGACATGGGAGCGTGTATGGCGACATGGGGGTGTGTATGTCGACATGGGAGTGTGTGTGTCGACATGGGGTGTGTGTACGTTGATATGGGAGTGTGTATGTCTACATGAGGGTGTGTATGTTGACATGGGTGTGTGTGTGTCGACATGGGGTGTGTATGTTGACATGGGGGTGTGTATGGCGACATGGGGGTGTGTGTGTCGACATGGGGGGTGTATGTTGACATGGGGGTGTGTATGTCGACATGGGGTGTGTGTGTCAACATTGGGGTGTGTGTGTCGACATAGGGGTGTGTATGTTGACATGGGGGGGTGTATGTTGACATGGGGTGTGTGTATCGACATGGGGGTGTGTATGTCGACATGGGGGCATGTATGTCATTAAAGCGCATGTATGTTGACAGGGGATGTGTATGTTAACATTGGGCCCTCTATGTCAACTTGGGGCGTTTATGTCAACATAGGCCGTGTATGTCGACATGGGGACGTATATGTCAAGATGGGGTGTGTATATATGGACGTGGGGGCATCTATGATATGTCAGCAAAAGTGTTGGTTCGGAAAAAAAATATTGTGCCCTGAAAAAAAAAATTGCAATTTACAAAGAAAAAATATATTGCTTTCTGCAAAAAAATATATATTGCTTTCTGCAAAAATATATATATTGTTTTCTGCAAAAAATATATATTGCTTTCTGCAAAAAAATATATATTGTAATCTTAAAAAAAGGGATTTTACCTTAGAAAAATATATTATACTTATCAGTATATATAGTCTATATTGTGTTCTGGAAAAAATGATATTGTGATCGTAAAAAAAGAAAAATTGTGCCCTTGAAATTTAAAAAAAAGTGTTTTACAAAAAAATCATCGCACTCTGCAGAAAATATATTGTGACCTGCAAGGAAATATGTTGTGATTTGCATAAACATATAATGTAATCTACAATAAAAGGGATTGTGCATTAGAAAAAACGTATTATGTTTAACAAAATACATATACATGTATTGTGTTCTGCAAAAGAAATATATAGTGATCTGAAAAAGGAATTGTGCCATCAAAAAATTTATATTGTGATCTTAAAAAGATAAATATCGGGATCTTCAAAAAAGAGATTTCATTGAGCTCTGCAAAAGAATATTAAAGCGCTTTGCAAAAATATATTGTGCCCTGCAAAAAAAAGAAATATGTATATTTTCAGTTTTTCAGTTTTTAATATTTTTATTGGCATAGTATAGTCATATTACAATAAGTTTTTCATATACGCCAATGTTGTAAATACACAATATTATACACAGAATCAAGATACAATTAATACAAATGAATTTATCCTCGTCAGAGTGTGTCAGGCGGTCATCAACAAGGGCCGTTCCATGATGGGGGTGTTACGAAGTTAAATATGTCATATGTGAAAATTCTGACTAATAATTTTATTGATCTTTTTTTTTTGTCCCATACATCGGATATACACACTTTAATGTCTTCTTTTTAGGCTGGAGGTGGGGGTGGAGGATTTTGACGGGGATTTCAAGTTGCGCAATTTCCAGGCAAGTTATCAAAAATAGACTGTATCAAAGATCACCAAATGCTAATACATGTTGGGGTAGAGGTGAGCTGTATTTCTGATGGATATAATGAATGCAATTCCATTAAATCTCAATACCTGTTAATAGAGGAAGAGAAAGTGATAGGAAAATATTCTATAATGCACAACTAAGATAATGCTTTCAAATCGTCATCAGGTGGAAGACTGCCTGGATTTACAGTACAGCCTGCATAACACACCCAGCCCGTTTTCACAGGTCACTCATCCTTGTATATAGGGCTGTTTTGTTACAGCACAGGGGTTATACTACAGCTTTTATATAATCACATTTGCGATTTTTACATGATATTTGCGAAATATATACACCTATTGAGTATATAGGTGAATATATCACCTACCAAGTTATGGATGCATTATGTGCTTGGTCCATTGCATTTCTGTACTATTTTGAGTTTAAATCATTATTTGTTAATCATGACACACACACAGCACAGTATCTGCTTGCAGATCGAAGGTGTGAAAGCCTGATGCCTAGCCTCCTACACCAGGCTCCCAGCCTGGTATACCAGCCTGCTGTGCTGGGAGATTGTATAGGGGCGACCTGAATGCACAGGCTGGGCGGCCTGAAAGTACAGGCTGCCTGTTTTTGCAGGCCGTTCTGCTAGACTAGTCCACCACCTGGTCATAGGTTTACATCCAATTGACAAATAGACTTATGTCTGCTGTTGACAGTAAGCCATTTGTATCCTTTTAAAACAGAAGCAAGCTCATTTGATATATTCCCTGACGAGTCTTGTATGATGAGTCTATAATGAAGCAATGATACTGTAGATACACTTTGCCTAAAGTCCCGGAACCCGGAAGGCCTATTTATTACAAATAACAATTTATCACAAATAACCAAAAAGAAAAAGTGAACCGTTCCCCGCCGTGGTTGGACACAATATGGCGGGGTAGTGTAGCCACCCCGGGGGTGGAGGCGCCACCTGAGGTGGTGAGGATTGGAACTAGTCTGTCGGTAATATACCTGGATACTAGGAGTATCCAATTCATATTCCCTGACGAGTCTTGTATGATGAGTCTATAATGAAGCAATGATACTGTAGATACACTTTGCCTAAAGTCCCGGAACCCGGAAGGCCAATACCCAACAAACACACTTTGCCTACACAAGGCCTCCCACCTTCCTCGCTACTAAGGCGTCTTTTGCTTTCCTTGACTGGTAGGTATCTGATAGATAGAGCAATACTGCCCAGGATTTCCAGCCACCAAACATTTTTACATCATGGAGTGGCATGAAGGTGGCCAAGAATGTAGCTGCTCCTCTGCGGACCGAATGGGTACTGTAGTGACCCACCAAGTTTATCTTGTCACACAGGGATTTGAACTGAGATAAGTAGTTACTATACGACAACCCCAACAAGGAGTCACATGGATGGCGTCTGGTAATGTGAAGAAATAACTTGAGGTAGCCCACCGGGCATAGAATAGAGCCTGGTGCTGCCACTACCGGTATAATATCCGTCTGCTCTCTGAACTGGATGGTTTTGGAGCTGCCGACTATAACATCCATACCGTCGGCTGTCCAGACTATATCCCGTACATGTAGGACATGAGGGGAACTGGTGACATGGCCTACCCTTAGTACACATCTGAAGCAGAGAAGTAACGCGCACCAGAAGCGCAAGTCCACAATTTTAGATAAGTCCAGGTATGCTCTCATCTTAATGATGTCGTCAGGCATTAAAGGCAGGGCCGGGTTGGACTCACATCCCAACAGCCTCTTTGCCCCCAACAATGTCGATCTAATCAGGAATACAGTTGAGTCTGGATGAGGGTAGCCAAAGTATTTATGCATCATTACAATGCCAGAAACGTAGTTTGATATCGTCACATAGCACACCCTTCTACACAGGTGGGTGATATATAAGCACACTGTCTCATCAGATGCAGGAAGGAACTGTAATCCATGGTCCATGCAGAACTTGACGAAGAGGGACCATTGTGACCTCCTGGCTTTAATGGTAGAGTCTGACCAACACAGGGCACGCACTGATGCCCATTCACGACGCAAGCCTTCCACTCCTGCAACAACAGGCATCAAAACCACTGATCACATCGCAGCACACTTTGACACAGTCATCATTCACAAGTCTAGACAGGGCATCAGCAATATAATTGTCACCACTAGTAATACGGGCTGCCCTCAGGTGTATATTGTAGAAGGAGGTCACCCAAAATATCTCGCGCAGCCAACACATTGAGTATGCATTCACACTGCGGCCTGTGTTCACACCAGCTTGGACTTGGGTGTTGTCAGTAACCACCCATACCGTCTTATTCCTCCACTCATGGCACCAGCGGTGCAGACCACGCACCACTGGCCACAGTTCAGTCACATTAATGTGGGAGTCATAGTCCTCTGTGGTAGGGGGCTGAACGGCATGGGGGCAAACTAGGTCACCACCCCGCCACATACCCCAGAAATAATCTGTCTCTGTATGGCCGCCAAAGCCTGTGTCAGATGAATCTGTGTAATAATAAACAGAGTCGGCGGCTGGGTCCAACATCATGGACCTACCATTAAACCATAACAAGAAGCTGGCCCACCACTTAAAGTCTAATTTGGTAGTTTCACTCAACCAGATTTTTGAAGCTCCCTCAGTGTCTCTGAGCACATTATAGAGGCGTCTACTAAAGGTGCGACCCCCCTTGACTACAGTTGAACAATGAGCCAAGAGACCTGCGACTTGTTCAAGGCGTTTCCTTTTACACCAGGACCTATCCTGGAAGTATGAGACCTCGCTAAGGACTCTCGACATTTTATCGTCATCAATGGATAGGGTCATTCGAACACTGTCTATCTGGATCCCTAAATAAGTCACCACTTGGGCTGGGGAAATAACCTTCTTTTCTTTGACTTTAAATCCTAACCCTTGCAGGGTATCATGAAGGGCTGCCTGGGACATAGCACATGAGTCCTGGGTGTGTTCCACTATAATGTAGTCGTCTAAGTAGTTAACACAGTTCTTAAATCCGCCGCCATTCAGACCACATTTCACTATGAAATTGGATATCTGATTGAAGATATAGGGGGCGCTGCGGAGGCCGAAGCACAAGCGTAAGTCCTGGTAGAATTGTGGACCCGCTCCTAAGTCCCAGACAAAACCTTGAAAGTCACGATGAGATGGGATCACGGAGACCGACCTATAAGCGCTGGCAATGTCTGAGACCCCACAATAATCGTCCTTTGCCAAAATAGCAACCACATCATCCACACTCTTATAGTGGAAGGTATCACAAGAATCCTGCATGTACTCATTTATATTTATGCCATCTGGTGATGAGCAGTCAGTTATGGGCCGAAGAGATTTGTCTGACTTCTCAATGGCCCCCAGGGCATGTACACAGCGAGGCCTTACTGGGACTACCCTAACTTTGCCCTCCAGTAGTTCATTCCTAACTATGTCACTCTCCTCTACCGGGAAGTCCACTGTTATTGACTTATAGTTAGCACACATATATGAAGTATCACAGCCCTTGTCAACAATGCGGAACCCGCGACATACCCCCGTAATCACATACAAGTCATCAGCGGTAATACTGGGGAATTTTAACAGACGGGCTACAAAACGACATGGTAACAGTTGGGTAACAGCCCCCTGTAATGCGTATTCACAAGCACAACTGAAAGTCAAACAATCGTTAAACACCGGTATATAGCCGTTTGGAACGACTTCAATACAATAAACCGGGCGTTCACACTCATACACAGATGAGAAGGTGTCCAAAACACTAACCTGAGACGTCAATTCTACGTATTTAGGTAATTCTTCCCAACAATCCAAACCCGTCAGATCAATACTCGTGCGGGCGCCGCCATCTTTGACCGGAACTACCCGAACCCCGGATTGACGTAAATCTGTATCGCCAATATCAATCCCCGAACGTACAATCATATCATCCATAGTTAGATCTACAGCTACCCCGACTGCGGGTAGATAAGGGAATTCATTTTCAGAAAGACAATAATCTGCAATGCCGGCACACTCGCCAGATTTTACGACATTCATGCTGACCGAATTACGGCAATGACCTTCACCTTGCACATCAGAATCGACAACATAACTCCCCGCGTCGATAGTTTGTGTTTCCACGCCGACCACCGCCCCACAATCCATGTCACACAATTTCCCCACAATAACCACATTGGTATCGACTACAATATCAGATGGATGGGTACTAATAATAGGAGACTGCTCCAGGGCGTCAAATATGACGCTGTCACTGTCAGTAGGTGGGGTGACGCCAGTCACGGCGCTGTCACTGCAGACTTCAGCACTGATCCTACGCCGGCCGGGCAGTCACTTCTCAGACTTATCCACTTTCGGGCATGCGACAAGGCCGTGGTTTGTGGCCCCACAACCGCATTCATGTTTGAACTTGCAACCGTCACACGGAATGGCTTGTTGGAAACGGAAACACAATCCCCGTTCCGCTGCTGTCTTACGCCACCCCGTGAAGGCCCGGTTCCTAACACCGACTTGCCTCCTGACTCCCCCACTCATGCTGCTACTGCCACCGGGTACTTTAGCTGAGTCTAGCAGCTTCTGGTAAGCAACTGTACCCGTGACACCCAGATGCTGGTTTGTCAGATTAGTGTCAGCTCCACAGATAGATGTGGCTTTGCCCGACGATATAGCCCGCTGACGAATGTCCCGATCATACTTCACCAGGGCCTCTGTGGTATATGCACCAGTCGCCGCCATACCCTGGAGGTATCTAACATGAGCTCTGATACCCCGTGAACATTCCCCACTGTCAATAATGGAGTCCTGAAGTTGGGTCAACAAGTAAAAGAGCTTCTCATTGGAATCAATAGGCTTGCTTTTCTTACGATCTTCGAGAGGAAGAAATCTCAAAATGTCAAACTTACTGTTCTTCCTCTCCACTCGCTGGAGAAATGCATCAAACAGACTCTCCTCGACGCCAGCCCCCAGGTCTGGGAAGGGACTGGGTGACGGCTCAGGCCCCGGAGTCGGTCCTGGTGAGGGACCCGGAGTCGGGCCCGGTGTGGGACCCGGCGTCGGATCAGGTGGGAGACCCGGATTCGGGCCCGGGGGTGCCGGTGTAGGAGGAACCAGACTCAGCGCCAGACGATCAAAAGATTCGGTGAGTCTACCAAACTTCGCCTCTAGATCACCCAGCCTTAGGCTCCATTGTGTGTCCATCGTTGTGTCCGTGTGTGACGACCCACCAGCAGTACCGCCGGTAGCTCCAGGTGTGGTGGGGTCCTTACCAGGTGAGCGGCCTGCCCCAGGTGTAGTCAGTCGGCCTAGCCTCTCCAGGTCACGTCCTATCTCGTCACGTAATGATAATTGTCTGTCCCTTCTCTCTTTAGGGGCTCCACAGTGGGTACACGCTTTAAATCTCCCGTCCACTTCCCGTCCACATGTTAAACACTTATACATTCTAGTCAAGAAAAAAGTGAACCGTTCCCCGCCGTGGTTGGACACAATATGGCGGGGTAGTGTAGCCACCCCGGGGGTGGAGGCGCCACCTGAGGTGGTGAGGATTGGAACTAGTCTGTCGGTAATATACCTGGATACTAGGAGTATCCAATTCATATTGCACTAAATGTGATAAATT